>OY728143.1:1978660272-1979910272 GCA_963277665.1 Viscum album | reverse complement strand
TAAACATTATTATACCCATCCAAATAATGAAGTGTTTAATGAAAAGCTACACCACGGCGTGGAGATGGTAAGCCATACGTACACACATATGGTGACTTTGTCATTCATAGGATAGATAGAATTATGACAATAGTTGTACCATATTTATAATCGAATAATAATATGTAGATATTATTGGAGTTTTTATTTTTGTATATAAACAACAAAGAAAGAGGAAGTTCAAGAACACAAGAACTTTGTAAGAGGTGATGAAATAATTACCTCTTCTTCAGATGCTTCCATTTTATTTGAAAAAAGGGTTCCTTATGTTAGATTTATGATCAAAGTAATGCATATAGGTTGAAGTTATGGTAGTTTGGAGGATATTTGAGTAGATTTTGGCAGAGAAAATGTCATTGGAGGTGTGAATTTGAGAGAAGGGATGTACCATTTTATAAGAGAGGTTAGGGGAACTTTAGGAAGAACTTGAAATATTAATTTATTATAAAATCATTTTTGTCTCTAATTGATCCAAATAGATTTATTTAGATGATAAGATGGTGATTGGTCCAAATACTATAAAACAATGAGTTTTAGAAAAGTTTATGTCACCATATTAGTCGTATCGTTTAGATTTAACTCTTAGTTAAATATTTTAACTTTTACGAGGTCTTCATGTTTTTTTATACTAAATGGTTAATATATTTAATATAAAATTCCAATAGAACCTCACATGGTTCATTAATGACATATAATACATTATCTTAGTGTTTTAGAAGAATCTTATATTTTTTGGAATATTATATCATTTAATAAAATAGTATTTGTTTTAAAAACTCATTTATTTCAATTTTGACACTATTTAGTATTTCGTTTTTGTGAAAGTCATCGCAACATTATTACTTAGAAAATAATACATTTAATCATCCCTAACATGTTATATTCACCAAATAAATTATTTTATGGCATCAAAAGTCTGATTTTACATTTTTTTTAATATTTATAATATCAATTATTTTAATCTATCAATAATAAGGTAATTACTGCATCATCATTGTGTCATAAATAAATTTAATTATTTAATGTCTATAAATTATAAATAAAATACCATGATGTATGAAATATTCTTAGATTTATAATGAATATTTATAGTTAAATTTATCTAAAATATTACACTATATTAAAAAGGATTTATTTATTAATATTTTAATTTAACACTTTTAACACTTATTTAAATAAAACATAACAAATGTCCTAATGTATTCTAAGTGGATCCTAAAGGAGAACATTTTTTTCCTAAGGTTGATTTTGGTCTATATACACATATACAAAAGAGTTAGGACATGTGTTAGTGTAATTATAATATTATTTTTACATCTAATTACCCTACTTAATTTTAATTGTGGTAAATAAAATTCAAAGGTTACTATTTACCAAAAGTTATTTTCATCCTATTGAACTAAAGTTTACTTACTGATGACAATCGTGATAGTCATTTTTTTAAATTAAATTCATAGAAGCTGTAAAATTACGTTTTATGCAAATTTGCAAATGTGCCTAGAATGTGGGTAAAAACGTTAAAATGTTCAATAAAAATTTATATGTCTAATTTTACTATAAAACAACTATAATTAATTACATTGGGCAGATATAGGTATTATGTATCCTTTTTTACTTTAAAAAAATTGAAATTAAAAAATAATTATTTCAATAAAATGTCAGTTTTAAATAATAACACAACATTTTTCACTATTCATAAAAAATTGAATGTTTTCAGAAAAATACCAAAAAATAACCCTAAGATAATTTTGATATTCTGAATCCAAAAATGATGCTTATTTTACCAAATTATATTTTTTGGAGTGTCAAATATTAATTTTATTATTGTTCATAAAAGGACAAAAAAAGTTGCTCTTTTATGAAAATAGCTTTCCTAAATATATAAATACTTTAATAGAACTTATACATTTCATTATAAATATTTTTTATTTATGTGAAAACAATAAAAATAACATTTTTTTTAATATTCATATTATAATATTTAATTGATAAATATTTATTATTTAAATAATTGTAATACTAAGGTATTGTCATGTAGAAATTCAATCTTGTATATAACGCAAGCCAAGTCAGTGTTGTGTGTAGTATAATCTATTGAGTTACTTTAAAAAATAACTTAATAGGAAATATTGGGGTGTTACATTCTTCCCCCTTTTTTAAATTGCCTCCTCTCAATTTTAAAATTGCTATTGGAAACTTCAGTGAAAGTACCACATAGAAATAAGAGTCCATAAAACTATCACTTTAATAGAGAGAAAGAGAAGAACAAAGGTCACCGAAGATAACCCATACCAGGGTTCCATGTAGGAAAACAATGATATTGAAGAGAAAACAAACCATCATGTTCTGATAGAGGGTGATAAAAAATGATCAATAGAAAGTTAACTACCCGAAAACCATAAACCTGTGATGGGTTAAATGATCTATGATTACCCAGTTGGAAGAGTAAACGTACAAAGTTTTTGCTTTCATTTCCTTTTCATAATTTTTAGGAATTTATTCATGTGCTTGACTATGAAAATAATGAGAAATACATACTTTTCAAGTAGAGTTTTGTCCTTTAATAAATTTCTATAACAAACTCATCTTTTTTCCTAACGATCATTATTCAAGATGAATTGGTCACACCTGAAGTGATAGAATCAACTTTTTGAGAATCAAATAATCTGCAAAAGTTGACATATATATTTACCTGGCCTTTAGACATGAACCAAAACCAAAATGGTTAGTACAAGATCAGATGATCCCAAAAATGGATAATCCTTTATAGAAAGAAATACTACTCTTAATCAACAAAATTATACAAACAATACCCAAAGTTAAACAAAGACCATTCAATAAAATATTTTCCTTAAGATTCTCCAAAATAATACAAACTAAGTTTGAAACCCAAAATTCAGAAGGATTGGTCACATAGTCTTCTATGATTAATCGTAACATTTATCTCCAAATAACATCGACTACTCTTAAAGTTGAAAACTTAAAAGTTAATAACCTAATCACATATTCTCTGTGATATTTTAATCGTTTCCAAAAATAACCAAAATCTCTATAAGTCCATAATAAAACATAAAATCCACCACTAATAATCAAATTAAATCCAACAATATTCTATTTTCCTTAGGTATATAGTGTTCCCAAAAGAGCAAGCATCTTCCAAAATAACATTTATCACTTATTCACCAAATCATTTTCCAATACTAAGGATATCCATTTGATAAATCATAAGTTCCCCAAATAAACATATTCATGATCCACAAAATCATTTAAATAAAATGAACTAGTCATACTAAATAGGGACTTCATGTAGTCTAGTGGTAGGCGATATATCCCAGTCACACATTGGTTGTGTGTTCGATTCCCATACCTTTTCAGACGTGACGGGTGGGCACAAAGTCTATGTGTTGCCCTTTTTGAAAAACTATATAATTTTATAAAATTTCCAAAAATGTTATTAATTCCTCAAAAATAACCATAACATCTTTTAACCACAACTACTATCTTATACCATGCATTTTCATCCCAAAAATTAAGAACTCATAATTACCTCAAATTCAAGGATCATATAAATAAAAATGGTTATTTATACTTATATCCACAAAATAAAGGATAATTCTTTATCAAATAGAATGTTCACATAACAAACTATAGGGTTACACATACAAGAGAAAAGTATTCCGAAGTAATCTCATCAACAAAGATCATTAACACTTTATAACTTTTTTCCATCCATTTATTTTCACATATGTTCTTCCTTGACGTAGTTGTTATCCTATATAATAGGGCACTGACTCGGGTAATTCCCAGTTCCCCTACATTTATGGTAGATGATTGTAAATAGATTCTTAGGATTATTTTTAATTTATTCCATATTACTCTTTATTTTTCCTTGTAATTATTTACTTTATGTCATTCTTTCCCAAACATAAAGCAATTATATGTTGAATTGAGACACTATCCTGGGTGTCTCCATCTACATTTCTTGAATGATGGAAAATAAGCTTTCTTTTCTCCGTGGTCTCCACTAATAGAGCTCTTATTATTCTTTGCCATTCCCTTATTTGTTGAGTTTGGGAGTTTGTTAAATTATATGTTATTGATCATATTTTTGGAAAAAGGATTCGTCATGAACACAATATCTTTTACGCCTATCAAAAATTCATTTCTTTTTTCATTTCTACCACCATTCCCACCTTGTACATCATGGTCAATGTTACTATGACTTCCTTGGAATCCAGAAATTGACTAAAACCATAAATCATAGTGTGAGTAAAAATATTCCTAAAATCATTTTTATAATATCATGCCACATTATTTTCAATCTAAAAAACATTAAGATTAACAAAGGTTATTTATTCTCATCTAATATTTAAATCCTTCAAATCAGTTTATAAAGAAAATGTGAATTGTTCTAAGAATATCCCCCGGGTGTTTCAAAACACGTGCATAGTAAGGCCTACTATAGTGTACCAGGATACCCCAGGTTAAGCCCTAATCTCCTTTTCAGAGTTTTTACTCCTAGGTACATATGTACCTCAACCATGTCCACTCTTAGTATCTATATAGGGGTGTATTTCTCAGAAAACTCACAAAACATCTACATTAACAAAATTATTGAATGTTATTCTATATCAAACCTCAAATTATATATTAGGGTAATGTTCGATAATCACAGTTTTTCTAAATATAGTTTCCAAGGTCTATACTAAACTTCCTATGATATCAACTATAATGCCCAAACCCCAGTTACCCAGAGTCGGTGCATTATTACATAACATTGGCATGATCACAGGAAATCTAGTCCCGAATGTATGATTAGTTTAGTTTCATTGATTGTAAAATAAAAATAAATAAGTTTCAAATTACATTATGAAATATAAAAACAACATTGTCTCTCCTTTGACCACAATCATATTCCTTTGCCTATCCCTACAGGTCAGTCTTAATATAATTCTTCCCATCCTGGAAAAAATAAGACAAAATAAAGGTGTGACCTCAAGTGCTAAGTATGGATAAGAATATATTGAAAACTATCTTAGATAATAATAAACATTTAAGGAAATGTATATGACTGAAACACAAGCCTTTTAAACTTAAACTTCAGCATAATATGGCAATGATAAATCAAATAATTCCATTTACTTATTCACATGGATATTATAATAGTCGAATAATCACATGTAACATCAACATCTAATCTCATAATTATGGAATTCATAATACTAGACATCTTAAATACAAACTCAAGGCCTCGGGCCTAGACCATAAATATAAATTTTGTTAAGGCCTTATTTCAAGACACTAGTTTGTCTCATGATGTAGCATCCCAAGTAAATAAAGAATATGACATTTTAATATTTATTAATATTTATAAATTAATTATTAATTTTACTTTAAATTGGATGGTATGTTCAATGGCATACCCAATACACAACAACAGGTTTCTTTGAAATCTTATGTTGCACACAATGCTGAATCATACTGAAAAATAATAATATAATATTGTTTTAAGTGGTAGTTAACGCCTAGCAGTTTTATTGGAGGGAATGAACCAAACTAACTAAAATATGAATATACATGTTTGTTAAATTTTTTTACATTTATCCAATAAATTTTAGAGGCATAAAATAAGAAAGAACCTGATTTTTAGCATAAGTACTCTATTATTCATTAAAAGGTCAATTTACCACATTTGGATGGAGAACCCTCTTTAAATCTAGTTTTGGATACTTTTTTATGTTCTATTTTAAAAGATAATATTATTCTTTATGATCAGGACCTCAAAATTTACTTTGGAATTTTTTTTTATTTTTCTAATAAAGTTCATTTTTTATGAATAGTGAAAAATACTATATTTTAATTCAAAAATGCATTTTAATCTAATTTATCAATATGGTTAGATTATATTTCTAAATGGTATTAAAGTGTAATTAAATTATATTTTTACCATTTAATACTATATTGTTCATTGTAAGTAATTTTGCTTTGAAATTGGACATAAACTAGTGTCAGTCTTTTGATGGTTATTATTTCATAAAAACACGTTTTTTGTTTTGACAGCGGGAATTAATTTTAAATTAATTTCTACCACTTATGTATTTGTAATTTCAAAAAATTAATTCTATATTTGTAATCAGGAGGTATAAATTATTTAAATATGTATCTTTAATTTTTAGTCATTATGAATATTTACTTCAGTAAATATTTTATTTACCATTGTTAAAGGGTAAATCAGGTAAATAAGGGTAACAAAATATTTTTATAAAAATATAAAATTGCATTAACATGTGTCCTAGTCCTATTTTTGGATATATTTCTGACCTTGTGAATACTTGGGTTGATTTTGGGACCCCATGGCCCCACATATGATTGATAATGACACTTTATATTATTTAATTTAATGTAAAGACAAAAATGACATAAACAAATATCTTTTATTAAATAAATTTTTAAATGGCGTTATATAAGTGATCTCTTCGACTATAAATATTCTTTGGAAAGATAAAATAATTTTATACATCATTTAATTTTTTTTATAATTGTTTGACATCAAATAAATAAAATTATTTTGACACAATAATGACGCAATGTTTAGCTCATTAATAAATGATTTAAATAAATAACTTTATAAAAACTAAACCAATATCTAAAACCTATATAATTACTATTGTATGATATTATTTCGACCATGAGTCATCTTATATTATACTTTAATTAGTTTTGTGACCTTATAAACCGAAAATAAGTTTATTATAAAATAATATTTTCTCACTTTCCTAAAGAGCCCCTCCTCCCCCTTATAAAAGGACACCACTTCTAACCCAATACTCACACCTCTAAAGACCCTTGGATCATCCAAAACCTGCCAAAATAAGCTCTCAATATCCATCTCTTACCCCTATAAGCCTTATTTTAGTCATAAGGAACTTCAAGTAAATACTTTAGTTGAAACCAAAGGGAGATACCAAATTTAAAGGTAACATCTTCTCTTATGTTCATTTTTTTTATTTTACATCTCCAACCCCCTAAACTCTTTTAATTCATTTATTTTATAAAAACATAGTACCTTAAATATAATATGTTGTTTTTATGATATGTATTATAACTACACTTACACGCACCTCCATCTAATGGGTAAAGACCATATTGTTTCTGTGGATGACAAATTAACGCCTCACAAAATGATGATTGTTCAATTATCTCCTACCGACTCTTATGGTGGCCATTATGATGGAACTGTATTTATATATGATATATATTATCTTTATCTTTTATTTATTCTTATATATTTTTAATTTATATCATACCTTTATGGTTTCAATTATGAGTAAACACGATATTTTCATTTGAGGAAGTGCGGACTATCGCCCCCTCAAAGTGATATGACTCGTTCATACCATATGTGGAACGTATAGAGGATGAATTTATTTAAATTATATATGATATTATATATTAATTATAATATAACTTTTTATCATTATGTTTTCATTCAATTAAAATACTAAATTGAAATGAAAGCAGCGTTCATGCGTGCGTACGACTTACCGTCTCCATAAATGGTGCATTTCATTTATTTTCTCAAAATGTTATGTACTATTATAAATACAAATTTATACTAGATATATATGATATATATTATATCTAATTTATTAATATCATTCTTGTAGATAATGGAATCTTGACCACATGGAAAACTCGTAATTATAAGGTGTTCAGTTTTGACTCAACTACCAAATATCTACAAAACGACCATTATTAACTTAAATGATTACATAATGTTTATAACATGGTAATAAGTGACATAAAAAGAATAATAAAATTTAAAAAGGGTTATTAATCAAGTATAAATTAAAATAATTTTATTATTTAGTAATAACTAGGAACAAACAAGTCCTGTCGGACACGAGGTAAGGGGCTTCTTATCTCACTTTTAATTCTATGAGATTTCCATTGTTCACCACTTATTTATTGCATGTGGTGTATTGTGTACATACATTTCATATATATTATCATGATTAACATTATATTCATGGTTATTTTGTGATTCATTTTGTGGTTATTAATATATGTTCATATGACTCGATTGATTACAACGTGGTAAGGGATTTTCATCTCTCTTTTTATTCCTGTGAGATTCATTCTATATTTGCCACTATTTCCTTTTGTGTGGTGTACGTACTTCCCATTATTTTATTAATTGTGTAATATAATTCAATTTATGGGCATTTATATCTTCATTTTATGATCTTTCGTTCATGGGTTGTATGTTTCGTAAGTTACCAAATTGGTAAGGGAACCTTTTAACCCAATTTCCATTCATTGGGTTAATCTTCAAATTATTAATTATGTCATGCTATAATTATGTGTGGAATCACTATTTATTTATTTAAATTGTAATTTACAATCCCCTTTGTGTGGATATACATTTTATACACATAATCACTCCATTGATAAATTCTCAAGTTATCGACATGAACTAGATAAGAGTAATTTTAACTCAATTTCCATTCATTCAATTAAACATCCAAGTCATTGGTTTTTTCTTAAAAAGAAAATGTGTAAATTTTCTATGATTTATTTAAACTGAATATCCCATCATATTGAGTGTATTTATATTTTCACACATTATTATGTAACGGATTTATCCTTAATATAAGGATATAATTTTTATAAGGGATTTCTTCTCAATTTACGTTCCATTGAGACTTCATTGTCGTTATGCACCAATTAAATTTTATACGGTGTATATACTATCCTTTGGAATATTATTTCATAAATCCCTTTATCCTCATGATATTATAAATTTTTTATTGTATTTTTTTCTTCAATTATTTTTATTCAAGCATATCTCATTTGGTTAAGAACTCTTTAACTAAAATATTGTTTTAATGATTTATTCATCTAAATATTTCTCATTAATGTCCATGTTTTCAAAATGGGTTTTAGTATTTATTTATATGGACATTAATGTTTTAAAATATTAATTCCTTTAAAATATTCAAAGTTGTATTGGACACGTTGATTCAAAAATCTCTTTATTAAACGTTTTAAAAGTTTTTGAAAATGGTTTTGACAATGCATTGATTTTGTCAACATCTTCAAATGATAT
The DNA here is from genome assembly GCA_963277665.1 of Viscum album. Lineage (NCBI taxonomy): Eukaryota > Viridiplantae > Streptophyta > Magnoliopsida > Santalales > Viscaceae > Viscum > Viscum album. The sequence goes on along the minus strand of OY728143.1, from coordinate 1,979,901,124 downwards.
ATTGTGATTGGAATATGGAAATATTATCTTTATTTTATGCTTGTGTTATGTTGTATGAATATGTTTTGGTTATTGGGAATTACTTACGTATACGGGTGGTTCCGTGATAAACCTAGGGTGGGTGAGCCTGAGATAGCTCTCCAATGAATTGGGTAACATGACAAAGGTAAATATAAATGTTTCTCCAAAGAGATTTAGGGAATATACTATGATGGGTATTCCAAATGTAACTCCCTACATAGTTATGAAAGCTATAATGTAAGTATTTTATGGATTCCACAAGTTACCTTTAAGATTTATGATTTCTATGTTTTATTAAAAGATCTTATGATTTCATAAGGTATGTTATGATTGAAAAGTATGGTTTCATTGATTTGTATTTATTGATGGGATAATGTTTTCCTTCCTTATTTTATAAACCTTACTGAGCTTTTTATGCTCATCCCATGTTTTTGAAATGTTTTCCATAGGACTTAAAGATGAATAGGGTCAAGGATGGGATCAAGGAAAATTCATGATGTCTAAAACATGGAACTCGACATATTTGTTTTTAAGAGTTTTTATTTTATAAAAGAAATGGATAATGAGTAGTAGTGTCTACATGTAATATTCCAATTGTTATGTAATAGTTATGGCCTAATTCTATAAAACTCTAAACATGAAAATATACTCAATGTGAATTCATTACATAATTTAAGAGTATGTAATGTTTAAGGCCGGGTCCTTATTGTTGGTATCGAAGGTCGATTTAGACAACTTTAGGGATTAAGACTTTTCATTAAACACATGGTTAGTCACTATGTCTATTAGTTCAGTTAAAGCTTTGTTCTATAACTTTTTCAGATCAAGGAAAGTCAGTTACAAATGGAAGGATGAGGATCTCAAACGACATTACTATCACTTCCTGATGACATGCTTGCAATAATTATTACAAAGTCATGTTCAGATGATTGTGCAACTTTTTCTAGCATACAAATCACTTGAAAGTAGTTGTTTGAGATATCAAACACCTCCAATATACCTAGATATCATTGTGGATCATAGGTTGTATTTAATCAAATCATATTTTCACAATATTCTCATATTTTCAAGAAAGAAAAATATTATCAAGGCATTTTTAAATATTTTACCTTATTAAAATATTTTGAAGCATATTATGATTTTGAAAAAGGTTCTGAAGAAAGTGACCATTGTGCAACCTATTTATATTTTCTTTTAAAATATAGTCTCTCAGTACATACATATGGTATTTAAAAAGGACCATTGATTGAAAGTTTCAACTGAAACTCAGTTCGGCTGTTTTATAAAAATCATGTTTTATCAGATGTTTTGAAATTATATGTCAAACATGATTATTTTTCGAAATTGTATTTCTAAAAACACCCATATGACCCAAGTTGTACAAGGTGTATTTGGATGAAGGAATAAAGTGATTTTGGAGGATCTCTAAATCATTGTAGCAATGCATGGACATTCTACCTACGTGAACAAGATAACGATAAAACCATATGGACACCATGATCAAGGTATGGTGTTATTTCTATTGGGGACTGTTTTATTTTATCATATGTGGGTGAAAAAAATAAATATATAATATGTTAAGGTATTATTGTATTGGGTTGAAAATGAACGGGATAAGAAAACCATTAAGGTTAAAACATGTTAGGGATATTTTTGAGTTCTATAAAAAGGAAAACTCGTAATATGGGTGAAAACCCTTCGTGTCTGGCAAGGCCACAAGAATCGAACCCACGAATGAATGGAGATAAGGGAGAATCACCTAACATTTTCCTATGTGAAGTACCTAGTTAGTATGACTTATTCTTTTAAGATAAATAATTTTATGGATCAATAATAAGTTGAATTTTGGAACCTATGTTTTATAAAATGGATATCCTTATTATAAGAAAATTAATTGGTTATTAAGTGATAAAGGTAATTTTAAAAGATGTTTTCTTTTTTGGAAAGATTATATGCTTAAAGGAAATAAAATACTATGGGATTTAATTTGTGGAGTTATGGTTGAAATATTATTATGGAAGAATTTATGTTTTTATTGGGGACATAAGGTGATTTGGGTTATTTAATGAAATGATTAATCTATCATAGAGAATATGTGTTTAGGTTAATTACATTTCAGTATGATACTTTAAGAGTAGTATATGTTATTTGTAGATAGATGTTAAGATTTATCTTGAAAGACTATGTGATTAAATCCTTTTGAGATTTGGAATTCAATCTTAGTTTTGATTACATTGAAGAATTTTATGGACAATTGTTTATTGAATGGTATTTGATGAACTTTGGATATTGCTTGAAACATTTTGGAGATTAAGAGTAGTTTTTATTTTGGTAAAGATTATACTTTTTGGGGGATTATTTAATCTTCTACTAACCATTTTGGTTTTGGTTAATGTCTAATGAAAAGGAAAAAATATAGTTAATCTTTTGTAAATTATGTGAATCTCTAGATGTTGATTTTAGTGATTTCAATGTGAAAAAGACATATTGAGTACTCATCATTTGGATAAAATATGGGGTTGTGGTATAAATATAGTAAAGGAAGAAAGTTTACATGAAAAGTAACTATGTTTCCTAATTTTATTATTAAATATCTTAAATAAATTACATAACTTTATGAAAAGTAACATAAAACAAAAACATTGTCTGTTAACTTTTCTTACTGGGGAATCAAAGACCGTTTAACCCATCACAAGTTGTTGATTTTTTGGTGGTTGACTTTCTCCTAATCATGTTTTCTATCACTCTCCATTAGAACTTGATGGTTTGTTTTTTTATTTCATATCCATGCTTTCATGGAATCAGAGTGTCTTTTGTCTTTGGTGACCTCTTTACTTTTCTTACATTATTTTAAAGTGAAAGATTTATTGTCTCTTTTTCTGATGTGGGACTTTCAATGAATTTTCCTATCATGACCCGACCCTACTCGGGCTCGAGCTGCAACTACCCCAAGCTCGCCTCCATAGACCATGGGTTGGCGGCAAGCGCCAAAAGCTAAACAAATTGTGGAGGCCTTTGCCTGAGTACCTGTACACACACACACACACATTACACTCAATGCGAAAGTGCGGAGTAAAAAGAAAAGAAAAGAGAAACTGCTATAAATAAACCACAATGTGCATCGACCTCTAAAATTACAAAGAAAGTGATGAAGGCAAACTGAAAAGAAAAGGGAAAAAACACGCGCCCAACCAGAAAGTTTCCACAACCTGGAAACAAGTAAACAAAAACAAACAACTGGAAGGGTCCCCCACCTGGGACCTGACCACGACCACTGTACACGGTCCAAGCTCCTAAACTCCTAAGCTCCATTGATGTCATGACCAACCTATCTGTCATCTGCAAGGGCACACCAAGGGCGGGAAAAGTCCAAGCAGGGGAGAGTATAAAAATACTTAGTAGGATACCCAGAAGGTTTGAGGGAGAAAAAAAGGAGGTACCTAAGGGTGAGCAGTAGATCGAATAGGAAAGGTAAAGGAGTACAATCGAGAGTGCAGTAAAGAGTACAGTAAAGAGTCCAACTCAACCAAAAAAGAGGAAAGAGGGTAGACTCGTCCAGACACAAGGAGCTAGAAACAGTGAGTAGATGAACTTCTCGTTGAGTCTTCACTACCTATAGTAGGAGAGTAGACTCGTCCAACCACAAGAAGCTAGACACGGAAAGCATGTGTCATACCCCGCGTGTCTTCACCTTTCCTGGAAGGAGAGTAACCAAACCCAAGAAGTGGGTACTAGAACAAGGTATATAAAAGTCCATATGCTCAATCAAAAAGCTCAAACAAGACCGTAAGGGGATCTCCATCCCGTAGCTCAGCCCAACAAATGTGAGTCACCAACTGTCCCAGAAGTAAACACCATCGATGCCCCCCAACCCGCACGTCTCCCCCGAACTACATGTGAAGGGGCCCAATACACCACACCTCGAAACTATCCTCTTTGGGTGGAACTGACTCACCCAAACAGTTTTAGGTCGCGTCACAAGGATGTGTCTTAGTGGGGGAAAAGAACTCCTTGTACTTGAGAGTTCTGGGGGAATGTCAAACCATAACTCGTCATTGCCCCGCAGTCGAGAGGTCTCCTCAAAGTCGACAGTCGACCCCCTGCCCAGCCCCGCTGGAGGGTCCCTGGAATTCGACGGGTTCCCACTATAGGGAGACCCGGAAAGAGTCGATGCGTGCCACACTACCCAGTCCGGTAAAAGGGTAATCCACTGGAGGGAGACCCGACTAAAGTCAGCGACGGGACCACTGCCCAGCCCAGCTGGAGGTAACCCAGCATCGGGGACAACTGGCCAGCCCAGTTGGAGGTAACCCCGACATCGGGGACCACTGCCCAGCCTAGATGGCGGTAAGCCTAGCATCGGGAGCCACTGCCCAGCCTAGCTGGAGGTAAGGCCGACATTGGGGACCACTACCCAGCCCCACTGGGGGTAAACCTAGAACTGCTCTGGCCATCCCTGCTGGATGGTACTTCTCGGTGAACATCGTTGTACTAGCCATCCCTGCAAGATGGTAACCCACGGGCCATCCCTGATGGATGGTACAACTGATGAGCCCTACTCGAAACAACCTCAACCCTGCTAGAAACAACCTCCTGGGTAGAGGATCGGTGCTCGCGTAAAGTGTTGGTCACACCGAATCCACATGAACTCTACCAGGGAACACAAAGCAACAGAAGAAACTACCCTGGACTCTCAAGGCGATCACACTCCAATCTTCTAAGTCACTGTAGAAGCAGGCTGAGACAACTCATCCCAAAAAGTTGGGAAACACCCAAAATCGACTGCTCGCACTCCCCGAACGGACGCCCGATGAGAAAGTTGTTAAACGCTGCTCATAGCTCAACAGACAGGCCATGGGGCCCACGCGTCAACTCTGAATTCAATGACCGAAACCACCCTAGAATGATTCGCCCCGGCGCCAAGGTCCCAATGCCACTGACGGTGCTCAAAGCGGACATCAGATATGTCTGCGCCACTCAAAACACGAACCCCTGGAAAATGTCCAACTTAATTAATGCACGTGTAGTGCCCCCGAACCCCTCGTCTCGGGAATGAAAACCTTCCTAGACCATCTCAAAATATTCCTCTCATCACTATGGTTCCACTTCCATAGACGGCGCTTAAAAAAGACACGCCGTTTAGGAGATACGGCCCCCCGAATGCAAGGGGGCCCAAATGGGCCGGTCCAGACCGGCCGGCCCGGTCCGGACCGGTTGTCGGAACAAACCAGCTGCGTCCCGACCCAAATCCACCGGACCCTACCTCGGGTCCATTTTTTCAAATGGACCGGCCACCCGGTCCGGTCCCCCTTGCTCACGCCGCGTCATCCAAAGACCCACGGAGCGAGGGTCTTGCTCCCCGGGGTTGCCGCCTGCTGCCAATGGGACGTCGCGCGCCGCCTCCGCCGGCATCCTCTCGCCGTCTGCGAGCCCCAACTGAACGCCCCAGCTCACCCGAAGGCACCCCTACCGGCCTTGACAACTCACGCTGAAGACACACCGTCGCGCCTTGCTACGCCCAACCGAAGTCCCTGGCCGCCTCCTCCGTTGAAGGCCCGCCGGAAAACAAAAAGAAAACCCGCAAATTTCGCCGAACAACCGCGGCCTCCTCCAAACTCTGATTTACAAACCGAGAAATGCGATGGAAATAAAAAGCGTATACTACAAGACCATGGGATGTTTTTGAAGAAATGGCCACAATTTGATGCAAATAATCGAACTCAAAGAGGGGTTCAGGATTTAAAACTCAAAGGAACACCGCCTACCTCGATGGGCTTCGCCCGACGCTTCCTGCGCAATCCACCACCACCACAACTCACCACCTTGATCGAAGGAATAATAGGAGCTTGAGGGGATTCCTTGAGGGGGTTTCTCAAGGGGGAGAACCAGGGAGGGGAGGGGAGAAGGAGGGTTTAAATAAAAAAAATTTTTAATTAATTTAAAACCATAATTTTCCTCACATCCGAAACCTTTGGGGAGGTCAAAATTAAACCTCCCCTAGGGTAAACACCACCTCCTGAGCACAACATCCATCTCTTAATTTTATTCAGAGCTTCCGTTTGAAATTTATAAAGTTGAACACCCAAAGACACCAAATTACGAAAACGGCCCTGGGTCATTTTTCACAAACGGCCCGCGCCCGTGAAGCTCAAACCCCTCCTAGGGTAAACGGCACGCTCCAAACTCAACGGTGCCCTCATTTTCCTATTCGAGCCACCGTTTAATAGAAACTTGAGTTTAACCATTAAACAAATAAATAAATTAACTTAATTATTCGTTTAACGTTCTGAAAGCGAGCGAGGGGTCCAAACATTCTACGTTGATATACTTTATGTCATTCATAGGGTAAACACCCCATTTCAGATCCATCCGTACACTCAGATCTCTTATCTGAAGCTCCGTTTATGAGTTATCCCATTTATTTGGCGTGCACAGTGTGAATGTACTAAAAATTAAATTCTGGCCACTCTGGGGCTCAGAATTGCACGACGTCTGAAGGCGCTGCTCTAGAATAACATCATGAATATTCCAAAGTCTTTTGCAGCAAAAACTGGGTTCTTACATTTCTGAGACCAATTTTAAAATTATGAGGATGCAATTCCTAAAATGGGGGAAGGTTGTAACATCCTATGTAAATAAAGAATATGAAATTTTCGTATTTATTAATATATTTAAATTAATTATTAATTTTACTTTAAAGGGTATGTTATGTTTGATGGAGTACACAATACACAACAATGAGTTTCTTTGAAATCTTATGTTGCACACAATACTAGTCATACTGAAAAATAATATTATGATATTTTTTTAAATTCTTGTTAACGCCTAGCCGTTGTATTGGTGGTAAAGTATTAAACTAACTAAATTATGAATATACATGTTTTTTATATGTTTTTACATTTATCCAAAAAAATTTGGAGGCTTAAAGTTAGAAAGAATCAAATTTTAAGCATAAATACACTAATATTCATTAAAAGGCCGATTTACCGCCTTTGGATGGAGAAACATATTTAAATCTAGTTATGGACAATTTTATATGTTATATTTTACAAAATAATATTATTATTTCAAATCTGGACATCAAAATTTTCTTTGGTTAAAATTTTGGTATTTTTCTGATAAAGTTCATTTTTTATGAATAGTGAAAAATACTGTATGTTAATTCAGAGCTACCTTTTAATCTAATTTATTTATATGGTTATATTATCTTTCTAAATGGTTTTAAAGTGTAATTAGATTATATTTTTTTCCATTTAATCCTATTTTGGTCATTGTAATTAATTTCACTTTGAAATTGGACAGAAAATTGTGTCAATATTTTGATAGTTATTATTTTTAAAAAACACGCTTTTTGTTTTGACAGTAGAAATTAATTTTAAATTAATTTCTTCCACTTATTTGTTTTGAATTTGGAAAAATGGATTCCATATTTTTAATCAGGAGGTCTAAATTTTGTAAATATGTTACTTTTAGTTTTAGTAATTAGGAATATTTACTTCAATAAATATTTTATTTACCATGGTTAAAGGGTAAATCTGTTAAATAAGGGTAAAAAATATTATTATAATAATATAAAATTAACCTAACATGTGTCCTAATCCAATTGGTTGATACATGTCCGACCGTGGGAATCCTTGGGTCGATTTTGTGACCCCATGGAGACACTTAAGAGTGATAATGACACTTTATATTAATTAATTTAAAGTATAGACAAAAATGAAATAAACAAATATCTTTTAGTAAATAAAATTTTTTCATGGGGTTATATAAGTTATCTCTTTGACTATAAATATTATTTGGAAAGATACAACTATATCCTACATCATGATATTTTTTTATAATTTTTGGACATCAAATAAACAAAATTATTTATGACAAAATAATGATCCAATGTTTACCTCATTAAGAAATGATTTTAATAAATAAGATTATAAAAACTGAAAAATATCTAAAACCAGTCCAATTCATATTGGATGAGTTTATTTTGACCATGAGTCATTTATTATTCTACTATAATTACTTTTGGACCTTTTTAACTGAAAATAATTTTATAATAATATAATATTTTCACACTTTCCTAAAGAGCACCTCCTCTCCCTTAGAAAAGGACGCCACTTCTAACCCAATCATCACACCTCTAAAGCCCCTTGTCTCATCAAAATCCATAAATCCTTGGGAAATCTACCCTAATCATCCATATTCAAACCATTACTCCCTTATAATTTTCCATCACCACATAACATCATATCCTCTACCACTCCATCATTAACCTCACATCATTTTTCAATAATTTAATATGGTTAAAAACATCAAACAACTATATTAGGGTATAGATAAAATTTTTAAAATAATTGGAAAATAGAATTCAATTCAATTTCTTCCCCATTATATAAATAAATTTTTTATATTCTCATTCCCATCATTATTCAGTATGGAATACTTTATCCAGATTATCCATAATTTAAAACCATTCTTTACTTTATTTCAATTCAATTTACATATCCCAAAAACATAAATCTCTAAATTATATTATATACTATTTATTTTAGATATATTATAGTACTTACCAACCATCACATAACCAAATTATATGAATATGCTAAATATACTAAATAAATATACTAAACCCCCCCAAAAAATAAAAATATAAATATTTTTATTAGCGTTATTTGATCTCAAATTCCAATCACATAAAAAATTATTCATGAAAACCACTTGCATGATCCATCGATCCACACATAATATTATCAATATAAATGAATAAAACCAAGGTTTCCCAAACAAAAAATGATAAATAAACCAAATATTTCACTTATATTCAATACATGCTGTGATTTTATTACTATCATGAAGAACTACATCTGTGGATATGGATGAACCATTGAAACATTTCTTAAATCACCTAATGATCCTTCCCTTGGTCGATGGGAATTTGTTAGTGTAAATATAAAGTTTTCAAGAAATTGTTAATATTTATAATTCATATTCGTAAGTACCATAGAATATATACCTACAATATGGGGTTTTCAACCATTAAGTTCCTACTTAAGAAAACATGACGTATTTTTTAACACATTTATAAAATCCCGAACTATTTGAAAAACTAAATTTAGATATATATGATCCTTATAAAGTAATTTCCATAAAAAGAATTAGGTATATCTATGTTTCCCATAAAACTATGATAAGAATGCACAAAAAATCACCTTCCACATTTCGACCAATATAAAATGTTGTCATCTCTTCAAAACTCAGAATAAAAGAAATTTTCAATAAAACACATTCAATATTTTTTGTCAAAGATTTTTTAAAGCAACATGAATATTTCGTCCTAACTCTGACATGTAACTAAGAACATTTCATAATTAAGTGTTTCTACTAACTATAACAAGTTTATCAATATGTGTTGACTAATAGTAACATTAGTATCATGTCCTCTAAATCATTCTCCACAACAATGAACCACAATATTTAGCGCACTCAACATGATGTGAATTTAATTCTATGTTGAATTATTATACCAAAATAAGTTTTTTGTTTCCCATTTCCTATCCAATACCAAAAAAGATCATAAAATAAATAAATAAAATTAGGAAACTCTATAATTGATAAATTATAATTTATATTATTCATTAAATGTAAAAAATAATTAAACTAATAAAATACATTAGTCACTAAAAAACTAAACCATAAAAAGATGTTTTAATGGTTGGTATTTATATGATTAAATATATATATTGTTGGGGATGTTTCCTAAAAATATCCTCATGTGTTAAATAATTATTAAGTGTTTTGTCCCAATATTTGGAATTTATACACTTATTTTGGTCCTTATGGAACATTTAAAATTTTAATTTATTTTATTTTCTATACCCAATGGTTATAATATCCTACCATTACCATATATTATATCAAACGTTGCAGTTATGTTTACTGAATTATGGATTTAACATTCTCTATAACTAGGATCTATTTTTCATAAATCATAGATTCTATCAATCACTGGTAATAAAAGTAAAGTGATTATTATAAGATAACAACACTTTTCTAATCTAATATATCTATATAAACATATAAGTGGTCAAATGTGGTCTTATAAAATCTGTAAAAAAATTCATTTATTTAAATTGTACTTATATAATATTTAGATTTAAAATTATACTCCTAGATAGAATAATTAGGACTAATTTTTTAATATTGAGATGTTACAATTTTATATAAATAGTTAATCTCATGGGATCCCAAAATTCATATGTAAGGAATTTTTACTGTTTTGATAAGATGATTTAATTTTGGGGTTCATAGAGTATTTTAGAAGATACTTCTACCATGGTAAACCCTCTAGTGGATATTAATATTTTCCCCCATACAAGTATTCCAATAATCCTTATATTAGTATGTGTGACCCCAATTTTATTATATAATATTGGTACCATTTTTTCAATAAAATTCTTATATAATATTTATTTGTATAAATCATGAATTAACTCACTTCGAAACCAATTATGAGTTTTTTTGTAATATTTTGTTATTATTAAATCAGCCTATAATTTAATTTAATGAAATTATCATTTCAAATTAATGGATTTATTTATTTCATACACTATATAGTCTACAGATTTTTTAGATCTTCCAATTATGAAGTTTGTAAGTGTTTAGAGAGAATGAAGGGAGTTCAAGATCAATACATTAGAGTTAATTGAAAAAATTTATTTTAAGAGAATCCATTAAATGGTTTTGACATTACAATTCCATAGTTTTCTAGTATTATTATGTATTAAGGATATCATAGTAGAGAGATGCATTTATATTTGAGAGAATGTGGTTTTCCATCACATTAAGGTGTGAAACCATGGAATTGTTTTTTCCCTCCATGACATGGTTTGACTAAATTCTATGAAATTCAAATAGTGGATTAAAAATTTATTTTGAAGAAACGATTATATAATGTTTTCAGAAAACATGTTATGTTTTCTTATCATGCCTTAAGAAAAGGATTTTGTTTTATGAGTGGTAACTATGGATTTGTTATTGTATTTCTATGTGGGTTGTTGAAACTATGTCAGGATGGATGAATAAATTCCATGAATATGGGAAAACATGATACATTATGATGATAATTTCATGTGATATTATATGGATATCATGATTTATGTTCTTATGATTATAATAACATTGTTGGACAAACCATTCCATAAATTTGTTTAGGTAACCTTTCCATGGTATGATCTATCTTAATTTAATAATAATCTTAAAAAATTTATCTCGCATTATTGGGATTTATTTTTTAAATGGTTTCCATAGAATAAATATGGAAAATGTAAGTGTTATTGAGTTCCCATTACGGAATCATTATGTTACATCTCTTATAAGTTCAAAGCTATATAAACAATTTTACTTTTGTGATCTTTCACTAGTGCAGAAATCTTTTTTCACGTCACCATTTTTTACGTCGGTTATATATAACCGACGTAAAAATGCGGCGAGTAGATTTTTAACGTCGGTTATTTTAATAACCGACGTTACAAATCGTGCCTGTTGGGTTTTTACATCGGTTATATTATAACAGACGTAAAAACCCAATGCGTGGGGGGTTTTTTACTTCGGGTATTTGGTAACTGACGTAAAAAACCCGATATAGACGCGTTTTTTACGTCCGTTATCAAATAACCGACGAAAAAAACCAAAGCGCGGGGTTTTTTACGTCGGTTATTTTATAACCGACGTAAAAAACCCCCCGGGGCTTTGTTTTTTTACGTCGGTTATTTGATAACCGACGTAAAAAACGCGTCTATATCGGGTTTTTTACGTCGGTTTCCAAATAACTGACGTAAAAACCCCACCCTGCTTTTGTTTTTTACGTCGGTTATAAAATAACCGACCAAAAAACCAAAGCACGGTGGCTTTTTTACGTCGGTTTTAAGATAACCGACGTTATAAAGTTACAAAAATAGTTTATAACGTCGATTATATAATAACCGATGATATAAAATATTTAAAAAAATTAAAGCCCGTGGACTGTCATTTACGATTTTTCGATTGACAGTCCGCCGGCTCGTCTCTCTCTCTCGCGGTAAACCCTAATCGGCTCGTCGATCGACCTGCGTTAAACTCATTTTGGCTTCATTGTTTTTCTTCTTCACTCCTCTCGGATCTATCATCTCAACTCGCAACATTCAAGTAAGCCTTCCACAAATTTATTTCGTTTGTTTTTGTTTCGATTCTTGATGTGCTTTTCGTTCGTTTTTGAATCTCGTGGAATTTTTTGTTATGGAAAATGGTTATTATGTCCATTCAACTCACAACATTCAACTTGCAACATTCAACAGGTGTATTTTGGATAAGACTATTTTTAACTCTTATTCTAGGTTTTCATTCTGATATACGCTTTACGATTCTATAGTACAATGAAAAAGTAGATTCATTAAAGCTTCTTAAACCACTTATACTTCCTCTTTTCTTCTGAAATACGAATCAGTAACAACTCCAATATGATCGCTATATTGATCTATCTGAATACCAGCAACTTCATTACGAGCAACCTATTAAGTATCTAAATAAATCAATATCTGATAAAAATATTACTATGACCATGAGAGCACAGATATTTGACTTCACAACCATTCAAATTATTCAATCATTTAGAAAGAATAATTAATTTTAAAACATTGAGTATTAGCTTCAGCAAAATCTGAAAAATAATGGGTGGTATTGTAACGTTCCATTCATCCAGAATCATTATTATTTCCTACTTAGCTGGAATGTGTCTTTATGGATGAATATTGGTAGTACTTATTTTCTTAAAATCATATTTTTCAATATGATTGTCCAGAAAATGATTTTCATGAATTAAATTTGAACAGGCACAATCGGTAATACCTATCCTTAAAATTTCATTCAACATTCTTACATCATAATTTTTTTTCAAAAAATAATGATTTTTAGAACTCCTAGATCAGAAAACCATCATCTGTTTTCATCTGCATTCATAAAAATATCAATTCATACCTATTATAATCAAATATTTCATTCTGGACTCATGGTGAGTCTGATAATACATTTCTTCTTTCAGTCATCTCCTAAAAATGATGGACCTTTTCATGCAAAGTGTATCTGATTTCTTGAATACGATGGTATGTCCTATTTTCAACAAAACCAAGTGAGGTGATTTCTTTTATTATTAATAATTCATAAAAAATTATAATACCTAAATATTATTATCATCCTTTTCAGATTTTTCATTATACAAAAGGTAAAGGGTACTTTCTTTTCATTCTCAAGTTAAATTATATTTTTTAAAAGGTCTTTTCTATCTTGGTAGAAATAATTTAACGATAATTAGATTGAATTAGGTATATTATCTTATCCTACCATCCTAACACATTTTTATGTATTAATAATTATTATGTTTTGTAAAAACAATTATGACCCCCATTTCATTTTTGTTAGTTAATTGATCTACGAAGGTGTTATAAATGATTTGATGATCACGATTCACCCATATATATGGTTAGTCATTATGTGACATTTGGGTCCATAATATCCTTCTAATGCATTCGACAACGCATTATATATCATAGATCAATATGGGATACAGATGGTTATACCATGTCCAATGTGTTATGTGATGTGTCTCGTATGAAATATTATAATAAATTATAGGAAAGGTGATTAACATATCCCAATATGAGGTGAATGAAACTATGTTTTCCCTTGACATATGTTATGACTTATATGATTATGTTTGTGCCACACTCTTATGTTATTCCACATACCAATGTTGTGATCTTGTGAATAAGGTTTTTTAAATCATGTTCCCACTATCATATAAATCATGTCTTATGTTAAGCTAAAATTGTTATACATGGACTCAGTTCTTATGATCTATGATTATATAGAACTGTTTCACTAATCTTTTTGATCATGTGCTTTTTGTATGCTCTTATACCCCCATGGATATCTTTTTATGAGATTAGATATTATATTTATATATATCATGTTTACCCATAATGAGTATCGTAAATCAAAACTTTTATTATTTTCATTCCCTAAGTTATAAAAATAATTATTATGTAGGATGATTCAAAAATTTAATCTGTGAGATGAGTTTTTTTATGTGTGAAACCCAGGCCAAACACATATGTATTTTAGAATTGGTATTACATATATATAGTTCGACATATACTTTTTTTACATTACCATGATATTAACATTACTTTTTCTAAAGAAATATTAATGTCCTTAGATTATATATTGGATCAAAAGGATATAGTAATTCTAATATATAATCAGAATGATCAGATAATATGAAAATATTATTAAACATAAAACAAATCGTCTATATTCATATTTCTAACATGACACTTACGATGTATAGCTATTTGGTGTCGGGTACTTATGAAAACTACTACTACTTTCAAGATTTTGGCACCTGAAAGTATTGAGTACTTTAGATCATAATGATTGAACAACAAGCATGAATAACACATGTTATATGCTCCATTAGGTATTCCTATATTTTAACATTTTTATTAGTATATTGGCATGAGATTATTATAAATGTGTATCATCTGATCATATTCACTTATTCCAGATAAAAATCATTTTGTTTATGTTTTATTGATGTATATTTGATTTGGAGAATCATTAGGCGTCATGGTTTTCTTTGATTCAATGAATTTTAAAACTGTTATATCTAACTATATTTTGTTTTAAAAATAATATTCAAGCATATTTTTTTAAATACCTATAGATTTGTTTTATATTTTAAATTGTTTTACATTCAAATTATGATTTTTTTCATATAAACATGTATTTGTCTTATCTTAAAAATATATATTTTTTGTTGATATTTGTTATAGGTAATAATGTGTCAAAGTTGGATTACGGCACATCGAATGAGCAATGAATTTGAGGAAGGTGTTGATGCCTTTTTGGAATTTGCAAAACGAAATGTTCCAAGTAGTGACATTTTTTTCTGTCCATGCCTGAAATGTTTGAATATGAAGAAGTTGAAAAGTAGAGAGATAAAAGATCATCTGATATGTCATGGTTTTAATCCGAGTTACAACCCTTGGATTTGGCATGGGGAAACTGGAGGGAATGTCACTGATGATGATGATTCGCAAGATGGTAACTCCGATGGAATTGAATAAATGATTCACGATATTGTAGCAGAACAAATTAATATAGAACCGACAGTTGCACGTCTATATGGTGATGCTGAAACCCATTATATCCCGGTTGTACAGATTTTACGGTTTTTTCAGCGGTGTTAAGATTGATTAACCTGAAGGCGAAGCATGGATGGAGTGACAGAAGTTTTACAGAGCTTCTACAATTGATGAAAGACATTCTTCCAAAAGATAACGATCTTCCAGATTCACATTACAAAGCCAAGAAAATATTATGCCCGATGGGATTGGGATACAAGAAAATACATGCCTGTCCTAATGACTGCATTATATATAGGAAGGAATATGAATTTCTGTCAGAGTGTCCAAAATGTGGGACATCACGGTATAAGGTGAAAGAAAAATCACAGGGTGATGTAGAGATTACAAAGCTCCCTTCAAAGGTGTTTTGGTATCTTCCTATAATTAATCGTTTCAAACGTTTATTTGCTAATTCACATGATGCAAAATGGTTAAGATGGCATGCTGAAGAGCGGGTATGTGATGGAAAAATACGTCATCCAGCTGATTGTCCACAATGGAAGAAAATTGATGCGCAGTATTCTACATTTGGAAATGAAATAAGAAATCTCAGACTAGGGTTGTGCACAGATGGAATGAATCCATACCAAACACTCAGTAGCACACATAGTTCATGGCCTGTTTTATTGGTAATTTTCAACCTCTCTCCTGAAGTTTGTATGAAGCACAAATATGTCATGTTGAGTACAATGATCTCTGGTCCAAAGCAACCCGGTAATGATATTGATGTTTACTTGTCACCGTTGATTGATGATTTGAAACTGTTATGGGATGATGGTATTAGGGTGTATGATTCTTATAAAATGGAATATTTTCAACTGCATGCAGTGCTTATGTTCACTATAAATGACTTCCCAGCGTATGGAAATTTGTCTGGATACAATGTTAAAGGGAACAAAGCATGTCCAATTTGCGAACAACAGACGTCCTATTGTCAATTGCATCATGGGAGGAAAACAGTGTACATGGGTCATCGAAAGTTTTTGCCTATGGAACACCCTTATAGAAGACTAAAAAAGGCATTTAATGGCTCACAAGAATTTGATACTGCTCCAAAACCTTTATCCCCTGATCTGTATTTTGAGAGGGTGAAAAACCTTGACGTGACATTGGGAAAGACACATAAATCTGGTAATGATAGACATATTTGGAAGAAAATGTCAATTTGTTTTGAGCTACTATATTGGAGGTATCATGAAGTTAAACATAATATTGATGTCATGCACGTGGAGAAGAATATCTATGATTCTTTGATTGGAACATTGTTAGATATTAAAGGAAATACTAAAGATGGGTTGAATGCAAGATTAGACTTACTATCAATGGGAATACGTTTTGAGTTAGCTCCCAATCCTAAAGGAAGACAAACATTTCTTCCCCCGGCTTGTCATACATTATTGAAGAGGGAGAAAATTAGCTTCTGTCAGGGTCTTCATGATACCAAAGTGCCTCAAGGTTATTCTTCTAATGTAAAATTTTTTGTCTCATTGAAGGACTTAAAGTTGATAGGTATGAAATCACATGATTTTCACGTCATGATGCAACAAATTCTACCAGTTGCATTGCGTGGAATATTGCCCATTCGTGTCAGAAAGACTATAATGAAGTTGTGTTATTTTTTCAATTCAATTTGTAACAAGGCGATTGATGTGAATGCTTTGAAAATTTTGGAAAAGGATGCAATTTTTATACTTTGTCAATTGGAAATGTATATTCCTCCATCCTTTTTTGATATAATGGTGAATTTAATGACTCATCTGGTTCGAGAAATAAAGCTTTGTGGACCTGTTTATCTTCGTTGGATGTATCCTTTTGAAAGGTATATGAAAATATTAAAGGGGTATGTTAAAAATCTATATCGACCTGAAGCCTCCATTATTGAAAAGTATATTTCTGAGGAGGTAACAGAGTTTTGTACGAGCTACTTGGCTACGGTGCAACACATAGGTTTGCCTCCATCTCACCATGAACGAGTTAATAATGAGGGAAAGGGGATTTGTAGCTTGAAAGTAAAATCATTGTCATCTGAACAGATGAAGAAGTTAGAATCATACATCTTGACTAACATAGCTGATGCTCAACCATATATCACATTGCATATTAATGAGTTGAAACAACGTCATCCAAAGAAGAAAGAAATGTGGATTTTGAATGAGCACAACAAAAAATTTTGTCATGGATTAAAAAGACTTTGCTTGGTAGATCAGATGTATCAGAGACATTAAAATGGATAGTGGGTGGTCCATGTTTAAATGTGATAACATGGTCTGGTTATGACATTAATGGTTATACATTTCATACAAAATCTCAGGACAACAGATGTGCAGCTCAGAATAGTGGTGTATTGGTGTTTGTAGAAGCAATGAATTTTTCGAGTGCTAAGGACAAAAACCCAATTTCGGCATCAAATGCATATTATGGAGTGATTGAAGACATATGGGAGGTTGATTACTTTAAAATTAAAGATCCCATTTTTAACTGTAAATGGTTTAACGGTAACAACAGTGTCAGACACGATGAATTTGGAATGACAGTTATTAATCTGAATAGATTGGAAGACACAGCTGATTCTTTTATAATGGCAACACATGCAAAACAAATTTTTTATGTAGTAGATCAATCATATATGCAGTGGGCTATTGTTTTACAAGGGAAAAAACAATATGTTGGTGAGGACGAACTTGATGAATATGCTGATTTATGTGAGATCCCTACATCCATGGAAATATTAACAGAACATAATGACGATCATGTTGAAGACATAGTTTGTGCCATAAGGAACGATCACGATGAAGGAATTTGGGAAAACAATCCATCTGTACATTCCTAAAATTACAGGTAACATATGTTTATTTCTTTTTTACATTTATTTTTTCCATAAATGTTAGATATTGTAAATTTTTTATTTATTAAAACAAGTTTTAAAATAAAATAAGTATATGTTTTTGTTTGTTTTAAGTTTGTTTAGTTTACCTTATCATGTTTATAACCATTACATGAATTTTAAAACGCTTATTTTTGTTCACTGACAATTACTTTACCATGTTTACAATGTTTACCAGGTTTACCATTTTTACCATTTTTACCATCTTGACCATCTTGACCATCTTTGCCATCTTTACCATTGTTTAACATGCTTACCATATTACCAATGTTTACTATTATGTAACTTAGTACACTTTTCTATTTTTTGATTACATTAGTATTAAAATATTTGAATTTGTATATTTGTTCACTGAAAATTACTTTACCATGTTTACAATGTTTACCAGGTTTACCATTTTTTCCATTTTTTACCATCTTGACCATCTTGACCATCTTGACCATCTTTTCCATCTTTACCATTGTTTAACATGCTTACCATATTACCAATTTTTACTATTATGTAACCTAGTACACTTTTCTATTTTCTGATTATAGTAGTATTAAAATATTTGAATTTGTATATTTGTGAACTGACGTTTGTTTTTTTGATTTGAAGGATAATGACAGATCATTCAGATGATCAACCACATGATTCTAGAGAGGAGCATATTGCTGGTCATACCTCTAGGGATGAACATTCACATGCTCCTATTACGACAAAGAGTTCAAAGGTTGGTAAACGTGGGTGCACACGTTTACCAAAATTATCACTTTCCCGTATGCAGGATCAGAGGATAGTAGTTGAGTTTGATGATGATGATATTCCTAGAGGTCCGAATGCCAAAGATTTTAAGAGTTTTGTTGCAACTCAGGCTAAGACCAAAGTAAGCATTCTGTATGATGATTGGAGAGGTGTGGATAAAGCGATTATCTCTCAGTTGTGGGAGATGATTTTGGTATGATCTTTTGTCATTGTTTGACCATTATTTTAATGTTTCTAGTATATATAATATGTTTAAACTCTTCTTTATCAGATGACTTTTGATATTCCTGACACTGGAGGAGTCAGGAAGAAATGCTTATCGTTGGTGCAAGGAGATGGAGGGATTTCAAATCAACCCTCTCATCTGATTTCATTTATGGTCATAGGAGTCATGACAATACATGTCGTATATATCCTTTTATAGATGAAGACACATAGAGACAGTTTTTTGAAAGTAGAAAAAAAGAGTCATTTCTGGTAAGGGAAATGTAATCTTTTATAAACTTTCTTATATAAATGATTTTATTAATGTTTTGTTAATGATTTCTTATTCTTAAATTACAACAAACAAGGAAATCTCATTAGGAGATCCAATCTAAAAATGTATACCCTCATAGTTTATCTTAGGGAGGGTATACATTATTGGAAGAAAAAATGATAGCGAAAAAATTTCAACAACTAAGAGCTGAGTCTTCAAGCTCTGGAGAGGTGTCCCCTCTATCCCCTCCATCTAGACATGAAAAATGGAAGAGAGCTTAGAAGGGAAAAAAGGGCAATATCTTTCAGAAGAATCGAGAATCGTAGCTGAGAGGATTGTAAGATATCTATTTAATTTATTTAAGTTAACTTTTTTCTTCATATAAGTTTCAATCATTACAGAAATGTTCAATTAATTAATACAAGACTCTCTTGAGGAGCAGAGTTCAGAGGGGACATTTACAGCTACTGGGAGGGAAGATTTTTTATTTGCAGCATTGGGAAGGCCCGAACATCCTGGTCATGTAAGAGGATATCCGGCAGGTGTATCGGTAAGAAATGTGTTTCCACGTTCTTCAACTTCTAACACTGAGGGGGTTTATAAAAAAAATAGAATCCTTGGAGGTTGAAGTTCAAAATATTAATGTGACGATAGAAGACAAGATTAGAGAGTCGGTGCAGTCTATGTTTGCAGAAATGCAAAGACAATTTCAGACTGCAGCTCCCACTCCTCCACCTCTCCCTGCAGACCCCATTATTTATCCTCCACCTCCGCCAGTAGCTCCCACTCCCCCACCTCAGCCTGAGGACCCCATTTTTTATCCTACGCCTCCGCCGCAGCTTCCTACATATTGCGAGTTATATGTTGATGATTCTCAACATCATATAGTAGCATACGGGTTGGTATATTGTATAGGAGATACAGTTCATCATCAACAATTAGAGGTAGAGAATCAGAGGGTCACTATAGAGGATATTATAGATAGATCAGCTAGGGTACCAATGCCTACAGATGAGGTGGCGACAGTTGGATAGAGTATCGGCCATTTTTTAGTTTGTCCATCCAGACTTCTTCGACTCATTACCATAGAGGTATGAATGTTATATCTTTTATTTTATTTTTTTATTAAAGTTGTTTTATCATTTGAAAACTACTATAATTCTCAATTTGTTTCACAGGAATACTTCAAAGGTAAAGAAATACTGTATAGACAACAACAAAGACAATAGGATATGACATCAGATATAGATTCCAGTGGTCTTGACAGATTGTCAAGATATTCACATTTGTTGTTGGGTTTTTATGAGTTTCCAATGGAATCTCATGTTTGTGGACGTGAAATAAGTGTGGGGATTACAAAATATGATATCATGGAGCTTGTTACTAGAGGTAAGTTGGGCATCAATGTGGTGCAAATTTTTTCCATGTATGTCTTAACACCTTTTCCCTGCGTTATATGTATTAAAAATGTATTCTTATATATGTTTTGTATTAGGTATCTTTATAAAATTTGTGAGAGGAATGAACTAACAGAAGTATATGGATTCATGGACCCGCAATTGATTTCCCCTGAAGTATGTGCATTGACTGAGGAACAAAGAATGGTTTATATTGCTGAAAGATTTGAAAAGAATATAATCCAAAAATGTTGGATGATGCCTTTTTGTGAGAGGTATGAAACACATTTCTCTCAAAGAGTTAATTATCTTTTAACACAAAAACCCACTAACATTAAATTTACTTTTATCAGTAATCATTGGATGTTAGGGATTTTTTGCCCAAGGGAGAAAGCTCTTTATTGGATATGCTCTGTTCATGGTGATGTGTGGGAAAGTTTTAAGAATATATTGGAAAAGTAAGTTTCAATTTATCAATATTTTTATATATTATAATGAATTTTAAATTTACCCCATTCGTATTATTTTCTAGCAGTGCATGGGTCTACTTTCGAAAAAACACAAAGAAAAGAAATGCAAAGATCAAATATGTAAATGCGAAGGTAAATTTCAATTTATAATTTGTACCTTTTGATTTATTACACAAAAATAATATATTTAATTTACACTCATTCAAAACAGAATTTTCATGAACAACAAGGCCTCATCGAATGCGGATATTATATGTTAAGATTTATGTATGAAATAATAACAACTGGGACAGTTGTGAATTTTGACCTGGTACGATTTCCTCTTAAACTTTGCCATAATATTTCAATTTGATTTATTCATTACACATGTTAACTATCTTTTTTTCATTTGTAGCTTTTTGATGACCCTAAACCCTATACTGCTGAAGACATCAAACACGTACAAGTGGAGTGGTCAAATTATTTTATAGGTTTGATTGAATTTTAGTTGTTTGTAATATAAAATGTAATTTTGAATATTGTCATTTTAATTGTGTATTTGGTAGTTTTTTAGGTTTGATTTAGTTTTTTTTTGAAGTTGACAGTGTAAGTTTTGAATGTTATATAAGTGAATGTTTAATTTTACTCTACTTCTTGTTTTGGTCTACTTTTGATGGTTCTTCTGGTATGGATTTGTTTCTATAGGGGAGGGGTTCCAAGGGTGCGGGGTTGTGTTCAGTGGGGTTGGGGGTGTCCAGCGATCTGGGAGGGCTGTCCGGTGGGGTGGGGGGCCAGTCCTGGGGGGTGGCAGGGATGTCCAGGGGTGTGGGAAGCCGGTCCAGGGGTGTGGGAGTGCTGTCCAGGGGTGGGGGGGGGGTTGTCCATGGGTGTGGTGGGGGCTGTCAAGTGGGGTGAGGGGTGAGGAGGTGTTGTTCAGGCGGGTGGGGGTTGTCGAGGGGTGTTTGGGGGAGTCCGGGGGTTGGGGGGCAGTCCAGGAGTTTGGTGGGGGCTCCATTGGGGTGGGGGAGGGTTGTCCAAGGGGTATACATGAGGGTGGGAGCTCCAATGGGGTGGGGGAGGGCTGTCCAGGGGGTATACATGATGGTGAGGGCTCCAACAGGGTGGGGGAGGGTTGTCCATGGGGTATAAATGAGGGTGGATGATGTCTAGTGGGTAAGATTTATATGTTATCTATGTACATGCTTAATTTTGATGTACTTCTGTTTTTGTGGTACGATTTCTTGATTTGTTTTCTGGTTGATTCTGTTGGAGAGAAGATCACTGCATTCTGTTTAAAAAAAATTGGGTTTATCACGTCGGTTATTTAATAACCGACGTGATAAAATGCCTGGAAAAAAGTGTATCACGTCGGTTATTTAATAACCTACGTGATAAAAGGCTTGGAGAATGGTTTATCACGTCGGTTATTTAATAACCGACGTGATAAAGGGCCTGGAGAATGGTTTAGCACGTCGGTTATTGAATAACCGACGTGCTAAACGGCCTGGAAAATGGTTTATCACGTCGGTTATTGAATAACCGACGTCATAAACCACCTCCCTCCAGTTTATCACGGCGGTTATACAATAACCGACGTGATAAACCCCCCTCCCCCGGTTTTTCACGTCGTTTTTATATGAACCGATGTGATAAACCACACTCAGCCCGGTTTATCACGTCGGTTCTTATAGAACGGACGTGAAAAACCCCCTTGCCCCTGTTTATCACGTCGGTTATTCAATAACCGACGTGATAAACCATTCTCCAGGCCCTTTATCACGTCGGTTCAAAAATAACCGACGTGATAAACCATTCTCCAGGCCATTTATCACATCGGTTCTAAAATAACTGACGTGATAAACATCGCGATTTTATGTTTTTGACGTCGTTTTATAAATAACCGACGTCAAAAACCATATTTATAACGTCGCATGTATTAACGTCGGCTAGAAACGGATGTAAAAAATTAAAAATAACCGACGTAAAAAACGTTTTCTGCACTAGTGTTTAAACGAATACTAGGGGAGGTATTTATGGTTTTCTATTTTGATCATTGTTTCACTATAGAGTGAGGTTATGTTCAATTTTTATTATTGATATATGATAATATTTATATGTTAATTTTTTTGATTACATGTTGTGGAACTATGAATTCCTTATTGGAGGGTTCATGACATTATCATTAGTGGGATGTGGAATTCATTAATGTCAAATTTATATAAGGGATATGGTATTCCAATAATTATACATTTTTTGTTGATATAAATTTATGTTACTTATGAGGAAGATTGATATATTTTGTTGTATCTATTATTGCTAGAGTGTTTTATAGAATGAGGTGGTGATTAATTATTTTTCAATGGATTTGGAGATATAGATGATGTGGTGGATGAAATTTAGAGGAAGAATTACTTGTGATGTTATTATATTGTTTTCAAATTATATATATATATATATACATATATAACTCACTAATTATTGACTATGCCTTTCTACTTTCCACGAGATATATTGGAGGGAAAACCTGATGGGTATAATTATATACTCAACCTATAATTTTGTATTGTTTTTCAGACCAATGGGATCATGTTGTGGATGATTATGACATAAGTTAGTCCAAAAAGGTCTAATATATATAGATGAGGTGGATAAAAGTGTCCATGATTAGTTATCTTATTTTAAATTGTTTCACTCATGATAGGGTGTCCTAACATTTTATTGTAAGGGAATTGAAGTGGTGGTACAGTTTTTCTAAAGGGTTACTATTCACATATCAAACCATTTCAAATGGGGATTATTTATGGAACCAAAACCACCCAACAACTCCCACATTCATGGTAGTGGTGTACCCACATACCTATATTCTAAATACATACTATCACCTGATCTTTATACCAATAAAACATAGGAACTCACATTATCCTATATCATCATACCCTATTATAATTAATATTTTTTATTCTTAGAGTCTCTCTTGTTGATTTATGTCATGTTCAAAAATCCTTCCCAAATAAAAATACAATTTGGGGTACCCATTTTCATGAAATTAGTTTTTTTCTTTTGTGGATGTGAATATCTACACATATTTGTGTCATCCCATCGATGAGAATATCTTTATGTATGAAAGTATTTCAATAGAAAACACCCCTCTCTATGTATTAGAGGTTATATATTGATTTTATTTCGTCAATCAGAGATGCTGATTTATTTTCTGAATGGTTTAAAGCAAAATATCAGTGAACCATAGTTATTATTTCTTTTTATAAATAAAATATATACTTATGGTGTCAATAATGGTTGAATGTAAAGGACATACTATGTATCATCATGAATAAAAACAAAACCCATTTTGATCATTTCCAATTAATAGAGAACACTATACCATTAAAAGAAATGTAAGAAGGAACAATCCCTAAAGTTTAATGTCATGTGGTAATAATTACTATTAAAAATATTTTTAGTACTAGTTAGTGTGGTTGTTATAAAAAATAGAATATTTTTCCTAATCATTAAGGGAATATGACCCAACATGGAATAATTAATCTCAAAATGGATGCAGTCTTGTAAGGATGATCTCTATCAGGAGTATGGAATTTAATATGTTAAGATCTAGAAATAATATCCCCCCCTAGAGAATGGGAATTATAATATAAAAAATATAGGTAAATTAAAGGATGATTAATAGTGAATACTGACTTAATTTACATGTTGACCTAACTCATGAGAGTATATCCTAGTGAGAGAATAAAATAATTGATATCATGAGGAATATAGGTTAATCAATAGGAAAGTGGAAGATTAATGATTCCAAGTTTCATCATCTTATAGTAATCCTATATATCCAATTTTATTTTAATAAGTGACCACGTTTTTTTGGTGATGTATTTTAAGGTTTTATGTTAAAATTTTAATGTGCAGTTTAATATCATGTGATGAGGATGTTATAGTGTATTTCAACATCATGCGACTAAGTCTTACAGAATGAATTTTAATATCATTTTTCTAGGATTTTTATTTTGTTCATATTTTGGAAAAATAAAATTTAGTGGTTATTAATCTTATAAATATTCCCTACACCACTTAAGTGTGAAGAAGATATGGATACAGGGAAATCCTCTTTGCTAATTAGAGAGCCGAAGGTGAAAAATTCACCCATTATAAGAAGCATATTGGTGTCCTTATTTTAGTCAGTGGAATGAAAATGTATATATATAGATTAATCAAATTCTATATTCAATTCCACTATGGTGAACATTGGCCTTCACAAGGTCCTAGGAAAATCATGCTTGTGCTTGGTTAAACCAGGTAACACTATATATTCCATTGTGAATTCTCAATGATGACCATAGGAATAGTATCCCCATTATAAAGGGAATGAAATATTGAATAGAATTTGGGGACCCTTTATTTTAGGTAAGAAACATGGTATATTACTTTTATTAGGGTAACTGAAGACCAAAATTGGGAACACGCTATTGTGTACAACACAATTCAATGAATTTTATGGCATTAAAGAAGGCCTTGATAATTGGAGGTCCAAATAGAGGCCTTGGTAGAATTTATATGTTGAATAATGGAATTGATAATTTATGGTATCCTAGTATAATGATCTGTAATGAAGCTCATCCTATCAAAGTGAAATAAAGATATTTCACCCAATTATAGGCTTAAGACGATCAGATCACACAAGTTAACGGAATTGGGTGATGGGTTACCACGTATAATACCCAGGGTGATGGATCATCCATATGGATGACCATGTAAAAAGGGTATCCCTGTTAATGAACATTGGTTATGGGTCACCAATGTAAATCATCTTGGGAAATATGTCACCCATGTTTATGGACTTGTTCGATAAGTTACCCAAGTGGAATACATTAGGTGATGGGTCACCCAAGTAGTTCATATTGGGCGACTGATCACCCTAATGGATGGAATTAAGTTATGGGTCCCCCAAGTGGGTGTAATTTATCAATGGGCCACCAAAGTGGACGAACATAGAGGATACCCTTTCCCAGGTGCCTAACCCTAGGTAATTGTTCCCCTAACTGAATGTTTCGAGATGGGTTCTTTATAATATTATATGAACACTAGGAAAAAATTGGTCATTAAAAATGGTTTTCAAATTATATGAATCTATGACCATATAGGTTATGAACCTTAGTAATTAAAGTGAAATATGATACATAAAATAGGGTCTAAAAACTAAGGAAAAGTTTCTCAGGGAGGCTCTATCCCTCTTCCAAAAATGGGGAAAACATGCTCAAGTGAATTCCTAGGGAAAATATTTACATAAAAATAGAGAAATATGTGAAGCGATCTTCTATTCGAAATGAAATACACAAAGGGGACATAGGTGACACAACAATGGTGGTCATAAGAGACCCTTAGTGAAGTAGGATTGATTGCAATGGTAGACCCTTGGGAAAGAATCCTGGGTTATTAGGTTAGACATTAAATGATATAATTGAACTTCTAAAAGGGGGTTTTGGACTTATTTTCACTTCCAAACTGTCCTAGGGAGGAGTTAAACAAATTCCCACCCTCAAAATAGGATATAAGTAGAATAATGGGGGTCTTATTCTAATGTAAACATCCTCCTGGTCTAGCATTCGACTATGTAATTCACATTCTTCATGCTAAGGTAGCTAGGGCGGGTTATATTGTCTTGGTTGGGTCAGATATATTGGATAGGGTGGGTGAAGTAAATAATTTAGATATAAATTAGGGATGGACCCCAAAAAAATATATGTGAAATCATAATACCTCTTATATTTAATATATTGAAAATCATTTTGGTGAGTTAGAAGAATTTTTCCCTATGAAATCAGCCTTAGTTTTTAAGTCCTTTTGAGGGGGACTTAGTGGTCCAATTGGGTGAGAGATATTAGCAAGTATAGCCTATTGAGGATGCCTTAGTGAGATACTAAGTTGAAGACACCTGGAAATAAAAACATGGGTGATAATTTTAAATTTTTATAATTTTTTTCAAGGATCCAGGACACCTGGCCTACAATATCCTTGGGGCATACATAATGTTTCTGAAAATTTTCTACAGTGATAAGTTATTTCAATTTTTAAAGGGATATAATGGTTGTATCTTAGATAATTTCCCATTTACTAATGTTTCTACTCAGATTAATCCCATTATTTCCAACATTGAGGAAGGATGTTATATCCCAAAAAAATCATTATTGTAAAATTTATAAAATATTAAGAAAAATCATCCTAATATTAACCTGATGTCGGACTTCCTGCCTTGATATGGGCGCACTCCACAAACGTACATGAATATACATAGTCTATATACCTTATGTAAAAGTTAATAAATTTCAATATACACAAACCTAGTTGGGGTAAATAAATTTTTTAACGTTTCCCATATCCATGAATTGATAACTTACTTATCCATCATGCTTCACAACAATAATACTGCTCCAAAAAACAAAAAAAAATTAAAGGATCCTAGGACACTATAATAATAATCTTTCATTCATTATTCTACTATTGATCTGAGTAGTGGATGGAAGAAAAAATGGGTCCTATATATTAAGAGGGGAATTAAAGATGAGCCAAATTGTACATACTGGGTTAGGGAGACTTGTGTACAATTCATGACCCCACTTAAAAGAAATATTTCATCTTTTAATCCATATTGAAATATTATATGTATTTCTACATCAATAAAGACTTGATACCTGAATAATGAGTCACTAGATCCCTCAGATAGACCGTTTTCTACTTACACATTATGTGGTGAGAATCATCCTATTTGAAATCAAGATGAGTTTAGGGGACCCAATATTTGGGTCCATATAACCCTAATTAGTCCCCCTCATGATATATATGGAGATATCTAGTTTTATTTTTACTTTGTGTCAGAAATATTACGAATGGAGAAAGGATTCAACAAAGAAAGAACTTATTCATTGAGTCCACATAAAATTCATGACATAGATAAGTGAATTCCAAGCCCCTCATGAGTGCAGGTTCACATTAAAAATATCAATGGGGTCTCCTTCTATTTATAAGGGGGGTTACTAATACATATTGGTTGGAGAATGAGAGGGGTGAAGACAAAAAGTGGTTATATTACATAAACTCGATATTCGAGGTGGAGACTCATGTATTTTTATTATTGGCCATTTTTAGTGGGTATCTCCTCCTAGTGACATATTCTAACAATTACATAAGGCTAACTACAATTTTACTTGTGGCCATGTTGGAAATATGGGATATCGGGGGTAAAATTTCTTATATTAGCAAAGGTAAAATAATACAAGATGTATATTACCAATAGTATGGACCCTAATGCACATCATGTACATTAGAGATGTTGTGGATTTGGATTTAGACCTACATTAATTCCAATAATATCTTAACTACTATATTGATCTCTTAATACATATTTAGTCCATTTATTAATTCAATTTCCGTGAATAGGTGTTTGTTGTTGAATATAGAAGCTTCTATCAAAATATGGATTATTCACGAGGAAATCAATGACATTCTATATAGACCACTTCTTTTTGGAACTATCACTAATGATGAAAAAGGAATATACAAGCTATGGTTCTATATGATTAAACATAAGGATAGTGTATTGGTGGATAATGTTGATTGTAATATCATCTTTGATGCTTACACAGCGTACTACTTCACATATAATATTTTGTGCATTTTGTCCTATTTTAGACATCTAGATGGAAGAAAATCATATGGTAGAATGATAACCCTGGGCGATTATTTCCAAAGAGATAATGGGTTTAAAGATCAATCGTCTCATTGGGGGCCTATTTGTTAGGTTATTTTATTAATATTCACATTCATGATATTTCCATACCCTAAAAGGATTTTATCAATAACTATCCCCTCAGGTCAAAGTTGAATCACCATAGCCATAAGAAAGTGGGTGACTATGAATTTTTCTAAGACGTATTCATTGACCATCATTCTTGAGTCTTTAAGGCCTTTCAAGAACTATGCTTCTATACTACCGGGGTCCAACAGAAATCATTAAGATGTTTCACTAAGGCAATCTAGACAGTTATGATAATGAGAGGCCCAATCCAAAGTTAAGAATCCTAATAACCAGCTCATGTAAGAGGAAACTTTGAATATATCAGGATCTAGGAGTAATTTAGTATATGATCTTGAATAAATATATATAGAGGCCATCATGTATATTCATACCAGAGCATCTGTGAACTTCCCTCAAGAATTATGGTCCTTACATCAGAGCAACATCCCCATTCCAAAAACATGATATCTATAGTCACATTCAGAATTCAACTACAATACTAACCCCTTTGTTGATTGGAATCACATCTCAGAACAATACTAGCTAATCCGATCCCCTAAATTACGGGTTTTGGTCACTAAGTGGGTATATGGCATGAAAGACTTTGGATTATTTGAAGGGGTACTAAACCAGTCTATAGATGAAGAGTGTGGAATGATTTTTTGATTTCGATGGACTAGATTTAATATTTCATGAATCATATGGTATAATCCTATAATGTTCATTATTATCCATCTTTGCAACATACATACATGAAGAGGATGTAGGATTGGTTGAAGAAACAATCTACTCAACAGAACATATGGTTGGGGACTCCTCTAGTGATGAACTGAAAGAGTAAACTACAAAGGGAATGTTTTCCTGAATAGAATATATAATGAATAGAGGAGAATATAATGAAATATATTATACTATCCCAATTCAAATAAATATCCTTCTAGTGGTATGGAATATCCCTCAATTGTGAGATGTCAAACAGTGCCAAGGATGAAAACATTGTTCTAGTTCATTCCCTCTAAATGTTGTGGTCATATTTCCACATCATAATAGCATTATACTATGAATTTTAATATCCAAATTCATTTAAAGGGTAATTTCATGTTTTATTCATTTAGGGTCCTAGTTTTTTGAGAGATTTGAGAATTATCTTGAGGTCGCTCGTAGAAGTTCCCCGAGTAAGTATCAAAATCCTACGACAATAAATATCTACATATACCATTGACGAGGTTTCATAAGTGAGGTGTATAATTATTAGAGGCATAAATTTGGGTTATCTTGTAAAATATAAATTTTGTAACCCTAAAAACTATGATTGATGATCCAAAATAGGATTCAGAGTTGAAGGTGACATGACCAACACCTCCTCCTAGTGATCCACACATATAAGAAGTACATATTCACCCAGTAAAATAGGAATCAATTATTATAGAGGTTACATTGATGGTTGATTCCCACATCACCACTAATTAGGGGGAGCCTATTGGAGGAAGTAACTAAGTGGTTCTTCCTATTGGGGTGATTCCTACCAAAGTTGATAATACATCGGCTAAATTAGTTGAATGTATGTTTTACCCATTCTATATATGAATTCATTATTTGAAATTTATTTACCACATTATTAGTATCATTTACACCATATGATAAGGTTTCATCTGTAAAAGATAATTCCCTAATGATGACAGTCTTAGAGGGAGGCACTATAGTCAATTTTATTATGATCATTCTAGATTATATTATAGATTATATGAGTGACTCTAATGCAGACTGGGAAACCCTTAACTAATATTGGACCACATGTCAATTTGATTAGAGAATCATGTGGAAGCTAATATCTCACATTATAAGCATTGAATATTATGAAAATACATATCATATTTGATATTAATTAGTGCTCCTAGAATGTGGGTGATTCTATTACCGGGGTCTTCATTACAAGCTTAAGGATGTCATATGATCCCAAAAATAAGGAGGATTGGAAGAGGAATTGCTTCGCCGAGAATAATTAATGGTAGAATGCACCAAACACCAATTTGTGGAACTTATGCAAGCCTTTCATCATGTGGTAGTGGAGTAATAATCAAAAATTCATGATGATGAAGAGACTTCTTGAATAATTTTTCTTATGTAGGAACAAAATGATGATATGGAAAAATTGTGGGGAAATTAAATCTTACAGGGGAAGCAAGGGAGGATATGAAAAAGACAACTTGTAAATATCTATAAAAACCATCATCAAGATAATTTGAATCAATTTTATCATTAAATTGAGAATTGGAATATTCAGACATGGTTCTCAAGATAATTGAGTAAGAATAATTTCCTCTTGTTAGTAGATCATGGATGTGAATAATTATATGCATCTTTTCTGTAACCCTAGAGTTGGTCCATTTGGATGATTTAATTTATTCGAGGCTTTGATCTATGATGGTTATTTTCATAAATACAATTACTGTAAAACTAGGGAAACTCTATTTGATTTAATGAATTCCATATAGGCGTGTCTCAAAAATGATTTTAGGAATAAGTACCATCACTATAATTCTAGATTTAGTCTATTTGGATTAATGAATACCTCTTTGTAATAGCTCTCAGAAAAGTATAAGAATAATTACAATCCCTATAACACTAGACCCAGTCCATTTGGATGGGTTATTTGACTCAATTTAACGAAAATACTAAAGGTATATATTTGAGATGAATATGTAAATGTTTAAAATAGTTTGATTTCCATAAAAAAAGATATGAATTTTTCGCAGGCCTAGAGTTTTAGAAATCATGGATTTTTTATAGGATCATATTATAGTCCATTAATCATACAACCTATTTATTTTATATTCGTATATTTTTCTTAATCCATATATTAAGAAAGATTAGTTGGAAGAGAATCAACTTTTTCTTAATATTACATTTAATTACTTTCCACATTAGATGTTTTGTGCCTATTTTATCATTTAATACTCAGAATATTTCCTTGATCTAGAAATTTTTATGTATTACTGAAAGAGACTCAAATTTTTACTATACTAACTTTTATGGGTTTTTAGGATCAACAAGTACATTGTCACTTTCCTTTGATAGTTTATGGTCATTGCTGTTGGATGATTTTATCATTCAGTTTTGGGTTACATGACTTTGAACTTCAAAAGTTTCATGAATGAGGTACCACATCTGTTCCCTACAAATATGGATAATTCATGAGGGTGTGATATCGAGGAGATTAATCCCACATTGATGATAGAATATTTGAAAATGTAACTCATGTCTTGAGAATCACGAATAAGGGGTGATGATATAAGATAGTCATGAATTTTATGTGCACTGAATATATTTGAAAAAAGAGTTATTCCACTATGTTGCATGGATTATGGTGATTAGTGGACCATTTCTATGGAAAAACATCTCTTTAACTATCTAGATTTTGAGGGTATATATAATAACCAAATTTGAGCATGTATTCCTTTCTATATATGGGTGTTCTTATAATCTAGATACAATTATTTCCAATTAATAGTTATGACTTATGGGGATTTATATTCTCATGAAATTACGAGTGTTTAAGATAAAAAAATCCAGAGAAGGTTTTTATGCACTATTAACTAGGTCAATATGCATTGACTTCATTTTCTAGGGTATGATATGAAAAAATAACCATATTAATTTTTTCTATAACCCATAGGTTCAAGAGAGAATGAAAGAATTTATATTAGGTCCACAAGGTGGTAACTATGATCAATCTATATTTTTAATTTACACTACAATGTTTTGATATGCTTCAGTGAGTTGATGATTAGGAAGAAGATACTAAACTTCTTCTCACGATTCCCATTTATGTATATTTAATTGTTCCTGTTTTATATACCCTTTGGTAGAAGTTTAGATCTGTATGATATGTACTATATTGGGATAGATTTTATGGACATGTAATAATAAATATGGAACGTGAATTATAATGCTATCATGACTGGACCAATGTCCTTACAGTTTAAGGTCATGTTACATAGAACAATGATAAGTGGATGTGTGATATAATAACTAAATTAGGATTCACATTGATGAGAATATTAAATAACCCTTTTTAGTGAAGGATGTGGATTCTATAAATTGGGGCTCAGGGTTTTTAGATCATGGGTGATGGTACAGGAAAAACACGCAAGGGACGATCCTTGAACAAATCCCAAAAAGGAGTTCCACTACAGTGTTATCTGGGCATAAAACAATTTTTCGGTGCTTATTCTCTTGATGAAAATACCTTTTATTTATAGTATATAGTGGGTAAACATATTAATTATCTAGATTATGGAATGTATGAATGGACAGATTGTGGTTTCCCTTGAAGAAGTGCACTCTCATAAGTGAAAACCATGGACGATTTGTGGTAACTTATGACACATAATACATGAGGTGTCATTTATGTACACACATTTTTCCAAAAGGTGACAGAGGTATCATAAAACTTGGTTGAATATGTTCTAGATATTATGTTCCTTTGATAAGGAATTAGAATGGATGATGACTTGTTTAATTTAACATCATGTGATTAGGACTCCAATTTCTTGTTGTTTAATTTCATTCGATACGGAATTAAATATAGTTTAGTTTAGCATCATATGAAAATGAATCACATACCATAATTTATTTTGATTAAGGTCATATATGAGTATGATAAAATATTTGATCATGGGTCATGTGAACCATGATTTCCATGTAATATTTCATTTCCATAACCATCAAAGACTTTATGGGTAGATAATGAATCCATCTATAGATTAGGTTTCTAGAAAAGGCAGACATATTCTCTATGGATATGATATAAATAGTCCCTGGATATGGGGATTAGGTGTCATTATGTATATCATAAGATAAATAATCAAGAAAAACATTACCATTAAAAAAATACTGGTATAGATCATGTTTGGAAAAAATTCCTCAAGGTGTCTTCTATGTATGATTTGGGTGTGATTGTGCTTGTTGAAAAATCCAGATGACCGCAAATTCATATGGTTTGTGTTTAATGAAAAGGAAGGCTTTCTTTATAAGAGTGAATGGTATGAAGAACAATGAAGAAGATAGGAAAAATAAGGGAACCATGTACCTCATAACCTTGACCGAGTACTATGTCTCAAAAAGTTTCACGGAAACATACTAGGATAGAAGGAATGGTATGCGAAAGGGTTCATAGAACTAAAAATGATTCACATTGACATTTTTCAGTGAAGGGAATGTAGTATGTAGAAGGTGTGATGGTTTGCTGGATAACTGAAGAGAATGATGCCACATTGGAGCAGAGGCAGTATGCGGACTATTGTGGAATAATGGACTGCAGAATAGGGGTAGTTTGTGGTGACAGAAGTGGTATGTGGTGGACGAGGTGTTGCGTTGAATATTTTGTAAATCATGTATTAGTTTTGTGGATTTATTTTCCAATATAAGGAGCACTAATCTCACCAATTAGGGACGAACCAATATTCATCAGAGAAAACATTTTCCTCTAGTAATTCAGATAAGTTCGAATGTGGTTCATGTGTAAGAAAGTACACTGACAGTTTTTATAGGAATCTATATCCTACAAAGTACGTAGTACGTATAGGAAAAAGACATAGTATGTGAGGGATTCCATAAAGGATAACTTATTTGCGATGGAGAATTCTCAGAATGGTGAAGCAGTTCATGGAAAAAATTTGTGAATGGATTTTGAGAGGCCCTGAAAGCCGTAAAGAAAAATGTGGTTCATGAGGAGGAAGACACAGTAAGTGAAGGCGGTCCACTAATAGAGAATAGTCTGTAGAAAGAGGTTGGTTCATAGAATAGATTCACATAGTTAGTATGCATAGGAAATACATGTCAACGAAGGCATATGTAATCCACGGTTGGAGGGATATTCATGAAAGTGGCATAGATGCATGCGAAGAGGAGTTCCTTATAGATAACCCACTACAAAATATGTGGGAGGATTAGTTCATCCACAGAACACACTAGGAAACATGAAAAAGATTCCAATCAGATTGAAAAATTCATTTCTTTTACCTAATAAAATGTGGAAAAGTGTATTTCATCTTTGAGTGAAAACGATACTTCAATAGAGAATCGACCTTTAATTGAGGATATATAATTCAAGTAAATGAAGGGAACTACATGTCCATAAACTATTTTCAACTTACTTTTCAATATAATGAGAGTATATTCCTTTTCAATATTAGTGAGTGAAGGAAGAGGAAGATGGTGACCCCTTCCACCAATAGTGGGCCAGAGAAAGAGGCATATGGAGTGACCCTTAGGAATTCAGTGAGCTGACAAAAAACCTTTTAAATTCATGGACTCTGGGCATAGAAGATCTAGCCCAAACCATGTACTCATTATTTGCAGTGAGGCTTAGTGACTTTGGTACATCAACACACTACCATTTTATGGTCCTTGGATGTATCCCAGTGCAGGTGAACGAAGTAAATTTTTTCTGTTCTTGTGAATAGTTTACTGATTCACTTTTAGTGCATTATCATGAGATAAAATTAGATAGGAAATTAACATTATAGATCATAATAATTGAACTTTATAATAAAGAGGTCAATATCTAGTGGGGAAAAACGAATTTTAAAAAAAATATCTATACCTGATTCACCCTTACCCCCTCTGAGGGTATCTAGGACCCCTTTAGACCTAACAATTGGTATTATAGGGAAGGTATCTTTTATCATGATTTTGGTGCTCTAACGTGGCTAAGGAAATTTCGGAAGTTAATGATTCACTCTACTCTTATATTGGTGTTCCATAGAAAAAAGAAGAACTATAAAGAAGAAGAAGATGTCATGTGGTATTCATCAGTGTGGAAGTTTCTACAGAAAATGTTTTATAGATTTTAAGTAATCCAATAGTTTACTTATAAGGAACCGGCCTTAAAAATTACATAATCTTGAATTAAATTAATAGTTCACATTGAGGATATTTTCAGGTTTAGAGTTTTATAGAATTAGGCCATAACTATTACATTACATCTCAAAAATTACAAGGTAGACAATTCTACTCAGTTTCCATTTTTTTCATAAAATAAAATCTCTTGAAAAAAACAGTCATGTCTAGTCCCATGTTTTAGAAAACATGACTTTTCCTTGATCCCATCCTTAACCATATTCATCTTTAGGTCCTGTGAAAAATATTTCAAAACTTGGGATGGACATAAAATGCTCAGTAAGGGTTATAAAACCAAGAAAGAAAACGTTAGTTCATCATTTAATACACAACATATGCTCTTTAACATACCTCATGAAATCATAATATTTATGAAAAACACATAAAAACATAAATCATAAAGGTAACTTGTGGCATCAATATCATACTTACATTATAGCTATCACAGATACATAGGGAGTTACATTTGGAATACCCATCACAATATATTCCCTAAATCTCATAGGATAAAAATTCACGTTTACCTCCATCACGTTACCCAATGCATTAGAGAGATATCTCAGGTTCACCCACCATATTTCTGTCATAGAACCACCCGTATACATAAATAGTGCCCAAGAACCATAACATATTGAGAACACATAAAACAAACATAAAAGATAAATATAACATTACCACATTTCAATCACAATATATCATTTAAATATATTGATATAACATCTCAATTATCAAAACCATTTTCAATACCAAAATATGTAAAAAGAGTATATGGTAATTATTTTCCTTTTAAAAACATTATGGCTTGTTAATGAATCCAAAAGATCAAATAATACTCGCGGTGGCGGAAAGGTTGTTATCACCGCATATGCTAAAAAGAAACATTCTTTTTTTGTTGTTTAGTAAATTTCTTCATAGTGAAAATATTGTTTTTTAATGAAATTAAAATTCAAAGGTGTTTATACAGAGTATAAAATAAAATCATGTATTAAAACAGAATATGCCTTAATGAAAGAAGATTGAGACGAAGCCCCTTACCTCAGGTCTGACTTGACCCGTTCATTCCTTAATCTCCTAAATAATAAAATAAAGTTAATTTACAATTGATAAAGAAACTTTTTAATGTTTATTATTACTTTTATATCACTTATTACAATTTTATAAACATTATTTAATCATTTAAAATAATAACGTTCGTTTTGTGGATATTTGGTACTTGAGTCAAAAATGGATTTATTATAATTACAATTTGTTCGCATGGTCAAAGGTTCATTATATTCAGAATGATATTCATGATTTAGATATCATATATACCATATATATTCATTATATACCTATTTTTATAATAGTACATAACATTTGGGGATAAGAAATTAAAAGCACCGTTCATGGAGATGGTAAGTCGTACGTACGCATGAACGAAACGTTCATTTCTATTCATTATATTAATATACATAGGTATATTATAATTCCAGTATAATGTCATATATAATATCACTAACTCCATCCTTTATACATCCCACATATGGAATTAACAAGTCATATCACTTTGAGGGGGCGGTAGTCTGCACTTCCTCAAACGAAATTATCACGTTTACCCATTATGGAAACCATAAAGGTAGGAAATAAATGTATAATACAGAAGCATAAAGAAAACATAAACATAATAAATATTATATATAAATATATTTCCATCTTAATGACCCCCATGAGAGGTAGTAGGAGTTAATCGAACAATCGTCGTTTCGTGAGGCATTAGTCTACCATCCACCGAAACAGTTTTCTCTTCACCCATTAGATGGAGGTTTGTGTAAGTGTAGTTAGAATCATTCTCAAAACAACATCATATTATATTGAGCATACTAGTGTTGTTATTAAATATAGGAATAAAAAGAGTTTAGGGGTTGGAGAAGTAAAATAAAATAAAAGAAGTTAAGAGGAATCCTTACCTTTAATTTGGGAAACTCCCTTTGGTGTAAACCAAAAGGACTTCTTGAACTGCCTTATGGCTAAGGTAAGGCTAATATGAGGAGGATAGAGATCTTGGGAGATTATTTAGGCAGGGATTGGATGATCCAAGATGCTTGAGAGGTCTGAGGAATGGGTTAGAAGTGGTGTCCTTTTATAAGGGGGAGGAGGGTCTCTTTAGGAAAGTTTGCAAATATTATTTTGTTATAAACTCATCATTGGTTCCTAATGATTCAAAACTCATTAAAGTTGAAAATAAGATGACTTGAGTTAGAAATATAATCATTCAATAATAATTGGAATTGGTTTGGATATTGTTTATGTTATTTTTGGATTTACTTTTAGTTAATTAAAATAAAGTGTCATTATCAATCTCATGTGGCTCTATGGGGTCCCAAAATTGACCGAGAGTTAGAAATGGTCGTAAAAGGCTCAACCAATAAGGTTAGGAAAAGTGTTAGGGTAATGTTTTATTATTATAATATTCTTTTTACCTCGAATTACCATATTTACCTTTAATTGTGGTAAATAAAAGTAAAAAGTTACTATTCACCAAAAAATACTTTCATCTTATTGAACCAAATTACCTTAATAATAACATCCTTTTATGTTGGATTTTTTAAATTCAATCCATAGAAGAGTTAAAATTTCATTTAAATGAAAATGTCAGTTTATAACTACTACTTAGTGGTTTCACTATTCATCAAAAATTGATGTTTTTCAGAAAATTACATAAAATTCAGCCTAAGCTATATTTGATATTCCAAATTCGAAAATGATGTCTATTTTACCAAATTAAAGACATATAAGTATCATTTATTAATTTAAAATTAATTCTCGTTATCAAAACATATAGTGTATATTTAAGAAACAATAACAATCAAAAGATTGATACTTGTTTATGTCGAATTTCAAAGTGATATGAATTCCAATGACCAACATTGGATTAAATGGTAAAAACATAATATAATTGCACTTTAAAACCAATTAAAAAGATAATATAACCATAAAAATAAATTATATTAAAAGGCACTTTTGAATTAAAATACTGTATTTTTCACTATTCATAAAAAATGAATTTTATCAGAAAAATACAAAAAATTTACTCAAAGTAAATTTTGATGTCCCTAATCCAAAAGAGTGTTTTATTTGGTCAAATATAACATATAAAAGTGACTATAACTAGATTTAAAAAGGGTTCACCATCAAAAGGTGGTAAATCAACCTTTTAAGGTAAATTATGCTTAAAATTAGATTAATTCACATTTTAATCCTCTAACTTTTATTTGATAAATGTAAAAACATTTAACAAACATGTATAATCATATTGTAGTTACTTTTATTAATTCTCACCAATACAATAGTGAGGGGTTAAATATAATTTAAAATAATATTATTATATTATTAGTATGCAACGAAAGATTTCAATGAAAACCGTTGTTGCATATCGGGTAAGTCATCGAGCATAGAAACCCCTTTAATGTAAAATTAATATTTAATTCAGAATTATGAATAATTATGGAAAATTTCTTATTCTTTATTTACCTGGGTTGTTGCATCCATCCCCCCTTTTGGGAATTGCGTTATGGAAATTTTATTCACTTATCAAATAAGTGGGGGTATTTATCCCTCATAGCATTTTCAGATTCCCACGTTTCCTCTTCAACCATAACGGTTTTTTCAGAAAACCTTTACATGGTGAATTACCTTATTCCGCAACACTTTCTCTCTATGGTCATGAATCTTGACTGGTTGTTCATCATAAGAGAGATTCTCTTCCAATTGAACAACCTCTAGAATTAAAACATGATATGGATCTGGCATATACTTTCTCAATATTGAAACATGAAAAAAATTGTGTACCTGAGATAAATATGGTGGTAAATCCACTCTGTAATAAACTGATCCAACTTTCTTCAGGATTTCATAGGGACCAATGAACCTCAGACTCAACGCCCCTTTTTACCAAAACACATCACACTTTTCCATGGAGAAACATTAAGAAAGACATGATCATCTACTTCAAAAGAATGATCCTTCCCCTGATTATCTGCATAACTTTTCTGCCTTCTCTGAGCTGTTCTCTTGTGCTTCTGAATCAAATGAACATTTTCAGCCATATCTTCTACCAATTGTGGTCTAATCAGATTCCTTTCACCTAATTCATCCCAAAAAGCTGGAGTTCCAAACCACTTTCCATAAAATGCCTCAAATGGATCCATATATATACTAGAATGAAAATTGTTATAATGAGAAAATTCAATTAAAGAAATATGTTGGTCCCAACTTCCCTGGTAATCCAGTGAACAAGCACATATAATATCCTTCATGGTCTGAACTATTTGTTCTGACTAACCATTTGATTGCAGATGAAAAGATGTACAAAAATCTAATTCAGTACCCAACGACTTCTAAAGGCCTTTCCAAATGATAGAAGTGAACCTGGGATCACGATCAGATACAATGGAGAGGGGAACTCCATGAAACCTGAATATCTCTTTAACATCCAACTGAGAATGTTAATCATGAGATAAAGTGTCACGAACAGGAAGGAAATGAGAAGATTTAGTCAACCGATCAACAATAAGCAAGATCTCATTATTACCCCAAGATGTGTTTGTTAATCCCACAAATAAGTCCATGGATATATTTTATCATTTCCACTCTGGAACTGGTAAAGACTGAAGCATCCCTTTTGGTAACTTCCACTCTGCTTTAACCTGCTGACATGTCAAACACTTCATAGTAAAATCAGAAATATCTATTTTCATTTCATCCCACTTGTAATACTCACGAGGATCTATGTACATCTTAGTACTGCCTGGATGTACTAAAAACAGAGAATTATGAGCTTCACATAACAACTCATTCTTCAACAATGAATCACATGGAACACATAATCTCTTACTAAAACTCAAAAAAAATCATAATCGATGTTAAATTCAGTAAACTTTCCATACTAAACCAACTCTACCTTTTTCTATAACTCACTGTCTTTCTTCTGAGCTTTCTTAATTCTATCTCATCGAGATGATTTCACTAACACCTAAAACAAAATAGAAGAATTTCCTTCACCAACAACTACTATTCCAAATTTTATCAATTCAAAAACCAAAGGATCTCGTTTCAAACGTAGCATGGTTAATGAAGCATTAATTTTTCGACTCAAAGCATCAGCCACTTTATTTTCTTTTCCTAGATGGTAAAGGATCGTGCAATTATAATCCTTGATTAATTCCAACTATCTCCTATGTCTCATGTTTAATTCTTTCTAAGAGAATATATACTTTTAAAATTCGTGGTCCGTATATATTTCACATTTTACTCTATACAAATGATGCCCCCAAATTATTAATGAAAAAACAACAGAATCTAATTTCAAATCATCCGTAGGGTAATTTAACTCATGAGGTTTGAAATGACGTGAAGCATAAGCAATTACCTGATCATTCTGCATAAGGACACAACCAATTCCTTTCAACAATGCATCATTGTAAATAAAAAACTCACCATTTCTAGAAGGTAGTTCCAAAACTGGGTCATTCACCAATCTTCTTATCAATTCATGAAAAAAATAATCACATTTTTTTCCAAACAAAATTAACACCTTTTTTAGTTAACTTTGACAGTGGACAAGATAACCATGAAGAATTTTCAATAAACAACCAGTAATAACCTACCAAACCAAGAAAAATATGAATCTAGGTTATATTTTTGGGTATTTTCCATTCTCCAACAACTTTGGTTTTAGCATGATCAAAAATTATGACTTTTTTTTTGAAACAATGTGACCAACAAAAGAAATTTGTTGTAACCAAAATTCACACATTCTGAATTTCCCAAACAATTTCTTTTCTTTTAAGGTTTGCAAGATAACACTTAAATGAATTTCATGATCCTCCTTTCTTGTAGAATAAACCAAAATATCATCAATGAACACAACCAAAAAATTATCTAAGAATTCAAGGAAAATTATATTCATAAGATCCGTGAATATAGAAGGTGCATTGGTTATCCAAAAAGGCATAACCAAAAATTCATAATGGCCAAATCTAGTATGAAACGTGGTCTTTAGAATGTCTAATTCTATTACTTTCAATCGATGGTACCCCAACCTCAAGTCAATATTTGAAAAATTCTAAGCTCCCTGTAGCTGATACTACTACATTTGATGACCCAACATCTACTGAAGTAGTTGCAAAGGATTTCACCAGCCCTTTCTGCTTGTAGTCTGGCTTCTTTCCCTCAATTGAGTTCTTCATTGGACACTCATTTTCATAATGACACATTTCATTTCACTTAAAACATTTTACTGACTGTAAATCATATTTTGTTTTACCATTAACCTGATATTTTTCAGTGCAATTTCATGCCTTATGTCCCATTTTACCACATCGGTAGAACTTACTGGAATTCAAAAGAAATTCCCCAGCATGTTTTTTACAAATATTTTCACAAATTTAAAACGTAATTTTCTTACCATTTTACTTTTTTAAGAGTTCTTCCCTTTCATCTTCCACCTAGACCTCTTATTCTGTTGTTCGTCAAAGAACACCTGATCATCGACAAACACCATTTCCACCTTCTTCGCACAATGAACAAGTTTTTCATAAATTTTGTACTCATGAGAATCTAAAGCCCTTCGATACATTGTCTTTAATCCTGAGTAAAACTGATTCCTTTTACTATCAATATCTCATATGAAATTTGGAGCATACCTTTCCCGTAAAGTGCATTTTTCTTCATAAGATTCTAATGATTCGTCCTCCAACCTAAATTCTAGGAATTTTTTCCCATGCTAAGATGAACCACCTAAGGAAAATATTTCTGAAGAAACATACCTTTTAATTTATCCCAATAAAGATCATCAATCTTTCCACTATCCCTGATATTTTTCACCATCGACCAACACTAATCAGCCTAACCTTCAAAACGGTAAATCGAAAGACTAACTTTTTGATGTTCTGAACACCCCATAACTTTGAAAATTTTTCTCCAGTGCTTTAATCCACCCTTCGTCTTGAACAGGGTCAGATGATCCTCTGAATGATGGGGGATGTTGCCTCATGGAATGCTCCACTACTGACATGTTTCTCTATGGTCGATCTGGCTGATCTCGTGCATGGATACCACCACTATTTACAGCCTGAGTCAATTGTGCCACCACTGCAACAAACTATTCAGTTCTGATTCTGACCATCTCAGGTGGCTAATTTCTAAGGGTGTCTTCCTCATGATTTCGTCCCAAAATATCTACCCTATTTCTTCTGTGGAAAACCATTCTGAATACAAAAATACCATAGGCGAAGCAACATGATAATCTATAAAAGCTATATCATTTCAAATTTAACATAAATTAATTTACGGATATTGATTTAATAATACCATAACTCCTAAAGTTATCTAAATCGACCTTTGATACCAACTATAAGGACCCGACCGTAAACAATCCATAATCTT
Source organism: Viscum album (assembly GCA_963277665.1). Lineage (NCBI taxonomy): Eukaryota > Viridiplantae > Streptophyta > Magnoliopsida > Santalales > Viscaceae > Viscum > Viscum album. The sequence goes on along the minus strand of OY728143.1, from coordinate 1,979,857,807 downwards.
CAATTAAATAAATAATTCACATTCGGGATATTTTTAGGTTTAGAGTTTTAGAGAATTAGGCCACAACTATTACATTACATATCACAAATTACAAGGTAGAAACTTCTACTCAGTTTCCATTTTTTTCATAAAATAAAAACTCTTGAAAAAAAGAGTCATGTCTAGTCCCATGTTTTAGACAGCATGAATTTTCCTTGACCCCATCCTTGACCCTATTCATCTTTAAGTCCTGTGAAAAACAATTCAGAACATGGGATGAGCATAAAATGGTTAGTAAGGGTTATAAAACCATGAAAGAAAACGTTAGTTCATCATTGAATAAATAACATAAGCTCTTTAACATACCTCATGAAATCATAATATTTATGAATAACACATAGAAAACATAAATCATAATGGTAACTTGTGGCATTCATATCATACTTACATTGTAGATATCACAGCTACATAGGGACTTACATTTGGAATACTAATCACAATATATTCCCTAAATCTATTAGGAGAAACATTCATGTTTACCTCCGTCACATTACCCAATGCATTGGATATCTATCTCGGGCTCACCCACCCAAGTTTTATCACGGAACCACCCGTATATGTAAACAATGCCCAAGAATCATAACATATTCATAACACGTAAAACAAACATAAAGGAAAGGTAAAATTTCCACATTTCAAAAACAATATATCATTTAAATATATTGAAATAACAACTCAATATTTAAGACCATTTTCAATACCAAAATACGTAAAAGGATTATATGGTATTTATTTTCCTTTTAAAAACATTACGACTTGTTAAGGAAGCCAAAAGATCAAACAATACTTGCGGCGGTGGAAAGGTTGTTGCCACCACGTACACTAAAAAGAAACATTATTTTTTTGTTGTTTAGTAAAACACTTCATAGAGAAAATATTACTTTTTAATGAAATGAAAATTAAAACTTTTTTATACAGACTATTAAAGAAAATCATGTATTAAAACAAAATATGCCTCAATGAAAGGAGTTTGAGACGAAGTCTCTTACCTCGTGTCTTACTTGACACGTTCATTCTTTAATCTCCTGAATAAAAAACTAAAGTTTAATTTTACTTGATAAATACAATTTTTAAATATTATTATTCTTTTTATATCACTTATTATAATGTTATAATCATTATTTAATCATTTTAAATAATAACGTTTGTTTTGTCGATATTTGGTACTTGAGTCAAAAATGTACTTCTAATAATTACAAGCTGTTCACATGGTCAAAAGTTCATTATATCCAGAATGATATTCATGATTTAGATATCATATATATCATAAATATCTAGTATATACATGTGTTTATAATATTACATAACATTCGAGGATAATAAATGAAAAGCACCGTTAATGGAGACGGTATGTCGTACGTACGCATGAATGCTACTTTCATTGCAATTTCATATTTTAATGGAATGAAAACATAATTATACATAGGTATATTATAATTCCTATATAATATCATATATTATATCATCAACTCCATCCTTTATACATCCCACATATGGCATTAATGAGTCATATCACTTTGAGGGGGTGGTAGTCCGCACTTCCTCAAATGAAATTATCGTGTTTACCCATTATGGAAACCATAAAGGTAGGATATAAATGTAAAATACAGAAGAATAAAGAAAAAATAAAAAAATATATATCATATATAAAAACAGTTAAATATTAATGGCCACTATGAGAGGTGGTATGAGTTAATCGAACAAACATCTTTTCTTGAGGCGTTAGTTTTCCATCCACCGAAACAGTATGTTCTTCACATATTAGATGGATGTGTGTGTAAGTGTAGTTCAAATAATTATCAAAACAAAATTATAATATATTTATTATATTGTTGTTGTTATAAAAGAAAATAATAAAAATATTTTAGGGGTTGGAGAAGTAAAATAAAATAAAATATTTTAAGAGGAATCGTTACCTTTAATTTGTAAAACTCCCTTTGGTTTGAAACAAAAAGTATTCTTGAAGTGCCTTATGACTAAGGTAAGGCATCTAAGAGGAGGATATAGATATTGAGAGATTATTTGTGAAGGGTTTGGATGATCCAAGAGGCTTTAGAGGTGTTCTGAATGAGTTATAAATGGTGTCCTTTTATAAGGGGGGAGGGGCTCTTTAGGAAAGTTTGCAAATATTATTTTATTATAAACTTATATTTTGTTTATAAAGAACCAAAACTCATTAAAGATGAATTTAATATAACTAAAGTTCTAAATAAAATAATTCAATAAGAATTGGAAAAGATTTGGATATTTTTTTAATATTTATAATCATATTTATTTAAATCATTTATTAATGAGGTAAATTCTGCATAATTATTATGTCATAAATATTTAATTTATTTGATTTCTAAAAATAAAAAAATAAAAACCATAATTTAGTCAATAGTTTTATATTTACAATGAACATTAATAGTAGAAATTATAAATTATATAACCCCTAGTAAAAATTAATTTACTAAAAGATATTTGTTTATGTTATTTTTGGCATTACTTAAAGTTAATTAAAATAAAGTGTCATTATCACTCCCTTGTGACTCCATGGGGTCCCAAAATCAACCCAAAAATGCCCATGGTTGTGAATGACTCAACCAATAAGGTTAGGATAAGTGTTAAGGTAACTTTGTATTACTATAATATTCTATTTACCTTGAATTACCCTATTTACCTTTAACCGCGGTAAATAAAAGTGGAATGTTACTATTCACAAAAAACTATTTTTATCTTATTGAACCAAATTTTACATAATAATAAAAACCATGTTCATTTGATTTTCAAAATTCAACCCACAGAAGCTGTAAAATTTCATTTAAATGAAAATTTCAGTTTTTAACTACTACTTAGTGGTTTCGCTTTTCATAAAAAATTAATGTTTTTTAGAAAAATAACAAAAATTCAGCCTATGCTATATTTGATATTCCAAATTAAAAAATGATGTCTATTTTACCAAATTCAAAAAATAGAAGTTTCAATAATTAATTTAAAATTAATTCCTGTTATCAAAACAAATAGCGTGCTTTTAAGAAACAATAACTATCAAAATATTGATACTTTTTTATGTCTAATTTCAAAGTGAAATTAATTCCAATGCCCAACATTGGATTAAATGGTAAAAACATAATATAATTACAAATTAAAACCGATTAACAAGATAATATATCCATACAAATAATCTATATTAAAAGGAACCTGTTAATTGAAATACAGTATTTTTCATTATTCATAAAAAAAGAATTTTATCAAAACAAAACCAAAAATTTTCCCAATGCAAATATTGATGTCCCAAATTTAAAAAAATAATTGTATTTGGTAAAATAGATCATATAAAAGTGACTATAACTATATTTAAATAGGTTTCGCCATCAAAATGTGGTAAATCATCCTTTTAAGTTAAATTATGCTTAAAATTAGATTAATTAACATTTTAAGACTCTAACTTTTATTAGATAAATGTAAAAACATTTAACAAAAATGTATAATCATATTTTAGTTAGTTATATTCATTCCCACCAATACAAAGGCTAAGAGTTAAAATAAAATTTAAAATAATATTATTTTATTACTATTGGGCAACTAATGATTTCAAAGAAACTCATTGTTGCGTATCGGGTACACCATCGAGCATAAAAACCCCTCTAAAGAAAAATTAATATTTCATTCACAAAATTGAATAATTATGGAAAATGTCTTATTCTTTATTTAACTGGGATGTTACATCCTTCCCCCCTTTTGGGAATTGCGTCCTCATAATTTTATTCACTTATCCAATAAGTGGGGGGGTATCTATCCCTCATAGCATTTTCAGATTCCCATGCTTCCTTTTCAACCATATGGGGTATTCCACAAAACCATTACCTGGTGAATTACCTTATTCCGCAACACTTGATCTCTATGGTTAGGAATCTAGACTAGTTGTTCCTCATAAGAGAGATTAACTTTCAACTGAACTACCTCTCGACTTAAAACATGAGATTGATCTAGCATATACATTCTCAACATTGAAACATGAAAAACATTGTGTACCTGGGATAAATTTGGATGTAAAGCCACTCTGTAAGCAACTGATCCAACTTTATCTAGTATTTCATAGGGTCCAATGAACCTCGAACTCAAATTTATCTTCTTACCAAAACACATCACACTTTTCCATGGAGAAGTATTGAGAAAGACATGATCACCTACCATTAAAGAAATACCCTTCCTAAGATTATCCGTATAACTTTTCTGCCTACTCTGATCGGTTCTCATGTGCTTCTAAATCAACTGAACCTTTTATACCATCTCTTCAACAAATTATGGTCCCATCAGATTCTTTTCACCTACTTCATCCCAAAAAGCTGGAGTTCGACACTGATTTTCATATAATGCCTCAAATGGATCCATCTGTCTTCTAGAATGAAAAATATTATTATAAGAAAATTCAACCAATGAAATATGTTTGTCCAATCATCCCTGGTAATTCAATGAACAAGCACATAGAATATCCTCCAAGGTATGAATTGTTCATTCTGACTGCCCATCTGATTGCAGATGAAAAGATGTAATAAAATTTAATTCAGTACCCAACGACTTCTAATGGCCTTTCCAAAAGTTAGAAGTAAACCTAGGATCACGAGCAGATATAAAATTGAGAGGGGAACTCCATGAAACCTGACTATCCCTTTATCATACAACCGAGAAAGTTGATCTTGAGATAAAGTATCACAAATAAGAAGGAAATGATAAGATTGCATTATTACCCCAATATGTATTCGGTAATCCCACAATGAAGTCCATGGATATATTTTCCCATTTCCACTCTGGAACCGGTAATGACCGATGCATCCCTTTCGGTAACTACTGCTCTGCTTTAACCTACTGACATATCAAACACTTCATAGTAAAATCAGCAATATATATTTTCATTCTATCCCACCTGTAATACTCACGAAGATATCTATACATCTTAGTACTGCTAGGATGAATTGAAAATAGAGAGCTATGAGCTTCAGATAACAAATCATTCTTCAACTGTGAATCACAAGGCACACATAATCTCTTCAAAAAACTCAAAACACAATCATAATCGACGTTAAATTCAGGAAACCTACAATTCCGAACCAACTCTAACTTTTTCTATTACTCACTGTCTTTCTTCTATGCTTTCTTAATTCTATCTGATAGAGATGATTTCACTGACACCTGAAACAAAACAGAATAACTTCCTACACCAACAACTTCTATGCCAAATTTTATCAAATAAAAAACCAAAGGATCTAGTTCCAAACATAGTATGGTAAATGAAGCATTACTTTTTAGACTCAAAGCATCAACCACATTATTTGATTTTCCTGGATGGTAAAGGATCGTGCAATCATAATCCATGATTAATTTCAACCATATATTCTGTCTCATGTTCAATTATTTATGAGTGAATATATACTTCATACTTTTGTGTTTAGTATAAATTTCACATTTTACTCCATAAATATGATGCCGCCAAATTTTTAAAGCAAAAACAACAAAAGTTGAATCCACATCATGTGTAGGTTAATTTAACTCATCAGGTTTCAACCGACGTGAAGCATAAGAAATTACCTTATCGTTCTTCATAAGGACACAACGAATTCTTTTCACCTAAGCATCACTGTAAATAACAAACTCACCATTTCTGGAAGGTAGTGCCAAAGCTAGAGAATTCACCAATCTTATTTTCAATTCTTGAAAACAATCATCACATTATTTTTTCCAAAAAAACTTAACACCTTTTCATATTAACATAGTCAGTAGACTAGTTATCCATGAAACATTTTCAACAAACCTATGGTAATAACCTTCCAATCCATGAAAACAAATAATCTTGGTTATATTTGTGAGTCTTGGACATTCTTCAACAACTTTTTTTTGAAGGATCAAAAGTTATGCCATTTTCTGAAACAATGTGACCAAGGAACGAAATTGGTTGTAACCAAAATTCACACTTTCTGAATTTAACAAACAATTTCTTTTCTTTTAAGGTTGGAAAGACAACCCTTAAATGAATTTCATGATCCTTTTTTCTTTTAGAGTAAACCAAAATATCATCAATGAACACAACCAGAAACTTATCCAAGAAATCAAGGAAAATTCTATTCTTAAGATCCATGAATACATATGGTGAATTGGTTAACCCAAAAGGAATAACTAGAAATTCATATTGGCCAAATCAAGTACAAAATGCAGTCTTTGGAATGTCTGCTTCCTTTACTTTCAAATAATGGTACCCCGACCTCAAGTCAATCTTCAAAAAATATTGAGCTCCCTAGAGCTGATAATACTTCATTTGATGGCCCAACATCTACTGAATTAGTTGTAAAGGATTTCACCACCCCTTTCTTCTTGTAGTCAGTATGCTTTCCCTCAATTGAGTTCTTCATTGGACACTCATTTTCATAATGTCCCATTTCATTGCACTTAAAACATTTTGCTGACTTTAAATCAGATTTTTTCTTACCATTAACCAAATCTTTTTCAGTGCAATTACGAGCCTTATATCCCATTTTACCACATCGGTAGCACTTACCAGAATAAAAAATTCATTCCCCAGCAAGCTTTTTACAACAATTTTCAGAAACTGAAAACTCAAGTTTCTTACCATTTGATTTTTGTGAAGAGTTCTTCCCTTTCCTCTACCACATGGAACTCTTATTCGGTTGTTTTTCAAAGAACACCTGATTATCAGCGAACTCCATTTCCACCTTCTCCACACAACAAACAAGTTTTTCAGAAATTTTGGCCACATGAGAAGCTAAATACCTTCGATACTTAGGCTATAATATTGAGTTAAAAACGATTGATTTTACTATCACGATCTCGTATGAAATTTGGAGCATACCTCTATAGTCAAGTGAATTTTGCTTCATAAGCAGCCACTGAGTCATCCTCCAACCTCAATTCTAGGAATTTTTTTCCATCCTAAGATGAACCACCTTTGTAAAATATTTCTCAAGAAATATACCTTTGAATTTATCCCAATAAAGAGCATCAATCTCCTCCCTATCCTCGATATTTTTCTCCATTGACAACCGTTGAACAGCTTCACCTTCAAAATGGTAAATAACAAGACTATCCTTTTGATTATCTGAATATCCCATAACATTGAAAATTTTCTCCAGTGCTTTAATCCACCCTTTTCTAGCACAGGGTTAGATGATCCTCTGAAAGATGGGGGATGTTTCCTCATGAAATTATCCACTACTGACAAGTTCCTCTATAGTTGATCTGGTTGATCTCATGCATGGATACCACCACCATTTATAGCCTGAGTCAATTGTTCCATCACTGCAACAAACTATTCAGTTCTGATTCCAACCATCTCAGGTCGATGATTTGGAAGGTTGTCTTCCTCCTGATATCGTCCCAACATAGCTGCCATATTTCCTCTGTGGAAAACCATTATGAAGACAAAAATATCTTAGGCGAAGCAACATTGTAATCTGTAAATGCTATATCATTTCAATATTAACATAAATTAATTTATGGATATTAATTGAGTAATACCCTAACCCCTAAAGTTATCTAAACCGACCTTTGATACCAACTATAAGGACCTGACTTTAAATGTTAAATAATTTTGAATTAAATGAATAACTCACATTGAGGATCTTTTCAGTTTTAGAGTTCATTGAGAATTAGGCCATAACTATTACATTACATCTCAAAAATTACAAGGTAGACACTTCTACTAAGTTTCCATTTTTTCATCAAATAAAAACTCTTGAAAAAAAGAGTCATGTCTAGTCCCATGCTTTAGACAACATGACTTTTCCTTGATCCCATCCTTGACACTATTTATCTTTAGGTCCTGTGAAAAACATTTCAAAACTTGGGATGAGCATAAAAAGCACAGTATGGGTTATAAAACCAAGAAAGAAAATGTTAGTTCATCATTGCATACATACCCTAAACTCTTTAACATACCTCATGAAATCATAAGATTTTTGAATAACACAAAGAAAACATAAATCATAAATGTAACTTGTGGCATTCATATCATACTTACATTGTAGCTATCACAGCTACGTAGGGAGTTACATTTGGAAAACACATCATAGTATATTCCTTAAATCTTTTAGGAGAAACATTCACATTTACCTCCATCACATTACCCAATGCATTGGAGAGCTATATTGAGATCACCCACCCTAGGTTTATCATGGAATGACCTGTATTTGTAAACAATGCCCACGATCCATAACATATTCATAACACATAAAATAACATAAAGGAAAGATAACATTTCCACATTTCAATCACAATATATCATTTAAATATATTGAAATAATATTCCATTATCAAAACCATTTTCAATACCAAAATATGTAAAGAGAGTATATGGTCTTTATTTTCTTTTTAAAAACATTACGTCTCGTTAAGGAAGCCAAAAGATCAAATAATACCTTCCACGATGGAAAGGTAGTTGTTACCGCGTACGCTAAAAAGAAACATTTTTTTTGTCATTTAGTAAAACACTTCATAGAGAAAAGATTCATTTTTAATGAAATTAAAGTTCAAAGGTGTTTATACAGCACATTAAATAAAATCATGTATTAAAACAAAATATGCATCAATGAAAGGAGATTGAGACGAAGTCCATTACCTCATGTCCAACTTGACCCGTTTGTTCTTTAATCTCAAAAATAATTAACTAAAAATAATTTATACTTGATAAAGAACCTTTTTAAAATTTATTATTCGTTTTCTATCACTTATTATAATGATATAAACATTATGTAATCATTTAAAATAATAACATTCGTTTTGTAGATATTTGGTACTTGAGTAAAAAATGGACTTCTTATAATTACAAGTTGTTTACATGGTCAAAAGATCATTATATCTAGAATTATATTCATGATTTAGATATCATATATATCATATATAACCAGTATATACATGTATTTATAATATTACATAACATTTTGGGATAAGAAATGAAAAGCACCGTTCATAGAGACGGTAAGCCGTATGTACACATGAACACTACTTTCATTTATATTTCGTATTTTAATGTAATGAAAAAATAATTATACATATTTGTATTATAATTATAGTATAATATCATATATAATATCATTAACTCCATCCTTTATACATCTCGCATATGGCATTAACGAGTCATATCACTTTGAGGGGCTGGTAGTCCGCACTTCCTCAAATGAAAATATCGTGTTTACCCAATATGGAAGCCATAATGGTAGGATATAAATGTAAAATACAAAAGCATAAAGAAAACATAAACATAATATATATCATATATAAATATATTTCCATCATAATGGCCACCAAGAGAGGTGGTAGGAGTAAATCGAACAATCATCGTTTCGTGAGGCGTTAGTTTTCCATCCACATGAACAATATGTTCTTCACCCATTAGATGAAGGTGTGTGTAAGTGTAGTTATAATACATATAAACAAAATCCTAGTATATTGAGGACACTGGTTTTGTTATAAAATAACGTAATAAAAAGATTTTAGGGTTTTGAGAATTATAATATAATAATATAAGTTAAGAGGAATTGTTACCTTTAATTTAGACAACTCTCTTTGGTTTGAACCAAAAGGACTTCTTGAAGTGCCTTCAGACTAATTTAAGGCTTCTAAGATGAATATCGGGATCTTGAGAGATTATTTGGGCAGGGTTTGGATGTGCCAAAAGGCTTGAGAGGTGTGAGTAATGGGTTAGATGTGGTGTCCTTTTATAAGGGGGAGGAGGGGCTCTTTCGGAATGTTTCCAAATATTATTTTATTATAAAATTATCTTCAGTTTCTATAGATACAAAACTCATTAAAGTTGAATATAATATGACTCAAATTAGAAATAAAATCATTCAATAAGAATTGGAAAGGATTTGGATATTGTTTCAATATTTATAATCTTATTTATTTAAATCATTTATTAATGAGGTAAATACTGCATCATTATTGTGTCATAAATAATTTAATTTATTTGATGTTTAAAAATTATAAAATAAATATCATAATGTATTAAATCGTTTTATCTTTCCAATGAATATTTATAGTCTAAATTATAACTTATATAACCCCTTGTAAAAATTAATTTACTAAAAGATACTTTTTTATGTTATTTTTTGCTTTACATAATGTTAATTAAAATAAAGTGTCATTATCACTCTCATGTGGCTCCATGGGGTCCCAAAATTGTCCCAAATATTCCCATGGTCGTAAATGACTCAACCAATAAGTTTAGGATAAGATTTAGGCTAATTTTGTATTATTATAACATTCTTTTTACCTTGATTTACTCTATTTACCTTTAACCGCGGTAAATAAAAGTCAAAAGTTACAATTCACCAAAAATTATTTTCATCTTATTGAACCACATTTTATTTACTAAAAACAACCATGTATGTTGTATTTTAAAAATTAAATCCACAGAAAGTGGTAAAAATTCATTTAAATGAAAATGTCAGTTTTTAACTACTACTTAGTGGTTTCACTATTCATCAAAAATTGATGTTTTTCAGAAAATACCAAACATTCAGCCAAAGATATATATGATATTAAAAATTAAAATATTATTTCTATTTTACCAAATTCAAAACATATAATTTTCAATAATTAATTTAAAATTAATTCACTTTATCAAAACAAATAGCATGTTTTTAAGAAACAATAACTATCAAAAGATTGAAACTTGTTTATGTCCAATTTCAAAGTGAAATTGATTCCAATGACCAAAATTGAATTAAATGGTAAAAATTTAATATAATTATACTTTAAAACCAACTAACAAGATAATCTATCCATATTAATAAATTAGATTAAAATTCACTTTTGAATTAAAATATACTATTTTTCACTATTCATAAAAAATAATTTTATTAGAAAAATACCAAAAATTTACCCAAAGTAAATTTTGATTTCTCGGATCTAAAAAAAGAATTTCATTTGGTCAAATAGAACATATAAAAGTGACTATAACAATATTTAAAGATGGTTGTCCATCAAAAGGTGGTAAATCAACCTTTTAAGGTAAATTATTGTTAAAATTAAATTAATTCACATTTTATTACTTTAAATTTGATTGGATAAATGTAAAAAAATTTAAAAAACATGTATAATCATATTGTAGTTAGTTCTATTCATTCCCACCAATACAACAGCTAGGCGTTAAATACAATTTAAAATAATATTATTATATTATTAGTGTGGAATGAAAGATTTCAAAGAAACTCATTGTTGCGTATTGGGTATGCCATCGGGCAGAAAAACCCCTTTAAAGTAAAATTAATATTTAATTCACAAATATAAATAATTATGGAAAATTCCTTATTATTTATTTACCTTGTATGTTACATTACTAAATAGTGGTTTGGATGAATCATACTGTGAAAAGATATACTAACTCAATGATGCTGCAAGAATCTATGAAGAACTTGGCATACCAAGTGATGAGGAAACTAATGTTGATGAAGAAACTCCAAGTAGGCCGAAAGAGGAAGTTTTTCGTGAAAAAATGGAATTGGATAAGAATTTTGGTGAAGAAATTAAATACAAAGATATCCAGATCCAAACACTAGAGATTGAGATCAACAAGCTAAGAGGCTTAAATCAAAGGCTTATTGATGTGGCTACTGGACTCAGGGAGAAGAATGATTCTCAAGGTAAAGAGATGTAAATTTTTTCTATTGAGACAGAAAAACTCAAAGCTGATGATAAGGGAAAGAATATGAACACAAAATAAATTCATAATCTGAAATCTAGATATGGTGATCTTGCTATATAGCTATCTGAACAAATTCAGGAAATGAAAAGGAAAAAACAAGAGAATGTATTATTTTCATATTCTATTACTCAAGAAAAATTGAAAGTTAAAGATCAATATGACATGGAGTATATGCTAACAGGTGAATTGGAAGATGAGTTGAGTAGAGGGAAGAATATAAAGAGAGAACCTAATGCTCAATTTGAATCAAGGGATATTAATATTCAATAATTTGAAGAAGAGTTAGAATTAATGAAGAAAGAAGTGTAGAGATCCAATATCAAAGAAAAGCCTAAAAATGATATATTACACATACTATTTTATTGTCCTCCAGTTGGTGATGATGTAATGAAAATAAAATATGTTATTTCTAAATAGAAACATGAACATATATTCACATTTCAAAAGACATTTAGTATAGTAAAAACAAGAATTGGATGTAATAAATCTCCTTTCATAGATGAGAGGAACAAAGATGTGAAATCTTCCAAAGATATGAAAAAACCTGTATATTCTAGTGATATAAATTAAAATAATTTTAGATGAATTAATAAAAGTATTTTCAATTTATATGGAATGCATGGTCCTGCTTCATGTTTTTTTTGAGGAATTGGAATATATTTCATGATCTAAAGGGAGAAATATTTATAAATCTTAGAATAAGAAGAAGTGTCATGAGAAATATAAAAGGATATTATCTTAGAATAGAGTATCCATTATTTTAAATTATTATGGAAGAATGGGAAACACCGTGAGTATGTGTCAGGAAGATCAAGAGATCAATGTCAGAAGAAGAACTCAGCCGGATCAACATGTCAGCTGAGAAATGATTAAATAAGGTATCCCTTTGATGGAAGTTGTTTTATATATTCTAATCATGGTAATTTGGAAAGACACTATAATAATAAGAAAGTTATGAAGCAAAAGGAACCTAGAAGGAGATCCCCAGTACATGAAATATATAACAAAAAATCATATATCGAAAGAAAACATGGTGAGCTGAAAAATAGGTATATAGCCTCTGGAGAATCACAATGAGCTCCACAAAAGGTATATTAATCACCTCCTCTATTTTAATCACAACATATCTCTTGGAATTAATGTTAACAAAATTGTATGAATAAGGGGTGATATACTTGTGTTTTGAGTAAGAAGAATGTAAAATCAGTGGGAAAATCAAGCTGAACAATAAAGGGTAGCATGACTTGGACAACAGATAAGAAAATGAATAAATAATATAATGGAAAATACACATGTCATTCCACATGTCGATAAGTTAATGCAACATAAAGATCCATCCAATGGTGGTAGAGGCAAGTGTAGATATCTCATGGAGAAATTCCTACTCCGAGAAAGAATCATGAGAAATGGAATGTAGGTGGAACATCAATAAAACATATTTGTACTAGTGGGTACAATCCACAAATTGTGAAAAACGTTAATCCTGTAGAATATATATATAAAAATAAGTCTTAGAATATGGGTAAATAATGGAAAGTCATATGGCGAGAATAGTTAAATATGGATTGGCAGTTGGAAAAATAAAAGAGAGAGTACAATTCTTTGTAAGAAAGTTCCAAATAGTTGATACATCATGGTCAACCAAAATCCACTCTTTTAGTGATACAATGGATTCCCCTCTCGTAATATGTATTAATAGAGTTAAATAATGTTCATGTGTTTCAAGTTTAAGAGGAGATACAATCCAAGGGGAAGTCACATCAGAAGATTCATAATGGTGATGTAACGTGCTTCAGAATGTCAACTGATTCAAAACATCCACAAGAATTTAGGAATAAAAATTGAATAATAACTTAAAAGGAGTTTATTGTTTATGTCTTCTAGAGATATATGGATGTTATTGATCTCAATGTATTGTGATAGTGTTATTAACGCTATCTCTTTTTCCTAAACTAAGTTCCAACTTAGTAGGCATGCAGGTTTTTTTGACATCTCATTGCTAAGTGTCACTTGTGAAGGAATGATTGCAGGAGATGCCCCAACATTCATGAAGATACAGAAAAACATAAACAATATTTCAACAAGATTATTTGAAATGTAGTTGAATGAAATTATTTCACTATAGTAGAAGATGCTATTTTAGAAAAGGATACTAATGAGGAGATAGAGGGAGTCAACTCCATATCAGCACAAAAGCCTATGATCCGAGATGAAGTTGATAGAAAGATAATAAATGGTGATTTGATAGAGCCAGTGTAGACAATGATGATGAAGTCTCTACTGAGAGCATCATACTTATCACAGGTAGAGATTAAATGTTTTAGTGAATAAACTAAATATTTGAATTGGGTTTAGGCTAAGAATAAAGATCATGATCAAAAGAAAAAAAAACTACACATGAGAGATTGTTTCGAGGACAAAAAATAAGAATTGAATAAGAAAAAATGGGTATTTCAAAAGACATTGAATGATTATGGAATTGTGATTAGAAAGAAAGTATGACTATTATTTAAAGGGTACTCCCAAATAGAGGGTATCGATGTTGATGAAAAATTGGAACCTGCTACATGGATAGAGACAATTAGATTATTCCTGACCATAGCCGTGAAAATAAAGTTCATAGTTTTCCAAATAGATGTGAAATTAGAATTTCTGAATGGGGTTCTAGAATAAGAAGTTCACATTGAGGATCCAAATGTTTTTCTCATTCATGAAGTTGATAATAGGGGTTTCTGAGAGAAGAATGCATTGTAAGGGCAGAATAAAGCACCAAGAGCTTGGTATTCAAGTCTTAATCAGTTTTTGAAAAAGATCGGTTTCTAGCATTGTAGAGTTTATTACAACAGTTATTTCAACAAAAATAGTAATCAAAGGATGATGTTGATGGTGCATGTTGATGCCAAATTTTCTGGTGGATCAAATGAACCACAATGCAGACAATTCTCATAATTCATGAAAAGTGAATTTAAAATGTCGATGATTGGTGAGTTATTGTTTTTTTTCAAAAAGTAACGCAAGGAATGAATGATACATTCATTCCTAAATAAAAATATTCCAAGGATGTTTTGAGGATGATTGGATTGGACAATTCCAAGGAAATGAAGACTCCAGTTTCTAGTCAGAAAATCTATCAAATGAAGATGAAGGAAAAGTAGTTAATTTCAAAAAATATAAGAAGATCATTGGGAGTTTGTTATACTTGACAGCGAAGAGTCTTGATATTATATTTTCCACTAGACATGTTGTGAGATACAAAACAATACCAAGGATATCCACATGAGTGTAGTAAAAATAATGCTTCATTATATCAAGGGCACAATGGATTATCATTTGATGCATAATGACCAATCTCAACCATAGTTATTGGGATACACAGATGAAAATTAGGCTGATTTAGCAGATGATAGGAAATCAGTGTTTGGAGGTGCATTTTATCATGGCAGATTTTGTATTTCTTGGTTGAGAATGAAACATGATTCAATTTCATTGAGCACTGCAGAAGCTGAGTATATTACGATTAATTATGAAAACATGCAATTATTGTGGATAAAGAACAAGATTGAAGACATGGGAGTTGAAGTGAAGTCTCTGATAATAAGTCATTGTGATAATTCAATTCCTAAAAATCGGAGAAAAAAAATCTTGTGCCTCACTTAAAGAAAAAAGAACATTGAAATAAAAAATCATTTTATCAAGGGGAAGGTGGAGCACGAGCTTTTGAAGATGGAGTATGTTCCATAAAAATAAAATGTTGGAGATATTATTATTATGTCCTTTCCCAATGAAGCATTTTAATGGAATCCACTAGATATGGGAGTCCAGTCGACTCCCCGCACTTTAAAAAGTGTGGATATCAGATCCCCATTCCATAATTTATGGTGTGTTTTCCCCTAATTTAATGATTTTTGTTCTTTATTCTATTGAAGACAACATTAATGCGATATTCGGGATTGTTTACAAAGGAGGAAAAAGTGACACTAGTTTTGGGGAGAAAAGATATAGGCAAAATATATTTGGTAGAGCTATGCGATAGGGGGAGTTGAAGTTGTGATAATGTTGTTAGGAGGAGCAGTGACATTAGGGAGTTTTTAAATCTAACAGTTCTTGAATTGATCGATCAAATAATATACATCATGACAGTTGAGTTTCATGATGAATGAATATGACTAGTTTCAAGTTTTGGTGTTAGGAATGAATCGATTCACTGATGAACATTGCATAATACTCTTGTTTCTCACACCAATCATTATTCATGTGGGCTTCTATTATGTGTTGTGTAAATATATGATCTCAATATTAATCGTAATAAGTGAATGATTAGAGTTATATGGGAAAACATTAAAGATGTATAAAAATGTGAAGAAATTTTATGAGAATAGTTTTCAAAAAAAACCAAAGGGGGAGATTGTTGAAAAAACACCTCCCGGTGTCCACTTGGCATGTTTTTGGTGTGATTGTATTTGTTGAGAAATATAGATGATCATGAATGAATATGGTTGGTGTGTGTAAAAAGTAGGTTTCTATGGTGGCATAGTTTCATAGTGTTTTCTAAATATTTTGGCCTCAAAATCAAGAGTTTGTGTTCATAAAATGAAGTTTTTCAACATTAAAGTGAATGGTATGATGAAATACAAAGAAAATTGGTAAAATAAGGGAACCAAGTACCTAAGAACATGGAAGAAATACAATGGCTAGGAATGGTTTGTGGTCATGCACTAAAATAGTGGGAATGGTACGTGGAATGGTTCATGGAACCAAAAATGGTTCGCAATGACAGTTTACGGTTAATAGAATGTGGTATGCAGAAGGCACGACCGTTTTCTAGATGGTGGTATAGTATATAGTTGCATAATAGCAACGGAAATATATAGACCTTAGTGGAAGAATGGTTTTCCGAATGGGTGTGGTTCGTAGTGAGAGAAGTGGTATCTGGTGGAGATGGTGTTGTGTTGAAGATTTGGTAAATGTTGGATGAGCATATTTTATCGATATCATTACCTATATAATAACCACTAATACCATTGATTATAGGGAGATAGACATCAATTTTAGAAACCATTTTTCTCTGGGAATTCAGGTAAGTCCAAATGTTGTTTGCATGGAAGCAATTCCACTAAAGGTTTTTTTGGGAAACTATATCCCACAAAAGATGTGGTATGTAGAGGAAGAAGAAACAGTATGTGGGGGAGTTTGGAAAGAAGAAGTGAGTCATGAGAAATAATTCCTTTAAGGGTGAAGTAAATCATAGAATACATTCCTCGAATGGATTTTGTGAGTAATTTAAGCCCGTAAAAGAATAAGTGGTTTCGAATTAAGGAAGATGTAATAAGAGAAATTAGTCCACAAATAGATAATAGTTTATAAAAAGAGGGTGGTTTGTAGAGGAGTTTTGCCAAGTCTGTACGTAGAGGAGGTACATGAAAACAAAATTAGAGGTAGTCCACAGATGGAGGGCAATTCGCAGGAGTGGGAGCGGTACATGGATGAGTCGTTCCACATAGAAAACCTACTACATAATATGTGAGAGGATCAGATGTTTCACAGAAGACACTATAAAGATTTCAGAAGCCTCAAATATGTTTTTAAAATTCATTTTTGTTTCCTATGAGTACATAGAAATTTGTATTTCATCTGCATGTAAAAAAAGACTTTAATATAGCATCTACGTACAGTTGAGGATGCATAATTGAAGTAAATAAAGGGACTTACATGTCCATAAATAGTATTTGACATAAAATCCAATAAATATTGAGTGTATTCATTTCCATGTGTAGTGAGAGAAGGAAGAGGAGGATGATGACCCTTTCCACTGGTAGTGGCCAAAGAAATTGGCATAGGGAGTGACCCTTGGGAATGCAGTGAGTGAACACTAATCCTTGTAAAGTAAGTGAGATTGGGAATAGAAGATCTATCCCTAAACTTGTACACATTATTGGTAGTGATCCTTAGTGAATTTGGTACATCGACACACCACCATTGTATGCTCCTTGGATGTAGCACAATGATGGGGAACCAAGTAAAATTGAGGCGTCCTTGTGCATGAATTACTAATTTTCTTTCATTGAATCATCATCAGATAAAATTAGAATGGAAATTAACATTAGAGATCATAACAAGGGAAATTTTTAATAAATATGTCAAGATCCAGTAGGGAAATTTTATTTTTTGAAAATAATTCACCGACTCTTCTTGACCCCCCCCCCCCTTCTATGTATCTAGGCCCATTTTAGACCTAGCAGATCAAGTGTGTATAAAGTGGTGAGGATGAATTGAGTCTCACCCTAATGAGTTAGACTAAGAGAGAGAGTATTTTATTTTATTATTTCCTATGAATACACTTAGGATAGGAGATCCATACATCAATAAATATCTCAAAGTAATAGGAACCCGATGATATGTAGTTCTTAAAGTGAAATCCCATATACAAATTTAACTCATATGCTAAGGTTTGAACATTTTATTAAAAATTAGAGTTTCTAATATTTCAGGAGATCCAATAATCCTTGTGGAATATGTTCTAATAGGATTCCATCCTCACATAGTCCTTGATTATTTGTCCCATTCACAAATCTGGTGTATTTGAAGGGGAAAGTGAATTATAATTCTTTCCATATAGATTATTTATGGGCCATAGAGAATATATCAGCGTGTCACTATATATCCAAAATTAATTGGAATCAACCAATATGTATTTCTCATATTCTCCTGCTATAGATCAAGTTCATACGTTGGGAGAGAGGTATTTTTTATTTTTGGTAATTATGGATTAGGCCTTGATAGATGGTATTGATACCAACATGTATCCTATAGGGATATGAAACAATAAGAACATGGTTCCTTTAGTGATTGTTCAGTATAAATATCTAACTCATATTCATTGGAAATATAGTTTTTTTTGAATTTAAGGCTAGGCCTAACATAAAATATCATTTAATCACTTTGTATATTGTTTACAAAGGAATCAAGTCACACATGGTTCTTGAATGATTCCTAACAGAGATCAGACTCAAGAATATGGAGGAATATATTGAGCTTAGATTAGGAAACTATCATGAAGGATTCATACAATAAGAATGCATATGTGAATAAGACTATATAGGGGAACGAGGCATAGAAATCATAATTTAACATCATGAAACTATTAAAAACTTACATATCATTTAGATATGGTAAATCCAAAGAATTATTCTTGAGATAATCCTTAACAACCACTAATATTATGTGAGATTTTATTGGTGTCCTAAATAAGAGGTGGCTGGGATACCACTCGTGTTAATGGAAAGATCCAACATATAGGGTTTATGTATACTCTATACCCTATAATTATTGGATACTTAAATTCATGAGTTTTACTATCATGGAATTAGATAATATAGTTTTATATTTCAAATTAATAATTTCTTTATAAAAATATAACTCTTTTGAAATATAATTTTTCCATACCAGATAAGTTATTCTAAGCAGTTTAATGTCACTGCAACCATTTTTAAAAAAATGTATTTTTCTGCATACAACTTCGTTAACATTAATTACTTCCTATGTAAAAATAATATATTAATATAAAATTATTTTATTGTATACATATTGTATACATTTAATTTTCATTTTAAATTTTTTTTATTTATATAAATTATTAAGATAAAAACGTATTTTTAAATAAAAATAGATTTTATTTTAATAAAAATCTAACTTGGAATTTCTAAAATTGTACAAAATATATTTATATGATCAACATTATAGTTTTTTATATGAATTATATTACTTATTATATATGTTATAAAATATGGTTTTTATATATTTAATGTTATTATTATTTCATTATAATTTCATAAAAGTGTATGTTTTTGTAAAATTGGTATTTTTCACTATTCACCAAAAAATAACATCATTCTAAAAAATATCAAAAAATAATCCTTAGTTAAATTTGAAATTATGGATTCGAAATTTTAATTCATTTCATAAAATTAAATTTATAGAATATGGTAATTTATTTTTTCTTCACATTCTCGAACAAATCAATGGGCATTATATTATTTTTTAGGATCAAACCCTTACTATAATTGAATATCAGGTGTCACAAGATGAGTACATTGAAAAATATTTGTAATAACATTTTAATATATATACAAACAAAATATGTTATTTTACTCTTTCCTAATATTTTAGTTCTAACATTATAATTTGAGCATAATGAGAGAACTGCAATATGAGAGAGTGTTGGACAAGTGTATGACATGAATTTCCATAAGAAACAATGAATTTTCATGATATATTTTAATTTTTAATATTAAATTGTTTTAAATATAAAAAGGGATAATATATTTGAGCATGAAATATTCCTTCATAGGTGATGATTCCATTCTATTTTTAAGAACCTAGCTAGTTATTAAATTTTAAAAATCTTTAAGTGTTGATAATATTTTTTTTAATTTTCTAAATTTTAACCTCTATATGTAGACTAGATATAAATATCCATACAATTTTCTATAATCATAAAATCTATGATCCCCTTATTTATTGAAAAATTTACCCTTATTGACATCTCCTATATAGAATGGTATCTTTTTTAGACTCTTAAGAATTATATAAATAATGAACATTCAATTATTTATTTATAAATCTGTATATGTCAAGTGAGTTAAATATGATTGTGAAATGTTTTTGTAAAAAATACCTTATAAAATAAATTTATGGGACATATTTATAGTTAAACCCCTAAAATACATAGTGTCCATGATAATCCAAATAAGTATGATATTTTATAGGCCAATTTATTCATTACTACCAATATATTAGTGAATTTCTTGATGAATTTTGTTTTAATTGTGGGGGAGAAGGTACGTTCATAAAATCTTTTGATAATAAATTCAATGTGTTAAGACGAATATGAGTCGAATTTTCATTATTTATGGGTAGGGCAGTGATAAGGATTGTTTGATATTCTTATTACACTCTCACTCTCTGTGAAAATATTTGTGTATTAGATATATTGGAAATAAAAAACAATAATAATGAAAAATATATATATTTGTGGAAATGGAGGTAAGAAGATGTATCAAATGTTACCGCATATTGTATGGATTTTGACATTCCAAAGAATAAGGGAGATATGAGTTGTTGTTAACACACATGGAATTCAATGTGTGAAATTCCTCTACTGTGATTGAATTTATATAATGTGTTATGTTTAAGAGGTAAATTTTCATCATTCTACCCCTAAATATTTAATTCCCAATTACTTACAATTAATAAAATCCTAGATTAACCTATTTAATTTCCTCAGGTGTCACGAGATTTGGCTCAATTTATAGAAAAAATATGAACATATAAAGACTATAGTGGAATACAAGTTCTCATGGAATGAGTATAATACTATATAGATTGTTCTTTGACTTATGATTTGAGATTTCATTGAATGTAGGTGTTGACGCTCCTTTCGTCACGGAATCTAAAGTTCGGAAAAGGGAATATCTAAGCAAAAAGTGATTCATCTTTTTGAAGAAACATCAAAAATCGACAAAGGGATGAACAAGGAGAACATTGCCCAAAGGTCGCGCAAGTTCCCTCTTGGTCGCGCAAGTACACTTGCGCGCCGCCTCAATACTTGCGCGACCCCTCATGGTCGTGCAAGGGACTTGCGCGACAGATCTGGTAACCGCCCGGGGTCTTCTTTTGCCTATAAATAGACCCTGTGGGCCCCCCATTCGTGAGGATCTTTTTCCAGAAACTCGGATCAAAGCTCCCGACGCCCAAGTCTCTTCTCAAAGCTTCCGGAACACTTCTAAGGTAATTTCTTACCTAGAACGGAAGATCTAAAGAGAAGAAGGAAGGCCCAAGTGTTGAAATTTATCAAACACTTGCGCGCCAACTTAATTCCTTCAATATAACTTGCGCGTCCCTTCTCTGGAAGAACTTCAAGAGGATTATAAAGGGTTTAATAAAGAATCGCTCAAGTATTTTAAACTCTGGTTGAAAATCGCGCAAGTATCCCTCATGTCGCGCAAGTATACTTGCGCGACCAAAACTTGCGCGCCACCGCAGGACTTGCGCGACTTTTAATACTTGCGCGCCCCTATCTTTTTGGGTGCCCACCTTGCCCATTTTTACCCCTCTTAAGCCATTTCACCCTTCCTATTCAAGATTCAGCCTTCAAGATACTCTTCAAAGCCATTTATGGCATGATTTCTTGATTTGACATCCTTGTCTGAAAGGAATTCTGTGAAATATCTCTCAAAACCTAGTGATTTAAACATCTTTATGTCACCAAAAATTGAGAGTTCATTCATTCAACCTCATCCTTTAAAGATGAGAGAATCCTAACTTGGGCATCTTCCTCAGGAGTAAGCCCCAATCAAGTCCTCTAAATCTTGAGCATCTTTCTTAAGAGTAAGCCTCAACCCCAACTTTGGGCATCCTCCTCAGGAGTAAGCCCCAAATTCTTAAAAGTTCCCAAACTTGGGCATCCTCCTCAGGAGTAAGCCCCAAACCCAAGTCCCCTAACCTGGGTCTCCTTTTCAGGAATAAGACTCAGTCATAACCTTGGGCTTCCTTTTTCAGGAGTAAGCCCCAAGTCCCCTAAACCTAGGCTTCCTTCTCAGGAATAAGTCCTAGTCATAAATCTTGGGCATCCTTCTTAGGAGTAAGCCCCAAGTCTCTTAAAATTTCTCTTAACCAGTCATAAATTACCTTTGATTTGGGTTTCCTTTTCAGGAATAAAACCCAATCATAAGTCCCCTCCTAACTTGGGCATCCTCCTTAGGAGTAAGCCCCAAGATTACAGTATTCAAATCTCCATAAAGCACATCTAACTTTGTGGACCCTGTTCTTGGATTTTCTCCCTAAAAGTAAATCCTAAACTTTCGTCTATCTGGGCAGTCATCTATACATAAGCCCCAAAACAAATTCTTATGATTGCATCTTTTATGGCACAATTGTCTGAATTTTACCAATACCTCTTGTTTCTCACACCGAGCATGACTCACGTGAGCTTAGAGTGTAAAAGTAATTATGACATTCATCTTTGAGCCATCAATCATAAAACATCATATCCCATTCCTCGAACTACGTGGGTTCTGATTCCTTTTTTTAAAACAAAGGATACGTAGGTAGCCCATTTATGGGTTCGATCCCAACATTGAAATAATCTCTGTCCTTCTGAATGACGATAAACTTCAAGTGCCCCACTGAGTGGCTTTAAAACCAGCCTGGTCATCAAAATGACCAAGAGACTTTTATATAAATTTTTTGAAGGATACCATTGACCAAGAATCTCTAAACAAATATAGATGATTCTACATTGATGAAGAACCTCGAATACATATAAAAGATTCTCTAAATTTCTTGCATATTTAATCATTGATTGTTAAAACTAAAGGAAAGTTCATTTTATACTTGGTAATGTAATAAGGATTCACGAACTTAACTTAAATCTATAAAGAGAGTCCCAGAGTAGACAATAATTCCCCTCAAAAAGGTGTGATGAGTCCGACCTCCCATCCTCTCGACCAATGCAAATTCCTAAGCCTCATTAGCCCACAAGCTAATGAGCGCCTGCCTTTGGAAAGTAGGTCCAAACGGATGTTGAATCATTGGATGTTTCCGGTTCTACGAACAAACCCGTTAGAAACCGATCGGAACGTTTGAATCTCCCGTCCAGGAGGTCATCCCCGGATTCCGCGCGAAACAAAAATGGTGAACCCGACGTGAATCCTTAACCAAGTTAAAGTGATGTTCTTCTTATCTGTTAGGCCCTTTGGGCCAACAATGCAATCATTGACATATGATCATCCAAAAGATGCAGTAGCCGGATTCATCTTGATTATGTCTGTTATATGGAACAGGCACTCTTTTTTCAAGATCTTCTACAAAAAATGGCTTTCCTTAAATTCACCCCTGTGAATACTGCTGCTGAGAACACCTCTACTGTGAGGTCTGCTGCCGTGAAAACCAATGATGCTACTCCTGCTGGAACGTCATCCGCTCTGAGGATGACATCACCAACTCAGCGTCTTCAACGCTGTGTTTCAAATGCACTGGTTAAGGAGTACCGTCGTAACGGTACTATCCCAACTCTGGAGGCCGCTCGTCAAGCCCTCCAAGTTAACAATTCTACCTGGTCGTCCGGACAACGGCGACCAGCAATCAAGAAGCAGGCGGTGCTGACTACCGTCTCCAACCGTTTCGGGTCGTTATCCCCGGAATGCAATTTCCACTCACTCCCTTACTCCGAGGAAGTGAATGAGCAGGTCCCGCAGGACCTTAATTCAAAAATACAGGAATCCTTCTCAAGGGCTCCCATCAACAATCGCCGCCAGACTCGTGCGGTAGTGCGCCCTCAACATGATGAGGGTACCTACTCCAGGCGTTCAGCTCAGGTTCCTCGAACCCGAGCAGGCAAGATGAATCGCCAGAGACGGAATCCGGTTAATAATAGGCAGGTTGTCATCCCTGCCATCTCCGGAGAAGTCCACCAACCTAACTTGGTGGAAAACAACGAGCAGGCACACACACCTGCCCGTTTTAATTCAGCTGTCAAGCAGACTCGTCTGGCAGCATCAAGCCGATCCCGCCAGGCAATTCCGGCGGAGTACCATAGGCAGGAAAATACACCTGCTTATACATCAGCAGTTAGTCAGCAGGCTCGTCTGATTACATATGATGGATCTCGTCAACCGCGTTTGGCGAAGTGTAATCAGCAGGCACATACACCTGCTAATACTAATCAAGCCTACCAACAGTCTCGCTTGGTAGCGCACGGAGAAGTCAGTCGGAAAGTCCCGACGACAAACAGGAGGCAGACTAAACTCTCTACCTCCACACTTGAGTACTGTCAGAATTCACTGACAGGAAAAGGAGGACAGGAGCAGGCACATACACCTACTCCAAGCCCGGAATGGACGTATATCCCTGTTCCGGCGGCTGAAGTCACCAAGCATATTTTATCAATGGTGAAAGAGCAGAAGCAAATTCCTGCCCATATTCTGGATGCTTGCCAGGATATCATAACATCTTCAGCATCATCTCAGGGACAGACACATAAATCTATCCCTAGCAGTGGAGTGACACATCAACAATTCACTCCGGAACAGACACACACATCTGTTCCAGTCCAAGAGGGTTGTGGGGCCTACTCCCCCATATCATATGGACAACCAAGTCAGACACATACACCTGATTTGAGCGATGATCGTCAGCCTAACCTGACCATCTTTCCTGATCAGGCACATACACCTGCTCAGAGCAATCACTTTCGTCATCAAGTGGTTTCTAAAGCGAGTAAGAAGGCATCTAAGAAAAAGATCCGCCCAGCACAGTCAGGAGATCAAAGGCCAATCTGCAACAAGGCCTTGCTCGATGCTGGAGTTCTTGAAGCCCTCAGACATTTATCTGTCGGAATTCAAGATTCTACTCCCTCAGTTCCCAATAACAGGAACATTAATCCCGAAGGTCTTCAACAGACACTTTCTCATGAAGACTTGCTTCATGAAAATTCGGTCAATCTTGAAGTTTCTTCTTCAGATGAGAACCACAGGAACCCTCTGTGTGGTCAGAAGGCCAAGGAGCAAGAGATTTCATCTTTTGCTGTAACCCATCATGAAGGTCCTCCTCATGGTGATGAACTTCGCTGCGAAAGTCCTCTCCGCAGTAGTGATTCACATTGTCTCGAAAATTCTTCAGAAGGCAATGTAGTGACGAGAAAGCCCTCCTATCTCGAGGCACTTGCAAACGTAAAACCAGTCATGTCTGAAGTTTTACTATCGGCAGGTGAAACTCTTTCTCCATCAGAAGATAGCTTAGGGTTCAGGTTATTCTCCGAACCTTCCCTGGGTCATTCATCTTCCAGCATGAATAGTGATTCCTCTACCAATCTTGTTGAATCCGATGAAGCAACAAGGAAACACCAACTCTGGTCCAAACAGGTAGAAGAATCTTCATTTAATGATAAAGAAGAAATGCTGAACATGAGGAAAAAACTGGCAAAAGGTGAAGTACCAGTCATGTTTTGGCCTTTGGCTAATTCACAGTATGACATTCCAAAGATGTTGACGGATGATGGAATCCATGATATTCGTCTTAACATATGGAAAACTCTTTGTCAATTAAAGAAGAAGGTATTATCTTACGATGAATATGAAAATCATCTTAAGATAATAGAAGGGTTACAACGCCAGATTGATTTGGCATCTCTATCAGTCTCTCGGTATCTGAAGGCTGAAAAGCAACAGAGAACCCTTCAACGTTCATGCCTTGGCGCGCTGAGAAAATTGCGTCAATTAATTTCCAATGCTCCATCTAATGTTCATATCAGAGGATGGGGTGTTCACGGAGCACTACATTTCACAGTGCTTTCCGGTCAGCAAAGCCCGCCGAAAATGGTCTCATGCAATGTTATTGCCCATGGCCGGCCACAGTCAATGGGCTTTGTTCGTAATCAAAATCTTGCTCGAGATCAAGCTTCAACTAGTTCCTCTCAAAATCAAGTATATAGAGAACAGGTTGTTGAATTGCTCCTACATCAAGCAGGCGAGAATATTGCACAAGCCTCTCGTCTGGAGCAAACACGTCATCAAATGACAGAAGTTTCGGAAATCATCCAACGGTCTGTTGAACCAGGTGATAAAAGTGGATACAGGTTAATGCATCCAGCTAATTTCCGAACTAAGATTCGCAAGATCAAGAGAGATTTCAAGAAGATCTCAGACATAGCATGTCAAGAGACACCCCAGCTTGCCAGACTGGGGACTTCTCTAACCCAACCCTCAGAGTCAACAAATGGGATTCGAGGAGTTGAGCGGAAGCAGCAGGAACATCCCCAGTCCACCAGACTGGGGACTTTTTCAAATCTTCAATCCCTCCCTCAGAGAAAGTCAGTATTCTCTCGATTAGGGAAGAAGCCTCAAGAGGAACGAAGAGCCAAGCTATCAGGAGATTCTCTCCAAGTGACGGTTCACAAAGAAATTCCTGAGGGATCAAGTCAACGGAATGCCATGTCTTATCATGGACATAAAAGGAGACAATATCACAGAAATGCTGATAGAAAGGATTCCATGAAATATGCATCCATTAATGTCATCACCGCCGTTGCTGCTGATTCACCAGATGAGGCTCAATCAGAGGGATCAGACGAAGAGGTTCCTGCTCAAGAAGTTGCGCACACAGACCTAAATGAAGAAGGTGTGCGCACACGTAATCAAAGGCTTACCCAAAATCTGGGTATTCCTTCAAGTAACCCACTTCCCCCTCTCCGAAAAGGATCCAATAAGGGGAAAGGAAAGAATCAGGTTACTTCTCACCCTCCCTCTGAAGGAGGTCAATCGCTCTCATTAGAGCAAAGGCTTGCACAACAGGAGGAAGAAATGAAAGAATTAAGAAGGTTGAATGCAGAACTACTTCAGAGTAGTCTTCTTCTTAAGAATGCTGAAGTCCGACAGCCGAAGGAATTTGTTGTAACTACTGAGATGGATCAAGAATATCCTCCTTTGTCAGTACACCCACAGAGGTCTAATCCTATGGGTCAAACGCAACAACGGTTGGCAGCACTACCATCAGTTGCAGCACCAACCACCACGTCTGTCCAAGCTCCATTCATTGCACCTACCCAAAACCAAGTTCAACCTGACGTTTCTCAAAAGTTAATAACTACTATTGAATCATTAACAGCTCGGTTAGAAACTATGGAAGGGAAATGGGCGCAAGTTCAACCTGAAAAGAAAGTTTACCCTGAATGGGTAGATTCAATTTCTCCTCCATCCAGTTTTGGAAACCCTATTTTCCCTACTTTCAATGGATCAGGTGACCCTGAACAACATTTGACGCATTACGTGTCTTGTTGTGATCCTATGATGGGAACTCCAGAGCAACAAGAAGCAGTGAAACTCAGATGCTTCATGCGAACCTTGCAAGGACCAGCTTTTGTCTGGTATACAAGCTTGAAATCCCGGTCAGTCATCGGATGGGAGGATCTTCGTCAAAAATTCCTTCTTCAGTTTAGCTCAACTTTGCCAAAAACAACAGTTTTCGATCTTACAAACTGCAAGCAAAGGGAGAATGAAAGAGTCTCTGATTTCATTGCTCGTTGGAAGGGATTAACGTATTCCTTGAGTTTATCACTCCCTCAGGAGGAATTGTTGCCAATCTGTGTGGCAAATTTGCGTGACGAATTACGCACACCATTGATCCCTGTGAAATACACAGGAGGGTTTCGAGACCTTACTTCAATCGCTCAACAGATTGAAGATTCCCTTATACAGGCTAAGGTTAAATCTCGTGTAATTCCATCAGCTCCAGGAAGAAGAATGGGTAAAGCAGAAACTGCTACAGTTATGCTTAAACAGGCACCTGTACCTATTTCTACTTCAAAACCTACATCTTCTCGAAGGGCTCCACCCCCTGAACGCCAACAACAAAGGCTGTTTCGTCCAAATGATCAAAAAGATCAACGACGAAAACAATTTGAGGATATGAAGAGTAAAACATACTCTTTCCGAAGTGAGAAAGTTCCTGGTTACATCATTTCAGCCCTGGAAAATAATTTGGTTCAATTACCAGTGCCGAAGAGACCAAACAAGGAAGGAGATGAAGACCGTCCCAATTATTGTCCCTTTCATCAAATGTTGGGACATCCCATCCAGGAGTGTTTTGTCTTTAAAGACCTCCTACAAAAGATGGTTGACTTGGGACAAGTCAAATTGAAGGGTTCTTCAGCTCATGTAGCGTGTATTACCGCTACAGATCCAGAGGAAGGAGGCGAGTGGCAGGAAGTCAAAAGAAAAACTGCGAAAAAATATGATGATTGGATAGTCAGAAAGACAATCAATCGGACTCATTCCATTTTGCGAACACAATTGAAGAAGCCAATTGTGTCTCCTACAAAAGCTGCAGTAAAGCCTCCATCAAAGGACAAATCCTCAAAAGGGCAGCGCAATTCAAAGAAGAAAGAGGAATCAGGAGAAGATGAGTATGTATCAAAGCCTAAATTGTCTTTGACTCTGGCAGATTTCATGCCATCTACTTCAAAGTCACGGGCACCGTCCCACCAAACGGCACAGCCTAAACAGGCTAACTTGGCAGAGTCTTTATCAGACGAAGAATTGATCTTTGGTTCTGTTAATATGATTCAATTAACAGATTCATATTCCAGTCTTGATGAGCCTGAATTCCCTGTATCAAATAAAGGAACCCGAGGAAGTTCTAGAGGTTCAGGATATAGGGGAAGACGTGGATCTTTCCGAAGCCACTACTCTAATTCTACCCCTGCTAGCACTGTATATGCAGCAGAAACTCGTGGTAGAGCCCTTCAGCGAACTCAAAATGAACAAGAAAGTTCTTCTGCCAATGGCCAACTCAGCTTCGGCACAGTTATTTTGGAAGACCGGTTAAATGTTCCATCTTCTTTATCTCAGCAAGTAAATGGATCTAATCAGTCTAATTTTTCAAAACCAAAGATGTTGCCAACTTCAATACAAGAGGCATCAGCTTCCAAAGCATCTGCTTCCAAGGTACCTGCTAAACCGCATATTCCTATTGGGAAACGCAGTCCTCTAGATCAAAAGTATGATATATTGAAACACTTGGCCCAAGTACCAGCCAAATTATCAATTTTGGATGCTTTGAATCTATCAAAAGATCTTCGGGAAGCACTCATCGAAGCTTTGTCAAGTCCTCAGGAGTTTGAAGCTGAGATTGCTGCAGCTGAGATTTATCACATAGAGAATAATCCTACAGAATGCCATGCAGTGATATCTTTTACTGATAAAGATGAAGATGATGTTGTGCATGGGCACATAAAACCTTTGTACCTATCTGGAAAAGTCAATGGTATAGATGTTCGAAGAGATTTTATTGACAATGGTTCAGGAGTCAACCTCATGCCCATTCGCACACTTCGTCGATTGGGCCTCACGGAATCTGATTTATCCCCTTCTACCATGATGTTGCAAGGATATGATAAAAATGAACAAGAACCACTGGGAGAAGTTACGCTCAGAACTCAGTTTGGAGATCTTGTTTCCAATTCGGATTTCATGATTGTTGATCAAGACTCAGCTTTCAATATCTTGCTTGGAAGACCCTGGCTACATCAGCATGCAGCTATTCCGTCATCATACCATCAATGTCTCAAATACTGTTTCAATGGTCAAGTTGGAACATTGTATGGTGATAAGGCCCCGTTCAAAACATGTGAGTCTCAATACATTGAGGCGGAATTTTATCACATGAAGGGAAGAGAAAAATCTACAATGAAGGAAATTACCAAAGTTAATGCTCCATATGGTTTGGAAAAAATTCCAATAAATCCATTTTTACATGTGAGTACAGATTATGTGTTACCTATCAGTCAAATTGACAAAATAGGCCCAAATCAAAATACTCTTATGGAAAGATCCATAATGTCAATTACGGCAATCGAGCCAGACAACATGGGAGAAATTGGTAACTTACCAAGCAGTGATGAAAGCATAAGTGGTGACGTTTTCATTTCGTCTGCTGAAATCCAACAAGTCTATACTTTGCTAATCAGGCCAGAAGAAGTTATAGCAGCACCAGAGGTGAATGTTGATGTCGATTCTCAATCCATCATCTCCTCTTTATTTCCCAAAGAAGACCCTTTTCATCAATAGGGTCGGAAATGGAAGCTTCTTCTTCAAAATGTGAAAATTTCGACATCACTTATGATCATGAGAATTTCATTTTTTCATCTACTTTGCAAGTAGAAACGGAAGATATAACACATGATGAAGAGGAAGAGGAAGATCTTAGAGATGCTCCTCCAGCATTTGAAGAGGGTATCTCTACCACTGTGGATGAACTCAGAGAAGTAAATCTGGGTACAGAGAAAGATCCACGCCCCACTTTAATTAGTGCGGCCATGACCCTTGAAGAGCAAGAAATGTATATTTCTTTTCTAAAGCAAAATAAAGATATTTTTGCTTGGAATTATACAGAGATGCCTGGCCTTGATCCTGATGTTGCCACCCATCATTTGGGTTTGCCAAAAGAACATCGAGGATTCAAGCAAGCCGCGAGAAGAACCCACCCGACCTATGCTTCCAAAATTGAGGCTGAAGTGGATAAGCTTATCAAAGCTAATTTCGTCATAGAAGTTCAATATCCCAAGTGGTTGGCTAATATTGTCCCTGTAAAAAAAAGAATGGACAAATTAGGGTTTGCATCGATTTCAGAGATCTTAATCGGTATTGTCCTAAAGATGATTTCCCAGTTCCAATTACAGAACTCTTAATTGATGCGACGGCTGGCTATGAAGTACTTTCTTTCATGGATGGATATTCTGGATATAATCAGATCCGAATGGCCCCATAAGATGAGGAATATACAGCCTTCAGAGCTCCTCAAGGTGTGTTTTGTTACCGGGTGATGCCCTTTGGTTTAAAGAATGCAGGTGCAACATATCAACGCGCCATGCATCGTATCTTCAAACCTTTTCTAGGGAAATTTGTTGAATGCTATGTAGATGATCTGGTGGTTAAATCCAAACAACGTTTTGATCACTTAGCTGATTTGGAAGTCATATTCCACAAGTTTCGACAACATAATTTGAAGATGAACCCCTTAAAATGTGCTTTTGGGGTAACCTCAGGAAAATTCCTCGGCTTCGTTGTACGCCATCGTGGTATTGAAGTCGATCCTGAGAAGACCAAGTCAATCCTTGGTATGTCACCTCCTCAGAATTTGAAAGAATTAAGAGGACTTCAAGGACACTTAGCCTATATTCGGCGTTTCATCGCCAATTTGGCAGGCAAAAGTTTACCTTTTACCAAATTATTGAAGAAAGGAGTCACTTACCAGTGGACTAAAGAATGTCAAGAAGCATTTGATGTTCTCAAGAAATACCTCTCAAGTCCACCAGTACTCATGCCACCTGTTGAGGGTAGACCTCTAATCCTCTATGTGACAGCTTTAGAGCGATCATTGGGTGCCTTTATCGCTCAAAAGAATGATGCTGGGAATGAAAATAGTCTCTACTATCTCAGTAGAACTATGCTTGAAGCAGAAACCCGGTATTCGAATATTGAAAAGTGCTGCCTAGCATTAATCTTTGCAGTTCAGAAACTGAGACACTACCTGCAACATCACGAGGTCCAATTGGTATCTCGTAATAATCCACTCAAATTCATCCTTAGTCATCCAATGCTTACAGGACGTCTGGCAAGGTGGGCGGTTATTCTACAGCAGTTCGACATTCAGTATGTGTCTCAAAAGGCAATTAAGGGCCAAGCTCTGGCTGATTTCCTGGCTGAACACCCTTCAGTGGAAGACACGTATTCAGATATCGAACTCCCTGATGAGGAAGTTTTTTCTATTCAAGAGAATCCTCAAACATGGGAAATGTATTTTGATGGTGCTTCTAGAAGTCCAACAGGGAAGAAAATGGAAAATCCTAAATTCAACAAAGTTGGTTTAGGAATTGTGCTCATTTCTCCAGATAAGGCAGTGTTACCTTATTCCTTTTTGTTGTGGGAAGGTGGTACCAATAATGAAGCTGAATACGAAGCTCTCATTGCAGGCTTGGAGTTAGCACTTCAAGCACAAGTGAATCACTTAAAGGTAAAAGGTGATTCAGACCTGGTAATCAAACAAGTCAATGGGGATTATGCCATCAGAAAAGAAGAATTAATCCCTTTGTATGATTACGTCAGAGAATTAATGTCGGAATTCCCTTCAGAACCGACATTTTCTTATGTCCCAAGATCACAAAATGCTCAAGCTGATGCACTGGCTAATATAGCCACAGCTTTAGCAGATCCAAATCGGGATGAGACAACCATCGGTATTGCCCACCGTCGTGCAATTTCACCTTATGTTCAAGTCAGAATAGAGGAAATTAATGAAATTAGTCCCATTCCTGAACCATATGGTCATACTACAGGATGGATGTCACCTATCAGGGAATACCTTCAAAATGGAACACTTCCACCTGATAGAGCCGAGAGAGAACAAATTCGGCGACGTGTGGTCAATTTTACTCTTTATGATGGTCCAAACCACCTCGAGAAAATTCTCTACAAACGTGGTTTTGATGGAGTTCTCTTCAGATGTATTGATGGTGAAGAGACAATGGCTATCATAAAAGAAGTGCATGCAGGAGTCTGTGGTGCCCACCAGTCTGGACATAGATTGTCTGATCAAATTCGAAGGCTTTGATACTTCTGGCCTTCAATGATACAAGATTGTGTTAATTTCACAAAGAAGTGTCATTCATGCCAAGTATATTCCAACTTCATTCATCAACCTCCAGAGTTTCTTCATACAGCTAAATACTCATGGCCATTTTCCACATGGGGAATGGATGTGGTAGGACCTTACCCTTCAGCTACGGCCAAGCAGTTTAAGTACATTCTTACTGCTACTGATTTCTTTTCGAAATGGGCAGAGGCAGTACCTCTCAAAGAAGTCAGTTCTAAATGCATTGTTAGCTTCATCAAGTCTAACATCATTACTAGATTTGGTGTCCCTCATACCATATTGACAGACAACGGCACCAACTTCTGTTCTGCTGAGGTAAAGAGATTGTATCAAGAATACAACATTAAGTCCAACCATTCATCTCGATATCATGCAGCGGCTAATGGACAGATAGAGGCCTTCAACAAGACTCTTTCAAATATACTGCAAAAGATGGTGGATAAAGATAAGAGGTCATGGCCTGATAAACTCTATCATGCTTTATGGGCTTATCGGACTACCACTCGCAATGCAACGCGGTCTACTCCATATTCATTGGTATATGGAACAGAAGCAGTCTTGCCAATTGAAGTTCAATTGCCCTCACTCAGAATAGCCATTTGTGATCAGTTATCAACAGATGAGCAATCCCAAAAGCGGTTGAATGAATTGGAACAGTTAGATGAGAAAAGATTGTGCACTTTGCACCACTTGGAAATCTATCAGAATCGAATAGCACGAGCTTTTAACAAAAAAGTTCGTCTTCGTTCATTCATTCAGGGAGAATTGGTATTGGTTCTCAGAACACCAATGATACCAGGAAAGAAGCCTCCCAAGCTTGAGCCAAAATGGGAAGGACCTTATTCAGTACATAAGGTCTACTCCAATGGAGCGTATTCTCTGATTTCAATGGATGGAGAACACATCACGACTCCAACTAATGCCAGATTTCTGAAGAAGTATTTTGTATAAACACAAAATATTGTTCCCAGAACCAAGACTTACAATCGGTTCATACAGAAAAGGTCCGGTATGACCTTAAACTACACCATGGTCCAGTATGACCTTAAACTACAACTTCGTCCAACATGACGTTAAACTATGTCACCTTCAATGTCCAAGATGACATTAAACTATATTTTGTCCTAGCGACATGACATTAAACTGTGTGGCACTTTCATCGTCCAGCATGACGTTAAACTGTGTTAAGTCCCTTATTGTCCTACATGACACTAAACTGTATTCTGTCCGAGATGACATTAAACTATATTGTGTCCTAGCAACATGACATTAAACTGTGTGGCACTTCCAACGTCCAGCATGATGATAAACTGTAAAAAGATCAGAACTGATATCCTCATATTGATTCACCTTAGTCTTAGCTACATGACTTTAAACTGTACAGCACCAGATCGTCCTTGCTATATGACATTAAACTATACGGCAATGGTCCAGTATGACTTTAAAACTGCAACTTCGTCCCACACGACATTAAACTGTGAAAAAGTTACATAAACCGACCAGCATGACCTTAAACTGCAACATCCCTGGTCCATGTATATGACCATAAACTATTTTGCAAATCCCTTATGTCCAGCAAGACGTTAAACTGTGACTTCCTAACTACATGACGCTAAACTGTATAAAAGTCCCTCACGTCCGGAAAGACGTTAAACTATATAATCTCAAAAGTCCAGTATGACATTAAACTGCACCATTCACGGTCCATGCATATGACCTTAAACTATTCGCACTTTCGTCCAACATGATGTTAAAATGGTACACTCTTTTGTCCTTACTGCATGACATTAAACTGCACAGTCCCCTTTTTTTTCGTCCAATGTGACGTTAAACTATTTTTATCCCCATCGTCCTAACTACATGACGCTAAACTGTACAGAAAATCTTTGATAGGTCCTACATGACATTAAACTGTGCATCGTTAAGGTTGTTATTACCTCTTGTTTCTCACACCGAGTATGACTCACGTGAGCTTAGAGCAAACATCAACCATAACACTCCCTTTGGGCCACTAACCATGTATAAGTCCCAACAACATTTTTTTTATTATTATTAGATCATTGTCCCCAAAAACAATTTGATCGTTAATTCATTCTTTAATTGAACTACACAGACTTTGATCCTTGCCCTCCAGGCTGGGTATGTAGGCAACCTCCCAAGGTTCAAGCCCAAAAACAATCTCTTCACATCGGTTCACCACCATCTCATATGATGTTGATTTGTGAAACCGCCCCTGAAATCAATATCTTTACATTGATTCATTTTCGTCCTTGTTATACGACGTTAAACTATACAACACTTTTGTCCGGTACGACAATAAACTACAATATTCTTTGATTTCCTCATTTGAGAGAGAACTATTATTGACATTGATTTTTCAATCATAGTTTTTCATTTTTTTTAAAAGACTACGTGCATACATGGTAATGCCTGAATTTTTTATCTTAGGTTAAACCATCATTGCACTAAAGTCCCCTTTCACCCTTCACATGTACGAACCAAATTTGTACAAAGGGTAATTCTAGAACTACGTGGACTTGATTCCCATCCTTATGGGATACGTAGGAACATTCGAGTGTCCCTCGAATCCAGTCCCAAGTCTTTTGGGCCTAACCCCAAATTTCACTTTCAGTCCCTTGGCTGAAAAGTCCTCATGAAAACACACACTGTGTATTCATTATTATGGTCCAAAATCTATGACCCTAAACTAAGATCACTCATCCTTTCGTCCTGCACGACGTTAAACTGCATTTCAAGAACTACGTATGGCTTGATTCTCATTCTTATGAGATACGTAGTGAAGTCCAAAATTTCAATTCAGGACCCAGCCACAACATGATTATGGTTTTAATTGACCTATGTATCTCTATATACATTGGACAATACCCATCTTTATGTGTTATAATCCTAAACTTAAAATATTTTCAGATCTTCATAACCCTTTTCATGACTTCTAGTCACAAAAATGTCAAACTTCTGAGAATTCTTTTGCCTGACTATGCAGCACGTGCCCATAGGTGGCCTTGCATAAACAGTCCACATAAAAGACTTGTCAGCCAAGAGATGCTATTTTATTTGACCATGTAGCCAATGCCCATAGGTGGCCCTGCATGTTTTCAACCCCCTAACGGGTTTGTTAAATAATAGTAACTTCATTCTTGGGAAGAATGCCTCTTTTGTTCTTATTTGTCTTAAACGACAGTATGTAGGGATCCGCAAAAATAGCCATCCTTAACATATTTGTCCCATATCCTTTTTCATGATCTGAAAGTATTCATGTCTATGGTTTATTCTTCTTCCCTACGTTTGGGTCAGACCTTCGTAGGAGTGATATTCATCCAGTTCTTCGATATTCTTGTTCAGAAATATCATTTCCATATTCAAGTACCTCTTTCCATACAACAAACTCTATGCCTTAGAAAATTTGAATCTCCATAAACTTTCACTGGCTTTTAGCACTAGGAAAGTAAATTTCTGAGAGTTCTTTTGCCTGACTATGCAGCACGTGCCCATAGGTGGCCTTGCATAAACAGTCCACATAACAGACTTATCAGCCAAAAGATGCTATTTTATTTGACTATGCAGCCAATGCCCATAGGTGGCCCTGCATATTTCAACCCCCTAACGGGTTTTGTTAAATAATAGTAACTTCATTCTTGGAAACTACTTTTTCTAAATGCCTTCTAGCTCTTTTTCATATCATTCCTCAGATTCAAATATTCTTAAGCCATAGTTTACATATTTTCTCTCATACTTGAGTATGGTAATTTATTTTCAGGTAAATTATCAAAGAATTGAATCCATTTTTTTCCTTTTTTCGGTCAAAGCTATTTTCGACCTTAAACATTAGCCCCTTTATGTCCGGCTTGCATGACTTTAAACTGCCCACACAAAAGACAGAGGAACTATGAATAAAAGTCAAGTCCCAGCTCACTAAATATACATTTTTTGTATGATTTAGGTAATATTGAGCAGTTAAAAGATTCAAAGTTTGTAGGGTTATTTGTAATAATCCTAGTAAAAATCAAACTATGCTTACTAAGCCCATTGGCTAAGTAAATTTGAAGCAGGTAATGGAAGAATGCAAGTACAAATGATTTAAGACAAAAGTGTTTTTCATTGATACACAAGAGTTAGAAGGACATCCACAGATTGGAATCTCTTCTCTTTTTCAAGAAATTACAGGAGATTGTCAACAAAAGTCTTCATTTGATGTATAGCATCCTGAGCCTTATCAACAGTTGCTTGAAGCTCATGCACTTGACCAGCTTCACTCTTTTCAGCTTGCTGAAGTGCCTTCTTAGCATCTGCAATGGCTTTCATGCAATTTATATGAGTTTCATCCAATGATTCATTAAGCTGATCAAGTTCCCCAGTAACAGCATCTAACTGTTGCTGGAGTTGCACCTGCTGGACGACCTTTTCTTTGATTTTTTGTTTCAGATCCTTCATCTTGACAACATAATCAGCTTCAGCCTGGGATATCGCAGCCTCAAATTCGCCTAAGTTGACTGACAATTTCACTCTGGTCAAATCTTCGCGACTTGTCTGCATTTGCTCCCTCCTGAAGATAATCTGTTTCACTGCAGCATGGATCTTTTCATACCCAAAACCACCAAGTCCCATTATAACAAATTGGGATGACAATCGGGAAATTTTTGATGGTAGCTCTTCTAAGGGCACCCCCGATATGATGTTCCATATATTGTTCCACGCCTTACGTCGTGAAAAGCTGAACGCTTTGAGCATCTCTGGATCTGATTCAACATCTTCGTCAGAAGGGGGTATGTAATCTGGAATTAACATGCTCAAGGAAGTTCCTCGTTCTGCTCTTTCCCCTCTGACTTGGGCTTCTTCACTTTCAATTCCCGTTGGGGCAGAGGCTGAAGCCTCATCTCCGGATCTAGCCATTACAGTTGATGGCCCTACATGATCAATTGAAAGATTTTAGTTGAATCTTAAAGAATAACAAAAGAATGGATTGTCTTGCAAATAAAGTACAATCACAAATATTGTTATCCCTTACCCAATGGTGGTTCAGCAACATGAGAAGACTTCTCCCCATCTTTCCCGGTTTCAACAGGATTTTCAAGATGGGTCTCAGGAGAGTTTATTGGATTTAGCTCTACTTGAGCTAATGTTTCTGCAATGATAGGGTTGACATCAGTGTCCACACCCTCTTCAGGCATTGGCAGTTCAGCAGCTTCTACGGAAGAAACTGCATATTATTTTACATCATGATTAGAAATATTTTCTTTTAAAAGAAAAATTTGGGCGAAGGGTAACACTCACGCCCAAGGTCTTCTAAATCACATGACAATCTAGCATGATCATAAAATTCTTCAAAAGTCATTCCTTGATTCATCATTTCATCCAATGATACTTCAGAATCTTGGTTAGTCTCACCAGTGGGAGCATTTGCTATGTCTTCTTGCTGACTTATGTCCTGCAACCCCTGACCCTGGACAGCATCTTCAGTGGTGGGAGGGATACTGGGAATGGATGGTAGCTCTTCTCCAGGAGCTATCAAGTCAGCTTGAGTCTGTGGTTGTTCTACAGCACCCTCCACGGCCTTTGAAGAAGGATCAGTCCCTTCCCTCAAGGGGGAAATTGAAGAAGCCCCTGCAATCCTCAGATAATGAGTAACCATATGATTATGGGTATAAAATCATGATTGTTCGAAGGACTTACCACTGCTAATGAAACGTTTAGCTAAGGATTTCCTCCTTCGTTGCCTTGGCTTCTTTTGTTTTTTTGGAGTTTCGGCTGTCTCCTTTATTGGCACTTGGATTGGCGAATGAAAGGCTATGTCCAGTGCCTCATTCATGGCCTGCTGGCCTGGAGATATCTCGCATGGTTCGCGAGGAGAATCAGCAGTAGCCCCAACAGCAGTACCACCAGGGCTATATTGTGGCGAAGGAACCCCGGTCCCTTTCTTTGCAAGCTGCAAGATGAAGAAAATAACTTCCTTAAGAAACAAAGCTTCAACTGAAATCAAGTTGCAAAGAAAATAAGGAAAGAAAACTTACATCTTCAGGAGCCACGTACTCTTGCCACTCCTCATCTCCAGAACCACCAGCCCCCTTAGTGGTGCCACGATCAATCATTTCCTTCACCCGCCTGGTGATAGGAGCTGAATTATCGGTGGCATATATGAGCATTTCCAGCTCTCTGATGTAAGCCCGCACTTCATTGGGGTTATCTCCGTATTGAAGGTCTTTGGAAGCTAGAAGATATCCTATCCCAGGAAGTTGTAGGCCCTCACACAAATCTAGCCAGGCGGTTTCAGTATCACAGTATAAGCTCTGCCATAGCTGAACAGCCTCTGGTCTTAGATATAAAGGCTGTGAGGAAGGTCCTACAATTTTTGATTTTAATTTCTTCCCAACTCCTGCAACTACAGATAGAGAATAAGAAAGTGAGACGTATTACTTTATAAAGTAGCAGTGATTGAAGTTATTACAATCAAATAACTCACCAGGAGCTGATGGAGTGGGTCTTTTAACTCTGGCCGGAGGATTATATCGGGCACGAAACCGCTTTGCTGCCGGTTGTGCCTCATCATCCCCATCATGATAATCCGAGGAATCAGTTCTAGAGGAGGAGTCTGTTGAACCTATTTCAGGAGGAGAAGCAGCACCTTCATGAGGAAGAGTTTCTTTCTCTACAGTCCTCTTCCTCTTTCCCACTTGATATACAGGGTGATTCAATATCCCTTTAGGGTATGATGCTATCCAGTGTTCGGCATAAAAAGTAGTCAGATAATGTGCCGCTTTTTCAACTGGTAGATCAAATACTGCTCCAGTCTTCTCTCTTGACGTCAGCAACCATAGTTGTCGAGCAACCATCAGATGTTGCTCTAACCTGACGTGTACTGGAGGGGATACAACAATCTGTTGTAAACATTTGAAGTGGCGTGCAAATCTATATGGAGCATAGGCCTCGCATATGATTTCTCCATCAACCCTGGCTACTAACACGCCATCCCTGCAAGCTAGCATGTATGCCCTCAAATCCAAAGGGGCTTTCCCATCATCAACAAACCGCCCAGATGGCGGACTTCCATAAGGAAAGAAGTTGAATTCCTTATACATGCTTAGTCTTACTTTTATGTCATAACCATTGACATCTAATGGAGCAATTCCAAGGAATGCTTGCACTGACGGTCTGAAAGAGCTTCCAGGAATTTGTAATCCATTCTGTACATTGTAAGTCCTGAAGTGAGTGGCGATCCATCCCCACAAAACCTGGAATGGTCCCACTATTCTTAAAGGAGATTTACCTTGGAAGACGTGAAGTAAACTCCTGTGGATCTTTGCTAAAATGGGGGTGGCTAACCCAACCATTTTTCCCTCAGCTAACTTTGCCGCAATGACAAAGGTCCTTGGCCTAACGCCTCCCTTCGAATCCCTGACCGGCAAGAGGTAAATACTGAGCCACATTGCCAAGAAACCCACCAGACGAGTTTTCTTTGGAATTATTTGATTCACTTCATAGCCCCATTTTTCAAACTCTCCTGCTTCTAGAGTTGGCCAGAATGTGCCAGGAGCTCCTCTCTTCTCAGGTTTTGGGCAAGTGGTAGGACGTCTGGGCCGGGTATCATTGGATTTCTTTTTCTTGGATCCTTTTTCCTTTGGCTCCATCCCTTTCTTCTCAGTAAGAAACACCTTCATCCATTCTTCCGGATGGATATCTTTTCTGAAATGAGTTAATGAGGTCTCTGAACTCTTGAGCTTATGAAAGATTTTGAATAATTCTCGAGCCAAAACAGGAGTCTTCTCTGGATCATTCCAAGTCACCTTGGGAGGAATGAATTCATCATACATATCGCCCAAGATTGGAGCTCCTGAAATCTTGTGGACATCCCACAAACTGATACCTACTTCTCCATGAGTCAAATGGAAAGAATTAGTCGCTGGACTCCAGTGACTGAGTATCTCTGGCACGAAGATATCATGTCTGTAAATATATGTCTGCCCAACCCAAACAGCTTCATATATTGCAGCTCTCTTCAGATCCTCAATAAACTCTGCGCAAGTCTGTCGCACCCAGTATGCCTACATCCAAGTTGGCTTCACACCTCCCCCAGGGCGGAAATCCCAACTTTTCTTCCAGCCTTTGGACTGATCCATCTGACCATCTCGGAAGATTGAAGGATGACAATGTGGTTGAAGCTCAGGTGTATGTTTTTTCAGATCTGGTGTGCAAGGGCTATGATGCATCACATAAGCCTTCTCTACTGTTCCAGCAGTTTGAAATACTCCTCCGCCTGAGATATTTGCTGAAGCAAAATTGGTATAATTCTGAAACCAAGAAAATGGAAGATAATTCTTTACTTCTGGAATAATGACTTCTTGCAGATGACCATGACCATACAAAGGTAGATAAGTGCAGTGAGGAAAGTCGTGATGATATTTCTTCAGATACTTAGCCAAATCTGGAAGAGTGCTGTTTTTGACAGTATAGTAATCAGGGCCAATGATATTCATCATATCATCTATCCGCTTGCTAGCCAGTTCATCAAGTAATCCAGGTCTAAGAGCCATTGAATCTGCACAGGAGTTGAATAAATTAAACTCTTAAATGGGTTTTATTTTTCATAAAATTTGTGAAAGAATTTGAAAAAAATGGCTAAGGCATTAAGGCGCGCAAGTATGGAGATGTCGCGCAAGTGGTACATGTGCCGCGCAAGTTTTGGTCGCGCAAGTATTACCGCGCAAGCCCTATTACCTTGAGAGTAGCGCGGCAGCGAGGAAACAGCGAAAATAGGAGACTTGCGCGGCGACAAAGACTTGCGCGGCGAGAGCTCGAGAAATTTCGGGGTCAGATGCCATCTACGGCCGGAAGCGGCATATTTATAGGCCAAAGGGCCTATCTGCGCGCCGCACCCAGAGCGATCAATGCCTGCGCGACGAAGACTTGCGCGCCGACTTCTGTGCACTGGAGACTTGTGCGCAGCCCTTTTCCTTTAGAGGGATTCGATTTCCTCAGAGTCACATCCTCATTTTCCTCCGGATCCAACTCTGAGGGGGGACTTTTGTTGACGCTCCTTTCGTCACGGAATCTAAAGTTCGGAAAAGGGAATATCTAAGCAAAAAGTGATTCATCTTTTTGAAGAAACATTAAAAATCGACAAAGGGATGAACAAGGAGAACATTGCCCAAAGGTCGCGCAAGTTCCCTCTTGGTCGCGCAAGTACACTTGCGCGCCGCCTCAATACTTGCGCGACCCCTCATGGTCGTGCAAGGGACTTGCGCGACAGATCTGGTAACCGCCCAGTAACCGCCCGGGGTCTTCTTTTGCCTATAAATAGACCCTGTGGGCCCCCCATTCGGGGGGATCTTTTTCCAGAAACTCGGATCAAAGCTCCCGACGCCCAAGTCTCTTCTCAAAGCTTCCGGAACACTTCTAAGGTAATTTCTTACCTAGAACGGAAGATCTAAAGAGAAGAAGGAAGGCCCAAGTGTTGAAATTTATCAAACACTTGCGCGCCAACTTAATTCCTTCTATATAACTTGCGCGTCCCTTCTCTGGAAGAACTTCAAGAGGATTATAAAGGGTTTAATAAAGAATCGCTCAAGTATTTTAAACTCTGGTTGAAAATCGCGCAAGTATCCCTCATGTCGCGCAAGTATACTTGCGCGACCAAAACTTGCGCGCCGCCGCAGGACTTGCGCGAATTTTAATACTTGCGCGCCCCTATCTTTTTGGGTGCCCACCTTGCCCATTTTTACCCCTCTTAAGCCATTTCA
This sequence comes from Viscum album, assembly GCA_963277665.1. Classification (NCBI taxonomy): domain Eukaryota; kingdom Viridiplantae; phylum Streptophyta; class Magnoliopsida; order Santalales; family Viscaceae; genus Viscum; species Viscum album. Next base: position 1,979,815,111 of record OY728143.1, on the reverse strand, counting down.
CCCTTCCTATTCAAGATTCAGCCTTCAAGATACTCTTCAAAGCCATTTATGGCATGATTTCTTGATTTGACATCCTTGTCTGAAAGGAATTCTGTGAAATATCTCTCAAAACCTAGTGATTTAAACATCTTTATGTCACCAAAAATTGAGAGTTCATTCATTCAACCTCATCCTTTAAAGATGAGAGAATCCTAACTTGGGCATCTTCCTCAGGAGTAAGCCCCAATCAAGTCCTCTAAATCTTGAGCATCTTTCTTAATAGTAAGCCTCAACCCCAACTTTGGGCATCCTCCTCAGGAGTAAGCCCCAAATTCTTAAAAGTTCCCAAACTTGGGCATCCTCCTCAGGAGTAAGCCCCAAACCCAAGTCCCCTAACCTGGGTCTCCTTTTCAGGAATAAGACTCAGTCATAACCTTGGGCTTCCTTTTTCAGGAGTAAGCCCCAAGTCCCCTAAACCTAGGCTTCCTTCTCAGGAATAAGTCCTAGTCATAAATCTTGGGCATCCTTCTTAGGAGTAAGCCCCAAGTCTCTTAAAATTTCTCTTAACCAGTCATAAATTACCTTTGATTTGGGTTTCCTTTTCAGGAATAAAACCCAATCATAAGTCCCCTCCTAACTTGGGCATCCTCCTTAGGAGTAAGCCCCAAGATTAGAGTATTCAAATCTCTATAAAGCACATCTAACTTTGTGGACCCTGTTCTTGGATTTTCTCCCTAAAAGTAAATCCTAAACTTTCGTCTATCTGGGCAGTCATCTATACATAAGCCCCAAAACAAATTCTTATGATTGCATCTTTTATGGCACAATTGTCTGAATTTTACCAATACCTCTTGTTTCTCACACCGAGCATGACTCACGTGAGCTTAGAGTGTAAAAGTAATTATGACATTCATCTTTGAGCCATCAATCATAAAACATCATATCCCATTCCTCGAACTACGTGGGTTCTGATTCCTTTTTTTAAAACAAAGGATACGTAGGTAGCCCATTTATGGGTTCGATCCCAACATTGAAATAATCTCTGTCCTTCTGAATGACGATAAACTTCAAGTGCCCCACTGAGTGGCTTTAAAACCAGCCTGGTCATCAAAATGACCAAGAGACTTTTATATAAATGTTTTGAAGGATACCATTGACCAAGAATCTCTAAACAAATATAGATGATTCTACATTGATGAAGAACCTCGAATACATATAAAAGATTCTCTAAATTTCTTGCATATTTAATCATTGATTGTTAAAACTAAAGGAAAGTTCATTTTATACTTGGTAATGTAATAAGGATTCACGAACTTAACTTAAATCTATAAAGAGAGTCCCGGAGTAGACAATAATTCCCCTCAAAAAGGTGTGATGAGTCCGACCTCCCATCCTCTCGACCAATGCAAATTCCTAAGCCTCATTAGCCCACAAGCTAATGAGCGCCTGCCTTTGGAAATTAGGTCCAAACGGATGTGGAATCATTGGATGTTTCCGGTTCTACGAACAAACCCGTTAGAAACCGATCGGAACGTTTGAATCTCCCGTCCAGGAGGTCATCCCCGGATTCCGCGCGAAACAGTAGGTCAATAGTGTTCACAAACACGAGTAAGATGGTCATGTCATAATTGAGATAAATTGAGTCTTGATGTATAAAATATTAATGTGTTTTCATAAAAATAACTAGTGAATGAGTCTGAAAGTTACCCATTTTTTTCAACATGAAATATTAAACATTTTCTTAAATTAATTTCCATGTATTTTCAGAGAATTTTAATGGTAAGTGTTGGGAAATGGAAAAAAATATCTTCAATATTTTTTTCCCTTGATTCGTTGATATAATCCCCAAAAATATCATAATTAAACCGACTTTACTAAATATTTTATATATTTGGATGATTTGTAATTTTATATAAATATATCCTATAATGTTTTTTTATTATTTAATTTTTTCACTTGTCATAGATTAATTTAATGGTGAAGAGATGAAAAAATACATAGATTGGTCATGAAATTAGTATTTACACAAGTAATATATTACAAAATGAGTGAACTATCCAGTTAAATATGAATAAAAAATGTATTAGATTTGGTATGTTTGAAAAAATTCATATATGTATGAATAACATATGAAATTTAGCTACTATGTATGGAATTTTCTATGATGGTGCGATCTAAAGGAGCATTCCAATTTTGTAAAATTGAACACAAAATTTCAAATGGTATGAAAGAATAACCAATATGTACATATGATTAAACTAAATCAATAATAAATATTCTAGATCTTATATAATATTAAAAAAATTATAAATGGATATATATATAAGTAACTACTGGAAATATAATATTAAACTCAATTAACATAATAGTATCCTAGATTTTCAATACACAATATAAGATTTTATACTAGTACAAAAATCATCTCACCGACTTAGAAATTGACACATAATGATTTTTTTATTCGACATGCTTGTTATGATAATGATATAAGGACACTAATGAAAAGTGATTTCCATGTTTCGTATATAAATGTGACCTATTGGTAAAATACACCAGTATTTTACTTTGTATAACCAATCAAGAAATCTATCAACCACTTCCCACTTCAAATCATATCATGCAAGAACAAGATAAATAGAATTGTGGGTATTAATAATCTCAAAGATCATTTATAGTTGAATAAATCAGGTTTTGGGATTACTATAAATAGATGGGGATTACAAATATAAAAGGTTTATCTTATGAGGAATATTTCTTTAATTTTTTTAAAAAAGTGTGATCATGTCTCCCACTTCATCTATCATTCTATTGTTATAACATTGAACATAGAATCCAATATCATCAAGGGATAACTTGAGTTTTCTCTTAGAGAGGTGTTTTACATTTCATAGTCCTTAATATTTTAAATACCTTACTGAAACTTCGATATATGTATTTGGGAAGTTTCATGGATGAGAGGTTTATGATATTTCATCTTATTACTGTTTCATACTTTTTTTCTTCTACCACTATACACTATGTTCCCTTATTTTATCTAGTCTATTGTTATATGATGAAATGAGTGTGTCATGAGAATAATGGTATGGGATTTCATACTTGGGGATTCAATAGAGTACTCCCTCAATTAAGGTGTATTTCATTTGTCAAACCATAAAGGTTCTAGTTGAATAATATGCATGATCAACATTGGGAGATATTTGTATTCAGAATTCAAATGGGTTGTGATGGATCATCATTCATTTGATTTAGTATTATCACTGATTATGATTTATATATTATTATTTTTGTTGTAAAATAACTCCCTTCCTTTAATCTTACCTATACCATCATCTCCATTATGATTATATCTACATGTGTTTTACTTTTATTTTTAAATGTATTATATTTATAAATAACTAGAATCCCCACAATATCATTTATTTTATAATTAACTACAACAAATATATTAAAACGAAATATAATAGTGAGTGATTTAAAAATCTCTATGAGATTATATCCTATGGTAAACTCGAGCACTATTTTCATTAAAGATATTGAAATAATATTTTGATATATCCTTCATAGTTGGCTCCGTTTATCCAGAACAATATTATATTATCACTTTAGTAGGAGAGATAAATTTTTTTAATGTATTAGGTGAAGTTCATTATCTTTATTAATATTTCATTATTTTTCTAACTTATGATATGTAGAGACAATTCCACATCAAGAAAGGTTTGTGACATATGATTCAATAACATGTTAATTATTTAATTTTAAAATGAAATAAAATTTGACCATCTATATACTAAATAGATTAATATTTATTGTAAATATTCCTCTTATATTAAATTATATTAATGAAAATTTTACAATGGTCCATAGTATCGCTTATTTTTCAATATTATATGTATTTATTTCCTATAGGTTGAACATTCTGGTTTCTATTATTGTTGGCCTTCTTGGGAGAAGTTTATTTCATAGGTTATGAACCTAATTGAAAAACACTTTAATTATTAACCCACATCTCACTATGTCATGAATTTCCCTTATTCATTTTTCCACTCTATGATACTTGGTACAATTGTACCAGTATTCACTATAAATATGGAAACTTATGTGTCACACTTCATAGAATATTCTTAGTGATTCAAATATATACTGGTGGTTTAATTGTGACTCACATATTCTATATTATTTATTTTTATTGGTTATCCCTTTACATTATTCTATATCTATATTAATGGTGGAATCCTATGATACAAATTGGCACACCCAACGGACTAGTGCAGACTCCTAAGTGGAGAAATGAATCTAGTGTTTCCTAATTTTTTTTCCATAATCTAAAACATCCTAAAATCCATTTGGAGATTAATACATGTCACTAGTCAATGAATATATATATATATATATATATTAGTTAAACCATGTAATATTCAATTTCATGCAAGCATATTAAGTAGATAAATATGACATATTAATTTTACAATGTTTGGTAAAAAATACACTTTACGGAAATAAGGGTTATATCCACAATCATGGATTCTCTGTTATAATCTAGTATCAATTATAATAGGTTCAATTCATCCCACGCCAATAATTCCAACATCTCCATGTAATTAATTTTTCTTCTTCCCCTAATACATCCAAAATAAGATTGACACTTAATTTGTAGCCTCACACCATGATGTCCAATCGTAATTTGAGTCTGAAGGGTTCAATTTCATCCCATAATTTATATGGATGTTTCATTCTTACAAGATTCTGCTTTTATGTAGAAGAAATTTTTTTCATAGTGATATATCTACATCCAATTATTAATACAATTATCTCAAGATATATTCTTATACTACTAAAGTTATCCTCAACAAATGTTCTTGTAGCTCAGTCTTTGAATGTTTATTATCTCTCGAATCTTTAAAAAACATTTAATAACCTATTACACTTATATATTCTAAAACTTATTCAATATGAAATTGACTAATATATTTATAATAGAATTGGAATCCACTTATTCTTAATTAAAACATGTAGTATAATCTTTGTTATCTTCCTATTTATGAGATCTTGGATACATTATCTTGAGACTGTCTCTATATTCCACAATGTATATAATTTATTAACTCCAAAAGAGCCTTCTTATACTTCTATATTTAATTTTTCTCTATTTTCATAGTTTCTAATGTTCTTAAATGGGTTTATTTAATATCCTTAATTGATTACTATCTAAATAAGTTACAAAAAATGGGATACTTGGATGAATTTAATGTTCCTAGTAAAAAGGGACACCATGAAATAAATTTTTTGGAAAAACTACATTTTCAAACCATTTTATTAAGATATTTCTATCATATAAACCACTTCATTATTGTTTAACTAAAGTGAAAATCCCTACATCATCATATTCCTTCTAATTATTCTTTGATCTCATAAACTATTCTATTTCCTTTTTAAAAAATTGATACTACTTCTTCTTTTCACAAAGGTAGCTAGATATTTATTTAAATCAACCAACACAGATGACACAACAAATATTGTAACTATTTTTTAAAGAAAACGTCTAATAGTTCTGAATTAGTCTTAGATCACTCATTTTTTCATGATATCTCTATTTATATTATGAACATTAAGTAATAATGAAAACTAAAAAATAAATATAAAACACCAAATATTTATTAAATGGAACACATTTTAGAATTTGGTGTATTCCCAATCAACGTTCTCATTTCTTCTTGTGTGCATGAACAACCTTGGACCAAGTTCATGTAAACTCAAATAAACTATAGTTTCAGATTCAATGGTTATTTTTATCTATTCTTTTTCAAAAGATGAAAAATCCATTTTTAGCATCAAAGATATTTTTAGTGGTTATATTCCATTAATATACCACAAAACACAATAATATCCTAGATACTCTAAGAATATATATATTATAAACTTTATAGTGTGTCTCAAGAATCAAATTATTTTATTTTCTTTTTCAGAATATAAAATCACGAGATATGTAAAATTTCACCCATTACATATGAAAAATTCCATTTAATGAACTCCAATGTGTAATTCATCTATGTGGATATTTAGTATACGGGGATCTAATAACATAGAATTGAATTCCATTAGACTAACTATATATTTTTATAAGGATTTGGTTTCACTTCATTTTTCTATGTCGAACTTGATTCACGTATATAGATCATTAATTAACATAAATTTTTTCATTTTTCTACGTGAGTTTTTGATATGATATATAATTTCCTTACATGAAGAAGTAAGAAAAAATTGTAGATTAAACTACTTAGATCTCCATCCATGAACACAGTTTTGGAACTTGGATATATAACTAAATCTGGCTAGGGAAATTTTATAAACATGAAATTTATGTATACATGGATTTTGATATTCCATATTTTGGATACATTTAATCTAGACTCAACCAATTTTATATATATTGTTATATTTCAAATTAGGCTTCCCAAACCTTGACTCCATCCAATCATAACCATTCATAAACAACTTCTTATATTCTAAAAAGTTCCTCAAATGAATTTTGGAAATATTTGAATAATTCTAAAAACATATGATGAATTTATAATTTGTTGGAGTATATAAAATAATAAAGGTAATGTATTTCCTTGAATTCTTCTACTAGATCAGGTGAAACACTTTTTCAATCAAATCCTGATCCATATTTGATTACTTTAAACATCAACATGGACTGTATAATTATTTTTTGTACAGTAAGAAACTTTATTTTTTACTCATCATATGAGCCACCTATCTTATTATCTCTCCTCCATGATTTGAACATAATCTATACATGTTATCTATATCCATACATGATTTCTATTTTAAGGTTAAAGGGACAGAATCTATTAGATTAAAAACTTTTTCGATAACGATTCTTCACCAACATCACGACAAACTTTTCATTTGTCTTATATATAAGGATTTTATGGAGCTAAGAAACTGGGTATTCCATGCAACTGAATCAACTTTTCTCCATTACCAATATATGGGAAACAATGACTTTATAAATGGTTGTCATGAACTGAAATCCTTCTCTCATATCATCACTATTTTATAATGACATTTATTTACAATTCCAAGAAACACAATCATCTACCCAAGTGAACGTGAATATACCACTTTTGATTTTTTTTTTTAAAATAAACTTTTACTCTATTAGTTATTGTAATTTATTCCCCATAATAAAAAATGAAGTTAAAGGTGAATGAACATTTCTACAATTACTATAAAAAATCTCTCATTCAAAAAAAATCCACTTCTTCTCCCCATGACCTTCGTATAATTCAATAAAAAAAGAAACCAAATACTTCATAACAATGATTCCCCAATAAATAAATTTATTTCTACACAAAAAAATGAAGTGTAAAAAATAATTTTCTATAACCTATACCCAATTAATACCTTTACATTTCAAAATGTAATATGAAATCATATTTTCAATTCTCTATGGCTATATAAATAATATTTTTTAGAATATTTGGGAACCAACATTCATATTCACAAATCATATTGGAATTTCCTTTTGTATGTAAAATTTATTAGCCAATTATTAAATAAACATTATCTATTACTGAATAAAACATGCATAAAACATTACTTATTATAGAGATTGGATATCGTACCTTATACTTTATCAATGTCAGGGCTGTCCAGATTTCAAATTTTAAAGAATTTATTAAATCTCTTGGGGGGATTCAATTCATCACTATCTCCCCCTCATGGGGTGTAATATATAGTTTATCACCCCCGTTACATATAGAAATAATGAACATTTATAAAATAAAAATTATTTAATGATACTAATTTGAAAGAAATATTAATTTATATTTCAGTCAACAATTATGGTCATCCCTCACAGTCGAATGAGTATGAAAACAATCCATCAAATTTCACAATTGATACTAATAATGAAAACAATGTATCTATTGATTTGGGAATAAATTGGGCTTTAAACTAATATTCTGTTAGAGTAATAGGGAATAAATATGTTCCTAAACCCAAGAACACATTTTTATATAGGTATGAAATCGTTATATATCTTTATGCTTGCTTCAAATTTTACTTTCTAGCTTAGTTCATCTATGGGTTGAATAATTTTTCTACTCTTCACTTAGTTGAGACTTACTATTAACACAATGAACATATATAAAATAATTCTCTTATACTTTATATTACATTATATCCAATTTCAACCAGTCTACCCATATAGTAAGATAACCATTAGGCACATATTCCAAAATTTTCATGTATGTGGATTCTTTATTAACAGTGCCAGGTTTATAGTCTGAACCCACAAAAAATTTCTCATTTTTTTCTTCATCATTTATTTTTGAGTAATCCAATTCATACATTTCAAATAATTATTTACATTAATTTTTCACCTTCCCTGGACATCCTCATCAAGTAAAACATTTCAATTTTTTGGGAAGACTCTCATACCCTTTACAAGGATTTTTAAAAACCATTTCAATTCAACTTTCTATATCATTAATTGCTTCCATTTTGTAATTCATATCACTACTATATTCAAGGATATTCAATACCAATTTACAACAGTATATAGTTTGGCCCAATTTTTATAATATAATCATTTCTTATTTTTTGATAGGACCTCATAGTTCCTTTCGTTATTTTCTACTTGGGTGAATTATCTATCTTAAATTTTAAACCCATTTAGTAAACAAATTTCTTCATAACCTAATTATTATAATATTTCGTATAATTATTCTTAAAATATCATCTTCAATAACTATTAGCATTGTAAAAATTTTATTTATAAGTATGAAAACTTATTTGGTAATTTTATATATGAATCTAAGTTTTTCAAACTCTTCGATTTTCCTATATTTATCTTCACAATTTTTATATACTTTCCCATAGTTGGTTTTCCCATTTATTTACTATTTCCCGCCCATAATGGAGGACATAAATAATTTCAACATATTAAAGTATTATTCAAGTAATTGACAGGTTTATTCATGATATTCCTTTAATGGAAGCACCACCCAATTAGTCCTGATCTTTTACTAGTCAATAGAATCTAAAAATTATAGTAAATCTTTTTAAATTTTTTTAGGAAAATGTTTCATGGTTACACTAACCTCCTTCATTAACAAATCAGTGAGTGTGATATTTGTTTCTCCTTTTACACTTGTTTATATTTTACATTAAATCTAGAACTCATAGAAATTCATGACATGGTAGATACCACTTTTTTTTCATTGTGGGAAACATATTTCTTAGAGAAAGTGATGGATTACTTTCCAATAAATCACAAACTCTTTGACACAATAATATGATACTAATATTGTGTGGGACTTACTTATGAAGATTATGTGGAAATAAATGTTTTATATGATCACTAAGAATGATACAATTTTCTTTCTTCCCTATTTTTTAGCTGATGCTTCAGTAACCAACATTTTCGGATTGGAGTGTTCTTCTCAACTTACAATTATATAAACCTATTATCCTAATAATTAATTATCATGTCAATTCGAATGTCATGTAATTTCCTTGTCTCCACGAAATACATATCTATATCTTTCACCCCTTTTTAATTTAATTTCTAACTGGGATGTCTTGAAATGCATTGAGACTTTATAAAGCTTATCCAAATCATGAACTAATTCTATCATAATAGTTCTAGAAATAAATCTATCATATTCATATAATAAAAATTATTTATCAACTAAATATATTCTATCATTTTAAAGAAGGAATTATTTTTCCTTGAATTTTATTATCATAATGAGAGTATTGAAGGATCTTATCTTTTTTTCCAATGATTATTCCACTACACCAACCTCTTCTTCAAGCAATTACATTTAGTTTTGAAATCTCATGATGGTTATATTGATATATATAGCTATTTAAATTGGATTATTTTTATAATTATATTTAATGTAAGGTCCCCAAGCCTAGTAACCTCGATCCAGTTGTAACTTTATTACATTGGCATATGATAAAAGTGATTACATCAAATGGGATGAATTGTTTAGTCAAATTTGTAATCTAGATACATACATGAGTCTAAAATATACATTATAAAATATAAATATAAAAAATATTGATTTAAAATGTTATATATCCTTGAAATCATTGAAATATTATATATTCTTATCCTGTGGAAATGGAAAAATAATTTGTGGGATTAAATCCTTAGTAAGGGTTATGGATAGTGGAATCCCATCATGAGTAAATTAGTATTAATCAAAATGTAAATTTAAATAACTAACAACACATTCCATATAAATAATAACTTGATAAAAAAATTTGTCCATTGATAATATCAATATAGTACTCTCATGGATAATAAAAACTGAATTTTTGTTGAAGGTAATACAAAACATTCAATGTCATTGTTTTAGACATGGTGATATCTATATCATCAATGCCTTGTGTTATGATAGTTTAATCAATGGGAAGGTGTAATCCAAAACCCATTATATGTCATATTACTGATATAACTAATGATACCTATTGATGAATTGTGGATCTATCTAAAATAAATCCCCACTATTCACTATATATGCAATGAAATAATCATATATTTAATAATAAATTCCATTCATAATCAATATTCAATTTAAAAAAATATCCATATTGATAGAGTTGTCAAGAACCAATGTCCAACTCCTAATTCTCCCTAATTGGTTTGATTTAAAACCATCACCCATCACCGATGTTAGTACAATTCCCATTTGATACTATTATCTTCTCTAATTTCAATAATCGAAATCTTGAATCCCATAATTTTATCATTAATAATTCTTAATAGAATAATTTCTACAGATGTGGGTTAATGGAAATTGGTTTTCTTAGCATTCCCTATGAGAGTGAGAAAATGGTCCATATATTTTGAAGGTGGAACATGAAAACCTTTCACCCCAATTTTCTTGTGTTTATATTGCTTCCGGATACATCTATTTAATCCCACTACCCTCAAATATATTATATGTCTCATTAGTTTGCTGAAAAAGCCGGATTAAATAACCGTGAATATTTCCAGAGCATTGGTGTATAAAATATGTGTTGAGTAGATCTTTTCAAAATTCCTCCATTATGCGTCTGGATTGAAAATGGGTATTCTAAATTTTTTCAGGTTATTATTTATGAAAAAATCCTATAATACATATTCTCATGTTTCAAACATGTTCCTTCTTAAAAAACATTGTGCTTCTCAAATATTGGACCATAATTCTTTTACCTTTAGTCCATTGATTTATGTAATATGAAGTGGGTTAATAAGGGAAAATTTAAATATTTTTAGTGCACTTAGTTACCCTTATTTTCAAGGACTATTATCAATATTTTGGTGTTTTTATTAAGGAGTATAAAATCTATGATAAGGATGATGGAGTTTCCATTGATATAAATAACTACTACAATGAACATATTAATGATTCTAACAATGCACTTATTGATAAGTTCTGACATATTGAGGTGTTCTTTGATAACATTTTTTACAAAAAAAATTAAAGAATCAAATTGTCAATTTGATTAGATTTATTACCAACCAACAAAAAGTTACATTAAATATATTGACTATTCTAAATTAGACAAAACAATTGTCTCATGATCCATGGGAATACATATACTCATTCCAAATCTAGCTTCCCAATCCTCAAAAAAAATAAAAAATGATAGTTGTAATTTAATTCCCTTGAAGGAACCTGAGTATAATAATTGATCTATAACGGATGAATAAAAAACATATTCCAATTCATATAGTGATGATGATAAATATGTTGAACCTATAAAAAAGAATTTATATCAGTTTTTGAATATCATGTGAGGATGATCTAGACTCATTGGTCAATCAATAAGAAGAATCTTTATTTATAAAATACAATGATGGAGATATCACTTTAGAGGTCGACATTGAAATCAAAGTTAAAAATGTTCATTTTTATATAGGAATAATTTAAATGGAATCCTAATTTTAATTTTAGAGAATTTTGGAGAAATTATTTCCATATTTTTAAGTATTTTTTGATATTAATTCCTTATAGTTGTTTTTTAAAGATGATATATAAGGGACCAGTATTTTCTGAGTGTTCTTGTACATGTTTGATACTAAGTTCATTATGAGAATTCATGTTTTGTTTTAAATTTTTATGTTCAAGATGAAACTTGTCATTTTTATGACATGTTCCCGGTACTCATTATGGTGGTCAGTTTTTTTATGTAGACATGTTCTGGATACTACTCAAGCATGTAGATTCTTTTTAGTATCTATAATGGGTGACCTTAAAGGGCTAGGAGTGCATGAATATTTTGAGGTGGAGGGATTTCATGTGGAAGATTTATTTTTGTGTTTATTTATAATGATATATTCAATTGTGTATATAAAGATTTGTGGTGGGATAAAGGAAGGTGGATGATTCATTGTCAAATATTGAATTAACTATTAAAGATGAATCCACTTTTGTTAAAGTTTTGTGATTTCCCTTACTGTCAACAAATAATTCCCCCAGATCTATAATTTACTTGGTGATGGTGTTAGTTTGATTTTGTGATGTATTCATGATTTATTAAATACCATTGATGAATAATCATGTGTTTAATTCTATGGGTATTTATATTGTATACATATTTTGATAAATGGTTATAAGAAATAATATCACCAGATGCAGATGAGTTATTTATTTGATATATTTCCAGTAATTCTATGCCTTAACAATTAATTCCTATATTGGTGAATAATAATTTTACCTCATGTAAATATAATTTATCAATTTAATTTAATAATTTTTTTGAAGTGTGATTTGGGTTCTATAAAACTATTTGAGCCATTATAAATAAAAACAAATATCCATAATCAGAAAAGAATACAAAATTTTCAAGTTTTTTCACAGTTAATTAAATAAAACTTATATAAAAACAATTATTTTGGAAATTAAATATAGTTTATATGATAAAAATATGAAGGACAAATATTTTTTATATTTAATTGAAAGGTAATTACCAACGATCACAATAATTTGAATCATTCAAGGAAATGTTAATGACTATAAAATTCATAAATAAATAGTATTTACATAACTTTACAAGTCAAACTAATCTGAAAATATATAGAGAAAGGATAAGTATTTTATAATTACAAAATATCCCTATTGATGTATAAGAAAAATAATGGGTTATTGTGAGCGATGAATATAAATATCATAAAAATATTGTTGAAAACATTCTTTATGAAAGTATCCTTTTCACATTGAAAATAACATTCATAAACTAAAAATTTCCAAATTATTAGGGAAATAACATCATTTAAAATAATTTTGAAAAAAAATAAAAAGAAGTCTTAGTGGAATGAGCAGTCATGATGAAGGGAAAATTCCATTCAATCCTAGTATGTTAAAAACATTATTCATTCCATCTTTTTGTCTCTAGTAAAAAAGTCGATTGTTTATAAAACAACTAGAAGAATTATTTTAATAATTTTTTAAATTTAAACATAGTAAAAAATTCCTTTAACAACTGATCGTTGAATAATTAAAGTAATATTTAAAAACATTATGGGTATGGATGTGGAAGATAATAATCCCCAAATGAGGGGAAAACAACAAATTTTTCATTAGAAAATTCATTTTTATATATTGATTAATTAAAGAGTGGAAAATGAAATTAAATATTATAAATTATAGAAAAAACCATTATAGATTACAATTTTTTTGGGTTTAAGATAGAAATATCAAATAATTCTCCCATTAGATACTTAAACACAAATAATCATTAATAATAATGAGATTATAAAATAAAACATTACTACTTTGGTGACATGAGAATAATAACCCATTGAAATAATAAAATAGAATAGAAACATTACACAAAATGAATAATTTTTAATTAATGTTAAATACATAAATTTGGTAGTATATACAAAATAAAAATGTTAATAGGTATAGAACATAAAATATGTCTCAGTGAAATTGAAATTAAGATGAAATCTCTTTCAATTATCTTACCATTGAAGTAAGAACTAATAAATTAATTGATCATGTGTATAAAATATTAATCCACATAATGAAATTTAAAATGAAAAATTAAATAATAAATTCCATTATACACAAAATCATAGATTACCAATGATAATGAAAAAGTAACACAACTTAAGGAATTTAAATCAGGTTATGAAACCAATTATTGCATTGTACCATTCAAGTAAAAACCCCTTGTTTGAAATAATATTAATTAAAGCTTATAATAAAACGATTTATGAAGGATTTATGATATAACATGTAAAATTTTAGTATAAAAACCACATAATCTAAATAATGGGTAAAACATTAAAATATGCCTTAATGAATGGAAATTGAGATGAAATCACTTACAATTGGTCTAACTGACACATATGTTCTTTGTCCTCAAAAATAGTAAACTTGTGATAATTAATTACTTTATTAGGATTGTATTTTTGATTTTATTTTCCCCATTTTTACTTATTACAAGTATATGTTTATTTACATAATCAATTTAGTTCACATCGGTTGTCTTGATAACATTAAGTCCATATGTCCAAAAGGACATCAGTAGGTGGACTATGCTAAAATTGGTCATTTTTTCATCATATATGGAATAATAAAAAAGGATTAATAATAATTTTTTTATATTAAATTTATTTTTAAAATCAACCATAAAATTTGGTTTTTGAGAAATGAACTACATTACAATCATATAGATGATAGGTCATACATATGCAAGAATAACTTTTCTATTTTTGATCCATCATGAGGGAATGAATTTAAGTGTTATTATATGTTTTTTTGGAATGATAATTATATCTTAAATAACATATTATGTATTTAATAATTATTATATATAACATGACCTGTCCCCTGGGTCTCGTGTTGTGACTACCCTAAGCCCGCCTCCCATAGGTCAGGGGTTGGCGTCTAGCACCGAGTTAAAATTCCCCATAAAGGGGAGGAATTTTCCTATAAACCTTCACACAAACACACACCCATCTCCATCTAAATTACTAAAACTAAAAACACTAAGTAAATATGGATGCCAACAACTATGAAAACCCACATCGAGTAATGTACAAAACTCAAAGAAAAAGGGGCTCGAATACTTGCCTAATTGGAATAGAAAAGTATAACCTCTTGTAAAAAATCTGCAGAAAACCCTACTTAAAGGATTGTTATAGCAAGGTATCTGAATTTTGTTGAAGCATACCACCCCCATTGGGTCTCCCTGAAGCACCATGTGTCTCCTTCCTCCAAAGGATTGCATCAAATATGTCGATTTTCTGCACAATATATGACACATACGTGTGAATCCCATACATGGGTGAGTAAAACAATACTGATTAAGGACCTCATACCACCAAGGTAAACCCAAAATAAAGACACAAGGCATACTAAAAAAGATGTACATGGAGTGTTGCCTCTAATAAGTATAATCATGATATTCTTTGGATCCAGATCACACCATGTATATGTCTATCGTATGAAAACATGATCGTTGTAAAACCCCACAGTACCCTTAAGTAGTGACACATTGAGCATTTGTAACACAAAGGGTGTTGGTAACACATGGTGTGTAGGTAATACACAGAGTTTAGGAAACACACAGAGTGTCGACAAAGACTAGAGGACCCACACCATGGTGATACAATAGAGTACCATCACATCCTTGGTAAGACACAAAGTATATATAGGACACATATTCCAAGTATGACACATAGTCGAGGTAAGACACATAGTCTAACTAATCACGTTGCTTTTAGGTCGCAACCAACCACATGATTCCAACATTAGCACACTCATTCTATGAGAACCTCCTCCTCAATCCAACAGTTTGTACACCAACTTCCCCGAAAAATCATTTAATGTATTTTAAAAATGATCACCTCATCACAAGAGTCCCAATGCCCCAAATAGATCGTCAAATGGGCACATAGTTTGAGAGTTATGGGATTTTATGTAAAATGGGGGTAGGGAGTCCAGGACCGGCCCGACCCAGTCAGGCGGACCAGACCAGACCCAACCCAACCAGCTAGGTTTGACCTGGTCCACTAATTCTGGCCCCACCTGGCCTACTCTTTGTCTGGCATTCTGGCTCCATCTTGAACTACTTGAGCAGGCCAATTTGTCCTCTCGGATGTGGCATCTGACATGCCCTCTCCTTGTCAAAGTAGGGTAGCCACTGCATTTGATGTGGTTGTCCATTGTGTGACCATAAAGCCATCATTGACACAGGGTCCCACTGTCGCGGTCCAGCTTGACTGTGGCCCCTCAACCATGTGACATGGACACATGGCTACATGATGCATCCCCCTACCGTGTTCTCCATGGCCCACCACCGGTCTCCTACCAGTAGCCCATGTCCACAGATTCGCAGTAGTCGTGCAGTGGGTTCTGCCCACCAGGTGGCCACACTACTGCACACCATCACTAGAATCTCCCTCTTCTTTGGGCCTCCACCGATGCTTTGGTGGTCCATTCTTCAAACATGAAGGTTCCTCAACATCATCAAGTTGTAAAATATTTTTCTATGGGTTTTAAATGGCCATGTCATCACTCCAGGGTTCCAGAAAGGTTTGGAACCTCCCAAAAACTTAACGGCGTAACCACATTGGTCCACTGATAAAGAACATATGAATGAGGGAAAAGAAGAAACACCTGAAAAAATCATAGAAAAGAACATGTCCTTTTTTATTGGACTTGTTCCACTCGTGTTTGTAGAATAACTAAAGAACAAGAGGAGAATAATCACTAAGATGTACTCCCTTCAATATCGAGTTTTACCACCCCATAAATGATCGAATCGTGGATCAACCTGTTCATGGGGTGGTCTGCATTCTTCATTATACATTATAGTGGAGAAATAATACACATAGATAGTAAACCAGTATCCTTGAAGTTTGGATCTGTCATTGGAGAAGAATAGAGTTTCACCTCCGTCGTTCATCGATCCTCGATCATTGTTTTGTGATCCACGATCCGTCGACATTTGTCATCATTTGACATTTTCCAATATGAAGAAATTTCCAAGATCCCGTAAATTGTTTATAGGGAAGGATCATTAATT
Source organism: Viscum album (assembly GCA_963277665.1). Classification (NCBI taxonomy): domain Eukaryota; kingdom Viridiplantae; phylum Streptophyta; class Magnoliopsida; order Santalales; family Viscaceae; genus Viscum; species Viscum album. The sequence continues at coordinate 1,979,798,086 of OY728143.1, read as the reverse complement.
ATAATCTTGATTCCCTTATAAAGGTTGAATATGCATTTTAGTTTTCCTATTTTGTTTTGAAGCAGCATCACCACATTGTTTCATATATGAAAGGAAACATATGCTTTTTTGCTGCATTGCCGCATTGCATTGTTGTCATGAAATGTTAAAATAAAATAAAAAAATATTATTAAGTTTATTTTTATAATTATTTAGAAATTCCCAAAAATAATTTCCACAGTTGACCCATGCGGTTTAGAGATAGGTCCTACATATGCAAAACCCGCTAATCTAAACACAATTGTGCCCTCGGATTGTGAATAGGAGCACTTGTTTAAAAGTTACTAAAACCGAAAACGTTTTATATTTTCAATAAACATAAAAATAGTTCAAACATATATTCCCGACACCCTGGGCCTCAGAATCACATGTAGTTTCAGGGACTGGTCTCGAAATAATACCACCTAATTTTATTAAATATTACATGAAAAATATTAGACATTAAATTCTCACCACCTTAGGGATTTACATCCCCTAAAGCCAAAACAAGGTCTCAAAAAAAATGGGGATTCTAAGAATGAACTTGAGCCTCTTTCTCCAATGTTATCTCTGAAAAATTATCATGTTGTAACTGAACACGCACTAGAGGAATCAACCATCCATGAAGGATCCTCTCCTATCTATCCTCAATCTCCACCGGGTACTCCGTGAATGTATCCCTATCATTAACATCCATATCTCCCCAGTAAATAATGTGTTAAGGGTCATATACATATTTCCTCAGATGGGATACCTGAAAGAATTCATTCACCCACTCTAACTATAGAGGTAGAGCCAATATGTACTCCACCTCACCCACTCTACATAGTATCATAAAACGTCTGATGAACCTCAGAGATAACTTCCCAACCTGACCAAATATATGTATCCCATGTTGAGGAAAGACCAAAAAGAATAGAGGTCTCCCTCCTTGAACTCTAAATTTCTCCATCGCCTATCAGCATAGGAATTCTGATGGATCTGTGCAGTCATTATTCACCCTTGGATGTCCTGAACCATCTCCACAGTAGCCTGTACTAACTTCGGGCCATCAATTTCGGACTCTCCGGGGTCAGTCTGGAAAAGTGGAATCCGGTAGTGTCACTCATTCAAACCCATGAATGGTTCTATACCAATGGCATAGGGGTAGATGTTTTTGTATGTGAACATTAATAGGGGTATGTGATCCTTCAAACTGTGGCCAAAATTAAGGATTCAAGCACGTAGCATGTCCTCTAAGACTTGAATGGTCCACTCCGTCTATCAATGGGTGGAGATATGTTCTCAAGCACAACTGAGTCCCAAATGCCTTCTGAAATCCATTCCACACATGAGATGTGAAATGACCATACCGATGTCAAAAAATTATAGATTGGACTCCATGGATTTGAACAATATTCTATTTGTATAGGTGTCACTATCTTTATACTGAACATTGCTCTTGAATCATAAGAAAGTGTGCTGACTTGGTGAGTCACTCAACTATCACCTGGTTGGTGTTGTGACCCCTAGATGTATGTGGTAGAACCATAATGATGTCTGGTTACATTCCATCCCACTTCCACTCTGGAACCTCAAGTGGTTGAGTTAAAGATTCGGGAACATGGTGATCAACCTTCACTTGCTGAAAAGTTAAGTATATAGAGCCAATATCTATCACTGCCTTTTTCATCCCAATCTAGCAAACCTAAATTTGAAGGTCCTGGTACATATTTCCCACACCTAGATGTAACACCATAGAGGTTGTATGGAACTCCCTCAACACCTCATCCCATAACATCACCGATACAACTGTGTGTTCTCTGAAAAGGATGACGTGCACCCCACTTTTTGAATACTCATAAGGGGAATGCCTTGGGGAAAACCGAGCATGTGTAGTCTCATAACTAACATCTCCGAGATGTGCTTCCCACAAGTGCTGTAAGAGTGGAGGGGTAACCACCATCAAATAGAGATGAGATGTTTCATCTAAATCAAAAAAGGATATCTAAAGATAGACCAACTTCTTGAGTCCTCATTCATTTTCTATGAACTCGATATCTGGATGAGCACATCCACTACCACATTCCTCTTTCTAGGAGTATAGACTATTTCAAATTCATAGTCCTAAAGGAACTCCATCCATCTTCTCTGTCTCATGTTAAAATCTTTCTGAGAGAAGATATACTTGAGACTCTTGTGGTCAGCATTGATGATAAACTATTCATCCATAAAGTAGTTCCACCACATATTCAAGGGAAATACTACTGATACCAACCCAAATTTTTGGTTCACATAGTTTTGTTGATGTGGTATTAACTACCTTGAACCATAGGCATTCATTGCTTTCCCTAACATCAGGACACAACCAAGTCCAATTTCTAAGGCATCACATAACACCGCATACTCAACACTCCACTCTATCTCGACCCATCCCCGAGGGCATGTGTCGTGAGTACCCTATGCCTTCCTCCCATTGGCCATAGGCTAGAGACTAGCACCGAGTAGGAATTTCAACAAAAGGAGAGTCATTTTCCTGTAAACCTACACAGATGCACCCATCCCTATGGAATGTAGTAAAACTAAAACAATTGAGTAAACATGGATGCCAACCACTAAGAAAACCCACCCAGAGTAAGGTAAAAAACTGAAAGAAAAAAAGGTGTCAGAATACATGACCAAATGAAATTCAAAAATATAAGCTCATGGATTTCATCTGAAGAAAACCCTACCTGAAGCGTAGGTAGAGTAAGCTATCTGAATGTTTCTGAAGTGTACCACATCTGTCGAGTCACCCTAAAGCACCATCTATCTCTCGCCCACCAAGGACTTTGTCAAAGATATCAATTGTCTTCAGAAGGAACGACTTGTCTGGGTGAATCCCATGAAGTGGTTAGTATAACAATACTAATTTGGTACCCCAAACCACAATAGTGAACCAAAAAGTAATGCAAATGGAGGTCTACCAAAGAGGTACATAAAGTATAGCCTCTAAGAAGTACAATCAAGATAGTAACTAAAGTCATATCACACCAAGTATAACTCTATAGTATGTAAAAAATATTATTGTAAGAATAAAAAATAACCCCAAGTAGTAACACACAAAAAATTGGTAACACATCTAGTGCTGGTAACACTCGTAGTGCTGGTAACAGAAGGAGTGTTGTCAAATACAATAGGTCCCACACCCTGCTAGGATAGGGGAGTACCGACTCAGTCTTGGTAAGAGACAAAGTCTATATTGGGCACATAGTCTATGTAAGACACACCATCTAGGTAAGAAACATAGTTTAGGTAAAAAATGGCTTCTAGGTCACAGCCAGCCACAATATTTTGTCCTTAGCATGCTTGTTCTGCGAGAACATCCAACTTGAGAAAATATTCCATATTCCTATATCCACTAAAACTCACATTTAGTATCTCAAAATAACCTCCTCAATGGAAGGATCCCAATGTTACAAACTACTCATCAAACTGATACACTGTTTGAGATTTATGGGAATTTAATTAGAAAGGGACCCATTGGGTCCAGGTCTGGTCTATCCTAGTCAGACTAACGCGACCCAACCCAACCTGGTTCCTGCCTGACCCTACCCGTGGTGTCTGAATCGACCCATCCTGGCCCACTTGAGTAGTACAGTTTGTCCACTGGGATGCGGAGGTTGTGGATTCCACTCCCCATAAACATTGTGTGGCCACCTAATTGGATGGGGTGGTACATCGTGTGACAACCCCATGGTCATTGCTACGGGGTCCCACCACCATGGTCCAGCGGGACTGCTGCCACTTGACTACGTGACGCGGCCTCCACCTAGTCTCACCACCGTCCTATGGATCCTTTCCACCACCTCGTGGAAGCTTTGTAGTAGGTTCCACCCACCTGGTGGCCGTGTTGCCCTGCGCCACCCCCTGCCCCACCACACACCACCACCGGCCCCATCACATGCCACTGGAGGAGGCTCCCTCTTCCGCGGGCTACCACCAATGTTGTGGTGGTATGTTCTTTGAACCGAAAGGTTCCACATGATCCTCAAGTTTTAAAATATTATGCAATTGGTTTCAAAACATCCTATCGTAGCTCTGAGGGACCATCTACATTTGAAACCACCCAAAAATTTAATGATGTGAGTATAGGGGTCCACTGATGTAGAATGTATAAATGGGGGAAAAGAAGAAGCACATGAACACCCCTTAAAATGGATCTTGACCATTCTTATTGGGATTGGCATGTTCATGTTAGTAGAATTAGAAAAGAACAATAAGAGAATAATCACCAAGATCTATTCCCTTTAATCCTGTAGTTTTAACCATCTTGCAAGAATGATTTTACTGCAGATCAACCTGTTTGTGGGTTGTTCTGCTTTCATCGTTAAACTTAAGAACTGATAATGAATTCACTCAGACAATAAACCCAGTACTTGGAAGTTTGGATTATCATTATAGAAGAACATTTTTGCTTCGCTGTCATTCGTCGATCCTTTATCCTCATTTCATGATCCATGATCTTTAAACATTTATTGGCGCTTGTCATTTTCAATTGGGAGGAAATCAGAAAGCTCTCCTCAAATTCTCACAAGGACAGATCAATCATCATAATCAGGAATCCATTATAATGGTTAAAGCAATGTTTAAACATTAATATTTCACTTTGAAATAGCATCGCTACACCGTTTCATTTATGAAAGGAAACAACTACATTATCACCACTTTTCAGCATTGCTACTTCATCACAAAACATTAAAAGAAAATTAAAATATTATTTTAAGTTCATTTTTATTCTTCTTTAAAACGTTTGAAAAATATTTTTTCATTGTTGAACCACGTCGGTCGATGTTAGGACCTACCTAAGAAAAAACCAAAACTCTGAACACAACGGTTTCCTCATATTTCAAATATAAGCACTCTTTTAAATGTTATAAAAATCGGGGACAAGTGTTATTATAAAAAAATTTACAATAGTTCATACATTCATTATGGGCACCATGTGCCACAGAATCATGTGATGTCTCCGTACCTGGTCTGGAAATATTCTCATATAATTCTCAAGAAATTTACATGTAAAATTAAAGATATTATAATATATACAATCCATATGATGTTGTAATGAAAAAAATCTCATCGCTTAATAGAGGTGGGAATCAACAGGTACACACGAGCGATGTGATCATTTTTAAATAAATGGAAAGGTAATGAATTTTATGATATGATATATTTGAATAATGAAAAAGATGACATTCATATCATATATATATATATATATATAGAATAAATCTACCATGAAAACCATCTTTGTGCATTGGTGATGGAAAACAAATTATTAATGTTTCCGAGGTGGGAGTCTCTTGTACACACGAAAAATAGTTTTATTTCTCATTTGATGGTATAGAAGATGGATATTGGGTATTAAATTAACATAAAAGTATCTCTCTTTATTAGAGATAATTATGTTATATATTCAGATGGTTGATTATGATTTTATGGAGGTGGAAAAAGAAACATAATTATCTCTAAAATATTATTTAGCATTGTATAAGTGTTTAAGTTGACAATATACTCACTAAAAATTTAAAATAAATTACATCCCTTATAAAAATTTCATCATAATAAAAATATTATTTTATATAAAGTCAAAACATATTTTTTCTTATGTGATCATACAAGACATATTTAAAGGATAATGAGTGAAATTGTTTCTTTCTCATTACACAAATTTCTTTATAGTCCCCTTTGTTGGAAAGGTGTCCCATAAATAATTTAATCTCAAGCCTAAGGTTATATTTTGGAAAATTAATCCATCCATAAATAACTAATATTTATAATGGTGTCCTTATCACTTAGTTTGAACATCATTTTACTTGATTTACACTTTTACTATAACAAAAAAATTTAAGTCTTTTTACTATTTATTAAGAGAAAAAATTATAAATCCCTTATTAAATAATATTTATTATGATTATTAAATATATAGAATCCATTTGATAAAATTATATTTATAGAAGTTGAAGAATATAATTTCAAAATAAACACCCAAAACATCTAAAAATGGGTTTTCATGAAATTTATTTTTCCAGAATTAGATGATCTTAGAGTTTTTTTAAAAGGTTGGGGCCGAAGCCTAAATTTATTATTTAAAGAAAAGACCTCTTTAGAGGGTAGAGGGAGACCCAATACATAGCCTGAAGGCCCAAGGCCAAGTGGCCTGAATACAAGTCTTGAAAGCCTAATTTTTGGCCCAAAGGACCCGCTGTGAACAGTACTTCTACAGTACCATGTGCAGCTGTAGTCCCTGCTACAGTGCTGCCGCCGCTCCAGTATCCTGCAACAGTTCCTCTCTTTCTACAGTGATGCTGCCGCTATAGTTCCACTGCTGCTACAGTGTCTGCTACAGTGCCCCCACTACAGTGCCCTGTTATAGTACCCAAAAATTCATACCTGCCCGGATTTGAACCCGAGTCTTTTGGATGCCAAGCAGTAGCCTGTACCACTTGGGTACGGGCTCATTGGCAGATGATCTTAGAGTAAATCTATGACTATTAATAATAATCATATTAATTTTAATTAATATATATGGATATATAATCGAGAAATATTATTAACAAATTCATCATCAGAAGAAATTTTATTTAATCAGAATTAGTGAATATTATCTATCTAAAAACAGTTCTCAGACAAATTTGTTCATTATGAAATGAAAATTAAAGAAAATAAATATTTTTCATGATTTACTAAAAAAAATATTTTCATAAAAAACCAGAAACAACACCCTATATTTTATTTGACATGATATCATTGAAAAATTAATTTCAATTTTTACTATAAAATTTATACAATTGGAAGAAATTATTTATTGCATATTCTCAATAAGTATTAATAAAAATATTTTCTATGAAAATGATATTTTTGATGCAAGTATATACATTACAAAAAATTCAGTCCTTAACAAAAAATATATTTGATGCATCTAAAATAAATATACATATTTTTCAAAAACTATTTATTCATTTTAATACTGATAATTTTAACGGTAGGGTTTTAATAGTCATGTTTAAATAAATTATCACTGTTCATTCAAGCATGATACAAGAAGTCATATATGCTAGAGAACATAAGGTTATTATTTTAAAAACTCAAAGTGTTACAATATCCCTAACTTCAATAAATTTTATCCTATAATTTTTATACTTTTCATGGAAATCAAGTGTTTACGATTTGATAAGTCATTTTTTGAAAACTGACATCATAAGAAGGTGAATAGAATTATCTATTAAAACGGGGGAAAGGGATATATATATAAAATCGATAATAACACAAAAACTTATTACAAAATGGAGTAAAATTCTGGGAAATGAAAATGTGGATTTGGAAGAGAGAAATAATGACGGTAGACTAATTTGGATAGATTGAGAATGTGGTCTTGAGAATGTTAACAACCACAAAACCGTAAATTTTTTATGGGTGAAAAAGTTAATCATATAATCAGAAATGAATGTAATTGGAATTTTTTTATTCAAGATCCTCTTCCAAGAGTTGCGGAATACCATTACAATCTACAATAAGAACCTATGGAAATATAAAACCTTGATATACTACTATTTAATGAGCATAATTTAATCCTTTGGTTGTGATTTGATCAACATCCACATTATATAAACTCAATTAAGTGAATATATAATATGAAATATTTCTATTGGAAGTACAAAAACATAATTTTAACGAATTATAATGTCGATAATCTAGTAATAATATATTCTTCCTATGTTTAAATATTAACCAAAACCGAAATGGTTACAACATGAAAATATAATAGATAAATTTTTTAAACAATCTAATTAAGAAATATTACATTTTACATCAAAAGTACAACCAATGGTTCCTGTTAGATTATTCCATAAATAAATAAATCATTTTCTGAAATAACATTAATATTTTAAACATTAAAAATTGTATTCACCTTAATGGTGATCTCATACCATTTCACTTATTTTCCAAAATATTAATTGAATTCTCCCAAAATAATATGTTTTGTTAAACCTAATGGTTATACATATACTTAATACTTATAAAATATCTCGAGAAATATCATTAATCACATGAAAATAAAAAATATTTGATCCTATAATTTGTGTTTGATTATAAAAATAATATTTATTCACGAAAAAAGTTTTTGTTAAAAAAATTCATACAAAATAGCACATCACATACGCCAGTGGAAGGCACAACACCCTTGTCACCCTTCAATTGTGGTATCAATCCCCATAACCTTTCTGGATGTGTTGGATTTTCACCCAACATGTGGGTTTTTCTATTTTTTAATAATATTAATATAATTCATATAACATTCCCATAAATACGACCCACATCCTAAAAAACAACAATAGTCATCAAATCACTTTTAAAAATAATGTGTTTCTATATGACATGTTTTTTCATGAAACCAAATAATATTATTTGAATATAATTACCTTGATGTCAATGTTCATATTAACCCTAAAGTTATTAAAAATTTAAAGTTATGTTCATAAATTTTTTAAGAATTATTACTCAAGTAACCCTCTTACTAAAACAAATGTCATACAGAAGGGTTACATATACCTTAAACATCTATTAAAACTCCATAAATGTATCTAAGGTACTTCTATAACATAAAACTCATAAAGGGGTATTAGTGATTTTAAAAATATAACAATATTTAGAATAATAAACCCATGATAGAACATATAAATATTTAACCATCATCATTTAAATTGGAAACTTATTTTGTAACACCCATGACCTAGTTTCACTAATACCAATGCCCGGATCTAGTGCACCACAAGACCTCAGGCACACATCCCCATATCTAGAAGTCTAATGACAATAATAACTAGTCTATAGATATAAAATGTGGTCAATAAACCCAATTATCCCCGTAAAAAAATATTTTAAATAATTTCAATAGATTCCAAAATTAGAATAATCCTTAAAAGAGAAAACATACATCATATTCATGAAATTGAAAAATTTAATAGGACCTATCAATGATATATCTAAAAACATTCTATGTAGTCATATAATTGAAATCCAAAATACTAAAACTATGAAAAATTTAGAAGTTTGTGTCAGTTCCCTACCTAAACTTGAAAATCCATGCTCCATCTGAACATCCAAAACACAATACCATAGCCTGTTCCATGTCCTGAACCAATACCTAAATAAAAATAGTAGAATCTCATGAACTCATGGGCCATGGTTTGCTGATCTAGGTGTGGTTAAAAATAAGTGGGCTCCAAGAAATGGTGTCTAAAGTAATAGCTTTTCTATAGTATAGTGTTTGCATATTACTAGATGAGAAAATAAACAAGATAATAAAACAATAATGTTTCATTATTAAACATTTATTATACGGGCCATTTAACTCTTAGGTTCCATCATTTCATCCAACCAACCAAACCTATTTCATCCAATTCGGATGTTTGAACAATATACCAAATGGGTCACAGGTGGAAATAAAAGGAGAATTAGTGAATGTATCAACTTTGAATTCAGAATTCAACGTATGACCATCCCAACCATGATATAAAATTTCATTTCCATACTCTTGAAGTTAGGAGAATTATTCCATCCTCTGAAATAATGATGCACTGAGGAACCTAGAGCATCAATGTAGCCATCCCAAGTGTTAAGAGCATCAATACAACATCCCCCAACCACAGGTTCTAATCACCCTGATGAGCCTCCCAAAAAATCAATGTGGATTTCCATGTCCAGTATACACAACCATTATATTATCAGTCAAATACATATTTATTATATAATTTATCACAGTCTCTATAGATAGTGAAAACCGAAACTTTGATCAAATGATACCCAACCCCCTTTTCACATAGTATAATATAGGAAAAAATTAAAATTTTAAAAAAACCTCAATGATACCCTTTAAAACATGTATACCCCTATATAAAATAAGAAAACAAGGTCCTAGACCTTTATTATTTATCAATACCACTAAATTATCTATCAATACATTTTCATAAAAAATGAATTACACCTTCATTTCAAATAATAATATGAACCCCCGCAAAAAGATAACCTTTTAAATCACCCTATGGTAAAAACAAAATTTTATAATATTAACAAAATGAAAATATAATATCCATTAATTGAAAAAAATGAGATAAAAATCCAGAGCACATCATTTAAAGCATTTAAAAAACCTCTTTTTCATATTTTAAGTGAATATCAATTTAAGCATTTAAATTCATTATATTAATGTCACAAACACTTATTCCCATACTATTCCAACCATCCTTTTTCCCTATTACAAAATGAAAATTAAAATTTCAACTCATTCACTCCATGATTTCACTATTTTGTGATTTTAAATTCCATTAAATCACTTTAAATTGTTTGGAATACCCCCATAAGTTGCCCATGTCCCAGTCTCAATTAATAAATGGACATGATGGGGTCCATGAAAGGTCTCACACATAAAATTTAACTCTTATATTACATATCATATATGAAATCATAAAAAAGAAGCCAGATAGTACATTTCTAAAAACACATACACATATAAAATATTAAAACTATATAGAATGTATTATAAACAACCTTCCTCATGTATGTATAAATCCACTAGGGACTATTTCCGGGTACTGTAGAAGCACTGTTTGGCTCTGTAGCAGGAACTGTAGCAGCACGGTTTGGTACTGTAGTAGAACAGTTTGGTACTATGGCAATACTGTAGCATCACTGTTTTGTACTATAGCAGCGGGAATATTCATTTGTTAGGGATTTCGGGCAACCGGTTTGGGCCTCGGGTCCGTTAAGACCTTCAGGGCACCCAAGGCCTTCATGCCAGTAAGGCTTTCGGGCCAGCTCAAGGCCTTCGGGCCACCTCAAGGCCATCAAGCCACCTGAAATGGTACTTAAATTATCAGATAGTCTCTACAAGGAGCAACCTTCAGATGGGGATTCAGAGCAGGCACATTCACCATAGTAGAAGCTAAGAGGATTGTCAGAAAGAGAGGGTATGGCATTGCCATCAGGACCAGCCTTTGATTGCACAGGAATCCTAGACGAATAGCTATGTGAAGGTAGAGAGCTGATATCATGATGAAGAAGCTCGGAGGAGGAGTTCCAAGTATAGTCTGTATATTTCCTAAGACCAACGGGTCATGTAATCTCTCAGCCTACGGGCCTTGTAAGGGTTCCCCAGGGTTATCAAAAATCAATAAAAAAAGAAGGCCTTCGAGCCATTTGCGGTATGTATAAATCCACTCATCCAAATAAGACCCTAATTCAGGCTAAAATGCATGAAGATGTTAAAGATATGAATTTCCATGAAAAAGGGTTCATGAGCTTCAGAAGAAGAGGAAAAAAATCAACCAAGCGTCTTCTAAAAAATAGAAATAAACACAGTCCGAGGCATAGAAAAAATTGGTGATCTACATTAAAAACATTTCAAATGACCTAGAAATATGGAGAATCTTACTTTTAAGAGGGGATATATCTATTTCCAAACTAGGTTGTTGGGGGCCAAATGGGGAAGATGAAATGAGGAAGATACCTTTTATACTGAGATAAAAAAGATGTGAATTTATCCAATTCTTAAAATTTTTATGATTTGGATACTCAGTTATCCAAACTATGTAATAATCATGTGGATCCCTATGACCAAATGGGGATAAGCTATAGGTTGTCCTATATGTACATGATATATTTGGAAAATAATTCAGAGACTGTGCACCCTCCATTATTGAAGCGGTTCTTGTCATAGGGTTGTACATGGATCTCACATTGTTTTTCAAACTACATAGAGTCTACGTATCCATATCTACATAGGACACCCACTCTAAATAGTTATTATTCTTTTTTACTACTAAAATTATAATAATAATGTATCCGAAGTTGTATGGCCAGTTCTCCACCCATTTCATTCCTCAAACCCTAGAGAAACTCTTAATAACCTTTCAAGTTTTGAGGAAAACTCTATTAACCAATTCAGATGATTTTTAACTAAAATATAGATGAAATATACCTCATAAAAAATTCAATCTTTAAACCTATCAAGTTCATAAAATCCAATATTTGAGTTTCACTATGATGTATCATTAAGCTCAATGTAAAAATGGGTCAGGCCTCTGGGGCCACATGTCAACAACCCATTACCATGATTCTCCCATAACATTTCAATGTTGTAACAAGATTTAGACCAAAGTAATGGTATTTCCATGAATAATCTTCCCACTAAGATAAACAACACGAATCAGATGGTCCACATAGGGTTTAAACAAATCAAACACTATATCACTAACATAAACCACATGAGATGATAAAGGTTAATCTATTGAAACTACAACACAATAAATAATTATACTTGGAGAAATAACACTATGTAATTTCCAACTGGTACACTACCAACCCAATCCTCTATACAATATCAACATCCCAACTTAGTTGGGAAACAATTTTCCCAATTTTTGAAGTCCAATGGTAACCCAGTATCGATGACATCCAAATGAACCCACATGCATCCAACCACATCCCTAACCTAAATTAGAATATGATACGATTACTAATGACCTCATTCTAATATTAATTTCTCATTTAGAACCCAGGAATCAACTCCTCTTCAATGTTCTTAAACACCAACAAACAGTTAAACCAGCGTGGGTTTCAACATTTTATACTCAAACACCCATGATGATACTAACCAACATTATCACATATTCTCATCAAAGAAAACACCTTTAAAAAGAAAACATACCCATCATCCATATATATAATGAGATAAAGATTAATTTTCCAAAAAAAATCATGATTTCATTACTAACATGTCTTCCACTTACACTATGATAGACCTAACATGGGTCAAAACATAAAAAACACATTATCAATACTAATCCATGTGAGAAAATACCTATATAAATAATCATTAAACACAATAATTCCACTTCTAGTATATATATATATCTTACTTAGTCATGATACCTTCACACTTAGAGGAATTCCATGACCACACAAATATGCCCCCTAGAGTCCACACCTGATATCTAGTTTTATTCCACAGTCAATACCACTAAAATCTCAAAACTACTGTTCTTACATAACACACCCATCAATGATCCTCCAATATAAGAATCTCATATTTTATTTTGATATATTTTGATCCTGATTCCAATTATCAACTTGGTCATCCATTTAATTTTTTCCTGTTATCATTCCTTAAGGATTATAAGGATGAACCTCATCATTTTCTAACTGGAATTTGAGTTCCTCCTCGAATAATCCTTAACAAGATTCTCACATCCACGAACCTTCCAACATGAGAGTCATATCCACATGATAGACTCATCACCACCACATGGAGTTTCATTATCAACACCTCTACCAAAAAACTCCAACCATCACTTGTCATGATTTCACATCTACCTTTCCCAACAATTGAATGTGGCCATTCCGCCCTCACCCAATAGTAAGAAATTAAAAAATAATTATATTTATATTTTTAAAATGAAACCCATATCATCATTAGACCTCCATTACCCCACAAGGACCTTACTAAAGGATGGAAGTTGGTTCGATTCCCACCCCACAAATTTAATATTACATCTCGACGAATACAACCATCCAAGAATCCCCCATCATAAAACCAGAATGAAAATTAGTAACAAGATGTATAGAAGGTGCCCTTTCAGTGCACTAAAGAGGATGTGACCATATCATGTAATAGAGTATACTAAGATACTGTTTATGAACGCCACCATTACCAATACAATTCTTATATCTCCTCTCAGCTCATGGAAATATCAAGCGCATTCAAAGTCCCTAAACCTCACTACACAAAAGAGTATCATCAACCACTATTTACCACGATTCAAGAGGTACTCTACAACCAAAACACAATTCATCCCCATAAATCTATTACTAGTATTCTAGAAATTATTTTCCTAGATAATGGTATAAAAATATTGAAGTGGCAGTGGATTGATCTCTTAATTATTTTAATTATAGGAAACCAGCCTCTTCTGGTATAATCATTCGTATTTTTTCCCTTAATAAAATAAAATAGTGGAAATTAAAACATTAAGGAAATATATTTTACTCATTAGATTTATAGACTTTAGAGGAATTGATGTTTCATTATACACTCCACAAACACTATAATACATAAGTCTGAATATTTAAATATAAAAACCATTTTATTAGGGGTTTCCAACTAAGTACAATAAGATATAACATAATAAAAATGTATGATAACTTTAAACCTGGATATCCATTTACAGGACCTATCCACAATCTCAATATACACTCTTACACCATGTGAAAACACGATAGAATAAAAAACATATGATAATATGGTTGCCGCACATAGTTGAGTGAAACAGACAATAGTTTAAGATTTGTATTGAGAATATGATAATTTTTAATTGATTGGGATGATCATCAGTGTAATTGATCGAATGGTTAATCACATCATGAACTTTTATTTTATATCTACGTTCAGGAATTCATATTATTCATATAAACATGTGTGTCTACATATGTGTATATATATCTATCAATTCATTAAACAATGAATAACTATTCCATTTATATCTCATTTTGAAATAAGAACTAGATAATCCTAATCATCAAAAAAAATCACATATCAGTATTAATAATACATGAAATGATTTATATTCATCCAATACTTCCTAACATATAAATTTATATTACGGTAGTGATCTCAATAATATTTATGTTCTATAGGTCATTCCATTCATAGTAATGTAAAATACTATCCAGATCAATTTTTACTGAAATGGATAACCCATTTTTTGATAAAAATTAAATTCATGAAATGACTTATCAAAATATTATCAATATAATGAAGATATATGGGTAAAAATTCATAATATATTCCACTAGAATCACTGTTCATCAAAAGATAACTTCATGGGATACTTCATATAAAAAATTAGGTCTCTAAACTACACTAATCATAAGATAATTCTTCAACATAATATAAAGATATTATTTTGATGAAAAATTACCTTCTTCAACTTATTCATTATTTCAAGAGTTAATATTTTATAAATATTCATTTCATAATATAAGTTTTTCTCATATTTTAATTTCGATAAAATCATCTTTCTTAAGAAACTCACCCATTCTTTTTTATAATAATGTATTATGTTTTAATTAATGCTTCGAACTCTTTCTAGTTATTAGAACTTTGAAAATAATATTCAAATGTATTATGATAAATAATTTGTCTGATATAGAATACTATTATCATCCTAAGATAAACAACTACTGAAAGATAAATCATTTTTTCCAAATGAAATCCGAAACAGATAAGAAAAAGTTGTTAGAATAAAAGTATATTTTTTTAATCACCAAAACATAAAAAATGACATGTTGGAATGACATACACTTTACAATGGTCTCCCACATTTTGATGATCATAAAACCCATGAGATAGAAGATAGAAAATATCTTATAATAAGAATTTATCATTCAAAAATTTCCACATAAGGAGAACCCTTTTCAATATAGATGTTTTCTATTATTCTCATTTTTTAAATAAACATTCCCTTTAAAAATAATTTTCATATTCTTAGAAATAAACATATATTTTATAATTTCTTTTGGTAACACCCCATGATTCCACGGTGCATTTCTCTTTGAATAATGTAATATCATGATATGTACGCAACTTGGAGTTTTAGCACACCTCGACAAATCAAACTAGACGTTATGAATAGTAATACCCAGTTTTTGAAATTTTATAAATTTTATTTTTCATAATGGAATTCAATTTTTTGTTCAAAATATAATAATTATCTTAGGTTGAATTTTTGGTATTTTTCTTAAAACATTCATTTTTTGATGAATACTGAAAAACACTATGTTATTGTTTAAAACTGACTTTTTATTTAAATAATTAGTTGTTTTATTTAAATTTATTTTAGGTCAAAATAGATACATAATACATACATATGTTCAATGTAATTAATTGGAGACATTTTATAATAATATTATATATATATATATATATATATAAATTTATTGAATTTTTACCGTCTTTTACCCTCATTCTAGGCACTTTTTGCAAATTTAAATAAAACGTAATTTAACCACTTCTGTGAATTGAATTTAAAAAATTTGAGAGACACAGTTGACATCAGTAAGTAAAATGTGGTTTAATAAGATGAAAATAATTTTTTTGAATATTAACTTTTGACTTTTTTTACCACGGTTATAAGTAAATAGGGTAATTAAAGGTAATAAATGATATTATAATTACCCTAACCCATTTCCCAATTCTAATGGATAAATGTATTTCAAAAAAAAATAAACCTTAGAAATAAAATATGATCCTTTTGGTCCCCTAGGATTAGATTAGGACATTTATTATTATTTTATTTAAAGAAGAGTTGAAAGTGTTAAATTTAATGTTTAATAACTACCCCATTTTTAATATATTGTTACACATAAGATAAATTCAACTATAAATATTCATTATAAAGAAAAAAATATTTCCTAACCAATAGTATTTTATTTATAATTTATATACATTATATAATTAAATTTATTTATGACACAATGATGGTGCGTTAATTATCTTATTAATGAAAGATTAAAATAATTAATATTATAAGTATCCAAATAAATGTAAATTGAGACTATTGTTGAATTAAACTAATTTTATAGGGTAATATGAAATTTTATGGTTGATTAAATTATTTTTTTTGGAAGTGATAAATTTTTTAGGACTTTCTAAAAAATAAAATACCAAATAGTTTCAAAATTGACATAAATGAGTTCTTAAATAAAATACTATATTATTAATTGATTTAATATTCCTAAAAATTTAATGGTATTCCAAAAGAATTAAATAATTTTGTATATATCAATAATTAAAGCCTTGGGGTTCCCTTGTCTTTTTATAGTAAGTTTAATAATCATTTATTATAATAATTCAAGAATACATGGTAAAAGTTAAACTATTTAACTAAGAGTTAAATCTAAAGGATAAGGTTAATATGGTGAACTAAACATGTATAAAACCTATTGGATTACATTTTGTCGACCCTTACCCAACTTATCCTCAAAATAAATAATTTTGGAGCCCTTATATATCTAATATGATTGTATAATAAAATAATATTTCAAGCTTTTCCTAAAGTGGCCTTCACCTCTTTTATAAAAGGGTACATCCCATTCTCTCCAAAACACACCTCCAACGCCATTTGGATTTGCCAAACCCTACTCAAATTTCATCCCAAATACCCTCACATCTACCTAGAGGTCGTACGATTATCAGAAATCCACCCTAAGGTGCCCTTTTGATCAACTCAAAAGGAAACATCTGAAGAAAAGGAAACTATTTCACCACCTCTCTCAAAGTTCTTTTCTTCTTCCACATATTCTTTCTTTGTTGTTTCCATACCAAAATAATAACCCCAGTACCTTATATATATCGTGATGTTATTATCAAAATGTTACAACCATATTCATTATTCTATCCATCCTATGAATGACAAGTCACCATACTTGCGTACAAACGGCTTACCGTCTCGATGTCATGGTGTAGTTTCTTATTCAAACACATAATTATTTGGATGGGTATAATAATTATTATAAATGATGTAAATAATAAATATATCATGTTAAATATTCTGTATATATGATATAATATCCAATTATATACGACTTCACCATCAATAAAATGATATTGTTGCTCGTGCGTAGGTACGGATTACCGTCTCCACGAACACGATGAAATTCATTCCCCATCATAACCAATCAATAATAATTTTCATTATATGATTAAAAATAATTTTTGAGAACTTAATATCATTATGTATATGAATAAAATACATCTTATCCATAACAAACATGGCTTACGTGACCAAGTATATAGAGGAAAACAAATCAATTAATACCTGAAACAATGATACTATTGAAATATTATTAATGAAGAAATATTAGAAGGTCATATGTGGTATCATATTTATGTATATGGTTCTTCTATAATTTAATAATAATTATTTAACTATTATAACATAGGTTAACATAACCTCTATCAATGAAAAGTACATGGTAAGGGTAAATTCTACAATCACTTCATTATTCACATTCGTGTTTCTTAAAAATATACTTCAAAAAAAATTAATATTTACTTGACTATGGTTAAATGTCATTTATACCCTCATTTTAATTTTTATAAAATGGTTTTAATGGAATCTTTCCATCATTTTAAAAATAAGTTAATTTGTGACCTTTTTGACTAATTAAGTTAAGAATGTTTTTTAACATATACGACAGGTGATGCTATTTTCTACCATTACTACACCTTCGAAGGTTCACTTACAAGATTATATGAATAATTTCAAAATAAATGTTTCCTTTTATAATTACATGACTTTTAAATTACATTAACATAAAAAGATATATTTCTCTCAAATAGTTTTGATTTCATCAATGTCAACATCCTTTGTTGGATTTTACACTTTTTTAAAGATGATTTATTTTGATACAATCTTCTATGTTGTATTATAGTTAAAGTATTAACATTCTGTATGATAGTTTTAATATGAATGTTTATGTTATGTTTGAACCATTTCATATGTGGAATGTATTGGACATAGTAAGTGACGAGTGGAGCCCGCTATAGCTCCTCGATGCATTGGTAGGTCTCATGAGACAAATTATTGTCTTGGAACAATGATTTAAAAAAATCATATTTTTAGTCTTGGCAAGAGGCCTTTAATATGGGGTTTTGATGTACGACATTATGCATTCTATCAGTATGAAATTGGATATTGATATTTCCTGTTATTATTCAGCTAGTAGAATATCCATGTGAATATGTAAATGGCATTATTTGATTTATATTTTTCATATTATGTTGAAATTTATGTTTAAAAGGATTACGTTTTAGTCCTATACATTTCCTTAATATTTTATGCTTATTTATGAATGTTTTTTGTATATTGTTATCCTTACTGAGCCTCTGAGCTCAACCCTTTCTAGGATTTATTTTTTCCAGGATGTGAAGAAGTATAATATTACTGACCTACAGAGATAGTCTAAGGGAGATTAATGTGTTCAATGGAGACACAATATTATTGTTTTTAATTTCACAATTTAATGTAAAATGTATGTATGTATCTAGTACATCCAAGGCTACTAAACTAATCAGTCTTTCGTAATTTTATCACTTGTGATCATGAAAATGTTATGTAATAATGCACCAACTCTGGGTAACTAGGGTTGGGGCATTAAAGTTGGTATCAGAGGAAGATTAGTGCAATCATTGGAATCTAGATTTAGAAAATTCTAATTAGAGAACATTACCCTAAGATAGACTTTGAGGATTAGTATAGAAGAACTTCCTAGAATTTTGGTTATGTAAATTTTTTTTGTATTTTCCAAGAAATACACCCCTGTCTGGATATTAGTAGGTAAAGGTGGCTCTGGTAAATTTATACCTAGGATTGAAAATTCTGACAAGGAGTTTCAGGCTTGACACTAGGTATCCTGGTACATGACAATGGGCCTTGTTGCACTCTTGGTTACGACACTCCAAGGGGATATGCTTAGGATAATTCGCATCTTCTTTATAAACTATTATTAAGGATTTATGAATATGTATCTCCTCAAAGAAATTTTTTTTATTATTATGGAGTATATCCATATACTATTCAATTTATGTTAAGTGTTTTACAATTTTAAAATTATCTATTATGACTCATAAACTAATCCAGTGTATTCTGTTGTTTAGAAATGTCTCCTAGTAGATGGAATAGAAACTGTATCAATGCATGTAATCCATGTTGGGATTACCCTCTTACTCAAGATAATAACACTAGATCTAGTGATGCAACTGGTGCTGATCATCTTATGACCATACTAAGACCACTCACATTGGTTATGAATAATAACCTTACCCGTATGGAGCACCCTGATCCACAATGTGAAGAATCAACGTTAGACCACTTAATGAGGAAACAACCACCAAAATTTAATGGGACTACAAATCCATTTATAGCTGAGAAATGTATAAGTTCCTTAGAGAAAGTATTTCATAATTTGGGGATTACCGAAAGAGAAAAAGTTGTCATGGAAGTTTATCTCCTCATAGGAGATGAAAATCAATGGTGGTCATTTATTCAATACACAAAGGAAGATGATGAAATATCAAATATATAATTGATTGATTTTAAAGATATTTTCCTAGAAAAATATTTTCCTCATGAACATTGAGTTGATATGGAAAGGCAATTTCTAAGTCTGAGGAAAAAGGAGGATGAGAATATCGTAAAGTATGAGGCTAACTTTACTAGGTTAGAAAGGCATGAAACAAATTATATATGTAACTTATGGAGTAAAATTGATTGATTCTTTTATGGGTTAAAACCATTTCTCCATCGAGCATTAGTCTCACAATACTTCTCATTATACGAAGATATTGTCTCATGTTCCATCAAGATAGAAAAGTAATTATTTATGTCTTAAGACTTTAAAGCAAAGCAGGAGAAGAAGATATATGATGAACACTCACAAAATGGATATAAGGGGAAGAAGGGAAAAGTTGAATTCCCAACCTTCAATAAATGTGGAAATAAACACCCCGATACTTTCCTTAAGGGAATGTGAGTCTATTACAAGTGTGGAAAAAAAGGCCACCATGATCGTGATTGCAAGGGAAAGAAAGGGGTTGTCAATGTTGAATGCTACAATTGTAGAGAAATGGGGCACTATTCAAATGAACTTCTTAAGCACCAATGAAACATACATCCTAAAAGTACAAGGGAGCAATGCCAACCTTATATGATCACTACTACTGAGGTTGATGCTCTGAATGATGTGGTGGCTAGTAATTTACTGGTTTCCTTAAATTTAGCCAATCTGTTATTTTATTCTATATCATTACATTGTTTCATATCTTACCATTTTTCTATGAAAATTAGATATTTCCAATTTGGATTAACAAGGGAGTTGTCAGTCAAAAATTATAAGGGAAGTATCATTGCAATAATGTTTTGTGAATCATTCCCCATTGGAGTATATAAATGTTCTTTATCTGCTAATCTCATCATTATATCTATGATTGAATTTGATATAATCCTTGGTATGGACTGGATTTTGGACCATGATGTGAAAATTTATTATAGGAAGAAGGAGGTTACAATTTTCATTGATGATAAGGAGTACCTTATCTTTAGAGTAGAAACATCACCACCATATTCTTATCTAGATCCACCTTTAATAGCTATAATAAATTCAATTATTGGGGTGGAAGAGAATGAAATAACTATGGATGAGGAAAATAATATTCAAATAGAGGACATACCTATTGTACAAGAATATATAGATGCATTTCCAAAGGATTTATGCGAACATCCTCCAGAACGATAGGTTGAGTTTTCCATTGATTTAATTCCTCGTTCAATGTCTGTATCGAAGAGCCCTTATATAATGGACATTGTGGAATTAGTGGAACTAAAGAAAAAACTATATAAAATGATTAATAAAGGATTTATTCACCCTACTGTTTCTCTATGGGGACCCCTATTATTTTTCTTATGAAGAAAGATGGATCTATGAAGTTTTTCATTGACTAGAGTGAAATCAATTCTATAACAATATAAAAAAATTATACCCTACCTCGAATTGATAATTTATTCAACCAACTTCATTAGCTAAATATTTTTCAAAGATTGACCTTCGATCTAGATTTAATCAATTGTGTGTGAAGAAGGAAGACATTCCAAAAATAGAATTTCAAACCGGGTATGGGCATTACAAGATTACAGTAATGACTTTAGGACTAACTAATGCACCCTCAATTTTTATGGATCTAATGAATAGATATTTCAAGTAATAGCTTGATGAATTTGTAGGGGTATTTATTTATGATATCTTGGTATACTAAAAAAGCTACGAAGATCATGAAAGTCACTTGCGCACTACTATGAAAACCCTTAGAATAAATGAATTATATGGGATGTTCATAAAGTGTTAATTCTGACATTAGAAGATTTCTTTTCATGGCCATATTGTCCTTAAGGATGGAATCTCCTTCAATCCTTCAAAACCAAGGCAATCCAAGAATGGCCAGCACTGATGAGTATAACTGAGGTACGCAGTTTTATTGGTTTAGTTGGTTATTATTGGCATTTCTTCCAGAATGTTGCCCAATTGGCTAACCCATTAACCAAGCTCACAAGTCAAGGGGTTAAATTTGTTTGGAAAAAAGAGTGTGAAGAATTTTTTTAAGAACTTAAGAGAAGATTAGTCAATGCTTCTATCTTGAATCTACCATCGGGGAATAATGGGTTTGTTATTTATAGTGATGCTTCAAAAAAGGACTTGGTTGTGTCCTTATGTAGAATGATATAGTTATATCCTATGCATCACAGTAGCTAAAAATTCATGAACAAAACTTTCTCACTCATGATATAGTGTTAGAAGCTGTAATATTTTCTTTGAATAGATTGAGACACTATCTCTATGGTGAAAAATGTGAGATATATACTGATCACAAGAGATTAAAGTGTATTTTCTCACAAATAGAACTCAACATGAGGCAAATGAGATGGATTGAACTACCCTAGGATTATGATTTCAATATACACTAACACCCGGGGAAGGAAAAT
Source organism: Viscum album (assembly GCA_963277665.1). Lineage (NCBI taxonomy): Eukaryota > Viridiplantae > Streptophyta > Magnoliopsida > Santalales > Viscaceae > Viscum > Viscum album. The sequence goes on along the minus strand of OY728143.1, from coordinate 1,979,775,455 downwards.
AAGGTGGCGGATGCTTTGAGCGAAAAGGATCATGGAGTTTTGAATAAGAAGATAGTTGAAAGAGATCCTATGTTCAGTGATCTAGTAAAAATGGATATGGGAATAATCATAGAAGGAGAAACATCAATAATTTTTCAAATCATTTCCAAAGCATCTTTATTAGAAAGGATAAAATGTTCTATGACTGATGATGAAGAGTTTCAAAATAAAATTAATGTTGTGAATGATGTGATATTGATTGACATCGTATATGAAGATGGAATTTTGAAATTTGAGAAGAGACTTTGTTTTCCTGAAATACTAGATCTAAAAAGGGAATTGTTGGGCGATTATCATAGCCCCAATTTCTCTATAAACCCTGGTAGCACTAAGATTTATAGTGATTTGAAAGTACATTTTTGGTGGGACAACATGAAGAGAGATATTGCTAATTATGTGTCAATATGTATGGTTTGTCAATAGGTGAAGGCTAGAAGACAACATCCTAGAGGATTCATGCATCCTCTACCCATTCTTGAGTGGAAATGGGATGATATTACGAAGTACATTGTCATGGGACTGCCAAAGACTCCTAAAATGAATGATGCTATATGGGTCACTGTTGATCGTCTTACCAAGTCATCAAATTTTCCTGCTATGATAGAATATTTACCACTTGAACGTTTAGCAAGACTATATATTAATGAAGTTGTAAGACTTCATGGAGTACCCATATCAATTTCTTTTTATCGTTATCCCCATTTTACATCATGATTCTGGAAAATTCATCAGAAGGCCTTCGATACTGAACTTTGTTTGAGCATTGCCTAGCAACCTTAAACTGATAGACAATCAAAACGGACTATTCAAACCATAGAATAAATGTTGAGATCTTTTTCACTTGACTTTCAAGGTACATGGGATCAGTATTTACCTCTATTAGAATTTTCCTTTAACAATAGCTTCTATTCATGTATTCATATGGAACCATATGAAGTGTTATATGGAAATCAACGTCACACACCGACTTTTTGGGATAATGTCGGTGAAAGAAAACTCATAGGGCCAGAACCTGTTGAGGAAACAATGGAAAATATGAAGATTATCCAAACCCACAACAAAGTAGCTCAAAGTAGGAAAAACAGCTATGCCAATAACCAGAGGAAGTATTTTCAATTTCAAGTAGAAGATCATGTTTTCTTAAAGGTATCTCTATGAAATGTTGTTTTACGATTCAGTAAGAAGGGTAAATTGTGTCCCAGGTACATCGGACCTTTCGAAATTATAAAACTAATTGGAGTTTTAGATTATCATTTGGCAATGCCGCAAAGTCTGTACAATGTTCATGATGCATTCCTATAATTCCTCAACCCCAGTTACCTAGAGTTAGTTCATTATTACATAACATTAACATGATATAAGAAATCAAGTCCCGAAAGGCCGATCATTTTAGATTCCTTGGAAGTACTAGATACATTTTTAAGTTTTACATTGCATCATGAAATAAAAACATCAACAACATTTTCTCCCCTTCGAACACACTTATATCCTTAGACAATCCCTATAGGTCAAACCTTAAATACTTCTTCACATCCTGGGAAAAAAAATAGAAATGGGTGAGCTCAATTTATCATTATATATTACAATATAGTGGAAACTTTCATAAATAAGCATAAACATTTAAGGCAATGTATAAGACTAAAACAAAAGCCTAACATAAAAATCATCATAATATGGAAAAGATAAAATCAAATAATTCCATTTACTTATTCACATGGAAATTCTACTTGTCAAATAATCAAATTCAATTTCAATATCCAATTTCACAATGATGGTATGCATAATGAAAGACTTCATACCAACATAGTCAAGGCCCTATGCCAAGACTAAAAATATGATTTAGTCGAGGTCTTTCTCCATGACACTAGTTTGTCTCATGAGACCTGTTGATGAATCAAGGAGATATAGTGGGCTCCACTCGTCACGTACTAAGTACAATTCATTCCTCATATGAAAAGGTTTAAACATAACATAAACGTTCGTATTAAAGCTAGTATACGAAATGTCAGCACTTTGACCATAAACCATGAATGGTATAAAAATAACATATCAATAGTCAAACATATCACCAAACCTTAAATACAATATGGAAGATTTGTATCATAATAAATCAACTTTATACAGGCCTATAATCCATCAAAAGGATGATGACATAGATGAAATCAACACTTTTTTTCGAGAAATATGTCTTTATATTTTGAAATAATTTAAAAGTAATTTAATTAGAAAAGAAAACATTTATTTTAAAAATTTTCTAATATGAATTTAAGGGAAGCTTGAAAAATGTTATAATGGTGGAAAATATCCTCACCTACCTTATAAGTTTAAAAACATTCTTACCTTAATTTTGTCAGAAAGGTCATAAAGTACCTTGTTTGGAAAATGACGAAAAAATTCCCCTCCAAACATATAAGGTCAAATAAGAGAAATAAATGACTTTAACCCATTTCCTATAAAATAGTAATTTTTTTTGAAATACATCTTTAACAAAACACACATTTTGATGGTAAAGAGGTCCCAGTAGATACTTACGTAAAAACAGCCTCAGATAATATAGAGATTGTGAAATTAACCCTTACCTTGTACTTTTCCTTGGTCAAGGGTACATTAACCTCTTGTATAACAGATAAATAATTCTTAGTAATTTATACAAGAACCAAATACAATAATATGATATCATATATGATCTTCTAATATTTCATGGTTAATAATATTTTAGTAGTATCATCTTTTTGGGTGTTAACTGATTTGTTTTCTTTTATATGATTGGTTATGTAAGTCATGTTTATTATTGATTGGATGTATTTAATTCTTATACAGAATGAAATTATGTTCACAAAAATTATTTTGAATTATAAAATGAAAATTATTCTTGAATGATTATGATAGAGAATGAATCTCATCGCGTTCGTGGAGACTGTTATCCATACGTACGCATAAGCAAAAATATCATTATATTGGTAGAGAAATTATATGTAATTTGATGGTATATCATATATAAATAATTATTAACATGTTATATTTATTATTTACATTAGTTATACTCATTATCATACCCATCCAAATAATGAAGTGTTTGAATAACCAACTACACCACGACGTGAAGACGGTAAGCCGTACGTACGCACGTATGGTGACTTTGTAATTTGAATGATGGATAGAATAATGAATATGGTTATAAAAAATTTATAATAACATAAAAATATATATAAGGTACTGTATTTATTATTTTGGTATGGAAACAACAAAGAAAGAGGAAGTGGAAGAAGAAAAGAACATGAGTGAGGCTGGTGAAATTATTACCTTTACTTCGTGTGTTTCTTTTTGAGTTGATCAAAAGTGATCCTTAGGTTGCCTTTATGATAACAATAATGCCTCTAGGTTGAAGTGAGATAATTTGGGAGGATATTTGAACATGTTTTAGCCAATAAAAATGGCTTTGGAGGTGTGAAATTAAGAGAAGGGGAAGTGCCCTTTTATAAGAGAGGAGAGGGTCACTTCAGGAATATCTTGTAATATTATTTTATAATAAAATCATTTTCGGTTCCTAATGGATAAAAATGAATTATTTAGAGGATAATGTAGGGAGGATTCTAAAAACTCTCAAACAATAGGTTTTAAATAGGTTTAGGCCATCATATTAACCTTATCCTTTAGATTTAACACTTAGTTAAATAGTTTGACATTTACCTTGTTTCTTTGTATTTTTATATTATATAGTTAATAAACTTACTATAACAAACCAAGTGAACCCCATGTGGTTCATTAATAATATATATAACCTTATCTAAGCTTTTTGGATGATCCTTATATTTTTAGGAATATTATATCAAATAATAATGTAGTATTTGTTTTAAATACTCTATTATGTCATTTTTGACACTATTTAGTATTTCATTTTGTTGAAAGCCGTAAAAACATTATCAATTGAAATAAAATTTATCTAACCATCCCTAATATGTCATATTAACCTATTAAAATAGTGTAATTCATCAGAAGTATCAATTTACATTTATTTAGATATTTATAATATCAATTATTTTAATATTTCATTAATAAGGTAATTAATGCATCATCATTATGTCATAAATAAATTAAATTATTTAATGTCTAAAAATTATAAATAAAATACCATTTTGTAGGAAATATATTTATATTTATAATTATTATTTATAGTCTAATTTATATTTTATGTAACCATATATTAAAAATTCATTAGTTATTAAACATTGAATTTAACTCTTTTAACTCTTTTTTAAATAAAATAATAATAAATGTCCTAATCTACTCCAATTGGACCAGAAAGGATCATATTTTATTCCTAAGGCTGGTTTTGGTAGAATTATAGTTATCCAATAGAATTATGACATGTTTTAGGTTAATTATAATATCATTTTAACCATTAATTATCCTATTTACTTTTAACTGTGGTAAATAAAAGTCAAAAGTTACTATTCATCAAAAATAATTGTATCTTGTTGAACATAATTTTACTTAATGATATCAACCATGTCTCTCATATTTTTGAAATTCAAATCATATAAGCGGTAATATTATGTTTTATGCAAATTTGTAAATGCTCCTAGAAGGTGGGTAAAAGATGGTAAAAAGTTCAATAAAATTTTATATATCTAAACATATTATAAAATGACTAAAATGAACTAAATTGAACATATATAGGTATTATGTATCTATTTTGACCAAAAATTAATCCAAATAAAATAACTAAATATTTAAATTAAATGTTGGTTTTAAACAATAACACAAAGTTTTTCAATATTCATCAAAAATTGAAAGTTCTCAGCAAAATACAAAAAATTCACCCAAAGCTAATTTTGATATTCCGAATCAAAAAATGAAGTCCATTTTGAAAATTAAAATTTATAAAATTTCAAAATGTTAGTATTACTATTCATAACATCTAGTTTCATTGGTCATGGTGTGTTAAAACTCCATGTTGCGTACAACACAAGCTATTGAATTTTTCAAAGGGAAACGTATCGTGGAAGCTTTGGGTGTTACATTATACCCTTTATAAAATAATTTCAAACTCAAAATTTCTAGAATATTATTGCATAAAAAGATTCAGGTGGTTCTTAATCATAAGTTCCCCGGGTTCCCACATTGCCTCTTCCATCTTATGGTTTCTCCATAGAACTTTTACCAGACGATTTGTCCGGTTTCTCAGCACTTGTTCCCTAGTATCAAGAATTTTAATAGGCTCTTCAGAATAAGATAGATCTTGTTCTAGTTAAATTTCCTCATAGGTGAGTACATGTGTTGGGTCAGTCATGTATTTTCTCAACAGTGATAAATGGAACACATCACGAACATTGGAGAGACGTAGAGGCATTACCAAATGATAAGCTACAAATCCAATTCATTCTAGAATTTCGAAAGGTCTGATATACCTAGGACTAGATTTACCATTCTTACCGAAATGTATAACACCCTTCCATAAAGATACCTTCAAGAAAACATGGTCTCCTACTTGAAATTCCAAATCCTTCCTGTGCTTATCGACATAGCTCTTCTGCCTAATTTGAGCTGCTTTCATGTGGTTTTGGATAACCTTTTCCTTTTCCATAGTTTCCTCAACATTTTCTAGGCCTATGAGTTTTCATTCACCAATATCATCCCAAGAAGTTAGTGTGCGACATCTCTTTCTATATAACGCTTGATATGGTGCCATTTGAATACTTGAATGGACACTATTGTTATAAGAAAATTCTACCAGAGGTAAATATTGATCCCACATACCTTGAAAGTCAAGTGAGCAAGATCTAAAAATATATTTTAAGGTTTGAATAGTCTGTTCCCATTTTCCATCAGTTTGAGGGTGGTAGGTAGTGCTCAATGAAAGTTCAATATCCAAGGCCTTTAGAATACTTTTCCAGAATCATGACATAAAACGGGGATCACGATCAGAAAAAATTGACAGGGGAAGACCATAGAGTCTTACAAACTCATTAATATAGAGTCTTTCCAAACGTTCAAGTAGTAAATCATGTTTTATAGCAAGAAAATGCACTGACATGGTAAGACGATCAACACTGACCCATACTGCATAATTTTTCTAGGAGCCTTTGGTAGCCCCATGAAAAAGTACATCGTAATATTATCTCATTTCCACTCAGGTAACGGAAGAGGTTACACGACTCCTCTATGATGTTTTCTTCTAGCTTTTACTTGTTGACTAACCATACACCTCGACACAAAATCATAAAACTATCTCTTCATGTTGTCCCACCAAAAATGTTCTTTCAAATATCTGTACATATTATTTCTACCAGAGTGTATAGAGAAATTGAATCTATGAGCATCATCCAACAATTCTCGTTTTAGATCAGGTATGTTAGCAAAACAATTTCCCTTCCCAAATTTCAAAATTCCATCTTCATATATGTAGTCACTCAATCTCCCATCATTCACAACTTTAATCTTCTTTTGAAACTCCTCATCATCAGTCTGAGAACTCTTTATCCTTTCTAGTAAATATGGATTGTCAACCATTTGAAAAATTATGGATGTTTCACCGTCCATGGTTATTCTTATATCAATCTTTACTAGATCCATGAAAATAGGATCCCTTTCAACTCTCATCTTGTTCAAAACTCCATGATCCTTCCTATTCAAAGTGGCTTCCACCTTTTTTTCCTTCCTTGAGTGGTAGTGTGTAGTTCAATCATAATTCTTGAGTAGTTCAAGCCATCGTCTTTGCCTCATGTTGAGTTATTTATGTGAGAAAATATACTTCAAACACTTTTGATCAGTATATATCTCACATTTTTTTTATCATAGATATAGTGTCTCTATATCTTCAAATTAATGATTACAACTGCTAACTTAAGATCATGAGTGGGGTAGTTTTGTTCATTAATTTTTAGTTGTCGTGTTGCATAGAAAATAACTCTATCATTCTGCATAAGTATACTACCAAGTCCATTCTTTGAATCATCACTATAAATAAAAAACCCATCAATCCCCGATGATAGATTCAATATAAGAGCATCGACTAGTCTTATATTCAGTTCTTCGAAACATTCTTCACACTATTTTTTCCAAACAAATTTTACCCCTTTATATGTGATCTTTGTTAATGGGTTTTCCAATAGAGAAAAATTCTAGAAAAACCAACGATAATAACCTGCTAAACCAATAAAACTCCGTACCACAATTATACTCATCAATGTTGGCCATTTTTGGATTTCCTTGGTCTTTGAAGGATCAACATAGATTCAAATTTTAGAGACAATATGTCCAAGATAATAAATCTCTTGAAGCCAAAATTCACACTTTCTAATCTTCCCATATAATTCATTTCTTCAAAATGTCCTTAGGATAACACGCAATTGATTTTCATGATCTTCATAGAATTATGATCATACCAAAATATCATAAATAAATACTACTACAAATTCATAAAGATATTCCTTTAAAACTCTATTCATTATATCCATGAAGTCATAGGGTGCATTAGTCAATCAAAAAGGCTTTATTGTAAACTGGTAATGCCCGTACCTGGTTAGAAATGCTATTTTCGGATCGTCTTCCTTCTTCACACACAACTGATGATATCCATATCGAAGGTCAATATTTGAAAAATATTTATATCCATGAAGTTGTTTGAATAAATCATCAATGTGATGGAGGGGATACTTGTTATTTATTGTTATAACATTTATCACCCTGTAGTCAATTCACAACATCATAGATCCATATTTCTTCTTAAAAAATGAATAGGGGATCTTCGTGGAGAAACACTTTGTAAAATAAATCCCTTGTTACTCAATTCCTATAGTTTTTTCTATAGTTACACTAATTCCACAGTGTCCATTCTAGAAGGGGTCTTTGATATGGGCCTTTAACCAGAAATTAAATCAATGGAAAACTCAATTTCTCATTCTGAAGGATGTCCGGGTAAATCCTCTACAAACACATCAAAATATTCTTACAGAATAGGTACAACCTCTATTTGAACATTCATTTCCTCACCCATACTTATTTCATTATATTCCTCCCCAATAATTGAATTTAGTTGATCTACTGGGGTAGATCTAGATAAGAATTAGGTAGTGATGTTTCTCCTCTAAAGATAAGGTACTCCATATCATCATCGAGATTTGTAACATCCTTCTTCTTACAATAAATTTTGGAATCATGGTCCGAAAGCCAATCCACACTAATGATTATATCAAATTTAATCATGGGTATGACGATGAGATCCGAAGGTAAAGAACATTTTTATTCCCTAATGGGAACTGATTCACAAAACATTATTGCAACGAAACTTCCCTTAAAAGTTTTTATTGAAAACTCCCTCATTAAATTAAATTGGAAGTATCTCATTTTCTTAGAAAAATGGGAAGATATAAAACAATGAGATGATCTAGAATCAAATACAGCATTGGATAAACATGAAGAAACCATTTAATTACACATCACCATGTATTTCAGAGCTTCAATCATAGAAATAGTGACTACATTATCTTGGCCTCGATCCATTGGCCTTTTCTGGGGTAAGTCTCCTTGGCACTTATGTCATTCGTTTTCATAATTAATCTTTTCTATAAAATTGTAGCATTCAATAATGATAGCCTCTTTCTTCCCCTTGCAATCACGAGCATGGTGGCCTTTTCACCACACTTGTAACCGGCTGTCATCCCTTCAGGCAAGTACCAGGGTGTTTCTTCCCACATTTACCATAGGATGGATATTAAACTTTTCCCTTCTTCTCCATACTTCCATTTCAAGAGTGTTTAAGAGATATCTTCTTCTCTTTCTTTGCTTTAAAGTTGAAATAATTAGAGAATAATTATTCTGTCTTGATAGCACATGAGACAATATAATCAGATGATAAGAAGGATTGTAAAATTAATGCTCACCAGATAAATGGTTTTAACCCATAAAAGAATGAATCAATCTTACTCTTTGGGTTACGTATTTAATCTATATCATGCCTTGCTAACCTTGTAAAGTTAACCTCATATTTTGTAACATTCTCATCATCCTTTTGTCTCAGACTCAAAATTTTCATTTCCACATCCGCTCGATGGTCATGAGGAAAATATTTTTCTAATAAAATATTTTTCAACTCCCTCCATTATATATTTGATACTTCATCTTCTTCCTTTGTGTTTTGAATTAATGATAACCATTGACCTGAATCTCCCATGAGGTGATAAACTTCCCTGACAAATTTTTCCCTTTTGCTACTCCCCAAAGCATAAAATATTATCTCTAGGGAACTTATCCATTTCTCGGCTACAAATGGATTTGTACTCCCATTGAATGTTGGTGGTTTTTTCTTCATGAATCGGTCTAACATTGATCATACACACTACGGACCAGGGTTCTCTGTATAGGTAAGATTATTATTCATAACTCGTGTGAGTTTTCCCAGTATGGTGATTAGATGATCAACACTAGTTGCATCACCAAGACCACTATAATTATCTTGAGTAGGAGGGAAATCCCTACATTGATTACATGCATTGATACAGTTTCCATTCCTTCCACTGGGTGCCATTTCTAAACAATGGCATACCCTATATTTGTTTATGAACCACAATACATAATTCTGAACATGTAAAACACTTAACATAAATTGAAAAGATTATGGATATAATCCATAATCATAAAAATGTCTTCTTTGAGAAAGTATATACTCATAAACCCTTTATAATAGTTTGTAATGAAAATTTGAATTATCCTATGCATATTCCCCAGGAGTGTCATAACCCAGAGTGATGAAAGGCCCATTGATGTGCACTAGTTCTCGTTCGAGCCTATCTCAAAGCGGTGTTTTCTGGTTTTAACCCTAGGTACATCTGTGCCAGAACTACATCTACCTTCTCATATCCACACAAGGATGTACTGCTTAGAGAACTCCCAAAATCTTTACAGTACCAACATTGTAGGAAGTTCTTCTATACTAATCTTTTAAGTCTATCATAGAGTAGTGTTCTCTAATCAGAGTTTTTCTAAATCTAGTTTCCGAGTTTTGTACTAAACTTCCTATGATACCAACTGTAATTCCCTAACCCCAGTTACCCGGATTTGGTGCATTATTACATAACATTGTCATGATACAAGTAATCATGTCCAAAAAGAACGATCATTTTAGTAGCCTTGGAAATACTAGATACATTCATAAGTTTAACATTAAATCGTGAAATAAAAACATCAACAACATTTTGTTCCCTTTGAGCACACTTAAATCCTTAGCCTATCCCAGCAGGTCTACCATTAAATACTTCACATCCTGGGAAAAATAAAACATAGAATGGGGTGAGCTCAGATGCTTAGTAAGGATTACAATATAGAAGAAACTATAATAAATAAGAATAAACATTTAATGTAATGTATAAGACTAAAAATAATCCATTCAAACTCAAACTTCAGTATAATATGTAGAAGATAAAATTAGATAATTAAATTTAATTATTCACATAGATATTCTACTAGTCGAATAATCACATGAAATTTCAATATCAAATTTCATAATGATGGAATGCATAATTATAGACTTATAAACACATAGCTAAGGCCTTGTGCCAGGACTAAAAATAAGATTTTTTCAATGCCTTGTGTCATGAAACTAGTTTATCTCATGATACCTACCGATGCATCAAGGATCTGTAGTGGCCTCCACCCATCACTTACTATGTCAAATTAATTCCTCATATGAAAAGGTTTAAACATAACAACATTCCTATTAAAACTAGCATAAGAAATGACAATACGTTATCCATAAACCATGATTGGTATATAAATAACACAACCACAGTCAAACATATCACCAAACCTTCAATAAAATATGGAATATTTGAATCATAATAAATCAACTTAAACAAACTTAAAATCCATCAAAAGGATGTTGACATAGATGAAATAAAAACTTTTTTTTATAGAAATATCTCTTTCTATTTTTAAATCATTTAAAGGTCATATAATTATAAAATAAAACATTGGTTTTAAAAATATTCTTATAAGCTTTTAAGGGAATCTTCGATAATGTTATAATGGTAGAAAATGGGCACACATTCCGTATAAGTTAAAAAAACCTTCTTACCTTACTTTTGTCGAAAAGGTCATAAAGTACCTCTTTGGAAAATGACAAAAAGATTCCTTTCAAAACATATAAGGTCAAATAAGGGTACAAATGACTTTAACCCATTTTCTACTTAATTGTAATTTATTTTGAAATACATTTTTAAGAAAACAAAAATGTGGATGATAAAGAGGTCCCAGTAGATACTTACGTAAAAACAACCTCGGATAATAAAGTGATTGTGAAATTAACCATTACCTTATATTTTTCCTTGGTCGATGGTATGTTAACATACTTTATACTAGTGAAATAATTTTTATTAAATTATAAAAGAACAATATACGTAAATATGATATCATATATGATCTTCTAATATTACTTTCTTAATAATATTTTAGTTGTATCATCGTTTCGGGTGTTAACTGATTCATTTTCTTTTATATGCTTGGTTACGCAAGTCATGTTTTTTATGAATAGGTAGTATTTGATTCATATACAGAATGATATTATGTTCATAAACATTTTTGTTAATCAAAAAATGATAATTATTCTTGAATGATTATGATGGGTAATTAATCTCATTGCGTTTGTGGAGACGGTAATCCATACGTACACACGAGCGACAATATCATTATATTGATGGAGAAATTGTATGTAATTGGATGGTATATAATATATACGTAATAATTAAAATGTTATATTTATTATTTACATCAGTTATACTCATTATTATATCCATCCAAACAATGAAGTGTTTGAATAAGAAACTTCACCATGACGTGGAGACGGTAAGCCGTACACACGCATGTTTGATGACATTGTGATTTGTATGATGGATATAATAACGAATATGGTTGTACCATATTTATAATAACATCACAGTATGTATAAGGTACTGTATTTGTTATTTTTTTATGGAAACAAAAAGGAAATAGGAAGTGGAAGAAGAAAAGAACTTGAAAGAGTGTGGTGAAATTATTACATCTACTTCGGGTGTTATTTTTTTGAGTTGATAAAAAGGACTCTTAGGTTGGATTCATGATAAAATTAATGCCTCTAGGTTTAAGTGAGGGAAGTTGGGAGGATATTTGGGCAGGGGTTGGTCGAGCCAAATGACTTTAATGGTGTGAAATTAAGAGAAGTGAAAGTTCCTTTTAAAGGGAGGTGAGGGTCACTTTAGGAGAATCTTGAAATATTATTTTAATAATAAAATTATTTTTGGTTTATAATGGCTGAAAAATTAATTATTTAGAGGATAATTTGGGGATGGGTGAAAAACAACTCAACCAATAGGTTTTTTGATAGGTTTAGGTTGTCATATTAAGGTTATCTTTTAGATTTAACTCTTAGTTAAATAGTTTGACATTTATCATGTATCTTTGTATTTTTATATTATATGGTTAATAAACATACTATAACAAGACAAGAGAACCCCATGCGGTTCATTATTAATATATATATAACCTTATCTAAGTCTTTTGGCCAATCCGTAGATTTTAAAGAATATTATATCAACTAATAATATAGTATTTGTTTTAAAAACTCAATTATGTCAATTTTGACACTATTTAGTATTTGATTTTTTTGAAAGCCATAAAAACTTTATCACTTCGAATAAAATTTATTTAAGCAACCCTAAAATGTCTTATTAACCTTTAAAATAAGTTTAAGTCATCCAAATTCTCAATGTACTTTTATTTAGATATTTATAGTATCAATTATTCTAATAATTCATTAATAAAGTAATTACGGCATCATCATTGTGTCATAAATAAATTAAATTATATAATGTCTAAAAAGTATAAATAAAATAAAATTATGTATTAAATAATTTTAGATTTCTAATTAATATTTATAGTTGAATTTATAATGTCTGTAACCTTATATTAAAAATGGTTTTTTTATTAAATTTGAAATTATCTCTTTTAACTCTTCTTTAAATAAAATAATAATAAATGTCTTAATCTAATCCAAGTGGACCAAGAGGATCATATTTTATTCCTAAGGTTGTTTTTGGTCGAATTAAAATTATCCAATGTAATTAGAACATGTGTTCGGGTAGTTATAATATTATTTGTACCATTAATTATCCTATTTACTTTTAACCGTGGTAAATAAAAGTCAAAAGTTACTATTCACCAAAAATTATTTTAATCAAATTGAACAACATTTTACATACTGATATAAATTGTGTCTCTCATATTTTTCAAATTAAACTCACAGAAGTGGTAAAATTATGTTTTATGCTAATTTGTAAATGCTACTAGAAGGTGGGTAAAAGACGTTAAAAAGTTCAATAAAATTTTTTATATCTAAAATTATTATAAAATGAATCCAATGAATTACATTGAAAACATATAGGTATTATGTATCTATTTTGACCTAAAATAAATTAAAATAAAATAACCAATTATTTAAATAAAAATTTGGTTCTAAACAATAACGTAGTGTTTTTCACTATTCATCAAAAATTGAAAGTTCTCATAAAAATACCAAAAATCCACCCTAAGATAATTTTGATATTCCGAATCAAAAAATGAAGTCTATATTGAAAATTAAAATTTATAAATTTTTTAAAATTGGGTATTAATATTCATAACAGTTAGTTTTTTTGTTCATGGTGTGTTAAAACTAAAAGTTGCGTACAACGCAAGCTACTGCATTATTCAAAGTGTAATGTACCATGGAATCTTGCGGTGTTATAGTTCCATGTATCATTGTTGATAAAATGCATGCCTAACCCAACACATGTACTCACCTATGAAGAAATAGAACTGGAACCTGACCTTTCTTATTGTGTAGATCCTCTCAAGATTCTTGATACCAGAGAACAAGTGTTGAGAAACTGGACGACTCGTCTGGTGAAAGTTCTATGGAGAAACCAAAAGATAGAAGATGCAACGTGGGAACCTGAGGAACTTATGATGAAGAACCACACAAATATTTTTATCCAATAATGTTCCAGAAATATCGAGGATGAAATTCTTTGAAGGAGGGGAAAATGTAACACCCCAAGCTTCCATTGTATGTTTCTATTTGAATAATGCAATTGCTTGCATTGTACACAACATGGGGTTTTAGCACACCATGACAAATCAAAATAGCAAATATGAATAGTAATACCCACTTTTTTGAAATTTTATAAATTGTATTTTTCAAAATGGAATTCATTTTTGCGTTCAGAATATCAAAATTATATTAGGGTGATTTTTTGGTATTTTTTTTTGAAACCATTCAATTTTTGATGAATTGTGAAAAACACTCCATTTTTGTTTAAAATCAACATTTTATTTAAATAATTAGTTCTTTTATTTAAATTTATTTTAAGTAAAAATAGATACATATTACCTTTATATGTTAAATTTAATTCATTGGAGTCATTTTATAATAATATTAGATTTATAAAAATTTATTCAACTTTTTACCATCTTTTACCCACCTTATAGGCACATTTGAAAATTTGAATAAAACATAATTTTACCACATCAGTGAATTGAATTTCAAAAATTCTAGATACACAGTTGACATTAGTACGTAAAATGTTTTTCAATAAGATGAAAATAATTTTGGATGAATACTAACTTTTGACTTTAATTTACCCCGGTTAAAAGTAAATATGGTAATTAAATGTAAAAAAATGATATTATAATTACCCTAACACAAGTCCTATTTCTATTTGAAAAGTGTATTTCGACCAAAATCGACCTTGTAATAAAATATTATCCTTTTTTCCACTTTGATTAGATTAGGATATTTATTATTATTTTATTTAAAGAAGAGTTAAATGTGTTAAACTCAATGTTTAATAACTAAAACATTTTTAATATAGGGTTATACATAAGATAAATTAGACTATAAATTTTCATTATAAATGTAATGATATTTCCTAAATAATGGTATTTTATTTATAATTTTTAAACATTAAATAATTAAATTAATTTATGACACAATGATGATGCATTAATTACCTTATTAATGAATGATTAAAATAATTGATGTTATAAATGTCAAAATAAATATAAATTGAGGCTTCTGAAGAATTTCAGTACTTTTATATGTTTATATGTTATGTTAGGGTTGATTAAATAAATTTTGTTTCAAGTGATAAAGTTTTTATGACTTTCACAAAAAATTAAATACCCAATAGTGTCAAAATTGATATAAATGAGTTTTTAAAACAAATAATATATTATTAATTGATATAATGTTCCTAAAAATCTTCAGTTCAGTCAAAAGACATATCTAAGGTTAGATATATCAATAATTAACCCCTTGGGGTTCTCATGTCGTTTTTATAGTATGTTTATTAACCATTTATAATAATAATACAAACGTACAAGTTAAAAGATAAATAATTTAACTAAGAGTTAAATCCAAAATATAAGGTTAATATGGTGACCTAACATGTAAAAAAACTATTGGTTGCGAGGGTTTCAACCCATCAACAACTTATCCTAAAAATAAACATTTTTTAGCACTTATATACCGAATATTATTGTATAATAAAATAAAATTTCAAACTTTTCCAGAAGTGACCCTCAACTCTCTTATAAAAGGGTACTTCCTCTTTTATCAAAATCACACCTCCAAAGCCAATTGGCTCGGCCAACCAATACTCAAATATCCTCCCAAATACACTCACATCTACCTAGAGTCCTTACATTGGTCATAAATCCCACCAAAGGATCCATTTTGATCAACTCAAAAGGAAACATCCGAAGAAGAGGTAATAATTTTACCACCTCTTTCAAAGTTCTTTTCTTCTTCCACTTCATCTTAATTTGTTCTTTCTATTAAAAACTAAAAAATCTAGTACCTTATATGTACTATGATGTTATTAAAAACATGTTACAACCATATTAATTATTCTATCCATCCTTTTATTGGCCGGTCACCAGACGTGTGTACGTATGACTTATCGTCTCCACGTCGTGGTGTAGTTTGTTATTCAAACACATCATTATTAGATGGGTATAATAATGAGTATAAATGATGTAAATAATAAATATAACATGTTAATGATTCTATATACATGATATAACTTACAATTACATATGATTTCATCATTAATAGAATGATATTATCGCTCGTGCGTATGTATGTATTACCGTCTCCATGAATGCGATGAAATTCATTCCCCATCTTTACCATTCAAGAATAATTTTTATTTTATGATGAAAAATATTGTTTAAGAACTTAATATAATTCTGGATATGAAAAAAATACATCATATCCATAATAAACATGGCATACTTTACCAAGAATATAAAGGAAAAAAACCAGTTAACACCTGAAACGATGATACTACTGAAATATTATTACCCAAGAAATATTAGTAGATAATATATAGTATAATATTTATATATGTGGTTATTTTATAATTTAATTAAAATGATTTTTCTATTATAAAGAAGGTTATCGTACCCTATATCATGGAAAAGTACATGGAAAGGGTTAATTCTACAATCCCTTCATTATCCAAGGTTGTTTATACGTGAGTATCTACTAGGACCACTTTGTAATCCACATCCATGTTTCTTACAAATGTATTTCAAAATATTTTTTACAATTTACTAGATTATGAATTAAATTAATTTATACTCTCTTTTGACTATTTTTAAATTTTTGTGAAAGTAATCATTCCATCATTTTCAAAATAATGTACTTTGTGACCTTTTCGACAAATTAAGGTAAGAATGTTTTTTAACTTATACAGCGGGTGCAACTATTTTCTGTCGTTATAAGACATTTGAAGCTTCCCTTACAAGCTTATAAGAATATTTTAAAAATAAAGGCTTTCTTTTATAATTACATGACTTTTAAATTATTTCAAAATAGAAATAGATATTCCTCTCAAATATTTTTGATTTCTATATATGTCAACATCCTTTCACGGATTTTACACTTGTTTAAAGTTGATTTATTATGATACAATCTTCCATATTGTACTGAAGGTTTTTTGATATGTTTTATTGTGGAAGTGTTATTTTTATACCATTCATGGTTTATGGTTAAATTATTGACACTTCATATACTTGTTTTCATATGAATGTTTATGTTATGTTTCAACCTTTTCATATGATGAATACATTGGACTTATTAAGTGATAGGTGGAGCCTGATATAGATCATGGATGCATCAGTAGGTCTCATGAGGAAAACTAGTGTCTTGGCACAAGGAATTGAAAAAATCGTATTTTTTTGTCTTGGAACGAGTCCTTGACTATGTGGTTATGATGTATGGCATTATGCATTCCATCAATATGAAATTTGATATTGATATTGCTTGTGATTATTCGACAAGTATAATATTTATGTGAATAATTAAATGGAATTATTTGATTTATATTTTCCATATCATGCTGAAATTTATGTTTAAAAGGCCAATGTTTTAGTCATATACATTTCCTTAAATGTTTATGATTATTTATGAATGTTTCCATTATATTCTTATCCATACTGGGTATCTGAGCTCACCCCTTTCTATGTTTTGTTTTTCCCAGGACGTGAAGAAGTATATCAAGACTGACCTGTAGGGATAGTCTAAGGGAGATGAATGTTCTCAAAGGAGACAAAATTTTGTTGTTTTTCATTTCATAATGTAATGTAAAAGATATATATCTTTCTAGTATTTCCAATGCTACTAAACTGATCGGTATTTCCGGATTTGATTCCTTGTGATCATATCAATGTTACATAATAATGCACCGACTCTAGGTAACTGGGGTCGGGGTATTACACTTTTTATTATCCAATTTTTTGAATCAAAAATTTAAAATATTATAGTTATTTATTTTCTTTTCATTATACCATTCTTTTTACAACAATAAGAAGTGTAGTAAAAAAACTTTTTATTGCACACAAACAACAGTAAATAGTTAATCATACAAATTAGGAATAGAATTTGGAATTAAGTAATATAAATAAAGGATAATTTATAAAATATGAAAAGTACATAGTTAAAAAAACATATCAACCAAAATGATGAACATTTAAATCATTATTGAGTGATAATATATATAAAACAATAATATTTAATAGAAACCAAAATGTAGAAACATGTCACCAGTAAACAATATAAAAAAATTGTAAATCTATTCTAGAATTAAAATCATTTAAAAAATGAAATGGTAATTTAAAATTGATTAGCATGTTTTAGAGATGAAATAAATAAGGAACCAGTTAATTTTTTTTTAAATTCCAATGAATATGGCATAATTTTTTTAATTACCAGTTATTGAGGAACCAAGTTCATGAATAGAAATTTTATCAAAATGGGAACATGCGATTATTTTTAGGAGGTGGTTTCTTGAATGATAACAGCTGACTAGAGGGTAATGTTGATTTCAGAAAAGGGTCTTTAGTCACACCACCAATAACATCATGCAACATCAGTAAATATTCTCCATAACCTACTTGATCTCTTTGAGAAATCCATACTGGTGTGGATTAAATGTTGAGATGATATCACTGATCTCTCACTAAAACATATTTATATGAAAGAACAAATAATGGTTTAGAGGTTGGTTCAGATTATTGTTAAGAAACTAGTTTTTTTAAATGAGGCCCCCCTTAAATTCTCATTTTCTAGATAAAAAAGTCATATATTTTTTATGAGGTAGATCCATTCCAATAAATTATAGGAGATCTCGATAGATGTCTACCATGCAAATGAAATATGCCATATACATATGAATCTTTTCTTTTCACCGTAACATTTTTGTAGTAGTATATGATGGCTATGAAACCATTGAAAAATATCTATGAAATAATTCCTATGAAATTTTGAATATGTCAGTTCTTTAAAAATACGACCACCAAATTCATAAAATCATCAAACTAATTTTCCAAAATGTTTACGCGATGACGGGAAAAAACTATTTCCATAAAATTAGTAGAGATATGATATTTTATTTATTCAAAAAAATAATCATCTTCTTTATAATTATCATTATTAAATGATTCCTTCTTTAATATTCTTTCCACTATCTGATTCTAGTCTTCTTACTTTTTTCATTATGACATCAAAATTTCTTGCTAATAAAGGATCCATCTTTTTTAATCTACTTTTGATAAATATTAAATCATTATTTACATCAAAATTAAAATTTTAATCTTTATACACTCTCTCTTTCAATGGAAAGAAAATATTATTTTTGGGTTGATCAATTAATGAAATAGAATCTTTTTGAAAAACATTAATTCTTATTACATCAATAATAAATCCACAACGAATCTCTTGAATGAAAAAATTCGAGAGCATATCACACTACCTTGACGTAATGGAGGAGGTTAAGTTTTCTATTGTCTTTGACAAATTCTCTAGTTTTAAAAAATATTTCTATTCAAATAGTGATTCCTCCCAAATATTGAGGTGATAAATTATATAAAATCGATCACACTAGCAGATTCACTCTGAACACTTCTTCTATAGGAATGAAATTTTCACTATGATATATAATATGTTTTCTAGATTCATTAAATTGAGTCTTCACCGACTCTTTTTCCAATTCCATCATTGAAATACCAACTTTTTCAAAAGAGCTTATTCCAAATTTATGGCTTTTAGAATTTCTACATTCTTCAAGAAATGGAGAATGTATATCCTAGTGGACTTCCATGCATTCACTACCAATTGTTTGTCTTTCATCAGACCAAGGGACTTCTTCATCTTGATGTGATTCTTGTGATTCTAGTCTAGTTATCCTACAAGTGTCCAACTTTTCTAAATATGTATATGGAGAGTCAACAATCAGAGTGTAGATTTCAGGTCTTATCAAAATTGTCTTATCATGAAAAATAGAAAATATGAATGTGATCTTAGATTCTATAATTTCTTTTATTACATTAAATAGAATAAAAGTAGGAATAGATAGCTATATATCATTAATATATATTAAATATCCACATTCTATAGTGAATATAAATTTTCTATACTTTGTAGCAAGAGTCTCTTCATCATTATCATTCAAACACTCTATTGTATTAGCATTTTGAGGTAATCCTTCTACTAACACTTGTAATTATAGAATGGTGGATGGCTCCCTCTGATTTGATGAGGGTTACCCATCATCTTGTGAGGTTAAGGGAACTAAATTGATTAACATGAAATTCCAATACAAACCACCTTTTCACAAAACACTTTCACTTAAGGTTGTCAAACATTGAAAAGGTACTCCAATAATTTGATACAATAGAACTCAATAATTTATGTAATAAGGGTTTATATCCTTATGAAATGGTATTAATTCAAATAATTGTTCAGAACATGAAACATGTATCCTAAAATATACCACTCTAATTAACAGGTTTTTTAATTATGAAAAATTAATGAAAAATAATTTCCGATTTTTTTATCAAACCCACTATTTCTTTCTGTTATTATTGAATATATGAACATGGTATGTACATTTTATTTACGCTCTATGTCCTTGACTGGTTTCTTTTAAATTTATGTTATTCTGAAGAGAGATATCATTATCTCTCAAAGAGTGACTCCATCCACCCTAAATAAAGAGGTACTAAAAAAAGGGTAGCCTAATGAGGGATTTTGAAGTCTTATACTAAATATATAGGGGTTATAGAGAGATTATTCTAATTTACAATTTTTGAAACTGTCTCTTCACCATCCCCAATGTGAAAAACAACTGAATGATAAAACTCATGAAATTAATTTTGGAATAAAAAATGGTTCTCATTTCATTAAAGATGCATTCCCATCCTGGATGGTTTATGAAATTATTTAGAAAAATATCCATCTTGTCCATAAAATCAAAATTTATTGCTCATCCACCCAGAACATTCCTTGAGATCATTTTCCTATTGATTCTTCTTGATTAGAAACCTTTGGTTCTTATAGTTTTATCTGTTGAAAAAGTATTTAAATGGTTGGAAGGGTAGGGTAACGAGGTTTTGTGTAGAGGGAAAGTGGGATGAAAGGTTTTCAAAGCATTTCATCCATAGATTTGATACACACTTCTTTTATTTTCTGGTAATTGACTGTTAGACAGTGATATGAAGAGTTACTATAACTAAAACAATGTGAAATGACCTATTTCATAGGAAAAATAATCAAAGCGGTGGAAAAAAATAAAAATTAGAATAATATAAATAACATATTTATGTATAATAAAAAATATATTTAATATTAACAATAAAATTAAATAAAATTAATTAAACATAATTCCAATTTAAATAAATCATTACTTTTATAGGGAATAGTTTAGTGAAAATTATTTCTAATTTAATTTTTGGGAAAATGGTTTCTAATTATATATTACTCTTTTGAGAATGATATCTTATGAAATGGTGTGTTAAATCAATTTGCTTCATTCTTGAATGGTTTATGAGATTATTTGAAATGTTGTTAGAAATTTTTTTATCACCATTGATTTGAATGATATTAATATTAAATCCAAACTATATTAATGTGTGTTTCAAACACAAAACTTGTGCACAAAAAATTTCCACTACAATATATTCAGCTTCGGTAGTTAATAACATTATAGAGTGTTGATTTTTAGTCGACTAAGACACTAAGGATTTTCCATGAAAATGGAAGGTTTATGAGTTTGTTTTACTCTCTAATATACATCTAGAATATTCAACATCTGAATATGATGTTAAATTAATGTTAGATTAGTTCAAAAAAAGAGATAAAGAGACATAATTCCTTTTTAATATCTTAAATATCTTTTGTAATCATTAAAATGAGATTCTTTTGAAAGCATTCAAATGAGATTATTTGGGTTTCATCTAAATCATGTACAATATTGGATCTCGTAGTAGAAGAGAAAATATTACTGTTTTCATGTCGAAACATCATATGTAAATCAAGTATGTTTTTTATTTAAAACATTTAAAGAATATATTTGAAAGACTCGAGATCCTGGAAAATAATTTAACTTACCCATAATTCTCTTTTAAAACTATTTTTCATATGTTTTGAAAAATCATTACACAATTTTTTATTTCATGATCAAAAACTAAAATCTACTTCATATATTTTTACTAAAAAAAATATTAGGTTGATGGTTTCTTAAACAACATATGATCTTCCATTCCTACTATAAAACCATTTAATAGATGAAAGGAACATAGTATTTCATACCATTCCCTTAGATCTTTCTAAAGTCCCTATATATATGGTAAGTTTAAAAATAAAATTTTCAGTTTTAGTATCTTCATAACCTGTTTGTTTTTCGGTATAAATTTATTTCATTGAAAATCCACATTGAAATATAGCATTATCATCCATAAGATATAATTTTTAATTCATATAACATGCATATGCTAGTAGAATTCTAATAGATTCACCTAGATACTGACGAAAAGGTTTCATCAAAATATATTCCTTATTCCTGATTATATCCTTCAGAAACTAATCTAACATTATTTCAAGTTATTACACCTCGATCAACTTTATTGTTTCTAAAACCCCGTTTTCATCAAATTATTGGATTGTCTGAGGTTTTTTTAACTAATTCCCCAATAATGTTTATTTTAAATTGATTTAACTCTTCTTCTATAGCTATGAAATAATTTTCATCTTATAATGATTCTCCAACATATTTAGGTTTTAGTTGGGACAAAAAGGAAAGGAATGATACTATATTTAAATAGTTTCTTATATTTCTTACGCCATCTAGTATTCCTATAACTATTTATATACTATCTTATTTAAGGTTTATAGTTATTTTTGGAAATATACTTTCTTGGTTGACTAGTATCAAAATTTAATGGATTTTGTTTAATGTAATCATTTTATAAATAATCATCCTTATTGTCCTTGAAGATGGGTTCAAGCCACATATACTTAAAAAATTACCATGAATATTAGTTTGAACCATTTGGTGATCATAAGGACCACTATAATCAAAAATCAATAGTTTTTATTCTTCAAAAATTCTTGACCTTTTTTGAAAACTCTATATGATTGAGAAGTATTATAGTATACTAGCTCGATACCTTCATCAAAATTTTGAATGAAAATTCAAAAATTATCATTGGGTTTGACGATATAAATGTTCCATCCAAACACAGTGATGTATCCTACCTTTGGTTTTCTATTATTCAATAACTCACAGGATATTTTCCATACAATAGGTCTAATTAGAGACCTATTAATGACATATCATATTGTGTTAACAACCTCATCCTAGAGGTAAATAGACATGTTATATTCAAATTACATAATCAAAAAAATTTCATATAAAGTCATATTCCTACTTTCAATAACAGAATTCTATTGAGTTGACCTGGGGGAAGAGAATGTATGTTTAAATCCATGTATAAATCAACTCAAATTAAATTCATGACTCTCAAATTCACCTCTATGATCAATTCATAAATACACAATTTTAACATATATTTTTCCACATGAATATATAAATTATTAACAATATAGCTTGCTTAATTATTAAATTTTAAAAATAAAAACCTTGTAAATATTTAAAAATCATCAACTAACACATAAAAATGATTTAATATCAGTACATTAAGTTATATTAAGTATGAAAATATCCATATGGATTTGATTAAGAGGTATATATGCAGGAAGCTATTTAACTGGATTCAAAGATGAATTCTGTCACATTCCCACTTAAAATTCATCACACAACGTTTTTTGTATCTAATTATAGGTTAAGAAGGTTAAAAATAATATGTTTCATACATTAATATTTTAGATAACTAACATCATAATGTCCAAGCCGTATATTACAAATATGTGATTAATTAAGTTCAATATTTAAACAATTCAGAAAATTTTACACAAAGAATGAAGATCTAACATGTGAAAATTAAATGTTCCATGTTCTTTAAACTTATAAAATTTATCATTAAAAACTAAACATGAGTTGTTCCAAAAGTCAAAAATAATTACCATCATCACAATGTTGAGAGATACTAATCAGGTTGTGCTTTAAGCATTTAATCTAAAGAACTTTGTTGATGAGAATAAAATTAGGATTTTCAATAGACACAATGCTAGATATATTTTCTATTGTATTGTTACCAAATATGAGATAACATCCACCGGTTTAATATTTTGAGGGAAAAGTTGAGGAATCACCAATAATATGTCTGGATCAACCACTTTCATAAAATAATTTTCATTGATATTCATGTGGTTTTTCCCTATAAAGACATATCACACAATTGAATTTTTGGAACAAAATATATTTTAGATATATAAATTTTTACTAAAAAAGGAATAAGTATCCAAATTAATTTTTTTATTTCAAGAGAACCTTATTGGTTGTTTTCAAAAATCATTTATAAGAAATAATCTATTTATTCCATAGATTTGAGGTGTTGTCAAATTATAAATGTTATAAAAAATTTCTACTTCCCCAAAATGAAAACATGTTACCATAGAAATATTTTTGATCTTCAAACTATGTCAAAATTGTTTTTTATAATATTTTTTTTCACCTTAACTACCTATTAAAAAAAATTTAACATTAGATTGATTTTAACCAAGTATTTTTTAAGATAGTATTCTCTTTTAATAAATATACTTGTAGTATCCTTTTTGTTTTGAAATTTCTTTCGTAGGTTCACTATTGATTTATCTCATTCTATATTTGAGACAGTAGATTTTTCTAATTGACTTGTTATTTCTAAAATCTATTTATTTAGGTTCTCCTCTTCATTAAAAATAATATTATAAAAATTTATGAGGGATTTTTTTCATATTTTTGAGGTGTTCATACTTGGTTTCCAAAATGGTAAAATATTTATTCAGTTCTTTATACAAGAAGTTTCCATTCTCTGACTCATTCTCATCTTTTAAAGTTTCCTATAAATATACAAAATATGATTACTCTATAAAGCATAAAATGGCCTTCGAACAAGTTCCCTTAGCTTCTGATTCCGATGAAATGAGTTTTCTAGAAGATTATGAATGACTCAATAAAGCCTTAATTTCTTTCTTTGAATTTTTATAACCATCCTTCTTGATGTATTTATTTTTTTTCTTCTTGTCATCATTAGATTTAAGATAGTGATTATTGATATATTCTAACTTCTTACACCCATACCATCTCAAATTTTTACAATTGCACCATTATTCTTGTACGCAATAAAAGGTTTCTTAAACACTTTCTCTTATTAGGGACATATTTTAATTTTGGAGAAATTTGAGCAAGCACATCCTTGGATCCATAATTTATTGTGGAATATTCATCTTAAGATGTTTTATATATTGGTTCACTTTTATTCTTACTATAAACATCATAATTATAAACCATTAAAGACAAATTTTCTTTCTTGACCATATTATATGATAACACCCTTCATTCCTTTTCAAATTCATGAATTATGAGTGTCTTGAGGATATATTTTATGTTGATGTTATTCAATTATATATATAGGCTGATAGAAAATGATAGTCCACTCCACTTGGGTGGTAATACTTAGAGAACTTTCAATTCTTGTTCAGTTTCAGTAATATTAGTTCATAGAGAAGCAATGTTGTTCAAAATAATTGTGATCCTTCCATTCAACTGAATTATTATTTCTCATTTATCCATTTTGAATGTGCTAAACTTAATATTAGTTGTATCATATCTGATAGACTTTATATTTTTATTTCCTTCATATGAAACAAATATATTAGATCATATTTAATGTGATTTATGACATTGAATCTCTATTAAACTCATTTGTTCCAAACCCTCATATTATATAATTCATTGATTTGGAGTTTAGATCATAGTTTTATTCACTTGTATAATCCCATGTTTTTGGTATTGTATTTGGAATTTCATTGGGACTTACTACACTGAGATAATATTTTAATCTATTTTTGCAGGTAGATGATAATGCAAGATTTTTAAACATCATTATATTAACCATTGAATTATGGATCTATAACCAATAAAAAACCTTCTCAACTATCATCCATCAAATCCGTTTGAGAGAAATGTATTCAGATTTCAATCGTTAATAGTTATGAGCTCATAATTTTTATGCTCTGATAAAATTTGTTTCCCAAATAATGGCTTAATGAATACTCAAGAGGGGGTGAATTGAGTTCCAATACATTTATATATAAAAAACCTCCCTCTATAGGTATAATCATTCAAATCATTATCCTAAAAAAAATACATAGTATAAATTAAAAATTAATGTAAGGATTTCAAAAATATGATATTTATAATGGTTTCGGGAACAAAAAACTCCAAGTCCGACCCACCAACACTCAACTCCACGAGTTTGGCGATTTTCACTATAACTTCCCATTTACCAGGGAATCCCAATAGAGTACAAGAAGATATCACAAAAAAAGTGGTAAAATAGATTTAAACTAGGATATCCCATTACAGTATTTATCCATAGTTCGAAAACACACTATTACATAGAGTGTAAACAAGATTGAATACAATACTTCTGATGATATGGTTGTAGCACACAGTTGTGAGTATAAATAGATAGTATTCAAAGATTCCTCATGAAATTATGATAGTCTTAAATTTATTTCTCAGGATAATATTTAGTAAAACTAATATAAAGGTTAAGAATATAAATTTTTTTTATCTATATATAGTTAGAGTATTCATATGAATGTGAATGTTTGTATATGCGTCTACCAATCTATCACTTCTTCATATTGTGACTAACTTTTCCTTTTATTTCTCATTTTTAAATTAATCACAAGATAATAATAATGGTCATGAAGCCCACAAAATGATATTTATAATATATTTTTTAAGGGATAGAAATTTGATCCTTCCAAATTGAGAAATTTCTTTTACATTAGCAATGTTATAAATATTCTTATTCTATGGATCATTCCATTGATATAAAAGTGACATACTATCTAGATCAATTTTTCCTTAAATGGATAGTATATTTTCTAATAAGCATTAAAATTATGAAATGAATTAACAACATTTTATCAGGGTAATCAAGGAAAACATCTAACTATTCATAAGAAAATTCAAATGGTAGAACTATTCATCATAAGATAACTTTTTTTAAGAAATTTTAGGATAATACAGTTATCTAAACTAAACTAATATTAAGATATTTTTTAGTGTAAGATAAATATGCTATTGTGATGAAACACATGGCTTCATCAACTTATTTTGGATTTTATTAGATAATATTTTACAAATATCATTTTCATAAGATAATTTCTCCTCACATTTACAATATGACCAAATAATATTCTTTAAAAGACTTATCCATTATCATCATAAGATAAATTATTATGTAGTGAGATAGACATCGATAAATTTCAAATTTTCCGAAAACTAAATATACTCTTCAAATATTCTAAGATGAAATTATTTTAAAAGTCTAAATACTTTACTCATCATAAGATAAACCGATATTTTATGATAAATTCTTTTTCATAAATACAATCTTGACCACGTAAGATAAACTTGTTAGAATAAATGTAGGGATTTTTGGAATCATCAAAACACATAAAAACTTTGATATGTTGGAACAAGATACTCTATATAATATAAATAGTGTTCCCCATGGAACTAACAACAACAAACTACTTTATTTCTCCCACCATATCCCTGAAAATTATCAATGAATAACTAAATAGTCATTCTTTATTGTCAAATAAAATGTGGTCATGTATATAGCATGCATTAATCCCATTGATTTCATTGAAAAAATATAAAATTCCATCCAAGAAACCCTATCATGTATCCTAATGTAATCTCACTTATTTAGTACATGCCTACCATCTCTATCACATGAGAAACCTCGAGGTCACATACTTTCCTATGAAAAATCACTAAATCGATCAAAAAAACCTATGAGTCACACACTAGTGAAATTATTTTCAAATACCCACTCAAGAGATGACAATGTATCCTTTCTTTCAACCCCATTAGAGTCAAGGTATCCTCCATGTTCCCATTCACAATTCAGGACTTTCACCTCTTAGGTCCAGCCAAAAGAACATATAACACCTCATGCATTATACATAAATCAAAATGATATTTCCATGAATTATCCATCAATACATCATCCATCCAGGTTTGTCATCGATTTCTACATTGAACAACGTCAAAAAAATAGTATTAGGGACAAGAAACAATATTTTCCCGTGAAACAAGACTCTAAGAATATCGTAACAACTTATTATTTTTCAATTGAAAAAGAAACCAAGTAATTTCCATACCTTTCACAAAAACTCAATAACACCCAATGTGTGTTGATTCCACCACCAAAAAATCAATTGTGTTCTAAATACCATCCCACCCATAATACCAAGAGAATATTATCCATTAATACAAAACTTTTTCCAAGGTGACTGACCAATGACCACAACATGTGTCATATTACCAAAACCACTGGTTCTTACACTTCTCTCACAAGGCTAGACCCCACACTATGCAGTATTATTCATATGTCACTTTCTAAACCCCAAAATATATCCTTATACCTCACACACCAAAATTCTCTCATAACACTATTGAACCCCTTACACAAATCACCCTGGAAGGAAATAAGGAACCAACTCCCTAAAGAAGAGATACATAAAAAGGTCACTAGGATCTCCCACAAATCAATAAAATCTCACATCACACAAGTCATAGCTAACGAGAGAAACCTCTATCCTTATTCCAAAATAGATGACGTATAATGCATCCTAAAAATTGATAACCATGATTATGAAACCAACAAAAAAATACTAATTTCTAGGTGAAAATCATAGCCCAAAAGGGCCACCAAATCAAAAATATCAAACACACTCTCAAAAAATATTGGCCCTAACCTAACTGAATACAAAATAAGAAATATATTTCAATTTACCACATCCAAAACCATTAGGGTCTCATAGTTTACAACATAAAATGTTAAAACTAGGGCACTATCACAGCCCAAACCACCCCTACCTTGGGTCCCATCACCACCACAGGGATACGTACAACATTATCCCTAGTGTTCCATAATTTATAATTTTCTTTTAATAAATAATTACCAATTATAATGAAATGGATTTTTATTTCAAAACCATTCATTAAAAAACATTTAATAATTCAGAGGCTAACTCAATTTCATGGATTAGGGTTTTGGATAAATAAAATTTCATTAAGAAGTCCTAATTATAAAAAACCTTATAAATTGTTTAATAGAACTTTATTTATCCAGAACCAGCACCTTATAAGTCATTTATACCTTCTTATTTCTATGAAGTTAAACGTGGATTTGTTCAAATAGATTTCCCCCATACTTTGATATATTATTCACAAAAATAGATATAGACACATTAAATAAAAAAAGACTCTAAATCATTAAAAACCATAGTTAGACATGAATAAACCAAATATATAATAAATAGATAGTAAGAGTTACTATAATATTATAATGAATCCTAGGTAACTATCAATCACAAGAAGTATACAGATAACTTATCAATACTATGTGCCTAGAATTATGCATGAACCCACACCATATACTTCCATTTAGGGCCAAGAGATAATATCCTAATAAATTAGTAACATCACATCTTGGTGAACCTCTCGTTGTGGAAAATCAGTCAACTATAAAAGCGTAAGGAAAGAAAATCAATTTACCACCCCTAGAAACTCTTCTTTTCTCCTATGCATGAAGATGTAATCACTGACAAATGAACTCAATACCCAAATCTAAGAAGATCAAAGATTATAACCCACCATGACCAAATAGTATGTAAAAATACACAATATATGATATCGAATTTTTAACATCATGGCCTGGTTTCCACTAATACCAGTACCCTGAGCTGGTGCACAATACGACCTTAGGCATGTCTCACTATATGCTAGATTATACTGAACTAAAATAATGGGTATTTAGAAATACAATTGGAGAACTATAATCACTTATCAAAGTAAAAAAATAGAGTAAATGTTATCAAAATTTTCCCAAATTAAAATTAGGTATTAAGAAATAAAATACAAAAATACGACAATACCCAATATGAACAGGATATATCAATGGGATTTCTACATTTGAAACTACGAAGTCATATAGTAGAAAACTGAAATACTGAAATTATGAAAAATACTAAATGAGGTCCCAAGTCCAAACAAGGACCTGAAAATCCATTCTCCACCCAAACCTCCCATGCATAAATCAAAAGCTGTGTGACTATCCTAAACCTAAAACTGAAAAAATAGTATCTTTTTTATTAACCAAGGGCCATGAAGATATCAAAATGGCATGAGTATAACCTAGTATGCCACCACTAATGGTATCTAATGTAATAAACAGTCCATAAAATAATATATTCATACAATTAAATGTGAAAATAAATATTAAATTAAAATTATCTACTTCAAAAGAAAACATTTATTATCTATCCATTAATAATATTGGGTTCTATCATGTTATCCCCCCAAAAAAACATTCTTCGGCCAAGATAGATGTCTGAAAAATATATCAAAGGGGTCACAAGTTGACATACAAGGAGAATCAGTACATGTATCCATCTAGCATTCAGAATTCCATGCTACACCATCCAACCATGATATATAATTTCATGTCCATAACCTTGGAGTCATGACAATTAGTCCATACCTATAAACAATGATGTATTGGGGAACTAAGAGAATTTTTCTAGCCTACCCAAGTGAAAGAGGTATCGGTCCAACATCCCACCAATCGTGGGACTTGAATAGTTGGTTGATCCACCCTAAACATTGATGTGGAATTCCTTGTTCACTTTCCTCAACCACAATTTTATAAATCAAGTCCATGTTTATCACATCAATTATCATGGTCCCAATATTCCTATAAAATAAAAACATGTCTCAAATCAAACCCAACACCCTCTTCAAATTGAATAAAACACCCAAAACAAATACACTATTAAAACACCTCAATTTAACCCTTTAAAACAAGGTTATACCTATTTTAAAGAAAAATAAATATGTTCCATAAACTTTATTTTCTATCAAATCCATTGAAAGAGTCATCAATCCATTTTCATCAAAAGGAGCCACACCATTATTTCAAATCAAAATTTGAAACCAACTTGAAATCCCCCTTTAAATTCAAATTGAATTCAATACCGCTGTTTTGAACATAATATAAATAAAAAATTCAATTCCATTCACTAAAAATTGAAACCATATCAACGTGAAAATTAACATATTTAATCCATTTTAAAATCCACTTTGAAATATAAAAAAATACAGGTAATTAAAAAATAATGCATCCACACTAGGTCATAGAGACATATTACCATGGTATTCTAATAATCCCTTTTACCTATATCAATATAAAAATAAAAATAAAAACCCATTCAAACTAAAAATTTATCTATATCAAGATTTATAATTTACATACCTCATATAAAAGAGTTCAACATACCTCAATGAGTAGTCCTATGCCCAGTCTGAAATTATTAATGTGTGTGATGTGGTCCTTGATCGGTCTCACACATGTAATATAATGATAATATTACCACTCTTATATTAATACAAAAATTCAAGGCTACATATTGGTTAAAACGCATGCACATATAAAAATCATAATTATGGGAAAAAAATTTGGGGCTTCATATATGATTCTAATAAAAAATAAATAACCCAACAATGATCCTTTATTCAATATAAAATTTCCTCAAATACCAATTCTAATAACTTCATAGAAATAGGGATCATGAGATTCAGAAGAATATGAAAAAACCCAATAATTCTTTTCCAGAAATCAGATATCAACTGAGTCGAAGTAATAATCAGAGCATATATCCTCATTAAATGGAATCACAAAAAACCTAAAATGGAAATAGAATAATCCACGTAATAGGGGATAGATCATGGTTAACAACTTAGGCTTATATGGTTCTAATGGGGGAAACATGGAGGAATCCTTTAAGACTGAGAGGGAATAATCCACTTTTAAAAAGGAACTCAGTTTAGACACTTGGTTGAAAAAAACTTGTTCTAATCATGTGGCTCTATCTTCCCAATATGGGACATGTCACATGGTCTCCTAGAGGCACCCATATTGTCTGAAAAGTCATGTTGCACATTTTTACCCTCCTCTATCTAATGGGTGTTGGTCGTACAGTTGTTCGATGATCCCGCACATATTTTCAAACTATAGATATCCCATCCATCTAGATTTGTTGATGAAATTTCACCTGACATGGTAATGGTGCATTGTTACTACTTCCCATCCACCAACCATTCTCTAGGTGTTGTATGGACCATTTTCAACCCTTTTTACATTTCATACCCCATAAAACACTCTTGATAACCATTATACTATGAGAAAACACTCCATTAACCAATTTAAAGTATTTTTAACAAATATTTATAGGAAAACATCTACGTAAAAATTTTAAAATATTACATAGTCTGTTTGGTGGATGTGATCAATGTATATCATACGAATATGTTCGTTAATCATTTTTTTCTAAATATACTTCTTTAAGATTCTAATAAGATTTATATAATACCAGATATATATCTACGAACCCCATTATCCCAGATCCTATCATTACATATTTTCATTATTTTAATTTAAAAGTGACCTTATTCAAAATGAATGAATAATTTAGTTTCTTTGGTAAACAAGATACATACATGAGTATCATGTTTACATTTGAAAACAATAAAATAAAACATATTGAAGGTAAATATTCTAATCATTGAACTAATAAAATGACTCCTTTATATTCCAAGAAAAGGAAAAAATTAATGAGTGAGATCAAATACTTCATAGGTGTTATGTAGAGTGAAATTTCTCAAGATTAAATATGACTCTGTACATATAGCTAAGTAAATAACTTAAAACTCATATCATTTAATCTCTAACTTGATAATAACATTAATCCATGGACAATTTCAATAATATACTCCCATGTATGGTGATAATTAAATTCTCAAGGAAGTAAATTCATAATAATGGACTTCCTTATTTCAGACACCTTGATATCTGTATCATTAAAGCATTGTTCTATGGCTATTTAACTGATGGGTATGAATAAACAAAAAACTCATTTAATACTAGTTTACTGATTTGGATCATGATAAATGCCAGTTCATTGAGGTTCTATTTATAACAAAGCACGACATGTCACTACAGTATAAATTCATTCATCATATATTGAATTTTCAATTTATTTTGTAAATAATATGCCTTGTCATCCAATATTCATATTGATTAATGAATTTCGATTCATCATGGTTTTCCATAGTCTATCTAATAATGTTCAAAGTGAAACACAATATTTTGAAATGATATATGGTTTAATCGGTATGAATATCCCTAATAATGAATATGTATACCTAAGTGAAATTTAATTTCTAATGGTCATAAAAAAGTGAATGTTTCAAGGGAATATTAATGACTACAAAATTAATCAATAAAGTGAATTTAAAAACATTACCAAGATAAAAAAAATCATAAACAATTCATAGAAAGTATAAGGATGGTATAACTAAAAAATATATATAGTCTATTATTAGTAAAATAAAATTATTTTTTCATTGATGAATAAAAATACCATAATGATCTCATCAGAAAAAAATAGTTAGGAAAATAAACTTTTTATTTTGAAAATTAAATTTTACAACTAAATATTTGAAGAATATTAAGGAATATCATTCATTGAAATGAATCTCGTAAACATATAAAGGATGTTTCAAGGTAATGAGGGTCAGGAATGTTGGTAAAATCCATTCTTAATGTGTTAGTAAAGAAAATATTCCTCTCACATTCTCTTTAAATGTCAAAAAATACCTTGTTCGGAAAAATAATATGATTCCTTTTACACTATTTATAAAAAAACCTATTAAAAATGTAATTAGTAAGTTATTAATGTATATTTAAAAGAAACTTTTTAAATTTTTTATGAAAATAAATAAATGGTTTGAAAAGGACGGAAAACGTGCATAAAAACACACAGTTTTTCCTTAATTATATGATATTTGTATCTTGATTACATAATGAGTTGAAAATGAAAGGAAAACATATAATTACCAGAAATTACAATTGATGAATAAAATAATTTGGGTTCAATATATAAAGATCAAATAATTATGTTATTTTAAAGTTAATCATAAATAATATTTAATAATGATTAGATTGTGAAATAAATCCTTTCCACTTTAGTGAATTTTTAATTTTAACAAATTGAGTTAATAAAAATAAATTGAATTATAAAATATCATAAATAGAGATCTATTAATTATATATATACTAATATGGATGTATATATACAACATAAAAGTTAATAGGTTCAAAAAATTAACTATTTTTTAGTAAAATAAAAATTGATATGAAATAACTTACAAAGATCACGTCATTATAGTGGTAATTATTTAATGAATTCATTATTTTTATCAAGTTTAAATGTACATAAAAAGTGGAAATAAAACATACAATAATAAAAATTCATTACACGCATAATATTATATTATTAAAGAAAATTAAAAAGTTATATTTTCTAATGAAAATAAATTGATAGATGAAACCCCTTACAACTTTGGAGTGTTAGAGTAAAAACATACTGGATGAAATAATATGAATTGAAACTTAAAAAACCATGAATTTTGAAGGATTAATGATACAGTATGTAAAAGTTTAATATATACATTTTATAAAAGAAATTATGTGAATAACATTAAAATATGTATGAAATTTAGACCAACTAGGGACAACCTTGCAGGAAGTAAGCCAAGGGTGACATCCCAAGCCTGCCTCTAATAGGTTAGGGGCTATTGAAAAGTGTTGATTAGGTATATCAGAGTCCTGATAGGAATTATCCTTATTAACCCATACACACACACACCATTATCTCCATGAAATAGTGTATAGATAAAATTTAAACTGAACATCTGGGGTGTAAAATATGAATTCAAAACCTCTATAAAAAACATTAGAGTACAAAAATAGGGTATATAAGATAATGGGGTTAAATAAAAGCCCAATAGATATATGTTCCCAACCCATTCATAATAGGAATATGGGAAATACTAGAGAGATACTAGCTCTGATCTCCTAGGCCGACCACTATCCATTACCAGTTCCAGTAATATCTATACACCCGTAAAAATAGGATCACCAAAATCATGGATAATCTATATGTCATCTACATGAGACACAACATGTTTGGAAAGAACCTATTCACATTTGAATATATATATATATATATACCTTATAGGAACACCAATATCACTAAACAAAACTTTTCAGGTGATAGAGTGTCTTCTCAACAAACCGAATGATTGTCAATTAGAACATTAGAAAATATCTCAACTACCAAGATAAGCTCAAGAAGATACCCAAATAAAGAGATAGAGGTCTTATCCATCTCTATATCCTAACTAAAAATGATGAGCTGACATAAAACTCTATAGGTAATTTATGATTCCACTAAATGCACTAAAACAATCTCTCTTGCACAGGATATAGTTAGTACTCCTACGCTTAAGAATTATTTTGTCACTCCCGCTAATAAGAAGAAAAGGAAACCCAGTAAAACTTCTAATCAATCCATCAGAAGATCAAAAAGGTTTAAAGGCTCGGGTGACTCAAAAAAGAGGTTCTAACCCTAAGCATAGGTCAAAATGAATATATTTTTTCTGGAATTGTCAAGGAATCGCTAACTCTGACACTCTTGTTGTGCTCAAGAGATTCTTGATGACTCATTAACCAAAATTATTTGCTATTGATAAACCTAAAATAAACTTCTCCTCTACTTTTAAACACCTCGGCTCTTATGGTTATGTTTTCCTTGGAGCCTGTAAAGATGGACTTGCGGTTGACTCGTTATGGGTCTTCTACCACTCATCTCTTCAAAATGTTAATAATTATGGTTTTTCTGATCAATATTTCACCCGTGACTTTATTTATGATAACATACACCTTTACTGCACTATAATATATGCTAATAATAGATACCAGGAAAGACGTCCTCTTTGGAATGATCTCATTGTCTTATCTTCTAGTATCCAAGACCCCTGGATTGTGCTTGGCGACTTTAATGCTATTCTCAACTCTATTGAAAAAGTTGGCCCATCACAATCTTCCATCTCCTCTCGTGAGTTTAGGGATTCTAGTCAGTACTCTAATATAGTGGAAATTAAACTCACTGGTGCTAAATACAACTGGTATAGAAGGCACTACAATAGGGTAGTTGCAGGAAAATTGGATAAGGCTTTCACTAATGTATCTGCTCTTGATAAATGGGATACCGTCTCTAGAATTACCTTGCCTAAGTTGAAGTCTGATCATCACCCAATTCTTGTTAGTTTCCTCACAAAATATTATAAATCTATCTTTCCCTTCTGATATAACTATGCTTGGTCTACAAACTCTTATTGTGTCTCTTTCATTAAAAACTTTTGGGATTCTATGAATCATTATTGAGATGCCTTTGCTTTTAATATTAATTTAAAACACCTTAAACATGGCCTTAAAGATTGGTGTAAGTATAAAATTAAACAAATTGACACTAATATTTCCCTCCTAGAAAAAGAGCTAGGTCACATTCAAAACAACACTACTAGATATGATTTCATAGTTGACCCCAACCTGAAATCAGTACCTCTCTAAAACTAAACTCACCTCTCACCCTCAAAGATGACACGAGAAAACAAAATTTTAAAACAAAATTGCTCTATGATGGTGATAGAAACACTAAATTTTATAATTCTCTTCATAGAATTCGGAAAATTAGCAGGCCTCTTACCTTCCTTGTTCATAATGACATTATTATTGACAGAGAGGAGGCTATTTCCATATTGTCTCGTATTTTCATAATACTTTCAATGGCATGGAGGTCAGCAAAGTACTTATGATTTATATCATCCCCAATATATTCGATGATATGGATAATACATAACTTTTTAAGAACTCCCTTTGACCATGAAATAAAAGACACGGTTTTTAGTCTAAAGCCTGATAGTGCTCCTGGTCCCTGATGGATTTAATAACGGGTTTTTTCAACAACACTGGGATGTCATACACCTAGATGTTTGTAAACTTGTTAGATCTTTCTTCTCTGATGGTGTCCTCCCCCATGGTCTGAATTCTCAATTCCTTACTTTAATTCCAAAAGTGGAGAATTCTTTAGAGATCCATCTTTTTAGACCTATTTCCCCTATCAATGCTCTCTACAAAATCATAACCATGATTCTTGCTAATCTGCTTCCCCTATATGCAACAAAATTGCATCATAGAACCAATTTGGTTTCATAAAGGGAAGATCCATTCAAGACAGCATTTTCCTTTCTTTGTAATGCACAAATATCCTTAATAGAAATTCAAGAGGTGGAAATATTTCCATTAAACATGAAATTAGAAAATCCTTTGACACCATTGACTGAAGTTTCATTTTCAATGTTTTAAAAAGCTTTGGATTCAAAGATACTTTTATTTTGAGAATAAAAACTCTATTTAACTCTTCCTACATTTCCATCTTGATCAATGGATCCCCCAAGGGGTATTTTAAAAGAAATAAGGGCATTAGACAAGAAGAGACCCTTTCAGCTATTCTGTTTGTTATTGTAGAAGACCACCTCAGTAGATTACTAACCCGAATTTTTGAGCAAAGTAAACTCAAGCCCATCCAAGATTCTAGGAACATGAATGTCCCTAACTATCTTTTATATGACGATGACATAATTTTATTCCTAAATGGGGACAAAACGAATATTCAGGATTTAAATACTACTCTGACTCACTATGAGGAGGTCTCTGGTCATGCTCTCTACTGGAATAAATCCTTTTTCATTTTTGGTAAAAATTTATCCCCTCATAGAAAGGTCTCCATCACCGACAAATTAGGAATTAAAGAGGGATCCCTCCCATTCAACTACCTAGGTGTTCCTATCCTTTGGGGAAGGCCAAAATCCCTTTATTTTTCCTACATTGTTGATCAAATCACTAAAAAACTCTCCACTGGGAAAGGAAAATCCATCTCCATGGCTGGCAGAATTTGTCTTGTTAAATCTACCATTGTCTCTAAAATGGTTTACTCTTTGATGGTTTATAAATGCCCCGTTAACACCCTTAAAAAACTCAATGTCTATATAAATTTCTTTTTGGACCGGGAGTACCATTGAAACAAAACTTGTCCCCATCCCTTGGGACACCTGCTGTAAGCCTTTAGAAAAAGGTGGTATTGGAGTAAAAAATCATAGACTCTTTAATGGTGATCTCCAAGGCGAACTCACCAGGAGGTTAATTCATACCAACTCGGATGCTTTGAATTTACTTAAAAAGAGATTTATTTATAAACTTTAAAAAAGAAAATTAAATTACATCACTTCTTCGATCTGGACCTCTATCAAATAGGCATACTTCAACATTATGAAGAACTCTCAATGGATGGTCAGTACTAAATCTTCCATGAATTTTTGGCTTGATAATTGGACAGGCACCCCCCCCCCAATCTCTATGATTTCTCCTAATGAAACTATTGAAAACACCAACCATGCCATTAAAGTTGTTATTCACTCCCACAATAGTGATATCCCTGATAACATTACGAAAGTCATTTATAGTTATCCTTTCTCCAATACTGAGGATTTTCTTATCTGGGAACCTGCTAATAATGACATACTTGAACCAAAAAACTACTATGATCATAATTTCATAAACACTGAATCCAACGTTGAGTGGTTGGCCCAATTTAAGAAACCATGGATAAAGCCCTCAAGATTTACTCTTATTTATAGAATTTCAAATTATATAATTCCTACTAAAGATTGCATACAATCTCTCGGTATTCAGCTATGCTCTAAATATCTCTTTTGTAACCAACACAGGGAAGATGCGAATCATCTCTTTTTGTCTTATGCTACAGCTTCTACTCTTTTGAATTATATTTTTGACATATTTGGATGAAGATGGATTCTCTATGATACTATTGGATCACAATTAAAGAGATGTGTCTAGTAAGAGGAATCTCAATAAATCAAGAATATCTTCTTCTCTACCATTGTGGAGCTTCTTCATGTGATCTGGTATGATAGAAACAATATGATTCATAATAATTCTTCACCAAATCTTAATTCAGGTAAAGCCCAGATCCTCCATGCGACATGTGAGTCTGCTTCAATTCAAAAGGCTCACTGCAATAATAATATTAGGGACTTTGAGATTCTTCAGAGACTTTGAATTGAAGGCATCATCAGACAACCGAAACGCACCATTGAAGTATTCTGGCAGGTCCCGCTTCTAGGATGGATCAAGGTGAACGTTGATGGTGCCTCCCAAGGAAACCCAGGCCCTGCCGGTTGCAGAGAAATCTTCAGAGACCATCTTGGTATATTCCCTGGATGATTTTTCACTAGTTGTGGCACTGTCTCATCTCTAGAAGCTGAGATGATGGGTGTGATCTACACTGTCAACTATGCACTTCAAAAAGAATCGGGGAAGATTTGGATTGAAAGTGATTCGATCACCATCGTTCATGAAATCTAGAAGGGGATGACTCATCTAGCCTGGCCACTCACTACTCGTTGGATGAAGTTCCTCAACACTCTTCTGCAGATTAACATTATCACCACTCATGCCATCAGAGAAGAAATCAAGGTTGCTAATGCGCTTTCAAACATGGGAGTTAACCAGGATATGACCTGGCTTGATGCACTCCCTCTTGATCTTTTTTAGCTTTATGAAAATGACTGTAGGAAACTCCCATCCTTTATACTCTTGTAACCTCTTTTTTTATATTCAATAAGTTGTTCCTCGATCTTTGACCGAAGCACTACCTTTAAAAAAACACACTAGAAACTGTATTGGGGGTCTTCTCAACCATATATAATAATCAGGAGTGATCTCCCATCAAATTGTTTCTCTACAACATATGGGTACATATCCCAGTCCCAATTTACTTGAGGCTTTAAGGTGATTCTCATCTGGGAGAAAAGACTCCATGTGTTTATAACATCATTGGTCATCATCTAAATATTTTTCCTATTAATTGATCCCATGAAGAATATCTCACTAAGAATTAGTATATCAATATTCATATATAGGGGATCCCATCCAAGGCATATTGGGGATACTGTAAACCTAATATGGAACTATAAATGTCATGATACATAGATATGGGATATCAGTTAGGGCCTATAGGGGATTACTAAAACCATATTTAGAATAATGCTCCATATAGGGGATTTAAAAATGTGTATGTTGGTAATGTTGATACCAAAAAATCTATAAAAATAAGAAGAAAAATTTATAGAGGATTCAACCAAGGTTTTCCCAGAGGGATACAAAAACTATATCTAAACAAATCATCTTTAGGGGACCACTTGAGATGCTTAGGGAATGATGCCTAACTAAATCATCTTATGGATAGAAACTCCACACACCGAAATATAACAAACCTTTTCATCACTAAAAGAATCATTATGATATCATCACCATGCAGATAATCTTTTACCAATAACTGGTGGCCTCCATTATGCTCTTTGTGGAAATCCACTCAGTATAGGCTACTATTGTGCATCAATATGAGTTTTGATGATGATGATATGAATGAAATAGTTCTATTAGGTGACTACATGTTGATCCAAACTATAGTACATGATGTGTACCCATGGTCAATACTTGGATGAGTGTCTTCTCAACAATTGACATGTAAATTAATTTTACACGTTGTGTACTATTGTACACATGATGTATGACTTCACCTGGAAACTTGGGAATGTCATTTCCTTCAAACAAATCTTCTCTTCATGTGACTATACACAATGTGTAAATGGATTTCACAATGTATATTATCAAACCATGTTATGTCTGTGTCCTTTGTCCCTTTCCCATATTGATCATCCATAACCTGTGTACCACACCTCATGCCTGTGTGGTAGGGTATGACATATGTATCATGTACACCAGAGGTGTAGGCGTGTACTACAACTCATCCTTTTATCTAGGCATGATGTGTTTCCCATGTATTCAACCGCAATGAGAAGTTTGAATATATGGAATGTACCCCCAGTACATGACATGCAATTCCTAAAACACATTCTACCAGAAATGGAAAAAATACAAGACATGGTCATCCTGCACTACACATAGTGTGTTTGGGATTCCCAATCAGAAATTCTCTATATACATCCAAAAATTCAATTTTTCCCAAATTACCTAATTATTGACCACATGGGGTTCAATAGAAGTCATAATATGTATTAATAACCACATAATAAGGAATATATGGGGATGGAGATATAAAACTAAAATAAATCCCTACATCCTTCTGAAACATTGAAGCTTAGGGTATAGATATGTGACCTAAAGCTACTACAACATGAACTGGGAGTGATTTTAATCAAGAATAAAATCTTTTGGTGCCTTGTATCTTTATTTACTCCTCGGTTATTCCATCACAAAAGGTAGAATCCCTCCCCCTTTCCTCTATACATGGGAATCCAAATAGGGGGTAAGGGGTTATTTAATTATTTAAATAATACCATGTTATTTATCCCTTCTAGAAAATTGTTTTCCTACACTAAGATCCTAACAATAACTAATATTATTTCATTCCTATTGTAAAACATGTCTCTTGAATTTAATATTTGTCACAAATTCTGTGATCCAATTATTCATACAAGATTTATTCCATTACTTCCAAAAAAATATGCACAGGTGATAAAATATATTAAAAAAAATTTAATATCATAAAGCCAAGTCTATTTGGCCTCGTAATTTTTTGATTTCTCCATCCCCAACTACACTAATATTTAAAGAGATATTTAAAAGTCATACAATTCAAAATTGTTTCTTTACACAATATCCACTATAGGGATTATCATCATGAAAATCAAAAACACTACTTATATGACATGTTACCGAGATTTGAACTTGGTTTTCTTCTCCCATGAGATCCCTTGATGGTTCCCATGATATCAATAAAGAAGAACCAAAAGGAAATGCTTTCCCATTGAGGGTCTTATCTGATCAATCCTAAAATTCAATAGAGCACTTAAAAGAGGGAAATCCACACCTGATGGCTAGATCATCCTAGTCGACATAGTGTAACAAGTCATGCACAAAGGTTCTAAGATAACATATATGGAATACATAAACCATGGTCACATGATCATGTGGTACACCACATCACTAACGCATCCTAGTAATGGGAAAACGAGACTATGAACACGACATAAAGCCATCCATCACAACCATATATCTATAATCATCAATGAGGAAAGATCCCTTGGATGACAAACTCTCATTGTAAAACTCCAAATTCCACCGTAGTCTGTCCAGAATGGAATCACGAAATGTACTGGATATCCTCATATGT
Source organism: Viscum album (assembly GCA_963277665.1). Classification (NCBI taxonomy): domain Eukaryota; kingdom Viridiplantae; phylum Streptophyta; class Magnoliopsida; order Santalales; family Viscaceae; genus Viscum; species Viscum album. The sequence goes on along the minus strand of OY728143.1, from coordinate 1,979,733,133 downwards.
CTTTAGATGAACTAAACCTTATTCAACCATCATTATTACCAACTCTATACCCACAATCATTGTCTCCCCTGGCATTGACCCATTCAATGGTGACTTGAAGACCCACAAGGTGCTACTCAAATGGTAGACCGGAAACTTCAACGATATGAAAATTCCTTCGAGGGTAGTAGATCTTCCTTGTCCTGGAAAATAATATCTTAAAAATATGATGCATGTTCTCATGAACTTGATTGGTGTTCAATGCCTGGTCATCGAGCTGGGGATGAAAATATATGTTCAACAAAAAATAAGTCCCAACGTCTCCGGAATACTCACTATATAATTAGATGATGTAAAAATCATTGCCTAAAATAATTCTCATGGTAATTTAATGAATATAGACTACCAATTTCACACAAAATAATAACAAATAGTCTTTTAAGCTCTATTAACGGATTGAAGAATAGAAGAAATAAACTTCTTATTGAGCATCTTCTTCCACAGCCATAACCATTGTGGCTCTAAAGCTATTACTATCTCCACCATTACTGGGTCCATAGTTACTCTTATGTTTGATATTAAATATCCCTAGAATTGGACCTCTTGAATATATTACTATGACTATGAGAGTATACCAATATATTGGTACTTCCAAATAATGTATAAAACCAACCTTCACTTTCTCAGATGATCCATATATAACGATGAGCTCATGAGGGTGGAAATGAATATGAATACCCTGAAATAATCAATGAATGGTTAAGGTTCTGGTTATGGATACTCAGAAACACTTCCATTTGATCCAATGAATCGAAATGTATCACAATAACCTCAAAAAGTTGTAGTGGTTTTAAGAAGAAACCTTTTGCCAAAACTTATCTGAAACCTGGAGAAGGTGATAGCCATCCCTATGGTTAACTCTAAGCAATACTCTTAGTTAAACCTTTGTTGAAGAAATCATTAGTTCATGGGAGTGGATAATCCTCCCCAACAGTCACAATATTTAGGTGATGTTATCCCAATCCTAACCTCAACCTGCATCTACCTTATATGAGAAAAATATAGGGTTTCCTTGGTGAACACACTAGGACTGACAATACCAAATTATAAAAACATCCAATTTACTCTCAACCCACATACATCAATGAGAGACAGTCAAAATTCTGGAATCACTATAGGGATAATACCAAGGTTCAAGGCAATGAAGAAGAAAAGTTTCTAATTTTTGGTAAACTAGGAACATCCTCAGGGTTGATGTCCTCAATCTTTTATACCATATTATGAACAAAAATATCATTACTTAGACAGATCTAAGGAAAATAGTATCCAACTGAAAAAATTATGTTGTATCCTCCCACACATGTGCTCATCCTACCCTTACAAGGATCACACTATACCAATGGAAGAAAACCACATCCCATAACACTATATCTGAATCTAGTAATATCTTACTGATCATGTATAGTAGGTAACCAATTCATACTGAGGAAATCACTATAGGGTCTCACCACTACTATGAAGAGGTTACATACATGAGTATATATCTCTCTCCTATCATAGTAAGGTATGACTATCAATAAATTAATTTGGTCACCAATCATATCTGTATGATCCTTAGAAAATAAGTATCGAGCAAAGAAGGATTCACTAGTAACAGGATGCTACAAATAAGGGACTTATCTATGTAATTGTGCCCCATGAATCCATGATAATACTTCAACCGGAGCAGTGAAAGAATATTCCACAACTCGAACCACACTCAAATCTATACTTTCAATTTCCCATCAATAAACCTCAACTAGGGAATGCTCTGAAACTTCAATAAATCAATCAAAATCAAACAAACATGTCAAAGGAACTCATCCAAAACACCTTTATATTATCTACTTTGGGAAGCAATGACTTGACCACACAATTTTATATCACAAAAATTACACATCTTGGTGGGGAAAGAGTCCCTCTTACTTTATTTTACAAATTCCTACTAAAAATACACAACAGAAGGATCTTCACATTTATATTTTCAACCTATATAAGTCTCATTCCCATGACCACAAATAATAGGGGTTCTATACATGCATGGAACCCCCACTATGAATCGATCTAGTATACCACCCAAGAATGTGGTATGGGTCCCCATGAATATTGGGTGATCTATAACTCCACAACCCCTGATGAATAATAAAAATAGACCATCGTATACCAAAACCGATAGAACAAAATATTCCTCTATGAATAATTATTGTAGTGATCATAACCATCCAGTATGAAAGGGTCCAAAAACTAGACAAACTGAACCACTACCTCGAGCCAAACCTCTACTACTTGATGCCATTCTTACCATGAATCCTCAAAATTTCCTATCACTAGATATTTCATTTCATTGTAAACCTTATAACAAAATGTCCCTTTCTTTTTTTAGCTATGTCTATTAACACGTAGATGGTCATGGAAATCCCAAACCACTGGAGGTGGATTTACGCAATTCTCATCAAGTAGTAGCAATTCCTATACCCAACAAAATGAAACACCTCCAAAATGGATCCTTAAACTATTTACACATCTCCAAACAATTCATCATTATGAAACTTAATAGAAACCCAACCAATATGTAATCATGAAAACAAATCTCAAGTTTTGAAGATGTATTGTGGCTGAGATCATATCTAAGGAGCTGACTCATGAAGGAAGGTCAAAATGACCTATCCTACAAAATGAATTTTCTATATGTTCCCCACATCCAATGTTTCAGTGTAATATTTGGATAGGAAGTTATTAAAATTCATAGTGAATAATAATTTCAACCTCCACACCATCCCTGGGTTCCCTTTCCTGAAAGCCATAGTCACGACACTATAATACTTGTTCCTTACATTCCTAAATGAGACCTCATGTACGCCCAACTCCCCACACTGACCTAATGAAGAAAACATTATCTAATTCCACTCTTTCATGACCGGAAACACCAGTGCATGCATGGTTGGTAGAAAATTATGTGTGAAACCACAATCTCACTACTAATAGGCCTGACATGGATACATTCATTGAGTAGGAATATCACTATCATGGGAGGAATTAGCATATTGTTACTATACACAGACACAACCTAATATCCATGAATAAGTGGACATATAAAAATAAAACCTAAGATATTGGGTTTAAATCATGCATTCACAACCTCTAGTAATAACACAGATTACAACAACATGGTTCAAAATAAAAATGGGAAAATACATGCCCCATAAGAAATGTGGTCCCAAACTATTTACCACTATAATTAGTTCATTACTAGAGAGAGTCGTAATTCGATGTCCATGTCCAACAACCATAAAAAGTAAATGTAATGAATCACTATGAACCCCTAAGACTAGGTCCACTAATATCACAAACAATATAACTACCATTTTCATAAGACAAAACACATGTGGGAAAATCCCATCAATGGGTTAGGATATATATACCTTGTAGGAATGAGGAAATAACCTAACCACACAATTCCATAGATAGAGTGTGGAATCAACACCACAGAGAAGTGTTCATCATAAAAAATTACAAGACACCAAATAAACTAGGTATGGAAAACAAGAAATCCATGAGAGAAAGATAAAGGGATCTCTTTCTCCATAGCCCATCTAAGAATGATGAGCCAACCTATAGATTTATAGGAACAATTTGGTTACCCGTCATCATACCAAACTATAACAAAAAGTATGTGGTGGGTTTTTTCAACCAAATAAGATATAGTGGGGGTATCTCCCTAACTACTAGGATCCATTTACATGGTGTTATGATCACATTTCATTCATACCCGACCTTTTCACTTGATACTTGTCTAAGAGAACTCACTCCATGAGAAGTATAACAGTAGTGGTTCTCATCCAATGAGTCATATACATCGATAATTCTATGAATAATATTGTAACTCAGTAGATCACGGTTCCAAGATATGGGATCCCACCCAGGGCCTATTGGGAATACCATAAACCCTATCTTGAACTTGGAATGTATTGATACAACGATAGGGTATCTCACCCAAGGACATTGGGGAATTACTACAACTCTAATGTGAATAATCTAATATTTAAGGGTACACTACTACAAAAAACGGGCAAGGGAAGCGCGCCCTTATAACAGCGCTAAGCAAAAACGCTGATAAAGGATACCCTATATCAGCGCTAATATTACAGCGCTGAAAAAGCTAATTTTTATCAGCGCTTTCTTAGCGCTGATAATAGTAATATTTATCAGCGCTAGAAAAGCGCTGATAAATATGATCTGTATCAGCGCTAAAATATTAGCGCTGATACAGTTGGTCTTTATCAGCGCTTTTTGAGCGCTGATAAAGGTTGACTATATAAGCGCTAAAAAAGCGCTGATACAGAACACCTCTATCAGCGCTCAAATTTCAGCGCTGATATAGGGTATCCTTTATCAGCGCTCAAAAAGCGCTGAAAAAAATTATCTTTATCAGCGCTAAAAAAGCGCTGATAAAGAGACCTGGTATCAGCGCTATAATTGTAGCGCTGATACGGGGAATCTTTATCAGCGCTTTTCTAGCGCTGATAAATCATAATGTTATCAGCGCTAGAAAAGCACTGATAAAGCTAGATTTTATCAGCGCTATAATTTTAGCGCTGATAAAGGTATCCTTTATCAGCGCTTTTTTAGCGCTGATAAAACCTTAGTCGACTTTTTTATAAAGTCGGTCGCACAGTGCCCTCGTTTTATCGCAGCTAAAGCTCTCGCGGAACCGTAACCCTGCTACTCTTCTCCCGAATACCGCTGATGTGTTCGCTTCGCCGGAGCTTGCCGCCCTCGGTACAGTCGCCGTCCTCCGCCGCCCGCAACACCCTCGGCCGACCTCCACCGCCTGCCGCCCTCGGCTGTCCGCAACGCCCTCGGCTGCCGTTCTCTGCCGCCCTCCGCCGCCCTCCGCCGCCCTCGGCCGCTCTCCGCCGCCTCGATCGCCCTCCGCCTCACTCGGCCGCCCTCGGTCACCCTCCGCGGCCGCCTTCCGCAACCCGCAACGCCCTCGACCAACTAAGGGTATGAATTCTATTCTAGTTTTATTTATTTGTTTCAAACATTCATGGAATCCCTTCAAGTTGTTATGGAATGTATAAAACCTACTATAATTTGTCTTATGTAATGGAGAGTTGAGGCATGGTGTAGTTTAATGTCCAAAAACCAGGACCTTTGTGCAGGTTTCCATTTTGTTCTGATAAGGAGGGGAAATGATTCACCCTTTTCACTATAGTATAACCAAGAATGTTCTACCATAATCATGCATGAGGGGGGGGGGGTGGTAGATGTAAATTTCAACCCAGGGGTTCATGAATCCAAGGATTGATATGGTACTTAAATGTCATAGGGTGTTTGATGGTAGTAAAATCCATTATTGAGGACGAAATTGTCTTTGGTTGACATGTCTTTTTAGTGGGAAACATATGCAGATCCACCAGTGCATATTGTGATTAGTCAAATAAAGGTGACCTTAGGACGATGATCGCTCATTTCCGATGGCCATGGAAGGATATGAGGATTAAGACCTTTTTGTGCATAGTGTATGGTTTTTGAAAGGAAGAGGCCTGAACATGAAAGGGTAGATGCAAGTCAAGATTTCCTAGTGAAAATGATAGAGATGTTTTCTCTTATAACGATGTGGTAAGGTTCCCTTATGTAGGACCGACCCATGCATAGGGACAGAACATTGGCCACACAGTTTAATGTCTTGTTATAAGGACCTACCTATATTACATCCTCCCATACAGATTTAGATTATTCATGGGAGTGGATAATTTTTTTCATAAGATATCACTAGTGGGGAAAACCTCACATTTCACTCCACTATGTAGATTTATTTAATTCATGGGAGCACAAGGGGAAAACAATCTTTATTGTGTTTAAAATTTCATCTGTAGATTTGGCTCCGACATAGTGACAATGGGGAAATTTATGTCTCATGAATAGACCCTAAATATGATGTTTATGTATCACCATGTTTCTTGTGATGGAAAGAATCAAGCTGTACATAGATATTTTAAGTTAAAACTACATGCATGGGTCTAACCCACACAAAGGGAGGGGGAATGTTTAGTTTTTGGGGTGTCTGGACTAGAACATAATGACTTAGGCATTACTATAGAATCAAACCAACTATAGTACTTGAAATCATGCATTTTAGAATCATGCAATTAGAACTATGGTAGAACTTTTTAGTGTCATATTGTGGGGACTGATTCCTTGAAAATCCTGAGTAACTTAATGGAAAATCAGTCTAAGATAATTTGACATGCGCTGGACATGAAGGTGGAGAAAGGTGTAGACTATGACACCAGGGATTCTCGAATCGATAAGAATAAGTCCATGCACGCAACTTTTTACCATGCACGCAACTCTTTTTACAAACTCCTATTGAATGCAATTCTACGCGATTCAAAGCCTCATATTTTCTATAAAAGTTGAGATACTAAATTAAGGGGGTATCCTATTATTTATAATCGTTTCTGAACATGAACACATGTTTATCCCAAAGTGTGTAAAACCATGTTTGATGTCACATTAGGTGCATACGTATCTTTTTCTCCTAATAGAGTGGTAGATAATCATCTTTTTAGTGAATCTAATATTCTTTTTTATGAATCTTGATTATAGGTTAGACTACTTGATCTCCTTCCAAGGAAGTGGTTCCCTTCTGATCTGACAATATTATCTATTTTTGATTCGGTTGGTATATTATTATTTAGTCCAAACCTTGATGTTGGTCAAGATTTCTAGTTTTGTTGTCATTTTATTCCATTCACTGTAAGTTTTCATCATTTTAATTTTCATTATTCTATATTTTTCCTTCATTATTTTCAAAAAAAATAATTCTTAAGATACAAAGATATCATGTTTTGGAAATGTTTGCTTCATTATTCTTTTTCATTTCAATTCTTATATGATATTTATTCTATCATTCAATTTAGGTGGTCTTCCTCTTCCATGAAACTAGAATTCTAGAACATGATATTCATTAATTCACAGAATTTATTCAAAATTATTATACAATTATGAAATAAAAAATGTATAATTTTACAATTTGTTGAACTTTACCATTCAAATCCAAATAACGTATTCATTTTATTTAGAACTTTTACTGGTTTTATGGTTACCATATTCATTTTATGTCTCAAATGAGAACTAAGCATTTAATATTTTCAAAGTGATGATTATTATCCAAATACTGATTTTCTTCTCTATGTCTTGATTTAGTTGTAGTCATATTAGCATGTTATTTGTTAGTGTAGTACATTTGGATGAAAATTTTTGTATAATAGCGATATTATCATGTGTTTGGGTTGCACAATTCAATTTAATTGTGTATCGGGGGGTCTGTCAGGCATCTGACAGATGAGATTTGGAGGGGTTTTAGTGTGGGGGGTCTAGTGCTGGCCAGGATCTATCTAGGTTGGGAGGAGGTCTTTATAGAAGCAGGGTGATCTGTCCAATAGGGGGTCTAGTGTGGTGGGGGGTTTGTATAGGTGGGGAGGGGGATCTGTCCAGGTGGGGAGGGGTGTCTTTCCAGCATGGGGGTCTGTCTAGGAGGATCTGTCCAGGTAGGGAGAGGGTGTTTGTCTTGCAGGGGGGTATTTTTCCATGTGGGGAGGGGTGTCTATTACAGGGGGTCTATCCAGTGCGGGGGGGGGGGGGGGTCTACTGGGGGGATCTGTCTAGGTGGATTTATCCAGCAGGGGGTCTAGTGCGGGGCGGGGGGTCTTTCCGACAAGGGGATATTTCCTTCTGGGGAGTGGGTGTCTAGTGCAAGGGGATATTTCCATGGGTGTCTAGTAGGGGGTCTAATGTGGGGGGGTTTTCCATGGGGAGGGGGAATCTATTCAGCAGGGGGTCTGTCCAAAAAGGGGAATCTTTCCATGTAGGTATGGGGTTTCTAATGAAGGGGGTCTATCCAGGGAGTATTCAGCTGGGGGGTCTAGTTTATGGGGATATTTCCAGGGGAGGGGGTCTACTGCTGGGTGTGGGGGGGATTTTTTCCGAGGATGGGTGTCTAGTGTAGTGGGGAGAATATTTCAATAAGTGGGGCTATAGGTGTAGTTGGGGGGTCTATTGTTGGGGGGATCTGTCTAGGTGAAGGTGGGGATCTTTCCATCAAGGAGTTGGGTTCTTTCCAGGGGAGGGGTGATCTATCCATTAGTGGGGTTCGAGTTCATGGTAGGATCTATCCTATTGATACTGGTTTTTGTGCAGGTCTGTGGTTGGTTTTTGTGCAGGTCTGCTCGGCTGGCTGTACTAGTGCAGGTATTTTATTAGCAGCAGGCAGGGATTTAACAGCGCTTTTTTAGCGCTGTTAAAGGCGACATTTAACAGCGCTAAAAAAGCGCTGTTAAAGGAGATATTTAAGAGCGCTAAAAAAGCGTTGTTAAATGCAACATATAACAGCGCTTTTTTAGCGCTGTTAAAGGGATCCTTTAACAGCGCTTTTTTAGCGCCATTAAAGGTGACATTTAACAGCGCTTTTTTAGCGCTGTTAAAGGTAACATTTAACAGCGCTAAAAAAGCGATGTTAAAGGACCCCCCCCCCCCCTTTATCAGCGCTGAGCTTTACAGCGCTTTTTTAGCGCTGTTAAAGCCCGATTTTAGCGCTGTTATTGCCCGTTTTTGTAGTAGTGGTATCATCGTCTATGTATGATGGAAATGTTAATACCACATAACCCAACTAGGTATGCCAAGGAAATAATAAATGATCATTCTTAGGGTAACACAGAGTTATACAATAACTATATCCAAACCAATTTTATAAAGGGGATCACACCTAACGATTTGGGCATGATGCTAGAATGAACCCTCATGGGGATAAAATAAGTGAGGAAAAAAGAAACTATTAAATGTTATTTTAAAAGAAGAATACCACTAGATTGACATTTCTTCCCATTTCCAATTTAATACTAGAGGCCACTAACACACTCTATGTGGAAAACTACCTCGGATAGGCTACTAGTGGCCACAATTTAAGTTAGGAAGACAGATATATGTGTGGAATAAGACACTAAGGGTAGTATATGTGGTTTCTTATGGGAGTGTATTTAATTTATCACCATAATGAACCCTAAATGTTCCCCATCATGGTAATTAACATGTTAAGGAAATGCACACGGTGTGTACTGTGGTCCATAGGACATGTGACCTATGCTAGACACTTGAGTGGGTCATCTCCTGCACATGGATAGAAGGGTAATTTCACTATAAACAAAATTTACATGGATTAAACAAGGTTTATTGTTAGTATAGACTTTTTCCATGTCTTCCATCCAATTCACATTCTCATTAGGTCGTGCTTGTGTATGATACCCAGTGTGTTTGTACCTGAATGTTTCCTCTAACCCCTGTACACTTGGGTTCTATATTTTCTCTATCACAAAACCATGTCCAATTACATAGAATATCTTCCCATGTCATCTGACCCATATCCAATTAATATTTCATGGTTTGTACACCTAGTACATGGATTTTATTTGAGCAGGGTCTGTATTAAAAAAAATTATTGATGTTTGAATAAAATAGAAGATGAGGTTCTATTTTATTAGTGAATAGACAGGAACCTTTGAAATTTCTTAAAATATTTAATTTTAATAAGTATAATTTAATTAATATACTTTAAAATGGATAGGATTTATAATTTATGAAAGTATAATTTCAAATTATACCCATTAAAATGGCTCAATAAATGTTTAATTATAAACTTATCCTTATCATTAATTTTTACCCCCAGTAAACCCAATTTACCCTTAACTATAGTAACACCATTTTTCAAAATGGAAGGGTTATAAATTAAATAATAAGGAAAAAATTGATTGACAAATGAAAAAGGTATAAAATTTTAATACTTTTAAATACATATTTTTCCTCTTCCATTATTATTTTAAATTATAATTAATTTAATTAAATTATATTTAACATGAAATACTTTAAAGGGACCGTTGAGATTATTTATTTAACTTGACTATTAATACATGAATATAATAATGAATTTAGAATAAAATAATTATTAAAATAAATTGTATATCATTATTAACTGTTAAATTAATTTGGAACCATAAATAATCACTAATACAATACTTTTAATGTTTTTAAAAGTATGTACCTTGAGTTTTCCATAGTTTTCATAAGAAATGTGCCATCAATATATTAGTATTCAAAGTAACTATATAATAATTAAAAATTAAAAAATAATTATAATAATCAAAACAATGTCATTATATACTAAATAAACTTTATTATTCCATCACCACATATTTTTAGCTATATGTGTACATATATGATATTTTAAAGGAAAGAGAGTGACATTTTTTAGATTTCCATACGTGAATTTTTTTTATAGGTCACATTCATCGAAATTATCCATAAAATAACTTAATCTAATGAGTAAGATGATAAGAGTAAAAAAAATTAATTCTATAAGAATTAATATAAAAAATAGTGTCATTATCCCATAGTTTCTCTCTAGGTTAAAACGAATCACCTTTCACTATGGTGATATATTTTTACATTTTTTCTTATTCAATTTGGAAAAAGGTTAGTTGTACTTATTACTGAAAATAAATTATTTTGATTACTAATATTTATTATATTTTATCAAATTATATTCATTTATATTGAAAAAATTATTTAAAAAGTTAATAAGAAAAACATGTCAACAAACTATTTTTTGAGAAATGTATTTTCAAGTATAAGATAATCATACATTATCCAGATGAATATTAATAATAATTATATGAAATTATGTTCATATATATATTTTTATATAATCTATATATTTCATTTAAACTATTCATTATTAGTGGTTATTTTGAATAATTAAAATGGAAAACATTATATACTTTAAACAAGTTATCAGAAAAATGTGTTTCAACCCAAAAAATAAACTCATACCAAAATTAGTTATAAAGATTAATTTTCTATAATTAATTATAATAAATATAACTATATAATACATATAAAATTTTAAATCATATTCAATTCCTAATCGGATACTTAAATGACATTATTTATTGTATATATAAGGTCATTTTATATAAATAGGTATTCTTCATTATTCCAGGAAAAATCAATTTTTCCAAAATAAAAAAATATTCTCGCTTTGGAAAATTTGAAAATTTGATTTAAAAAATTAAGTTAATTTTAAAAAATGTAATATCTATAATTGGTATAAATTAATTATAATATTACATCACAAAACAATTTAAAATAAATCTTGATTAAATATTAAGTTTTAAAGAATGCATAGAAATAAAAAATTGAGCCTTTATGTGCCAATATATGTGATTAGTGTATAATATTTATATGAAATTTTAAAAACATTATAATTCCTACTCATACAGATAATTTTAATAGCTATGATATAAAGTTCAAATTTAAATAGTATATTATTGTTCATTTACGATTGGTGTTGCTTACAATATTTTTTATCAAACATAATGTTCATATTTTAAAATCCTAAGGTGTCACAGAAAACCCCAAGATAGGGGTCATTTACCATTATATTGAAAAAATCACCCCATCTTAATATATATTCACTGGAGGAATAAAAAACAACTAATTTCCCCACCATATCCATACCATCCATATTATTTTAAGCTAATGATATTTCATCTTTCTTCACAGGTATTGTCTTCCAATAATTTTGGAGAGTATTCACTAAAAAATCAAGTCAATAATAGAAAAGGATAGAGATTGTAACTTACATTTGAAGAAAATTTTCACACATCTTAAATCATCACATAATATATATATATATATATAACCACCTTCATAAGTTTAAAGCCATGATCATAGGTAACCTTGTACCCATGATACTAATTGAGACTCAAAATGGACATATATAGACATATAATATTGGGGGTGAATAATGTGTTTCCAATTTTTTTCAAGAGTCTAAACATTCAGAAACCCCTTTTGAAAGTATTACATATTATTGGTTAGTGAATATAAATCAATATTATCCCGACCAAGAAATCATCAACCATATTCCAGAAAGTAAAACAATTAAAAATAACAAAGTATACATACAATGTTTATTACGAAATACTATTATATACAATGATTGGTTATATACCCCAATAATGTATTATCCAATACAAATAAGTGTCAATTTCAATGGGTTTGGTGCATCCCAATCCTACAGTACCACTATATCACTATTCTTAAAAATACATTCTTCATATATGACATCCAAAATACGTTTCTCATTGGATTCATGATTTTTAAATATAATTTCCAATAATACATTGATTTAAATAGTTTCTATAATATCTGACACCATATATTCAAATTTTATTTTCCAAGATCCTCCTTTGAACTAGGAAAACAAGTCTGATCAATGTTTTCACTTCATATAAATATTTTCTTACTTCTCTCAACTCTGAGTATTTTACTACTAACTTGTTCTTCAACATAATAACACACAACATTATCATAGAATGATTCCCAGTTATCAAATCATCTAAAAAATATGATCATTGGATTCTCACACTTCTTTACTAAAACAATCATCAATACAAAATGGATCTATACCTTCCAAATTATAGTAGCTTTATTTTTTTCTTCTCTATAACATTCAATGTGTTATTAATCTTCGTATTCCACTTCTATAGATCCTATATAAATGTTCTAGAATCTAGCACTGGGTTCCTCAATGTATATAATGTAATTAATCCCACACTTCTATCTTACACTTCTATATTTTCTGTCTTTATTTCCTAAATTTCTAATAGACATGAGTGGGATCATTTAAATACATTAAATGGGTCCTATGGAAATTAATTTTCTAAAATTAGAGACCAAGAAAACTTTATGGTTTCCAAAAACTGTTTTATCTTGATATATAAACATTCGGGGAAAAAATTATTCACCTCTATCTCAGAATATCTCCATCATGGGAAGTGATTCTATGTAGTTTTACTCAGGATTACTTCTATAAATTATCTTCTTATTTCTATTTTATCTTGGCTGATAATTACAATTACACATATTTTTAATAGAATTTATATCACATATTATTTTATATAAACCAATCTAAAGATCTATTTACCTCAACCTAATCAAACAGAACATTATCTATTGAAAATAAATCAGTAGCTTTAAAAATATTTTTATAGTTTTATAGTAGGCTCAACCCCCTCATATTCTCATTACATTACAATAGGGTTTTTTTCTCATGAAATAATCATAACTAATGTGTAATAATTACCACAAACCAAATCTATTTGAGGTGTGAAAATTATTTCAGTCAATTGTGGACTTAGATACATTATTGTCTTTTTTTCTTGAGAACATGAATATCCTTATATAATTATCATATAAAAACATGTACAGATCTGTTCTAGCTTGAATTTTTTTTCTTCATTATTCTTGAAAACTTGTTAAATTCATTTTTATTTTCATATAAAATATGTAGTGGTTCTATTCCTTCAATTATATACAAAAACAAAACACTCTCATAATGGATTTCTATAATCATAATATTCTTAACATTGAAGAACAAATCATGCATCATGTGAACATATTTTCTTCACATGAATATGAATATTGGAAATCTATAAAATTTATCTGAGTACTTACGGAAAACTCACTTACATGAATTGTAGTGTGGAATTGACTTATGTGGATATCTAGTTTGTGGGGACCAACTACCATGGGATTGAATCCCATTACATAGTTATTATATGCATTAATGAATTTGGTCGCGAAATATTAAGTTAGGTAGAATAACATTCATTTATGTTCGTTTTGAATTTATATACACATGAGTATTTGAATATATAAATTTCAAATATGTTATGGAGAACTATTACTTGAAAAATTCAGTTAGATCACTGGAAACATCAACATGGATCTTCATTTGTGTAAATGTTTTTTTGAATTTTTCTAAATAAATGATTTTGGATAGAAAAAATTACATACACTAGATATTCTACTACATGGATTTAGCTAACATGGAAGACATGTATTTTGATTTTTTACATCTCATTTCTATATACATCATTCCATTTCAAACCCGGCCACCTCTAATTTGACCCAAGCCGATCATCTGCATTCATAAATACCTTCATATCATCTCAAAATTTCATCAAATTAATTTTGTAATTATTGAAATAAATTTTAACTTATTACAATACATTTATATAGTGTTAAAAGATATACAATACTGAAGAAAGATCATTTAAATGAATTCATCTCCCACCTCATTATCAAATCTTCTTCAATCTGATCTTAATCTATCTCTGATCACATAATCTTTTATCAAAGAATCTATAATCATTATCTATACAATAATAAACCATATTTTCAATCCTTATATGGGTCTCCTATCTAAGGACTCTCGCCATTGTGTTTTGGAAATGATATATATGTGTGTTTCACAAACATATATTCTTTCCTATTACATTTTTTTCATCCAAAACCACATCCATTAAAATTAATGAAATAAATTATTATTAATATTTATCGTATATCATGGGAATAAATTCCCTCTCATCCAATCATCATATGTGTGGAGTTTCTAGGAATATGACTAACCAAGTATTCCAAGAATATGAATCTACTTTTTTCCTTTCCCAATCTACGGTTAAGAACTATATATTTAATATTTTTTGGAAACTAAAATCATTCCGCCATATCATAACATTTTCATAATGATATTGATAAAAAATATTTTAAAAAAATATAATCCTCAATACAAGGTATATTTTAATAATCCCTTGATTTCATGGAATATTATTTATTGAGATAGTTGCACTTTTATAGGTTTCTACGAGATGTGATCCCCTATAATTACATAATTTTAGTTGGAATATAAATATCATGGTATTGGGTAAAGAATAGTTAGCTTATATGACCATGTGTCATACTAGTGGTCCAGAATGAGATGGTGGATGGTGGAGTGTGGTGTTAATTAGAGTAGAGTATGAATCATATCATATATTAATCAATTATATAGGACCCCTAATTTAATTTTTCCAGGTTATAATTGTTCACATCCAATGATTTTTAGTTGTGATATTATATTCTATTAACTTCAAGGTAATAAAAATCAATAATTATTATGTCCACTATAATGTGGGTGTCAAATTTGGATAGAGTACAATGATATGGGGGGATGTTCTTTATTATCAACTAAAATATATCATGGGTTTGAACTTGGGATGGACTACAATGATATGGGGGATGTTTTTATTGTCAACTAAAATATATACCTCAATAGTTTTAGAATAAAACACATTATTGAATAGATAAACATTTATATAAGGTGGTGGAGATTTTATTTTTTCAATATAAAATTATCATTCCTGGTGATTATGTAATGATTATATTATAGGTAGAATCAGGTAGAAATGATAGTGGCATAGAGAACTTGTATTGGTGAAATTTTATTTTTCATAATCCACCATGCTTAAAATCTCCAAGGTATTACATGTTTCGATAGAAATTTTCTCAGATATTACCACTGATTAATATTATTAACGTTTGTTAAATTTTTAATTCTTATATCAATGAAAATAATAGCTATTTTTATAGAGTTTCATCATAAAAAACGTGAGATATCCACTATAGTCAGGGACCAATTATTGTTCGTTGAGGTTATATTTATGTTTGAGATAGTGGATGAAGAAAAACTATGAGGTTTGTCTTATTATTATTTCAAAAGAAACCATATAATAAAATACTTATCATGGATTGGATTCATTTAGTTAAGGTCAATATTAATTATTATAGGGGGTGTGTAATGTATTTTAGTGTGGAAAATGATTTTGTAATGTTAATTTGGGAGGGAGATATAGAAAGTGGGTTTAGATATATTGATTCCCAATTAATTACTTATATTAGTCCATGTTTAATTATTTATGTATCTAAAGATCATGTGAATGAGTTTACATGGGTGGTGAGTGATTTTTTAATATACTTGATACCGAGAAATCTAGTTTTTTACATTAGTAGAAGATAAATTTTTGAATAAATCCATATATGGGAACATATTAGTCATTAACGGATATATAATTAATGTAAATTATTTAGAAATTTTAATGGTTTATTGATATTAATGAAATATATTATGAGGGTGTTACCATCATTAATATATCTATATAGAGTACCATATCTTTTCACTAGTATGATTAATGAATGTTTTACCTTCTGTATCAATTATCAATTATTGAATCAATAGTTTGTTAAGAATCAATATCCAATGTTGGGGTTTAATGAGTTTATTTATTAAATAATTGGATTTTGTTGGATCACAAAGAATGGATTATGGAATTACTATCATTAGATGTGGGTGAATGGGGGAGATATTAAAAAGGGTACTCTCAGTTATTAGTATAATAATTATATGATTTTAGTTATTCATTTTAATTTTTTTAATTCACCAATAGTGTTCATAATATTGATATTGTCACGACCCATCCCGGAGGGGCTCGTGCTGTAACTACCCCAATCCCACCTTCAATTAGCTAGGGGCATGCAACTAGCACCGAGTAGGCATATCCCACAAATGGGAGGGATTATCCTAATTTACTTGTACACATGGACATATTTCCATGAAAAACAATTCTAAAATATAAAAACATAAATAATGCATACATAACAATAAGATCCCACAACCATAGTATAATAGAATGTGATGGAGAAGTAAATGTGGCTAAATGGAAACCCACCACAAAGTGTCTGTAACACAATTCTAACTGAAGCTTTAGAAGTCCAACCTACTCCAAGGGTGAGGAATAATTCAAAGGAATGATACCAATAAACAACTTGATTTTCCTAGATTCAGCTATGCCCCACCCACCCCCTTCTATCCTAAGATATTGTCAAAAGGACCTTCATCTACACAAGACACGAAATGTGTGCGAAAATCCGGTGCAAGGGTGGGTATAACAATACATAGTAGGACACCTGAAAACACTAAACATGAAGCACTAAGTATAGTCATCTCAATATAAGATATAAAAATAAATGTATAGAAAATAAGGGATACCTGGATATCATCATGAAAAACACCTCGCTACCAGGAGATCATAACCATCTATCAGCCATAGGATTGTGTTCTATGTAATTCTTATTCTGGGAGAACCCAATCCTCTAGAAACTTAACCATAGAAGACAATGGTCCTAGAGGTCAAGGTAATTAGCCCCCACACTTGGAATCTCATTGGTCAATGGGGACCATCATACACAGATAGGGGGTCAAACCCAAAACCACTAGGGGCACCACAAACCAAATCTGGACCAACAAGCTATGTTGGGAATAGTATGTCAATGATTCCACATACCCTACTAATATGGAATGCTAGATGGAGGATCAATTATTTTCCTAGGTAGGTCAAACTGATTTCATAAAAACCAACTAAGGATTATAGATTATTGCACTCTAGTCACACAGAGAGACATAAAAACTCTATCTAAGACTTAGCCTCTAAAGTGGATTAAAATCCTGTGATGTGGATGTAATGCCACAATGTACCCTCATGTAAAGAAAAAAAGGGAACATACTCAACATATAATGGTCCAAACAAGAAAAATGAAGATCGTCACTCACTCTCGATGGGATTACAAGATGTTTCTTTGGGAATGCAGGGTGTTTTCCACTATCCCAATTCATTCATGTGTGGAAAACCTAACACTTCATGTAGTCTCAAAATACGTGGTGTATAGGACAGGTACACGACTTGTAGAGGCACATGGGTTCTGTCCCATATCGCATGCTCAAGTCTGTGTATGCGAAGTCATGTCCGTATGGAAGAACATGACAAGCCATATGGAAATTCACTATTATCGA
This sequence comes from Viscum album, assembly GCA_963277665.1. Taxonomy (NCBI): domain Eukaryota; kingdom Viridiplantae; phylum Streptophyta; class Magnoliopsida; order Santalales; family Viscaceae; genus Viscum; species Viscum album. The sequence continues at coordinate 1,979,715,324 of OY728143.1, read as the reverse complement.
TGTATGCGTACTCTCTAGAGTACACGCGGAGTTGTTCGAGGAGTTTCACACACCATGTGATAGGGGTTAAAATCTGTGTGATAAACATCTCCTTCCTGAAACCCAATCCTCCACTAAAGGGGAACCACACGGTGTGTAGTACATTGATAGATGACATGCTCAAGATTTTACAAACCCATATTACTTCCCCATTCATCATTATTCATCACTTCCATCTGGATTTTTTCCTGAAATAGCTCCATTGATCCTGGATCTATGTTGACTTCTGCTTTACGCCAATCATCATCATTTATTTATATATTCAGAGATAAAAAAAGGAGGGCAAGCACCCCCAGGGACAAGACAAAGACAACCACAAGCCTAAGGAGGTCTGAAATAATGTAACCCAAGGGCATCCCCCTGAATGAGATCCACACTCTCTGGTTTCAAGAGATCCACATTCAAGACACAGTAAATGTTGAAGTTGGGCTCGGCCACGGAGGAAAGGTGATCCGCCACTTTGTTGCCTTCACGCCATGTGTGAAGCACTTTGGTGTTGTTATTGAGAAGCATGCCCAGACACCTTCTAATGATATATGATATTGACCATGGGATTGAACCTATACCCTTGAGAGCATTATGCAGAATGAGGGAGTCAGTCTCCACCTCAGAGAGAGTGATTTTGGCCTGTTTGCAAAGGGTGAGGCCAGTGAGAGTGGCCTTGGCCTCTACCTGGATGGAGGAACCACTACCAAGATCGGCAGAGAAGGCCATAATGACTGCGCCTTTGGAGTCCCAAACAATCCCACCTCCACGTATGGTTCTCGAGCGACATGAGCCATCAGTATTAAGATCTGCAAGATGGAGGATTCCACCACACCCAAAGGGATCTTGGAGTATTACTTGGCTGAAGAGGCACTAGTACATTGAGAAGAAGGTGATGCAAGGTGGGTGCCTGCCGCCATCTAGTAAAAAGCTTGACCATATCCAGAAGCAATTTCCTGATACACACAACAATGGAATTACCGGAGGATTGGATACCCTAAAAAATCATCTTGTTCTAAGCTTTCCATAAACACCAGAAGGCCGAATAAAGCACCAGAGTGCGGGCTGTCTTCTCCGCACCCGCAGAACCCACGCCACTGTACCACGACTCCAGAAAGGAGGTCTTAGTTCTGGAAGAAGTCGAGAAAGATGTTAATGGGCCGAAATAATGCCAGAACTCATTTTCCCAATCAACCTCAAAGAAAATGTGCACATCAGATTCTTCCCGGTTATTCTTGCAACAGCAGCACCTGGACGCCAAGTTGATGCCGCAATGTTTGATATTGGCCTCCGAGGGAAGAGCATTGTTCATGATCTGCCATAGGAGGAAGTTAAACTTCATTGGTACCATTTTTTACCATAGGTTTTCTTTCCAACCATCTTATGGAGGGAGAATATTCGAGACACGGCGAATGTCCTTGGAAGAGAAGGTTCCTGAGCTGGACAGAGTAAAAACACGCCTGTCCTACACATCGGTGATAACGATGAGATCAAATAGCGCCTTCTGATCCTTATCAAGCACGACAGAAATGAAGGAAGAATGTGTGGCCGCTTGTTTGAACGTGATATCCGAAACAGGGCACCCCGCGAAGCCAATGGGAATGCCATCCTAGTTTCAGTGCCAAAATGATAATTTTCCATTCCCCATGATCCAGTGGGTAAGGGGATGAATGGCTGGAATAAGAGCGAGGATACTGGACCATAAGGGAGTAGAATAGTGAGATCCCCAACCTAGTCCCATGCGCCATCGTCCCTCCATGTCTTTCCCCCAAAGAGAACGCTGCTCGAGGACCTCCCAAAAAAATTTAGCATGCATGCAATGTATGGTTTTACCAAGGATCCGAACATTGATTCCTCCTTGCTGAACAGGGCGAGCCATTTTTCTCCAAGAAGCCCAATGCTTTTTTCCCTCCTAAAGAGCATCCCAAATGAAGTTTGAAAGAATCTGATTGATCCTGGAAATTACTCACTTGGGTACATTGACTGAAGAAAGCGCATGAACAAGAGTATCTAATAGTACGCTATTAACTAAAGCAATCCAACCCCCAAAGGAGAGGAACTGGTTCTTCCAGTTGAGCACTCTACCCAATATTCTGCTCACCACATGGTCGAAGTCCCTAATCTGAAGCCTACCCGAGGAAATGGTAGCTCCCATATAGTCCATCGGGAAGTTCCCTCTCTGCATGCCAATGGAATTACACAGGGACAAGGCGTGTCCCGCTGAACATTTATTGGAGATAAAGAGGTTACTCTTGGCAGAATTAACAATTTTCCCACTCCATTGGAAGTAGGTCTCCAGGGACTTGGTAAAACCTCTGACCGATCTCCTGCTGGCATTCATGAAAAACGTGGTGTCGTCCGCAAACATCAGATGAGTAATGAGAAGGGAGATCAATCATTTGTTGTAGGGGAGCATCTCACCATTCAACACACTCTTGTTGATGAGCTGGCTCAAAACATCCTGGGCAAGGATGAAGAGGGTAGGAGACAAGGGGTCCCCCTGTCTAAGGCCGCAGGAGGCCTTGAAGAACCCATGCATTTTACCCATGTAGGAAACCGCAAGACATGGGGAACTAAAACACCCGAAGAAAAGATCAGTAGACTTGGGAGAGAACCCCATACCTGTCAAGACCATGTTGACGAAGCTCCACTCGATCCGATCATACGCCTTGTTCATATCAATTTTGATGACCATGTTGGATCCATGTGTTTTGTTGTCGAGGTCCCTGAAGAGGTCTTGGGCCAAGGCAATTTCACCTTGGATGCACTTTCCCTTCAAAAAACTGTTCTGCTCCAGGGAAACCCATTCCGGGAGAAGAGGCGCAATTCTGGAGTTGATGATGCTGGCCAGAATTTTGTAATGCATGTTGCACATACTCACTGGTCTGAAGTGGAGAAGGGACGAAGGGTTCTTGATATTGGGGATAAGAACCAGGGTTGTAGCAGACGCTACCCATGGCAGGCTCCGCCCCTTGAAAAAATCCTGAATAGCCCTGATAACATCCTGTTTAATCAAATCCCATGCACCACTATAGAACGAGCCCGAGAACCCATACGGGCCTGGCGCGCACTCAGGGTTGATGTGGAGCATCGCTGAATGAATCTCAGATTCCTCGGGAATTCCATCGAGCAAGTCATTGGACTGGGAAGAGACGACTCTAGGAATAATGTCAAGGATGTCCTCATTCCTCCCCGGATAGCCATTAAGCATTCATGGGTTAGGACCTGCCATAAGATCAGAGAAGAAGGTATGAGCACTCGCCCCCACAACATATCGGTCTACCGAGGAGCTTCCATTATCCAACACAATTGAGGGGTTCAGATGGTGTTTCCATTCTTTGATGCATGCACGAAAATAGGCAGTATTTTTGTCCCCCTCCCTTAACCATTTAATTCTGGATTCTTCCCTTGTAGCTTTTTCCTGCCCAAGGATGAGATCCGAGAGGGCATTCTTCTTCACAGCTAAATCCTCAAAAATTTGGTCATTCCATTGCTCCTCCAGGCTGGTTTCAAGATTATTGATAGAAAAAATAATCTCATCATGGGCCTTGCCAATGGGGGGGAGAGAGCTGGCCCAGACTCAGAGCGCCTTCTTCATCCTTCTGATTTTCTCATGCAAAACAATCCACGGATGAACCTGGAGAGGATCTGCCCAGACCCTACTAACCAGATGATGAAAACAAGGGTGAGGGATCCAGTGTTTATAGAATCTGAACCTGGAAGGATTATCTTGTCTTATGGAGAGAGAGAGAAGAAGGGGAGAATGATTAGAGATCCCACGAGCTAAATGGTCTACCATGGCATCATTAAACGTGGATATGGCTTGCATGTTAGCGAGGCAGTGATCAATGCAGCTCCAGGATCGCCGGTTCCCCTTTTGGTTATTACACCATGTGAAGGGGTCACCTGAAAAAACCCATATCCATGAGCCCTTTCCCAGCCATAAACTGTACAAAGCCCAAGCTACCCTTCCTTGGAAAAGGGCCTCTGCCATTCCTCTCCTCAGGTCTAGCAACAATGTTGAAATCACCCTCGATGATCCAAGGAAGGTTTCCAGGGTCAAAATCATGAAGGAAATTCCATAAGGATTCCCTCTTTTTGGTATCGCAACTCCCATAGATAAAGGTCATAAAGATGCACATGTTCCCCTGGGACACCCTCGTGGTGATTTGTTGATCATCAGCCTGCACACTAACCACCGAGATACTCTTGTGCCAAAAAATCCAGATATAGCAGTTGGAAGGATCAGCATGCATGGATCCGTGCATCCTAAGATTGCGAGCAAAGCCATTGATTTTAATAGGGCTATGCTTATGTTCAAGGAAAAAAACAATGGAGACTTTATGGATTCTAACCTTAGAGACAATAAAATCAGACTTCACCGGAGCACCAACCCCACGGGCATTCCAAATGAGGGCACTTAACATTAGAACAATAGTGCCCTAGTAGTGGCCCTAGGGCTCTTGACCTTGTTGAAGTGGGAGGAGACACGCTCCTTTCTTTTCCTGGATTTGGATCTTGTGAATATCCCAGAGGTCACAAGGGTCACTAGAGGGGATGAGGGAGAAGCATTCAGTGCTCGGGAGTCCGACCAGCCTTGTCTCCTGACCGAGATTAGAGGGGGCCGGGTGACATTATCACCTTTATGAGTAGAGAGAACCAAGTTACCAGGATGATTGGGAGGCGGGCGAACCTCAGTCCAAGAACTGGTGGGAGAGGCATCTAGGAGGAGTCACCCCTTGGAGGAAAGGAAAACATGAGAGGCTAGCGGACCCAGCACCTCGAGAAAGGAAAGCCTCATTGAAGGGGAGGAAACCATAGATCCCAGACCCTCCATCAATATCTTTAAAGAATTTTCCAACCGGTGACAGGGGAGCATGGGGCCGAGAAGAAGAGCTGAGGGGATCTGACGGCTCTGAGGTAACAGTGCCATAAGGGTCGAGAATGGATCAGAATCAATCGATGCTCTCTTCACCACGGCATCCCCCCTAGCACAGGAGATGAGGGGAAGATCTTCCACCACAGGGGCCTCAGGATAAATAGGCGGAGCCTCTTTGTTCACAGCCACGGCCGGAGCCAAGGAGCCCCTAGCACCGACCCTATTGGCCTCCCGAGGATGCTGGTGACAACCACCCTGGTGAAGCTTATGAAAGACCTGCATAATGTGGCCCTGTATCAAGCAGTGGGAGTAGTAACTTGGGAGAACTGGGAATAAAATGGGTTGGTCCCAGCAGAAGGATTCCTCCACGCATAGGGAAAGCTTGTCCGGAAGGGGAGACGAAGTGTCCACTTCCACACAGATGCGGGCCACAGAGACCTCCTCACAACGTCGGGTTCGGACATTCGAGCACAGAAAACCACTGAGGTCATCGCCAATAAACTTGAGGAATCCTTCATTCTGAAATGGAAATGGAAGGCTAGAGAGAGAGATCCAAATGGCTACGAGGGGGCACTACTTTCCCTTGTGGACCTCCAGAGACCACCACGACAGACTAAAACGCCAATAACCCCACGCACGGGGGGCCTTACACAAGGAAAAAACGAAGTCCTCCTGTGAGTTGAGGACTAGGAAGAAAGAATTCTGATGTACAGAAGAAATATGGGTTGAAGCATTGAGGCCCCAGGAAAGGACAAACCACTGGAAGGCTTGGAGAGACGGCATCGCAGCCCCAAATCGAGCCACCAACGTCCACTTGAGGCAGGTCGAAGCATCCGAATACGCCGAAGCCAGGATGGCCAGAGATACACAAGAGACCACCCTAGGTCCCACAGATAGGGGTAAGGAGATCGTCGGAAAAAACAAAACCTCGAGGGATCAGTGAGGGGCCCATGAATAGCATCCCTGAAGAAGAGATCACCGTGGAGGGAGACAGAGGGAGGGGGAAGTGCCTCCAGAAGCACCGATGGGGGCGCCAGGTCGGAGGAGGAACCAGGATCCAGGGCCGGCGGGATCGCGGGGAGCAGCAAAGTCTAGGTAGTCAGAGAGGAAACGGACGAAAAATTTGAAACGAGGGGTGGCGCATAGGGCACGTTCATTCGGCCAATTTTGGGTCTGAATAGTTACTTTCCGCCAATTGATTTCCAAAATACCTCTTCAAACCACATTATGAACACACCTATGATGTCTATTTTAGGAGTCATACCTGAGAAGTGTATTGAACCCTAGATATTTTTTCATTCATCCCCGAACTACCCATCACCACCATCGAATCCTTTATCTACATCCATATTAATGTTTCATAGCGACAATTTAGATCCTTTATGATGAAGAACAATTGAACAAGGATTTGAAACTAGGTATTTGTTGAACCATAGACTAAATGATTACCAATTATTATCATGTGAAGAAAATTATTGAGAAATCCAAAAACCAAAAAGTGAGGAATGAACCACTTCCATGGTTCATTTGGCCTCGATTCATTATCATAGATGTTTAATCAAAGAGGAGAAATCAACGAACCAAAATTTAAAAATTCTGTCCAATTCAATCTACCAATTTTTTGTTGATCAATAATTTTTCATTAAATTTACCAATATTCATCATTGATTAAGAAAAGGATAAAATTGACAAAACATAACACCCTACCTGAAGTTTGGATCAAGCATTTATGAAGAATGGTTGTGTTGTCATTGTTGATGAGAACCCCACTCCACTAGCACGATGATCCATATTCTATTGAAATATATCAAGAAAAATCCCCTCAAAAAATGTCTAGGTTTCCATAATTTAGTTTCTAGCTCAAATAGAAATGTTATAGCCTTATAGTTATATAAAATAATGTCAGTACGTAAAAGAAAAATAAAATAAATCTTTCAATAAATTTATTTGATTAATTTTACACCCTAACAAATTTTTCAGAACCAACCTACACCGACAACTATTATGTTGAGACCAAGGTAAATACACTATTCTAATCTTAATGGGGTCCTCATATTTTTGATATGGGAAAGAATTTATGATTTATTCTAATTTTTAACGAAAACTGTGCACATGTTCTATTAAATCATTTTATATTATTAAGCATCTATTTTGGGAACCCAGTACCTTGAAATTCCACTCCGTATTACTTTCTGGTCTCGAAATAAATCCATCTAAAATTCAAAAATAATACATGGAAAATATAAGACGTTACAATTTTCCCCACAATGAAATATAATCTCCTTCTAATACCCAATATACACTTGGTACTCAGCAAAATTTTCTCCATCCTCAGTGTCTAGCTCACCCATGTCGATGATGTGTGATGGGCCATGCACGTACCTCCTCAACCGTGACATTTGAAAGACGTGGTGTACCGAGTCTAACTAAAGAGTTAAATACAAGTGGTATGTTGGCATGCTTACCCTATATATTATCTGGAATGGGCCGATGAACCTTAGAGTTAGACTACCACCACTAACAAATCATTGAAATCCACATCGAGCTGAAACCCAAAGAATAGATTGTCTCCTTCTTTGAACTCTAAATTCCTATATCACCTATCATCATATGACTTATGACAGCTCGGTGTAGTCTTCATTAAATCCTGGTTGATCTAGACCTTCCCTATTATAGTTCCCACAATCATTGGACCCATGAGGGCTGACTCTCCTAAGTCAGTCGGACAAGGTGGTGACATATATGGTTTCACATAAAAATCATCGAACGGGGCCAAAAAAATGGAGGAATGGTAGAAATTGTTTCTTGAAAACTCCACAAGTGGTAGGTGATCCTCCCAACTATGTCCAAAGTCTATCATGTAATCCCACATCATGTTCTACATAACCTGAATGGTATGCTCCATCTTGCTATCTATTTGTGGCTGAAACATTGTGATCGAGTGTAAATGGGTCCTAAACACCTCCAATAATACCTTCCACAACTGGTATGTAAAGCGAGTATCATGATATGGAATAATCATCGATGGTACTCCATGGAGTTGAAATATCTCCGGAACATAGAGGCATCCCAATCCCTCCACTGAACTCTACTCTAGAATAACAAGAAAGTGGAATTACTTGGTGATTCTGTCAATGGTCATCCAGGTGGAATCGTGTCCCCTATACTTACATGGTAATCCTATCATGACATGCATAGATATCTCATCCCACTTCCATTTTGGAACCTCGTGGGGATTTATTTAAACCCATATGAACTTGGTGCTCGTTCTATACTTGTTGATATGTAAGGAATCAAGAATCAAACTCTACAACTCTTTTCTTAATCTCTTTCCACCAAAACTGACACTAGAGGTCCTGGTACATATTTAAAAAACCATAATTTACCACCTAAAGGGATGTATGAAACTCCCTCAGAACGTACTCCAACAATTCCATTGGTACTACTTTGTGTCCTCTTAAAAGAATGGAATTCCCCCAAGCTTTTGAATACCCCTTAGGATTATTCCCTGTTGTAATATGATCATGTAAGGTCTCACAATTGGTATCCCCAATATATGGATTACTAACTCACTATAAGAGTGTAGTGGTGGCAACCATAGATTGGAGGTAAGATGCTCCATCTCTATGAACAAAGTATAATTGTAATGAGGCCAACTGCTCGAATGCCTCCTTCAACAACTACGAAATAGATATCATACGAAGAGAATATTCTACCATGTTTCCATTCCTAGGAGTATAGAAACTCTCAAAGTCATAGACCTGGAGGAACTCATTCCATTGCCTCTGTCTCATGTTCAGACTATTATGGGAGAAGAAATACTTGAGACTCTTATGGTCATATTAGATGAATAATCACTTTCCCATCAGGTAGTATTTCCACATCATCAAAGATAATACTACCACTGCTAACTCAAGATCGTGGGTCACATAATTCTTCTCATGTGGCCACAACAATAGTGGACCAAAGAAAATCCATGTTTTCCTCTACATTAGGACACAACCAAACCCAGTTACGAATGAATCATAGAATACTATGTACTCAACACCTTCATTTAGTAACCTCAATTTGGGAGCACTCATCAACAATTTCCTTAACTCTTAAATCACTTCTCACACTTTTCAATCCCTATGAATGGTGTTCCCATTCATTCTAAAATTTTCAAGTGTATTTCCATAATATAGATGTTGGATAAAAATGACTAATATTATCATATCAATGAAAGGAAACTATAAACCACAGTATCACTCTTGGGAGGATCCCAAGCATGAACTTCCTCATACTTCACTGGGTACACTGAAACTCTAGCCTCCAAGATGACATGTCCTAGAAAATAGACCTTTGAATTCCAGAACTAGAACATTGAGAGATTTTCATAAAGTTGTTTCTCTTAGAGTGTGTCCAAGACTATCCTTTAGTGTCTCATGTTCTCATCCTCAAACATCGAATACACTAAGATGTCATTGATGAAGACTACCATGAACTAGTATAATAATGGTTGAAAGATCTGGTTCGTGATTACAATGTACATTGTTGGGGCGTTCGTCATGCCAAACGACATCACCATCTACCCATATTGAACATAACATCATCTGAAGTCCATCTTCAGTATATCCTCACCCAGTACTCATAGATAGTGATCGCTTAATCTGAGTTATATCTTTGAGAACCATCATTCCCCTTTCAACTGATCAAAGAGGCCATAAATCCAATGTATTCAATACTTTTTGTTCACAACCACCCATAACAAGAACTAGAAATCCACATATAACTTTAATATCTCATCTTTCATCTTGGATAATAATACAGGGGCTAACTAGGGTGAAACATTAGGTCTCACGAAGCCCTTCATTTGCATGTTCTATAACTGTACTCTGAACTCAAGAAGCACTACAGGAGCCAACTGATATGCCTTTTTAGATTTCAATTTCATACCATGGTGAAAATAAATATAGAAGTCTATCTCCCTACGGGGAGGTAAACTTTGAACATCTTCAGGAAAGACATCCTAATACTCCACAACCACTGTAGGAAACTATTGAATCCTATCATCCACTGCACTGAGGTTCAAGAAATCCATCTGAGGAGTAATCAACTAGAAACATCTCTGGGAGAGTCCATCCAACAGTAAATTGATTTCCTTCTCAACAAAAAATTGATAACTAGGTCTAAAAATAGTAGACCCACCACACTCTTCACCTAAAACATTTAATCTATGCATGAACTGTTGATAAGAAATATATACCAAGAATGACATCGTATGGTCTCAACAACACTACCATGATATCCCAACAGAAAATTTCACCTCCAGGAGTTACATCACACTGTTGGCGCTGGTATGTGATCATTGAGTCTTCTCCAGTATGTGTCTCCATTTAAAATGTCCTAGTTAATTGTTCAACAAGAATCATGGAGTCTTAAAAAGTATTTATGGAATGAAAATAATGACTAGAACCTGTGTCTATCAATATGGATGCTAACGTATAAAATACATGGATTGTACCTCAAATCATCCCTAGAACCTTGGGGACATAGGAATTTATCTCAGGTAGCTTGCCTCATCCTTTCCCACCAGCCACCTAAACAATGTGTGGACCACCTTAGGGTGATGGTGGTAATTGGTCAAACCTCTGACCACCACCTACTGCCCTACCCACCCATATTCACCGTAATTCTCTCAACTGACCACCCTGATAAAATATCATTTTCTGTCTATGTTGTCCGAAAACTATATTCCTATTAGCTATCTGATGGGTCAGGTAATATCATGCTAGGTGTCCCTAACTATCGCAAAAGAGACTCCGCCTATCACATGGCTGATTCAAGCTACCCTGGGATCCCTATGTCACTATCCTTATGTAATTGGATCACATCCTGATGCACTTGACATTCTTGAGTCTCTGTGACTATCGATAACTATCTTCTACTGAAGTCTTAGCTATCAGGTACCCACTACTAGCTCCCACGGATGGTGTCTGCTCTGCCAGAAACAATCCACTTACAACGCTCACTCAAGTAGTCCACCATGGGTATAAATGATTAGGGATACCATAGATGCCCTTATTTCTTAAGGAAAAACCTACTCAATGGTCTGACACCTGAAGAACTAATCTTTTACCATATACAATGAGTAGAACAAGAGATCTATAAACTTCACGGAATACTCTGAAATGATCATACAACCCTACTACAGATGTAGGGATCTGGTATCTATATCAATGACAATGTGGCAAGATAGAACTCCACACTGAAGAGACACTCAAAGTATGTCCAAGAGAGAAGTGTCTCATCCTACGAATGATTCACCAAGGTCCACAATCACTCCACAAATCCCTGAAGAAGGCTTGTTGAAAGGACTTCTATCAGATTGACATGAATCCTCACAAGGTAGAAAACATGGGTGACTGGCTCTAAATAATCCTCATCCATCTTGGGGTTAGACTCACCCGTAAACCCAAGAGGTCACTACCTATCAAACTCATTTAATGCACTCAAACTATGTGTATAGTTTACTGGTAGTGTTTCTAATATTTGTTGCTCGACCGGTGTAGGTATAGATAGTAAACCACCCATAGGTTCTATCTCTAGTATAGACCCCTATACTGATACCTCATCACTGAACGGATCATCCCCATGATCATGCGGTGTAATCGTGGCTGTATTTCTATATAGAGGAATACTGAAATAAAACAAAATGAACCATGATAAAAAGACTCTATCTGGGGAGCTGACACAAGATGGTCATGGAAAACACAATAATTCCTAAATGATGCATGTACCATTGTTTTTCCCTAAAACCAATGTTTTCATGTACCGAGTTGAAAGGTAGCTGATCAGAGTCCTAGTGTTTGGATACGTCAGCCACTGCACCAACGATGGATTCCCTGGACTTAATGAAAAACTTTAAAAACTACATTATTTTCCCAAACCAATCACACAAACTCCGAGTCCTAAAGTAGATCCAACCCTCTTTGTTACCACTCCGTCATGACCTGTCCCATTGGGGCCCATGTTGCAACTACCCCATGCTCACCTCCAATGGTCCATGGGCTGGAGACATGTGTTGAGTAGACATTTCTCACAAATGGGACGCATTATCCTAAAGTATCTATACACCAACAGACATCTCCATGCCACATAATGTTGAAATTTAAAAAATATAATGAATGGATGAATACCACTAAGATGTCTTAACCAGATTAGAACATGAAGAAAACGAAAAGTAAATAGGGACAAATACAATCCCACCACAGTGAGTGTATAAAAAAGTGTAACTAAAACTACAGAAATTCAACCAGCACCAAGGCTGAGGACTAAGTCAAAGGTATGATCCCAGTAAACACCAAGATCTTCCCCACTATAGCTATACTCCACTAACTCCCTGTTCTCATTGTTACAGTAAAAAGGTCCTCCATATAGGGAAGACACCAAACTTGCAGGAAAAGTGCATGTTGGGGTGAGTATAACAATACTCATTAAGAAACCCCGAAAACACCCAATATAAAGTTCCTATTAGTGTCATCTCAATAAAAGATAAAACAATAAATGTATAGCAAGGAAGTGAAACCCCAATATACTTAGGAAAGACACCTCACCACTAGGAAGTCATGACCAACCATAATCCATATGATTCTTTTTGAAACAATTCCCTGTCTAGGAGAACCCACTATCGGATCCACGCTACACATAGAGGCACTTGATGAAGAGGTCTAGTTCCTTGGGACCTGCCCAAGGAATCTCACTGGTCTAAGGGGACCATGATACATAGATATAGGCCACACCCAGAACCACTAGGGGACACCACAAACTAAATATAGATCAACATGCTATGTAGGGGACAATATTTCAAAGATTCTACAAACCCTACCAATAAATTCTTCTAGATGGAGGATCAATACCATGATCTAAGAGGTCATGCTGATTCCACAAACTCCAAATACCAATGAAAGAGGATAAAACTCTAGTCTCACGGAGGGACATCATGACTCTATCTGAGACTTGACCTCTAGATGGGATTATAATCCAATGATATTGATGTAATACCACACTATACACTCGAGGAAATGACCAAGAGAATACACACAACCCTACAAGTCCAAACTCGAAAAATGGAGAGCTTAACACACTTTTTATGGGAGTACACATCATGTCCCAAGGGGTACACAAAATGTTATTCTATCCAAAGTCATTCTGATGTGGTAAACATCACCTGACATGTAGTCCCAAAATAAAAATTATATAGGATGGGTACACGATGTGTAGAGACACATGGTTTCCTACCTATGTTTCCTGGCTATGTTAGTGTACTAAAACCCATGTGTGTGTGGGAGTAAATGGAATGTCATCGAGCCGTGTACTATTTAACATGTATGTGTACTCTCCAGAGTAAAAGCCAAGTCATTTGGGGAGTGTTAGACTCTGTGTGATAGTGGTCACATGTATTGTAATCAACATCTCCTTCCTGAAACCATAGATTCCACTGAAGGGGTCCCACACAACACGTAGTACAAAGTACCATTTCGGGTTGCTCGGGATTTTCCAAATCTAGATTTATTCTCATTTCATTATTGTGTGCCTCTTTTACCTCAATTTAAAATTCAAATTGCTCCGTAGATCCTAGATCAACATTGACCAGACCTTTCCATCGATAGATCGCCACAATTTGGCAACTAAAGAGATCAGGAAGTCACCTCTGACATCCTTTATTCATGCGCTACCTGGGAAGGGTATAGAACCCTAGATCCACTCGTATTCATCCTTGATCTCACCATCTCTTCCTTTTATCCTAGATTTGAAACCATCTTCTTGTTTTGTACGCAAGGTTTGGATCTATTGCATTAATGAACAGTTTCATAATGATCTAGAACTGGGTATCTATTGAACTATTGGCCAAGGGATTTCCATTAATGATCACAATGAGAAAATTGGGGGGAATTCCATAAACCACAAAAGTGAGGAATGAACCTTGTCAATTTTACATTACCCTTGATTCATAATCATAGAAGGATAATTGATCTGGGGAAACAAACAATCCAAAATTTAACAATTATTTCCAATTAAATGTACCAACGATGCATGGAACAATTATTGTTCTTCAAATTGACCTGTACTAGTCCATGATTAAGGAAATGATAAAATTCAAAAAACAGAACAACCTTCCTAGTTTTTGGATCAATTTTTGATGAAGAACTATTGTGTTGTCATTTTTGATGATTTCCCCCAAATCCACTGGTGTGATAATCCATGATCTGTTGTCATCCACCAAGAATACTATCCTCTAATGGGGTCCAGGTCTCCATGGTTTAGCGGAAAACATTGGAACAAAATCTATAGCTATAAACATTTAGATTAGTAATTCCTTTCATGAAATAAAAATAAAATAAATTGTTCAATTAATTTATATTATTAATTTTGTTCCACCAACAAATTTTCCACAAACGAACCACACCAATAATTGTTTTGTCATGACCATGGTAAATACACTATTTTGTACTCAATGGTGCCATCAAATATTTGATTCAGACACCCATTTAATAGTTATTACACTTTTTCAGGAAAACTGTGCAACTGTGATATTAAATATTTTAATATTTTTTTAAATATTGTTTTAGGAATTATGGGTCTTAGAATCAAATATTGTCTCAGACACATGTCTATAAACCAATAAATATAATATTTAAAAATAATAAATGAAAAACCTGAAACATTATAGATATATTTAATGTTTTATAAACACCTAGACCTTTCCATAGTAGTCTTCATTTATGGACATGTTTAGTATTCATGTGCATAAAAGCATTATCTAAAGAATTTGAAAACAAATTGGAGATTTCTTTGATGAAAATAGTTTTGTGAGAGGTTTTACATGCTTCTATTATCGACACAAGCGGTTTATATCCTTCAAAATTAATTTTCATTTGGAAGTGTATTCATTGATTAGTCGTATATTATAATGGTTGTATCTATTGTAATTAAGAAAAATTCTATAGAGGTTGATAAAATTATTTTTTTAATAAATTATTTTTGAGGGATTTTTTCTATTTTATCATAGATAAAAACACCCATAATGACATTTAACAATAAAAATCATGACACTATAATTTGTAACACCTTTGAAAGCTAAAGTGTTAAAAGAATAAATGATATTACCCATGAAAACATGGATAAACATTCTTTTACAAATATTTCTTTTTTAGTACTCCACAGTAAAGAGAGATTAGATTTGATTACTGTTTGGATTGAGAAACTTGATGGATGTTTCTCAAGGTATTTGTGAGTAGGGACAAAGAATACTAAAAAATGTTTCTGAATATAGGGATTTTCCTTAGACTAATGACCTATTCAAGTATGTGGGTGGGCTTTAGGAAGGGGACAATGTGGTCATGTCAGGAAAATGATATCACTTGGTGGAATATGAGTTGACTACTATATTAAAAAGTACGTGTTCATGTACTATTGTTGGTACCAAATTATTGTGATTGAATCAATGGTAGTACTCAACTAGAAGTTCATTGGTTCTAATTTTGATAAAACATGGGTTCTAAAATGTGTACAAAAGGCTCTTAATGGGGGATAATGTGACACCCTATAAATATAAAGGGTTAAAAGAATATTTTTTACTATGATTGTCAATAATGTGTGCCTCTTTTTGGAGAAGACATGATTATATTTCAATATTTATATGATATTATAGTGGATTAGTTGTATCTTGGGTGACCTTCTAATAAATTTCACAGGTTTTCTTTGAGTAATGAGAAATAAAATTAATAGATTATGTGTTGGCGTATAGGTAAAATCATTACTGTGATGAACCATTTGTGCTCTTTTTTAGGCCACAAGATGGGGGAAATAGGTGTCTGTGAGGAAATTGGTGCCACCCTGTGGGAAAATACTTAATGAACATATTAAAAAAGAATTATGGATTCCCTATCAGTAGAAAAGATTGTACCTAAAAGAGATTTTTCAACATCATGACTTCCATTCAATGGCTATCTTGGACTATGAAACTCACTATACATCTTAGTTGTGGAGAGGTTTATATAATGCTTTTATATCCCAATTGATATTGAGTATAATGTTCCACCCTAAGAAAGATATCCATATTGAGTATACCATTTATGTATTTGAGGACACATTATAGGTTGACATCTTGGACATTCAATGATTCCGGGAGGATCCCCATCCATTTTTAAAGTTTTTATACAAAAACAATTATCACCCTATTATTGTTATTCCACCCTTTGAGTCCTTTCTGAGAGACCATATAGGTAACCAATGTACTAGTTGGACTTGGCACAATAATCAGTTATAGGGATGGCATTGGAATGTGTAATTATTGATAATGATAATATTATCTAGGATAGGATAAAAAAATCTAAGAAGTATGATTTATTATGCATACTGATGACATAGGCTTGTGTATTTCAATAGTAGAGGCCATATGTTCCTTAATTTATTACCTTAGTACAGCTTGAAGATATTTAGTTTGTATGAAAATCAATATTTATGGTTAATATGTCTATTCTAGATTCTAATAAATTTTAGAGAGGTTTCATACCACATAGTTATACAACTATAGTGGAATCAAGTTCATAACATTTTCCAGGTGTTGCAACTAAAGAGATACATGACCGACCCAATGCACACAATTAAATTGGAAGAGATCGATATTGATTTCATAACCACAATTTATGAGTACCTATTGGTCATCAAGTATCAATAGTAGATGATATTTCTTGGGTAAATGATTAAACTTATTTTAATTTTATGGTATCACAAGAATCATTGGGAGAGCTTGTGTTAGCAGGATAACCAGTTGCATGCTCAGTACCCACACATATTCGAGTAGTTCCTACTATTTGGGATTAAAATAATATAAACTAGGGAGAGTGTAATTTCTTTGGATAAGGTAATTGAAACATTTTCAAATAATAAAAAATATTTTTATGTTGGTTCCATAATTGGGGTTGAGTTTCAATCCCTACAGAACCCTAGTACCAATATATTAAAATATTATATAATAATATTTTAATATGCATAATATTTACTAAATTATTGATTTTCTATAGAAAAAGTCTCGTATGGGTAAGTTAAGATCTTTATTGAATACATAATTCAGGTTATACCATTCCAATGATCTACGTATATTCCACGATAGGAAGTTTATTCATGTGTATTCCTTGGATAAATAAATAATTGATTAAATTAATTTAATAATTAATTATCTATTTAATTATCAGACTTAGAAAACCTCTATTTAAGCTATGTTACATCTCATATAAAGGTTTATCGACATTACTCAATAGATTGGAGATGTGACCATGAGTTAGAGAGAATGGTAGTGAGGATTTGGGACATTGTATTGATGATGAACAAAAAAATTTATACAATGATATCGGCTGAGGTAACACATTCTTTATCAGTGATTGATATGATATGAAGGAATAAATTTTTAATTATTGGATATATTCCTATTTTTAGTGATCGTAGAATTCAAAAATATATTAAACTTTAATTAATTTAACATCTACATGTATGTGGACCTATCAGTTTAATATTTTTTATAAAACAAGAATTTATAGATTATTTTAGTTTTAGACTTTGAGTTTGTTTCTTGATACCTCAGTTTCTATCAATGGATAATGTCCATTCCTAACATGTCCATCATTGGTTAATCACCATTTTTCGGATTTCATCCTCCAATATAAACATTTTATCATAAATGTATGTTTTTAAAAGTGGTTTGACCATTACAAAGGACCCATATCATTAAATAGTTGAATAATGGTACCATAAATCGTTGATGTGGTTTTCACAATGGTGATTTTGGAATAGAGGAGGACTAAGGATGAAAAAATGAATTTTTGTATGAAATGAGGAAGATAGTATGGTAATTTATACTATGCATGTAAATAGGTCCATGTTAGAGACTGATTATTTCAAAAAAATGGTTATTGGAATCCAACCACGAGTGATATTCCTAGAATCGATGGACTATTTTATAGAACATTGGTAAATTATTTTAATTGACTTTGATGATGGGGGAATATATATCAAAAGAAATATATGAAGATGATATTGTGGTAATTTTTTAAAGACATCCACAGTAGTTTAATAGAACACACAATGTGTAGCCTCATTGATGTGGTGATAGGGTTTTGACAAGAGATTAATATCACAAGGAAAAATGAATGATTCACATGGAATGTGTCCCATGTCCGCCCGTAGACATGTATTTAAATTACATGACCAAGGATATGTGTGACCAAACACCATGTGTGCTAGAATATATCCCATGAACTGTAATAGTACATGTATTTTGACAGACGGGTACCCAACAAGTACATGCATTTACCTGAAATGTTATGTGTTCTCTTATACATGTTGTATAGTTTCATATTGGAATAACATGTCGAATTTTAGTATATGATCTTGTAGATGAATTGTGATAATGTTTCAACCATGAAAATATTATCTTGGAGATGATGTATGGTTTAATAAATTGCATTAAGATACAAGGAATGAAATACAAATAGACCTAATAGTTTTGTTGTTGTTTTAAACTAGATACGTACATTGTAACATTGTGACCCTAGTTACCCAGATCCATTGCATTATTTTTATACATCGGTATGCTTAAAAGGAATCAATTCCTGAATGACTGATGAGTTTTGAAGTCATGGAAAATATATTACATACATCAATGTTAGATTACACTTTCTAACATAAAACAAAACCTAAATAATCCTTTAATAGTGCCATTTTTCCCCTAGTATAACCTTGCATATCATTCATAATACACTTCTTGGAATCCTAGGGAAATAAAACATCATAAAGGGGTGAGATAAGATGTTCTGCAAGGGTAAAAAATATACTAAAAACTATCATAAATAATCATAATCTCTTATGCAAAGGTATAAAATTGAAATACAAGCCCTTTTAACATAATATAGAAAAGATAAATAAAATAATGCCATTTACTTATTCACATAGATATTCTACTTGTAGAATAATCCCATTTAACATTAACAACTAATCTCATAATGATTTAATTCATAATGTAAGACCTCTTAACCACAAATTCAAGGCCTCATGCCCAGACCCTAAATATAAATATTGTTTGGGCCTTGTGCCAAGACAGTATTTTGTCTCATGAGAGCTACTGATGCATCGAGGGGCTATAGGGGGCCCTTCCCATAATATATTATGTCTAATGAATTCCTAATATGAAAAGGGGTGAAAC
The DNA here is from genome assembly GCA_963277665.1 of Viscum album. Lineage (NCBI taxonomy): Eukaryota > Viridiplantae > Streptophyta > Magnoliopsida > Santalales > Viscaceae > Viscum > Viscum album. Next base: position 1,979,696,179 of record OY728143.1, on the reverse strand, counting down.
ATAAATTAAAAATGTGTATTAAACTAACATTTGAAATGTTAATACTTTAATCACAAATCGTGAATGACATAAAAATAGAACATCCACAGTCAAAAAATCATAAAACTTTCAATAAAATATGGAATATTGTTTCATAATAAATCAACTTCAATTAAACATAATATCCAAGAATAGATGTTGACATATATGAAATCAATACTAAAACTATTTTTTAGAAATATCTATTTCAACTTTAAAATCTTTTAAAAGTATCATTATTATACAAGAATACATCTATTCTGAAAATATTCTTATATGATTGTAGGTGAAGCATCGAAGGTGTTATAATGATAGAAAATAGTCGCACCCACTGTATATGATAAAAAACATTCTTTCTTAATTTTTCGAAATGTTCATAATGTACTTTGTCTGGAAAATGACGAAATGATTCATTTCAAAACATTTTTTTAAAAGTCAAACAAGGGTATAAATAAATTTAACCAACAATTTAGGAAATAGTAAAAAAAATTATATAAATTTGTAAGAATCACGGATGTGGATGATAAAGAAGTCCCAGTAGATACATATGTATAAGCAACATCAGATAAAAAAGAGACTGTAAAATTAACCCTTACCTTAGGTCTGATACTTTTCGTACCTGTTCAAAACTCAGGTATAATTTTTTTAAACATATTATTAACTTATTTCAGAATCATAATAGAATTTATGATATCATATATTATTCTTTTATGAATTTATATTTCCCATTTATTAACTATTCCATGTTAATGAAACATTTAGGGTAATATCGCCTTGTTTATCGTACGTGTTTTGACTTGTTATTCTTGATCATATTACACAGATCGTGATTTACTTACATAAAGAATGTATAATTTGTTTTATACATAATATATATTCATAATAAAAACATATATGATAGATATATATATAAAATAGAATACACCATTCATGGAGACAGTAGGTCGTACGTATGCATGAATGTTGTTTCCGTTTTCGTATATTATTGAATGTAAGTAAGTGATTGAAATATATATAAATAATTATACATATTTTCTATTAGAACTATTATGTCCTATATTAAATAGTTATTAATAATATATATTTTGATAATCATCCTGTAATGGTGAATGTGGAAATGAATCACATCGCGTCGTGGAGACCTTATATCGTACAAACACACATGAGATGATATCTTTTCATTAATGGTTAAACGGTATGGAATTGGATGGTATATTAATTATAAAAAACATTATCATGTTATTTTCATTATTTATATACATAATACTCATAATTATATCCATCAAATAATATAGTGTTGAATAAATAATTACACCACGGCGTGGAGACGGTAAGTTGTACGTATGCACACAGGGGGACATTGTTATTCATAGGATGGATAGAATAAGGAATATGGTTGTCTCATATTTATAATAAAATCTAAGAATGTATAAGGTGCTAGATTTATTATTTTATTATTGAAACAACAAATAAATAATAAGTAGAATAAGAAAAGGACATTAAATGAGGTGATGAAATAATTACCTCTTCCTTGGGTGCTTCCTTTTGATTTGAACAGATGGGCTCCCTTGGTTTGCTTTCAGATCAAAGTAATGACTCTCGGTTTAAGTTAGGGTAGTTGGTAGGAGATTTGATAAGGGGTTGGACTAGGAAAATTTCTTTGGAGGTGTGAATTTAATGGAAGGGTAAGTACCCTTTCATAAGATAGGTGAGGGGCACTTTAGGAAAATATTGAAATATTAATTTATTATAAAAATTATCATCAGTTTATAAAAGCTCAAAATGAATTTATTTCTACGATAAGGTGTGTATGGGTAAAAATAATCTCAACCAATAGGTTTTAGACATGTTTAGGTCACCATATTAACCTTATGTTTTAAATTTTACTCTTAGTTAAATAGTTTAACTTTTACCATGTATTCTTGTATTTTTATAATAAATTGTTAATATAGTTACTATAAAATTACAATATAACATAAAGTGGTTAATTAATGAAATATCTAACATTATCTAACTGATTTGGATGAATATTATATTTTTAGTAACATTATATCATTTAATAAAATTGTATTTGTTTAAACTCATTTATATCAATTTTGACACTATTTAGTATTTTTTTTTTAAAGTCATAACAAGTTTATTACTACAAAAAAATATATTGAATCAACTATAACATGTCATATTCATCTAGAAAATTTGTGGATGGCATCAAATGTTTCAATTTACATTTATTTTAATCTTTCATTAATAAGGTAATCACTTCTTCATCATTGTGTGATAAATAAATTTAATTATTTAATATATAAAAATAATAAATAAAATACCATGATGTAAGAAATCTTCTTATATTTTGAATTAATATTTATAGTTGAATTTATCTTCTGTATAACCCTATGTAAAAAATGTCTTTGTTATTAAAATTTGAATTTAACACTTTTCACTCTTCTTTAAATAAAATATAATAAATGTATTAATCTAACCCCAATGGATCCAAGAGGATCTTATTCTTGTCCTAAGATTGATTGTGGTCAAAAAATTATTATCCAATATAAATAAGACATGTGTTGGGATAATTTTATATTATTATAGTATTATTTTGACATTTAATTACCCTATTTACTTTTAACTCTGGTAAATAAAATTCAAAAGTTACTATTCAACAAAAATTAATTTCATCCCATTGAACCGCATTTTACTTACTTATGTCAACCAGGTCTGCTATATTTTGGAAATTAAATTCACAAAAGTGGTAAAATTACATTTTATGCAAATTTTCAAATGTGCCTAGAAGGTGGGTAAGAGACTTTAAAAAGTTCAAATAAATTTTATATATCTATTCATCTTAAAAAATCGGTCAAATGACATACATTATACTAATATATTTAGTAAGTATCTATTTTGGCTTTAAGATAAATTTTAATTAAAAATAATTATTTAAATGAAAATGTTAGTTTTTATGTAATATGTAGTATTTTTCACAATTCATCAAAAATTGAATGATTTAAGAAAATTAAAAAAATCACCCTAAGATTATTTTGATATTCTGAATTCAAAAATAAAGTCTATTTTGCTAAAATCAATTTTTAGGAGTGTTTAAAATTAATATTATTATAGTTCACCAATAGACATAAATAGTAGTTCATTTAAGAAAATAGTCTTTCTAAATATATATCTATTATAACAAAACATAAAAATTTAATTATAAATATGTTTTAATTATGTGAAAACATTTTAAATACAGTTCAAATTATATTTTTTACTATTCATTTACAATATTAAATTGATAAATAAATATATCATTTCAATAATTATAAAACTAATGTGTTGTTTTGCAGAAAGTCAATATTCCGTATAACGCAAGAAAAGTTGGTGTTGCGTGAAATATAAGTTATTAAACTACTTTAAAGATATGAAATACTATGAAATATTTGGTTGTTACATTCTCCCATCCTTTAATAAATTGTTTCCTCACAATTTAAAATTTTTATTCAAAAATAAAAAATTTAAAAATAAAAAATGCCTTTGTGGAAAACCCATATCAGAAATAGGGTTAATAAAATTTAGTCTTAATAAGAGGGAAAGGGAAATGAAGAAGTAACCACCAAATTAGTATTTTTAATAGGAGAAAATTTTTTGTAATTAGAGACACATAATTGGTTAAAAACAAAAATATTTATAGGGAGTTATTGAGGTCATCAATCACAAACAAGTGAACAACTAATGGAAAATTAGGGGCCTCAGAGCCATAAATCTATGATGATTTAAAGTAACATCATTTTCAAAAAACTTAAGGTATTAGGAGAACACATTTTTTAGATACATTTTTTGATATTAGTGATTAATTTACTATCAAGATAAGAACTCAATAAAATACACATGATATCATTACCTGTCATAAGCACAATCTCATCATTTGGTTGTTCTTTGATCTATTTTCACTTCCTCTATTACACTAGGAAATGAAAGTTCCAAATTATTTTTTAATGCCTAAAACACATTTTATTAATCATGTGGACCACAAGTATTCTTTTAATCCTATTTATGTTTAATAAAAACCAAATGGTTAGGTAAAAATATCCAATACATTATACGTTAAACTAAAATAAAGAGTCAATTGTTCAACTTACTCCATTCCATCCTTTAGACATATCCCAAATACTTGTGTCCAAAGCCACAAGACAAAAATTTATATGGGGGGTAAACAAAATTAAGATATATTTTTTCCACATAATAACATGTGACTAACTTCATCATGTATTCTCATAAAACATGGTAACACCTTGAATTTCCATAAAACCTTATTAAATACATTCATGCTCCATTATTCCTTATTGAAGACTGGATATACATGTTAAATCAAAAAATGTTGTGAAATAAAACAATTATGGAATAAAAACAATTAATTAGTTCCAAGGTGGTAATTAACATCCAATATAATTTATCTAAATCCATCATCTCTTATTCCAAAATCATGACCTTACTATCAAGACCATATTAAGGTTTATCATTCCATAAACCATTTATTTTCCAAAAAAAATTTAACTTGCAGTTGAATAACTTTTCATAGTACTATACAATCTCAAATCCATAATGAAATTTTACTTCAGTATATTCCTTATTTATTTCCATAATTCATATAACCAATACATTATTGATACAACACTCAAATGACATAATTATTCAATCCAGAAACACAAATACATTAATTATTCCATGAATATTGTAGTAATATCTTATGCTTGACCATGATACCTTTGGTTCTTCTGAGATATATTTCCATGATTCTTAGTATATTTATTTGTGTAATTCCCAAATTTACTAAAGTTGAGTAATTTAATACTAGTCTTTTCATTCTACCCTTTTCATTATTTTTCCTGATGACCCTTTGTTTCACACTTATAAAAAACACCCATTCCTTTCAAGAACTTCCTAGGGTGATTCTTTCCACAGTTATCACATATTAAAAATCCTTATTTCCCTTCTTCCCTTTTCCTTTCTTTTTCTCTGCCATCCTATACTTCTCTAGCTTTCCTTAAAAGCCACAGGATTGAGAGAATTCTTTACTTATTTTGTAAACACATGATACGGTTTCCTTATATGAAAAGAATACATGAGATGCTATTTCACATGGAAATGGTGGCTTAAGACCATGAAAAATACGATCTTTATTACTCTTTGGAAAATGCACATTGGTGGGGTACTCATTCCTTATACTAGGAGCCATTTAAATGTAATTTCATACACTATATTAGGTTATGAATCATAATTAATTATTCTACACTAGTGAAATATTTAACATAAATTAAAAACAATATTGTATATCTAATCTCATAATCAAAAAAATCGATTATTTGTAGACATATATAATAATAAATACTTAATAATGGTTTGTAATGACAATGTAAATTATCCTATGAATATCCCTTGGGAGTGTGAAACCAGTGGCATAGTAAGGACCATTGTTGTGTACAAGGTTACCCTGGGTCAGGCATGAACACTTTTTCATAGTTTTCACCCATCGGTACATCTGTGCTAGAACCAAATCCCGTCATAGTATCTAGACATGGATGTATTTCTTGAAATATCCACGTAATCTCTACATTACCAACATTCTATGAGGATCTACTATACTTATCCTAAAATTCAATCTTAGGGTTATGATCCCTAATAAAAGATTTCTAAATCTATTTCCAAGGTCATTGCTAATATTCTTATGATACCAACTATAACGCCCCAACCCCAGTTACCCAGAGCTAGTGAATTATTTTAATACATTGGTATTATTAAAATTAATCAAGTCCAGAAGGACCGATGATTTTAGAAGTCATGTAAAATATATTGCGTACATAAATGTTACATTACACTTTCTATCATAAAAAAGCATAAATAATCCTTTAAGAAAACCATTATTCCCCTACCATAACCCTGCATATCAATCCTAATACACTTATTGGAATCCTGGAAAAAATAAAACATATGAACGGGGTGAGATTATATTTTCAAAAAGGGTATACAATATAGTGGAAGCTATCATAAATAATCATAAACTTTTATGAAAAGCTATAAAATTGAAATACAATCCCTTTAAACATAAATATCAGAATCATATGGAAAAGATAAGTCAAATAACACCATATACTTATTCATATGGTTATTCTACTAGTTGAATAATCACATGTAACATTAATAACTAATATCATAATGATGGAATGCATAATGTCAGACATCTTTATTAATAATTAAATACCTCATGAAAAGACCATAAATATAAATTTTGGTAAGGCCTTGTGACAAGATACTAGTTTCTCTCATGAGACCTTTCGATGCATCTAAAGTCTATAGAGGGCCCCTCATGTTACTTACTACATCCAATGATTTCTAAATATGAAAAGGGGTTAAACACAACCTAAACATTCATATTTAACTAACATATCAAATGTTAATACTTTAACCATAAACCGTGAATTACATAAAAATAACACATCCACAGACAAATATATCATAAAAGTATCAATAAAACATTGAATATTTTATCATAATAAATCAACTTCAAGTAAACATAAAATCCAACAATATAAGTTGACATAGATGAAATCAATACAAAAACTATTTGGGATAAATATCTCTTTCTTCTTTGAAATCATTTAAAAGTGGCTTAATAATAAAATAAAACATTTATTTTGAATATATTATTATAAGCTTATAAGGAAAGATTCAAAGGTGTTGTAGTGGTGGAAAATATACACACCCTCCATATAAGTTAAAAAAACATTCTTTCTTTAATTTGTCGAAAAGGTCATAAAGTACATTGTTTGGAAGATGACGGAAAGATTCCATTAAAAATATTTTATAAAAAGTCAAACAAGGGTATAAATTACGTTAAACCATAGTCTAGGAAATAGTAAAAATGTTTTGAAATAAATTTTTAAGAAACATGAATGTTTATGATAAATAATTCTCAGTAGATACTTTTGTATAAACAACCTCACATAATAAATAGATTGTAAAATTATCCCTTACCATAGGTCTTATACTCTTCGTACGTGTCTGAAACTCTTGTCTAATCTTTTTAAACATATTATTAACTTATATCAGAATCATAATAATATTTATGATATCATATATGATTATTTTGTGACTTTATATTTCCCATTTATTAACAATTCCAAGTTAATGCAACATATAGGGAAATATCGCTTTGTTTATCGTAGGTGTTTTGACTTGTTATTCTTGATCATTTTATATAGATCTTCATTTAAAGACATCCATAATGTATAATTTTATTTATATTTAATATATGTTCATAATATACATATATATAATAGATATATATATATATATAATGGAATACATCATTCATGGAGATAGTAGGCTATGCATAGACATGAATGTTGTTTCTGTTTTCATATCGTATTAAATGGAAGTGTGTGAATGAAATATATATGAATAAATAAATATATTTTCTGGTATAATTATTATGTCGTATATTAAATACTTATTAGTAATATATATTTTAATAATCATCCTTGAATGGTGAACGTGGGAATGAATCTCATCGCATCGTGGAGACGGTAAGCCGTACATACGTACGAGCAATGATATCATTTTATAATGGTTAAAAGGTATAGAATTGGATGGTATATTAATTATAAAAAAACATTATCATGTTATTTTAATTATGTATATTCATATACTCATCGTTATATCCATCTGAATAACATTATGTTGAATAAAAAATTACACCACAGTGTGGAGACGGTTCGTCGTATGTAAGCACGCATGGTGACTTTGTCAATCACCGGATTGATAGAAGAAGGAATATTGTTATCCCATATTGACAATAAAATATATGAATGAATAAGGTACTGGATTTATTATTTTAGTAAGGAAACAACAATTAAAGAGGAAGTAGAAGAAGAAAAGAACATTGAAATAGGTGATGAAATAATTACCTCTTCTTCGGGTTATTTGTTTTGATTTGAACAAAAGGGCTCCATAGGATGGATTTATGATCAGTGTAAGGACTATAGGTTGAAGTGAGAGTAGTTGGGAGGATATTTTTGGAGGGTTTGTCTAATCCAAATTGATTTGGAGGTGTGAATTTAAGAGAAGGGGATGTACCCTTTCATAAGAGAGGTGAGGGAACTTTAGGAAAAACGTGAAATATTAATTTATTATAAAAATATTTTTTGTTTTATAATAGATAAAAATTGAATTATTTCTAGGATAAGGTGGGGATGGGTTGAAATATTGTCAACCAATATGATTTATACAAATTAAATTCACCATATTAAACTTATCATTTAGATTTAACTCTTAGTTAAAAAGTTTTACTTTTACCATGTATTTTAGTATTTTTATACTACATGGATAATATAGATATTATAATATTCCAATATAACCTCAAGTGCTTCATTAATTACAAATATAAAATTATCTAAGTCATTTGGGAGAATCATAGATTTTTAGGAATATTATATCATTTAATAAAATAGTATTTGTTTTAAAAATACATTTATTTCAATTTTGACACTATTTTGTATTTGTTTTTTGTGAAAGTAATAAAAAGTTGATTACTTTGAAAAAAATAAATTGAATAACCCCTAAAATTTATTATTCCCCTATAAAATTATTTTATGGAATCAAAATTTTCAATTTACATTTATTTTAACATTTTCATATCATTGATTTTAATCTTTCATTAATAAGGTAATTACTACATAACCATTGTGTCATAAATATATTTAATTATTTAAACTCTATAAATTATAAATAAAATACCATTATTTAAGTAATATTTTTATATTTATAAGGAATATTTATTGTAGAATTTATCTTATGTATAACCCTATATTAAAAGTGTTTTGTTTATTAAAATTTCAATTTAACACTTAACTATTCTTTAAATTAAATTTAATAAATGTCCTAATCTAACCCAAATGAATCAAAGAGGATATTATTTTTTTTTCCTAAGATTGATTCTGGTTGAGAAAAAATTATCCAATAGAATTATTAAGGTTGATTCTTTGGTGAAACCCTCATGACACTCTCTTCCAGTTGGTGATGACGGCGACCACAACTCCGTCTCCTCCACCCTTGGTCGTGGAGGGGGAACTATCGTCCCTCAGGAGAGGAGGCTCCTCATTCCGCCCCTTATCCAATCCTGATTCTCTTCCCCCATTTCTAAAATTTTTGTTAATCCCTAATGTCCTAGAACTTCTTGATGGACTCTTTAATATTTAGATCTCGACTTTTGAGTTCACGGAAACCTCAGTGCTGATGAACCTCACACTGGTTGCTCGATTTAAGAAGAGAAGACCTTCTATTGATGCATTTGATAGATTCATCTTCAACTCATGGGATATTCAACAAAGGGTGGTAGTTGGCTTACATGAGAGCCACCATATCATGATTCACTTTGATTCAGAGGTGGACCTCAACCCAGCCTAGTCGAGGGCCCCTCGTAGCTTCAACGAGATTCGCCTTTTCCTCCTACGATGGTCCTTCACCTTCCATATGAAACATGATTCACCCTTTATTGTGATTTGGGTAATTTTCCTCAATATTAATATACCTTTTGAAAATCCAACTGTTATCAGAATGTTAGGAAACATCGTTAGTATATTTTTATGCTCTCATAGCCGCACTGAGGTAGTGTTTCATCCGATCAATCCCCGGGTTTGTGTAGAAGTGGATGCATCTCGATTACCTTTAGAATTTTTTTGGATTACTATTGGTGGGGAATATAGGTGCATGCAATAGGTGATTTATGAGAAATGGACTGAATTTTGTTCTTCATTCAATCTCTTGGGACACTCTTTGGTGGTTTTATGGAGGGGACCCTCAACCCAGGCGTTGGATACACATTGTCAAAAATCCCAGGTTATGGCAAGGTGGGAGGAAATATCAAAGGCTAAAGCCTTTTTGGTTTACCGGTGGATGGTTCAGAGTAGATGAAACCAGTATTAGATGAAAATGGTGCGAGATCTCAGTCATTGTGTCCTTTTCAGCAGGAATCCATGGATAGCGTTCCCATGGTGACTAAAGTGATTGATCATGGTTGCAATCTGACGGAAGCTACGGTGACCTTTGCTAATCTGAAGGTGTCCTAAGTGTTTTGCAGGATGAGGTAGGATATGGAGGGCCTATCCATGAAGGATTCCAATTCTATCATTGTGGAGGATTTGGATGAACAAAACATAAATAGAGATGCAGTGGTTAGGGACCATTTGGGGGAAGGATAGGGGTCATCTATGCTTTGGATGTGGCCTGCCCAGTCAAAACTAGGGATTTTGGGGGATTAGTCCATTCGACCATGCCTTTGCTTCAAATGAACAATAGGTTTTATGGCCACTCTGAAGAAGGATTGAATACTGATCCTACAGAATCCAATGATTCTTATGGGGTCTATAAGGGGAATCCCATTATTGATGGTCTAGGTCACGAGGATAATTCTATGGTTGTGGAAAATCCACATAATCTAGATATCAACAATTTGCTGTGCAAATCTGAAAACCATAGGACAATATTAGAGGGTGAAGGAAAGGAAACTATTAAAGATAATGGAATTGAAGTTAGGTGTATTTCGATGATTGAATGCACCACACCTGAAAAGTGGATGGGGAATGACATCGGGTGCAAGGAAAATGTTTTGGAGAATCTATTTAGCAAGAGGGGGAAAATTTCTGGGGGTGGTAAAGAAAATGTGAGTGGTTTGGCCAACTGTTCCTATAGTGATATTATTCAAGGTTTGGATAAAAGGATGGATGAGGATGAATGAGTTTTGTTTTCTAATCTATGGAGAAGATCAAGGAATGACTCTATTAATTTCAGTGACCGGAGAATACCAGAGCATCATCTATGTGGGGTCACGAGGTGATCCTTGCTTTCAAAAAATACCTCTTGTCCAAGAAACCTTGCCTAGAAAAGATCTCATTGGATCAAATGAGGATTCAGGACCAATGTCTTAATCTCCTGTGGTGGTATAATCTAGCTTCTGCATGGGAATCATCCACTGCGCAGTAGGACTCCTATGTTGGGTGCGGTGACGAGTATGGATATTATGATTTGTATTGGTTGTGTTAGTATGTTCTTATTGTTTGATTTCATGCTCTGGGATTGTGGATGTTGTCTGTTGTGATCTTGTACAGTTTATCACATTCATTCAAAGTTATTCTTGGTTTCTCACTTTCCCTAAAAGTGTTTGAAAATAAAAAAATTAATTTTTATTAATAGAATTCGTACATGTGTTAGCATAATTTTATATTATTATAGTGTTATTTTGACCTTTAATTACCCTATTTACTTTTAACCGTGGTCAATAAAGTTCAAAAATTACTATTTACCCAAAGAATATTTTCATCCTATTGAATGACAGTTTACTTACAGATGAAAACCATGTTTTTCGTATTTTTGAAATTCAATTCACAGAAGCGATAAAATCACATTTAATGAAACATTTTCACTATGCCAAGTTGGGTAAAAGATGTTAAAAAGGTTCAATAAAAATTTATATATCTAATATTATTATAAAATAAATAAAATTAATTACATTAGACTAATATATGTATTATTTATCTTTTTCTACTTTAAGATCAATTTTAATTAAAAATTATTATTGAAATGAAAAATTTGGTTTTTTTTGTAGTATGCAGTATTTACCAAAATTCATCAAAAATTTAATGTTTTAAAAAAAACAAAAAAATCACCCTAAGTTAATTTTGATATTTAGAATTCAAAAGTGATGTCTATTTACCAAATTCAATTTTTAGGAGTTTCTTAAGATAATTTTATTATTTCTCACAAAAGTACAGAAAAAGTAGTTCTTTTAAGAAAATAGTTTTCATAAATATATATCTATTTTAACAAAACATATACATTTCATTATAAATATGTTTTATTTATGTGAAAACATTATAAATAACATTAAAAATTTATTTTATACTATTAATATTACAATATTTAATTGAGAAATAAATATATCATTTAAATAGTTATAATACTAATGTGTTGTTCTGCGGAAACTCTATCTTGCATATAATGGAATCCAAGTTGGTGTTGCATGAAATACTAGCTATTAAACTACATTAAAGAAAAAACGTACTACGAAATCATGGGGTGTTACATACATGTGTCCCAGATTATATATGAAAACAAAAATTAATACATAATTGTTTGTTAAGAATAACATTATTCCCTCAATCATATCCTAATGCATCAATCACAGTAAACTTTATGGATTTTTTTGAAAGTAAAAAATATGGGTGATCTCAAATACTAATTAAGGGTTAAGTACATTGGACGCTATCATGCATCAATAAATAATAATCTATATAGAATGGTGAATAACTGAAACAACATGATAGTTAATTAATAACATGCCTATCATATCTGAATAACGAATAATAAACATTGAAAGGTAAATAAATGAACACACATTCCATTTAATTAAAAAATAAAATTTTACAATTAGATATAGAATAATCTATATGGGTAATTAAGTCACTGAAAACATATTCCTTTTAATCAGTAAACATAGAATGAAATGCATCCATAGATAACATCATTAACAAAATATCATAGATATTAAGATATGGAATAATCAAATAGAATGGTAAACAAGTAAAAATAGATACCACTAAATCAATTGATTAAAAATGAAATTTATAAAGAGATAATAACATAAGGAAAATATCATGGAACAAAATTAGTAAATTCTTATTGAAGGAATTTGTTAAGTATGGGACTTCATGATGTTATACATCATGATCCCTCTACCATAAAGACCATTCATAAGGCTGTTTAAATCTATATGTAGAAACCCCATTAAATCTATCTTACTAATTAATCTCATGATACTACTGATGAATCATGTGGATGTATAATATTGGGCCCCACCCAACACTATATTTCCAAACCATTTTCCATATATCGAATAATTGATTTAATTTGTTGACAATGTACCTTATTATAAAATGTCATTATTAAGTAAAGAATACAGATTTATAAATAGTTTCTTTGATAAAGAAGTATATTTATATGTCTAACACTATTTAGAAATTATATTTGGTTTTATCATTAATAAAATATGTAATAAATAATATAGATATGAAGGGGAAATTTAATGTCCACATGAAAGTGAATAATTAAAGGGATTGATATTTAATAAAAAAATGAATGAATAAAGTGAATTTAAAAAACATCAGGGGTAAAAATTATCATAAAAATCCATAGAATGAATAATGATGGTATCAATACAAAATATTCCTACCGAAGTATAAGAAAACAATTTTTTATTGTTTATGAATATAAATAAAATAAAATTTTATTTTAAAAACTTCTTGACGAAAATATATTTTTTCATTTTAAAAATAACTTTTTAAAATCTATAGTTTTCAAAAAATTAGAAAATAAATTTATTTGAAAATAACATTTGAAATTTAGAAACAGGTCTTTAAAAGATAGAGTGGTTATAAGAACATGAAATTCCACACATGCTTAGTATGTTAAAAAAGATTCTTTTCACTTTTTTGGTAAAATCTATAGTGGTCTTATTTTCAAAATTATATGAATATTAATTTCAAAAAATTATGAAAATTTATAATGGGTAAGTAATTATTTAAGAAATAATTTGGGAATGTTCAACAAAAAATAAAAAACATTTTTAGAGAATATGGTTTTGGAAGAAAAAAACTTCTTATCTAAAAGACAAATGATGTCAGATTTTCTTAAAATAATTTCTTAAATATCATTAACAAGAAGGGTTTATAAAAATAGAAATATTAAATGAAAATATCATGAATAAACTAGGGAGAAAAAAATAAAATGGTTTTTTTTGGGAGATGTTCAAATAATTTCCTTCAAATGAAATTCTTGATTAATCATTTTTTATTAGAATGGAATTGTAAAATAAACCCGTAAAATAATCATGACACTTATGCTTGAATTAATCAATCAATTGATTTTTTTATAACATCATATTTGTATAAAAATGTGGAAATAATATATAAGAAAATCAAAATTCATTTCTCACATAATATTAGAAAATATAAGATGTCGGAGAAATAATATAACCCAACAAAAATAATTCAAATTATGAAATTATTTACCACTAAGTATTTATTTAAATCCCTTTGGATTTAATAATTAAATCATAAACATACAATAATATTAATTTGTCTTTAATCATGATATTACTTGTTATAGTGGTATTATATACACAATATAAATGAATTTCGTCTATAACGATACAATATGCCTCTATAAATGTAAATTGAGATATAGCCCCTTTCATCATGCTTCATTTTTAATAAACACAATTGAACCTCATGTATAGTGGGGGTAAAGCTTTTATCAACTTTTACCATAACCATATTAATATTTTGAATAACATAAATGATGCTATTATAATATCTTATCTTCATTTCATTAATAATCGTCTTTATTTTCATTGTTTTGGGTATTAATTTTCTTGTTTTTCCATTCATGCTTAGTCAGGAAATTCCAAATATTGTACATGTTATATACATCCATAATATATAGAATAATAATATTTACATAATTATCATATTTACATATCATTTATACTTTTTTAAGAAATCATTAAATTTTCTTTTGAGAACTGAAGTTTGTTATGACCATAGAGGAGTAAGACGAACATTTGCATTAGTAACATCTCCATTATTTCGATGACCACTATAGAAAGAAGTAAAGTAATATTTTTTCTTTAAATAATTATATTAGTATCAGATTATATCATTATATATACTTATACATATTATATATATTTTTGGTGATGAAAAGATAGAGTCACATCGCTTTGTAATGGTGGTAGTCTGCACATACAAGAACAATATAATCATTCTTATGAAAGTGAAAAGGTAAAGTTGAAAATGAAATATTATATTTTAAGAATGATAATTATAACATGAATATAATATTTATTTCACTTATATCTCAAATATTTCATTAAATTATCCTTAATATCTTCCTTCTAACAATTTAGTGAAAAATGAATCATACTGCTTCAGGAGGCTATAGTCTACCATACACACGTGAAATGTTATGGTATCCCCAACAAAATAGAAAGTAAAAAAGGTACATATGACATATTTACTATAGTTTAATAATTATGTTATAAATATCATATTAATATATAATACTTATATCCATTTTTTTACTCAACCACGAGATGTGGTAATGGAAAATTAATGACATCGGTTCATTAGCTGGTAATCTATCCTAATCTCAAATGATGATTTCGTAACCCATTTGATGGAAGTGGGGATGGTAGTAGGTCATGAACATAACATATCAACATATAAGTATATGTAATATAATTTTGTTGATATATGATAATATATTAATATGAATTGAGGATTGTGGATAAAGAAATAAAATAAAAATGGTTGTTTAATAACACTACCTCTTAATCTGACAAACTCATTAGGTTTGAACCAAAAGCCTTACTAGGATGGGTTTTCAACCACAACAAGGATTCCAGGATAAGTTTATCGATGTCGGGAAGTGATTTTGGTTGGTAATGGATGAAAAAATGTTTTCATGTGTGAATAATAGTGGATAGATGGTGGCATTTTATAAGTGAGGTGAGTGTCACACTTGTAATTTTTGAAATGAAAAATGTCTAACAATGTTTTTCACATCCCATAAGTGTCAAAAATGTAGTATCATCTAGATTTAGAGATTATAATGTATAAATATGGTAATACAATATATTTTAGATATCTTTTATGTCATGACCCATCCTCAGGGATCGTGTTGTGACTACCCCAAGCTCTCCTTCCATAGGTCAGGGGCTGACGACTAGAACCAAAGGCATAAATCCCGATAACTGGGAAGGAATTGCGTTTATAAAACATAAACACATACAACCAGAGTACAAGTAGAAGTAATACACTATGTACAAAAGAAATTTCTGAAATGTAAATGGGTCAGAATACAAACCCAACTGAAGAGTACAGCTACAACTGAACAAAAGTACAACAGAAAAGGCAAATAGCTGGAAGATAGAAGCAGCTCCTAGGTCATCCACCTCAGATCCTACCTGATGGGTAGGTCTAGATAGCCTCCTCAACACTCTCGCCCACCAACCTCCTCTGAGTACCCTCTCGTCGTGAAGTCCCCCTCCGGGTACTGACTCGTCATGAGGTCCACCCTCGGGTACTAACTTGTCGTGAGGTCCACCTCCGAGTACCGTCCAGTCCTCGTACACTCGGTCTCTGTCAGCACTGTCCGTCGTTTTCATCGAACACAATGAGTTGCGGGCATAGCCCTTGTAGGGGTGAGTATAACAATACTCAGAAGGGACCCTGAGACCCTCATGGTCTCACTAAATTCAACAATTATAACCACAAATAATGATCTCAATAGATAACCCTTACTTAGGTATAAGACCACACTTATACCTAAGTTATCAAATAAACAATCTCAATCATGAGAAAACACAAAAGTTAAGAAATAAACAAATAACCACTACTTAGTTATATGACCATACATATACATATGCTATCATGTGACCCATCTCAATCATGTGGTAATCACAAAGGTCATTGAATCAGCTAAAACCAGGATTTTCATTAATGAAATTGTAACAACAACTGCTGAAGAGCTCCTCCTCTGACGAGTACAGTGATCTCATCACAACTCCGAGGCGCTGCTCACTAATCTTAGACTACTGAGGTACTCCTCCTGTCGAGTACCGCGGGTCTTCCACCTCACAAATTAGTTCTCTTCTGCCATGGGTCTGCCACCTCAAAAAGTAGTGCTCCCCCTAATAGCCTACAGAAGAACTCCTTCTATAGAGTTCCTTGGGTCTGCCACCCAAACACAGTTGTGCTCCCCGCTGTGGGTCTGACATTCAAACACAGTAGTTCTCCCCACTGGGCTAGTCAAGTCACTACGACTCAAATCGAACTAGTAGTCATCAGGTCTCAGCCAGCTACAAGGTCTTCGTACACTGTACGCTCGTCTCCAGGAGGGTCCGCTCCATGAGATACTAGTTGATACTTACAAGTGTCACGTAATTTCATGTGGAAGTATCTCAAAGTACCACCTCGTCAAAGGGGTCTCAACACAACAGATGACGCGTCAATCGGATGCCCGGTTCGTGAGTTATTAGCATTTTTGTCCCGAGGGCCCGATTGGTTTCGTATACGAACCAACCCGACCGTATCTCAACTGTACCCCGAACCCTCATGAGGTATTCTCAAAGGAACTGATTCTCAATGTGATTACCAACGTCAATGACGGTTTGTCAAACGGACGTACGGTCTGAGAGTTATTAGCTTTTCCGTTCTAGGGGCCCGGTTGGATTTCAGGTACAATCCAACCCGGCCATACTCCAACTACGTCCAAACCTCAGTTGAATTATACCCAATGAAGTGTTTCACCAAGAGGAATCCAACAAAGTCGACAGCACATCAATCGGACGTCCAGAGCTCAAGTTATAAGTGTTTCTGCTCTGAGGGCCCGGTTGGTTTTGAATTTAAACAAACCCGGTCATACCCAAACTTCACTGAAATCTTGCGTGTAATATACCAAGATGCCCGCCTAGATCCGAGGATACCTATGCAACAGATGGTTCATCGATCGGAGGTCTGTAACCCATGATATGGGTGTTTAAACGAACCTGGTCTGAAAATAGGGGGTTTGGGCCTGGTCCGACCCGGCCCAACACACCCTGGGTTGGCCCAAACCGGGTTGACCCGACTTGGGTCTGGGTCCAACCTGATAGGGCACGGCCTGGCCCAGCCTAGTGGCCAGTTTCGGCTCGGCCATGTGGCCGAGCGGAATACATAGAGTGGGGGGGTTGATTGGAACCGGTGGCGCTCGGCCCCGCCTTGTCTCTCGGATACCGCGTGGTGGGGATCCTTCACACCACCGCCGTAGCAGTTCATCCACCGTCGGCGCGCTGGGGCGCTGCCACCTCTGGTCGCTAGCGCCGCCGGAGTCCTCCGTGGGCCACTGGAGACATTACGGTGGTCCGTTCCAGTTTCTGCTTGCACCCGTGATCATTTCGGGTCCCGTACCTTACTGCGAAGGGCCCAAATCACTAGTACGGTCCCATTTCGTCATTTCCCATCAATTTGCGCACAACAAACAATCGGAGGAGGGTCCGGCATTGTTCGTTAGCTCGTGCTCTCCGCGTTAGAGGTTTTCAATCAAGATCAAACTCAAATCCAATCCTGACAATTAACCCTGCATCCGACCCGCATGAACGAGCGATCCGTGGATCAACTGGGAAAAGGATGGTCCACACTCGTCGTTCTTTCCTCAAAAAGGTGAAGAGAAAATCAACATAATTCCCCTGACTCGATTATGATGTTGCACGTTGTCAAGTCGCCGAAAGAGTATGAAGATGTCATCGATCATTGCATCCGCTTCACACTTCATATCAGAGCTTGAGCGTCGGAGACTCGTTGGAATCCGACCTCCGTTGAAGGATTGTTCTTCGTCGAAGATCATGGAAGGCCATCGTTGGAGAACTATTCTTCGTCAGAGGTTTAAATTTCTCTCTAAATTTCTCAATAGTTTAACCACAAGATTCTCCTAAATATTTTCCAACCCATATTAAAACGAGGCTTCCCCTATTAATAAACATGCCATGCCTTTTCAAATTCAAAATACTTAATTAAGTAAAGTGTTGCAACCATTAAAGAGGAAGAGATATGGCCTTTTTATTACGGGGTTTTCACATTAAAAGAAGGAGAAATTAATGGGGGTTGTCACATTAAATTGAAGGGGTGTTAAAGGGGGGTTGGAGAGATTTATGGGAAGATGAGAGGTTGGGGCTTGTGTGGGCCCCACCTCTCATATATCCGCATATGGGAGGATTTAACTTCCTTAGATATAATATTTTTTAACAATTTTATTTAACTTTTCTTAACTAAACTCCAAATTAATAATTCTCAGCCCGCTTCAAACGCAACTGCGGTAAAGGTCCCCTTAAGCAATTACCGGCGCTGCGAGTTCATATGTGCCCTCAGATTTCAATTCCGAGCACCGGTTTAAAAGATAGAAAAACACTCTCGTTTGTTCACGGAATGTACCCAAGCTAAACTTAGGAAATTTATTTCGGGCACGCCGGGCATCAGAACCAAGTGTCGTTAGAAGCCACAGACTCTTAAAATTCCAATGAAATTAAGAAAAAAAAATTCCTTGAAATTTCTGGGCCTTTACATTACTCCCACCACGAGGCTTTACGTCCCTGTAAAGCTATATCACACATTAGGGAAACAAAATAAGGTACTGAGCATGCATCTAAGCCTTTCACCCCCATGTACTCTCCTAGAGGTTCCCGTGTTTCCAATGAATGCGGACCATAGGAATCGATCATCCACATTGGACCCGCTCCTGTTGATCATTGATCTCCACTGGAACATCTGAGAATGTCACCCCGTCATCGATGTCTAGCTCACTATGGTCGATGATGTGTGAAGGGTCGTGCACGTGTCACCTTAGCTGAGATATGTGGAAGACGTCGTGAACCTAGTGCAACTATAGTGGAAAGGTCATGCGGTAAGCCACCTCGCCTACCCTGATGAGGACCTGGAAGGGACCGAAGAACCGAGGTGATAACTTGCCACCTCAGCCACATCTCTGTAGACCTCGTCGAGGTGAGACTCGTAAGAATACATGGTTGTCATCCTCAAACTCGAAAGGTCTCCATATCCTTTCAGTACAGGACTTATGTCTGCTCTGTGCAGTCTTCATCAGCTCCTGGATGATCTGCACCTTCTCCGGTAGCCTCAAGATGAGCGCATTTGTCAACCTCTTCCTCAGCTCCTAAAAAGATCTGCTGGTATTTTTCTGACCACACGAATGATTTCCCCTTCTTCGTCAAAGCTAAAATCGGTGCAGCAACTCAGGAGAAGTCTGGCACAAATCTAAATTTGGCCGACTCATGAGTGATTGAATGCACCCACTTATGCATGATTCTATCATGTGCTACCTGGGGTTTCCTTTTCACCGACCAAGGAAAACCCAATCCCAACGTTGTAGATGAACCACAACATTTTTTCCTAACACAGTCAATCTGTGTATGAACTGTAGTTACCCAGTACATACCCAAACTAACATTATAATGCCTCGACGTTTCCACCAAGAGGTTCCAACCGAAATTCTCACCTCAAGGGTCAGATCACACTGTCGGATTAAGTGTTATTATCGAGTATCCTTCAAAATGTATCTCCAGACGTGAGGGTCAAGTCAATGGAATAACCCGAAACTCAAGGTATGGGACAAGATTCGTGGAAGGAAGGGATGAATCGTATCAATGTCGGTTGTTACAGCAGCTAGTAGTAGACACAAACCATACCACAAATCATTCCTAGATCCCTTGGGTCACACTTCTTAACCGTATGCAGCTACTCTCATCCCATGCCCTCCAGCTCCCTAAGCCTAGCAGGGACTACAATGGCTGGTGGTTGTAACATGTCGAAATGTTCACCACCTCATGCTTCTCTCATAGCTCTGCTTCCACATCTGATACTCTGTAGATTCATCTGTCCGTAACACTTCTTATTCTTTAAACATTTTACACGCCAAGTCTTTGAGACTGGTGCTAGTTTCTTGTTTCATACTGCTTACATTCATTAGCTGTATACGTTCAGCCAAACAACATTCAACCAAAAAGCTTCCCTCTAGCACCCTAGCATAAACAGGAATGCATAGAGGAAGAAGTGTTGGCTCAGATATGCTTAAACACACCACACTCAGAATTCTAAGCTCTAAAGCACCGATCACATCATATTCATCGAGTACCAGGAATATTCGGTACGCCCCGATGAATACTCAGCTACCGACATGTCGTCCTGTCGAAGTTGTATAAGCTCTAGAAAACTCTCAGCCATCCCCTCAAGCCAGTCCTCAGCCACCTGTGAGTCGGGCTCGCCTCAGAACCTGAGGGGTATCTGATGCTGAAACATGTGTAAGGCACTAAGCCTACATGTGTCATCTACTGGTACCACCGGTTGAAACTGTTGACCAATAGGTAGTGATATAGATGGCACACTACCTGAAGGTACTATCTCAGGCATCGGTCCACGTACCGATGTACCATCACTATGATAACCATCCTCATGGTCACTCACTGGGAAACACCAGTAGCTAAGATCTCCATCTTCTCTACTAGTGTCTAAACTAGGTGTAGAACTCTAGAAATCGCCTCCAGCCAGTCCACTGCTGCCTTGGAATCTGTCTTGGATCGTAACCTCAGAGTCCTCTGCTATTGGAACTCATGCAACATGCTATGTTAGCTTGCACCGTCCACTGGTATAGCTTATGGAATCTATTTCCCAATGGGTGGTGCTGCTGCTGTTACACCACCCGAATTTGCCATCATATAAAGAGGGTCCTGCACCGGATCCTCGTTCCTCAGTGGACCGTCATCGAGTACTCTCTCGGAACTCCAACTGACTTTATGCGTGGTGGCATCCCGAACAGATGCGACATGGTCAAACAATTTAAACCTAGTGAGTTGACCTGGTTTGAGTAGTCTTAAAGAAAACCTTTGAAAACACAAATGCAATCTGTGTTTTTGTGCACTGAGTAGGAAATCAGTAGTCAGGGTCCTGGTGTATGGATACATCGACCGCTACAACAACAATGGACTCCCTGAACTGAAAACCACACTCGGTACCCTTAACACTATTGCTTCATAGAAAGGGAATATCAGAGTCCTGTGTTCTGCGGTAGAACAGACTCCTTTGATACCAATTTGTCACGACTTGTCCTCGGGGCCCATGTCATTACTACCCCATGCCCGCCTTCCACAGGCCAGGGGCTGGCGACTAGTACCAAAGGCGTAAATCTCGATAACATGGAACACATTTCCTTTATAAAACAAAAACACATCCAACCAGAGTACAAGCGGAAGTAATACACTAAGTACAAAATAAATTCCTGAAAAGTAAATGGGCTAGAATACAAACCCAACTGAAAAGTATAGCTACAGCTGAACGAAAGTACAACAAAAAAGACAAATAGTTGGAAGATAGAAGTAGCTCTTGGGTTTTCCACCTCAGATCCTACCTGAAGGGTAGGTACAGATATCCTCCTCAATGATTCACCCACCATCCTCCTCCGAGTCCCCTCTCGTCTTGAAGTCCCCCTCCGGGTACTGACTAATTGTGAGGTCCACCTCTGGGTACTGACTCGTCGTGAGGTCCAACTCTGGGTATCGTCCAGTCCTCGTACACTCGGTCTCTATCATCACTATTCATTGTCTGCATCCAACACAACGAGGTGCAGGCATATCCCATGAAGGGGTGAGTATAATGATACTCAGTAGGGGCCCCGAGACCCTCAATGTCTCACTAAATCCAACAAGGATAACCACAAAGAAGGATCTGAACAGATAACCCTTACTTAGTTATAAGACCAAACATATACCTAAGTTATCAAGAAACCCATCTCAATCATGAGGAAACACAAAGGCTATGAAATCAACAGATAACCATTACTTAGGTATATGCCCATACATATACCTAAGTTATCAAGTGACCCATCTCAATCATGAGATAAACACAATGGTCATTGAATCATCTCAAACCAGGATTTTCATTAATGATATCGAAACCACAACTGATGAACAGTTACTCCTCTGAGGAGTACAGTGATCCCGTAAAAACTCTGAGGCGCTGATCACTAACCTTAGACTGCTGAGGTACTCCTCCTATCGAGTACTACAGGTCTGTGAGCTCACAAAGTAGTGCTCCTCCGTGATGGGTATGCCACCTTACAAAGTAGTGCTCCCCCTAATATCCTACAGAGGTACTCCTTCTGTCGAGTACCGCGGGTCTTCCAACCAAACACAGTAGTGCTTTCTATCGTCGGTATTCCACCCAAACATAGTAGTGCTCCCCACTGGGATAGTCAAGTCACACCGACTCGAATCGAACAAGCAGTCATCAGGTCTCAGCCTGCTACAAGGTCTTCATACTCTGTACGCTCATCTCCAGGAGGGTCCGCTCCATGAACTACTGGTCGATACATCCAATTGTCACGTAATCTCACTTGGAAGTATCTAAAAGGACCGCCTTGTCAAATGGGTCTAAATGCAAAAGACGGTGCGTCAATCGGATGCTCGGTCTGTGAGTTATTAGAGTTTTAATCCCAGGAGGCCCGGTTTGTTTTGTGTATGAACAAACCCGACCGTATCTCAACTGTACCCCAAACCCTCATGGGGTATTCTCAAAGGAACCGATTCTCAACGTGATTACCGATTCCCCTGATGGTTTGTCAAACAGACGTCCGGTCTGAGAGTGGTTAGCTTTTCCGTTCTAGTGGCCTGGTTGGATTTCGGGTACAATCACACCTGTCCATACTCCAACTGTGTCCAAACCTCAGGTGAATTATACCCAAAGAACTTTCTCACCAAGAGGAATCCAACAAAGTCAACGACATTTCAATCTAACGTCTGTATCTCAAGTTATAAGTGTTTTCGCTCCGAGGGCCCGATTGTTTTCAAATTTGAACCAACCCAGCCATACCTAGACTTCACTGAAACCATTAGTGTAATAAACTGAAATGGTCGTCTCGATAAAAGGATCCCTATGCAATTGACGGTGCATTGATCAGAGTTCTGTAGCCCAAGATATGGTCATTTAAACAAAACTGGTTTGAAAATAGGGGGTTTGGGCACTGTCCGACCCAGCCCAACACCCCCTAGGTCGGCCCAAACCGGGTTGACCCGACTCAGGTCCGGGTTCGACCTGACAGGGCGTGGCCTGGTCGGCATGGCCCGGCCCGGCACTGGCGGCCCGGCGCCAGCGCCCCGACCCAGCGGCCGGTTGCGGCTCGGCCAACTAGCCGAGCGGAATACACAGAGCGGGGGGGGGGGGGGAGGGGGGAGGTGGGCGGCCCCCGCTGATTGGAACTGAAGGCGCTCGGTGCCATGTTGTCTCCCAGATCTCGTGCGGCGCGTGATCCTTCCCACCAACGCCGTGGCAAGACGCGTCGGTTCGTCCACTAGCTGCGCGTGGGGGCGCCACCGCCTCCAGGTGGTCGGTCGCCACCGGCCACCGCCTCTGGTCACCGGTGCCACCGTGCCAGCGACCCGTGCCACCGAAGTCCTCTGTGGGTCTCTGGAGACATTCCGGTGGTGCGTTCCAGCTTCCTCTTGCACCCGTGATCATCTAGGGTCCCGTACCTTACTGCGAATGGGCCAAATCACTGTTACGGTCCCATTTCGTCGTCATCCATCAATCTGCGCACAACAAACAATATTCGGAGGGTCTGGACTTTTTCGTTAGCCCATGCCATCTGCGTTAGAGGTTTTAAATCAAGATCAAACTCAAATCCAATCCCGAAAATTAACCCCGCATTAAACCCGCATGAACGAGTGATCCGCAGATCATCTGGAAAAAGGTTGGTCTGTGCTCGTCGTTCTTTCCAAAAAAAGGTGAAGAGAAAATCAATATAATTCCCCTACCTCGATTATGACGTTGCACGTCATTGAGTCATGGAAAGAGTATGAAGTTGACGTTGATCATTGCATCCGCCTCACACTTCATATCAAAGCTTGAGCATCGGAGACTCGTCGGAATCCGACCTCCGTTTGAGGATTGTTCTTCGTCAAAGATCTTGTAAGGTCATCATTGGAGAACCGTTCTTCGTCGGAGGTTTAAAGTTCTCTCTAAATTTCTCCAGAGGTTAACCAAAATATTCTCCAAAATATTTGCCAACCCATTTTAAAAAGAGGCTTCCCCTATTAATAAACATGCCATGCCTTTTCAAATTCAAAACACTTAATTAATTAAACTGTTGGCACCATTAAAGAGGGAGAGAGATGGTCTTTTTATTAAGGGGTTTGTCACATTAAAAGAAGGAGAAATTAATGGGGGTTGTCACATTAAATTGAAGGGGTGTTGAAGAGGGGTTGGAGATAATTATGGGAAGATGAGAGGTTGGGTCCCGTGTGGGCCCCACCTCTCATGTATCCACACATGGGAGGATCTAACTTCCTTAGATATAAATTTGTTTGAACAAATTTATTTAACTTTTCTTAACTAAACTCCAAATTAATAATTCTCTGCCCACTTCAAACGCAACTGCAATAAAGGTCCCCTTAAGTAATTACTAGCGCTACGAGTTCATCGGTGTCCTTGAATTTCAATTTCGAGAACCGGTTTAAAAGATAGAAAACCCCGCTCGTTCATTCACTGAACGTACTCGAGCTAAACTTCAGAAATTGATTTTGGGAACACCGGGCATTAGAATCAAGTGTCGTCAGAAGCCACAGACTCGTAAAATTCCAAAGAAATTAAGAAAAAAATTTCCTTGAAATTTCAGGGTCTTTACATTTTCGGTCATTTTAACCATTGTCTTTCTAGTTTACTGCCCAATAAATATAATTTTAACTTAACATTCATAAATAATTTTATGTATTTTCACTATTAATTATGGTAAAAAAATAATTTGACTAAATTAGATAATATATATTATGATGATTATAAATATGGAATCCATTTGACCCATTTTAGATAGGTTTCCCATCTTATCTTTTTGGACAACATGGTTTTCTTTATCAATGGTTGTAGTTCTTATGTCTTAGGTTTTAACATTATCATGGAGGAGTATTCAAGATGGTGTGGATAGATTATCAATCATGACAACAAGATCTGTGTTTTCTTCCATCATTGTGGTCAAAAAACAAATCTAGATAATTGAATATATGATGGAAATTCATAGGATGAACTTCCCCATAGACTACCAAGGATCTGATCTTTCCCATGGTAGAGTTTGAATCCTCCAATTGGGAGTGCTGGTAGACAAGACCCCCAATCACCTCATGAATTGGAAAAATCAGTTTATTTTATTTGGAAGGAGAGTCACTCTCATCAACTATGTCATATGTTTCATCATTATACACATCCTCTCAATCCTCAAGGATAATAAAGTAATTCTCGAATACATTGAAAACCTATTATTGTATTTTATTTGGGATTCCCATGGTAAGAAGATATGTTATTGGGATTCCTAAATCAGGCTTGCTAGACTAGTGGATAAAGGAAGAATCAATGTGATGATTGTTGTGGAGGTGATTCAATTTAATTAAGGTAAAATCTTTTGGGGGATTTTTGAAGTCCATTATTGTCATGACCCGTCCCCCAGGGCTCGTGCCGTGATAACCCCATGCCCACCTTCCATAATACAGGGGATAAAAACAAGCACTGAATGGTGTATTCCCTAAAACGGGAAGGCACTGCCTTTATAAACTGTAAACTCATTCAAACCAAGCACACAAAAATATTCAAGCACAAAGTAAACTATATAGTAAACAGGGTGTGTACAGAAAGTAAAGGGGGCCAGAATACAAGCCCAACTAGAATGTACAAGTAAAACAAGAAAAGTACAAGTAAAACTGAAAATAGATCATGTGAACACCCACCAAGGATCATACCAGAAGTATAGGTACAACTCTCCAATGGTCGTCTCTACAGATCACCTCATCTAAGATCCACCTCAGAGTAGTCTCCAGTCTAGGTAACCTTATCCTCAATCAATGTTGTCAGTCATCCCCACCAGACACAACAAGGTGTGGGAGTAGCCCTTGTAGGGGTGAGTATAACAATACTCAGTAGGGACCCTGAGACCCCCTATGGTATTTCAAATCCACAAAGGATAAACCCCAATGAATGGAAGCCACAATAAACCCTACTTAGGTATATGCCCATACATATACCAAAGTTATCAAGATATACTTATATCGCATAGGAGGGAATAATACCACAAAGGTAACATTACGAAGGTAGTAGTATCACATAGGTATCACCACAATGATAAAGTACCACACATGTACACCATGAAGATATAGTACCACACAGGTACACCAGGAAGATATAAGACTCAGCTCAAATAGGTATTATTGAAGTATAGAAGTACAAATGATTAGTCGTGATGCTTGAACATCTTATTCTGTCAAGAGGTACTGCTGCTGATTATATCGAGTCTAGTCCACATAGGATCTATATATACTAACCCCTGCAATGACCCACATAGGATCCGACCTTCCCAAAGTCGATAGGTATTATCCTCTGCTGACCCACACATGATCTGATTCACACAGGATCGGTATGCGCTGACCCACATCGGATCAATGAGAACTGACCCACATCGGTATGCGTTGTGCCACATAGGATCACTAAGCACTAACCCACACAGGATCTGACCCACATGATATCGGTATACACTGACCCTCACAGGATCTCTGAGCATTGACCCACATAGGATCAACCCCACACGGGATCGATATGCGCTAACCCACACAGGATCACTGAGTGCTGACCCACACAGAATTGATAGGTACTAACCCCTGAAATGACCCACATAGGATCCGACCCACCCAGAGTAGATAGGTAACTAACCTCTGTATGATCTGTCTCCATCCTCCGCCTCACTGCCAGCCACTGGATTCCTCGCAACCGGTGCGCTCGAGTTCCAGAGAATCTGTCCCTTGAGATATCAGTCATACCTCGGCCACCATGAAGTCCCATGAAGAAGTATCCCAAAATTCTGTCATGTCTTAAGGATCACAATGCAATATACAGCATGTCAATCAGATGTATGTTCGGTAAGTTATTAGTGTTTCTGCTCCGAGGGCTTGGTTGGATTCGGGGTTTGATCCAACCCGACCACACTCCAACTTTATAAAAAACAGAATTATATTTTCCCAATAGTACTATCTCGATCCAAGGATTATAGTGTCATAAATGGTTCGTCAAATGTACATTCAAATCACAAGTTATGGCCACAAAGACGTAACTGGGTCATGATGGGCCTGTGTCTGGTCTGACCCGGTCGGAACGACCCGTCTCAATTCGAGCCCAACCCGGTTGGCCTGGGCTGTGGTGGGTCCAGACCGCTGGGCTGGTGTCTGGCTCAGCCCGCAAAGGGGGCCACACAACCAGACCCGCTAGGCATGGCATGCGGGCGTGACCTGGTGGTGTGGCCTGCTGGGCGCGGCCCGCTCGAGCTGGTGCCGAAGGGGGAGAGCCCCCTTCCATTTAGAATGCCAAAGGTCAATGCCTTTGGAAAATTCCACGTCACTCGCGGGACCCAAGAGGGTCCCGCATATCCGCCATAGACGGTCGGGTGCTCCGACCAGTCCTCCTCCCAGCGGCGCGGTTGCGTGTCGCTGCTCCACCGCAGCCGGCCGAGTGTCGACCACTCTTTCGGGTCCTCCGTAGCCAAGTGACCTTGGTCTCCTACACATCTGACTGTCTGGAAACACACTGCCCTACCTTCATGAGGCAAGCTGGTGTGTCGACCCTCATCCTCTTCCTCAGGTCACCGCATCTCCGTTCTTAGCCCAAAAAATAAAACGATTGCATATTTGCAATCCTCAAGTCGAGGGCTCTGCGTCCATATGTCGCGCTCAAAAAAATATTGCATTTGTAGGATCATTAAATATTCAGTGTTGAATAAATCATGAAGAATGTTCAAAGAATCAAAAGATAAGAGGCACGATATATGCACGGGATGATTTCCATGTCAGTTTGGACATCTTCGTTGGGAAACCAGAATATGAAGAATTATTAAATAAGTTTAATCATATTAAAATCATACCCCTACCTATATTTTATGATGGAGGTGGCGCGAGGAAGAAGATGAAGTCGTTGAAGATTGATGTCAGTGTTCGTCACTCCCGCAAGATGCTCCAAGGTCAGTTTCTCGTTCTTCGGTTCTGCAATTCATTCTTCGTTGGAGGATCTCCTTTACTGGAGAAAGATCTTTCCAACTCTCTAAATCTCTCCCCTCCTTTTCCAATTCCTATTCCCATGAGAGGTGAGTTGCCAAATTATATAAGCTAAAGCAATAATTTAATTAAAGTTTGTACCTTAATTAAATTAAGTTGGCACATTTAATTTGGGGAAATACAAGTGTTGAAAGTTGATTTATTAATTCCAAATTAATGAATCCTATTAATTAAGGTGGGATGAGGTTACAGATTTTGTGTAACTAGGCATTTAATGTTTAGCATTAAATGCCTAACCACCCTCGTGTGGTCCCCACCTTCATGTTTCAAATGAGAGGTTTAAATTTCAAAAATAAAATAAAGCATGTTTATTTTATTTTCTCCCACAAAAATTCCAAAAACTACTTTCCACCCTCGACCTACATGGTCGAGGTAAAGGTCTCATTAAGATAATATTGGTGTTGTGAGTTTAACGGTGTCCTCAGATTTCAATTCCGAGCCCCGGTTCAAAATTTAAAAAATCCCGCACACACGTTCACTTAACACACACAAAATAAGCTCTGAAAATTATTAACAGTCACGATCAACCCATGCCTATCAAGGTTAGGCTCTGACTATGTGAAACATGACCCAAAAAACCCAATGGTACTCTCATATTTCTAATCCAAGTTACCATTTAAATGTTGTGGATTTTACAATAAAATAATTGTCACTTAATTTTTTTATTTAAGGACAAAAACTAACTTTCACTGGTGGCCTGCACCGACCAATGTTAGTATCTGGCTAAAAAAAGCATACCCCAAATTGTTCAGTGGTGGTCTCATATTTTTAATTCGAGTTACCATTTGTGAGATACAAACATATGAAAAATAAAATAAATTTATTTAATTATTTTATTTACAGTTATTCCATTTTAAGATTTTTCCACAGGAGGCCCACGCCGAATAAACATCAATGTCACCTAGGTTAAACCCGCAATCCTGATCACAACGGTTCCCTTGTATTTTTTATCTGAGTAACCATTTAAGATTTATTCTACTTTTTTTTGGAAAACTTCTTGTGGGTGTTAGTTAAATCTTAACAAAACATCGATGGATCAATCCATGCACTTAGGGACTTGGTGTAACATCCCAAGTAAGTAATGAAAAATATATTTTCTTATCTATGTCTATTTATGAATGAGATACTATTTTAGAGGCTTAAAATGAGAATAAATCCAATCTTAATCATAGAATACTCGAATATTTTTAAAATATTATTTTACCGCCTTTTGATGGAGAACATTTTTTAAATCAAATTATTGACAATTTTATAAGATCCATTTGTCAAAATAAACTTATTATTTAGGATTGGGACATTGAAATTTACTTTGGATAAATTTTTGGTATTTTTCTTACAATGTTCATTTTTTTAATGAATAGTGAAAGATACAGTATTTCACATCAAAATTGTTTTTTTCATCTAATTTAATTATATGGATAGATTATCTTTTTAATTGGTTTTAAAGATTAATTATAATATATTTTTACCATTTAATAAAATTTTGGTCATTTTAATTAATTTCACATTGTAATTGGAAATTAACAGGTGTCAAAAATTTGATAGATATTGTTTCTAAAAAACCGGCTATTAGTTTTGACGACGGGAATTATTTTTAAATTAATTACTACAATTTATGTGTTTGGAATTTGGTAAAATGGATTCCATATTTTGAATCAGAAGGTCCAAATTAGGTAATTAAGACACTTTTGTTTTTGGACATTATGAATAATAACGGCGGTAATTATCTTTAATTATCGTGATTAATTAGTAATCGGGTAGTTAGGGGTAATAAAATAATATTGTAATAATAAGAAATGACCCTCAAATCTGTCCTAATTCTACTGGTTGTGTCATGGAAGACCTTGGGATACCTTGTTCCAAACTTAGGGACCCCATGGAATCACTTTTGGGTGATAGTGACACTTTATCATTTTATTTTTAAAGAAAGGAGAATATCACAAAAGAATGTAACACCTAAGTAAAACAATTTTAGTTTTGTATGTGTAAAATATCTCTTAGACTATAAATAGTCATTGGAAATCTAAAAATATTTCCTACATCATATTATTTTTTTTATAATTTTTAGACATTAAATAAAGTAATTTATTTATGACACAATGATGATGCAGTGATTACCTCATTAATGAACGATTTAAATAAAATGAAACGATAATGTAAAATCTAGTACTTAAAATTGTCAAAAACCCATTGGATGGGTGTATTTATTACCCTTATCACCTTATCCTCAAAATATATCATTTTGGGACCTTTAAAATCCCAAACGCATTTTAAAATAAAGTAACATTTCATGACTTTCCAAGAGTGCCCCTCCTCCCTCTTATAAAAGGCCCCCACCTCTACCCTCCGTACCCACACCTCTAAAGCCATTTAATTGGCCAAAAATTGCTAATATTATATCTACACATCCCTCTATTCATTATATAATCCTTACCTTATGCAGAAAGCTCTTCAAGAAACCATTTTGTTTCAAACCAAGGGGAGTTACACTATTTAAAGGTAAAGTCTTCTCTAATGTTCTTTTGTTTTATTTTTCTTCTCCAACACCCTAAAATATTTTCATTCCATTATTTTGTAACAAAAAAAGTATCTTAAATATACTAGGATTTTTTTATAATAATTATTCTAGCTACACTTACACACACCTCTGTCTAATGGTTAAAGAACATACTGTTTCTGTGGATGACGAATTACTACCTCACGGAACGATGAATGTTCAATATCCTTTTAACACCTTTCATGGTGGACATTAAGATATCACTATATTTATATATGATATATATTATTTTTATGTTTTCCTTATGATTCTGAATCTTTCATTTATGGCATACATTTATGGTTTCTGTTATAGATAAATGCGATAATTTCATTTTTGGAAGTGCGGACTACTATGACAACCCTGCTTTTTATTACAACTTAAACATGTTTTATTACATAAAACATCACTTGATCCAACAAATAAGATTGATAGGTTTAGTGTCTTTGGGACTTAGGATCATTACAAAAAAACTTTAAACTTGAAATACAACATCTTTATTGAAAACTTCCTTTACATGACCACTACATTCCTTCGTACTTAGCATTGCATGGGATAACCTGAGGACATGCATAAGAAAAGGGTGAGCTATAAAGCCCAGTAAGGGAGTACACAATAAATAACATGAGGATTACAATACATGTTAGGCAATAGGAACATCAATAGAGCATAAGAGTAACACGAACATAATGGCATGATAAAGCATGATAATCATAACATGGAAATGTGGCAACAACACTTAACATTGAATGAGCATGAGCCAATGCTCATTGCACATGGAGCATGAGTAAACCCTCATTGCACTTGAAAAATGATTAAACCCTCGTTGCACTTGAATTAGCATGAGTCAACACTCATTGCACATGACGTATCATGATACTATACTTTATCCAATGCATTGGAGCACTATAAAGGGCGCACCCTTCTTAAACATTTCATTTCATTTATAAGTGTGCCACATGGATCATAAAACATGGATTCATAAAACATAATCATTTATTCCACGATAAAGGAATGTGGAATTCATAAATGAAACTTTATAATCAATTAGTAAATGTGCATAAAGGTGAATACCCTTGATGGAGAAATGGGCATGGTATTCACTACACAATGATATTGGCTTAGAAAATCGGTGTGATTTCGGCAGCGTAACAGCGTGACCTAAGAATTCATAAAAAATGGTTGATGAGAGAGAAAGGGGTTCCTCAGCATATTTACATGTAATGGATAGTAAGGAGGTCATATAGATACATGTCCCAACAATTGAAAAGGAATTTAGATTCATGATACAAAAGTATTTCTTGAATATAGAAGGGGAGAAAAAGGTTCCTTTCGGAATTTCGGCATAGTAACGGGTGTACATGGGAGGCATTTAATGAGATAGAAAGGGGTCTCTCATCATTCAAACAATAAGAGGGAATTATGGGAGAGGTTATAAACCATACCCCAACATTCATAATTTAAATTAAAAGGGCAATACAACTTAAAGAAAATTGACAAAAATTAGAAAGGAATAAGAAAACCCTTACTTGGAAGTGTGCTTCCAAAGGCTAGAGAGAGGCTTGTGAGAGGCTTATTGGGAGCTTGGGGCACCTTGAGAGGATTCTAGAGAGAGTAGGGAAGAGTTTGGACGAACTCCAAGGGCTTTGAGTGAGGATGAAGTGGGATCTTGGGTGGGTTTATATAGAAAGGTGAGGGAATTCTTTATTATTTAGGTTTGGGACCCCTTATATTAAAATAATCCAAACCATAAACCATCCCATGGTATTTTCCCATGGTTTCTGGAAAAGGAAAGAGGAAAACAATATTTTACAAGGAAAAGGTCCGAACCTATTAAAAAATTAGTGTTTCTTATGTGGAGGTGAGTCACACTCCCATGGAAATTAATTTAAAAAGGCAAAGTGTTGAATAAGTCTTGAGGGCTCCATTAATGCTTTGAAAAGTAATTCAAACAAACCCAAAACCTCATTATTTTAATGATAAAACACATATTGGCCGAACATAAGGATTATGGTATTTTATTACATCACCATTGGGTCATTATGATGTCATAAATCACATTATATATTTAAATGGTATTTAATTTTTACCCAAAACATTGACTATCTCATAAAATTATGAAAAATTCCCCGTTGGATAATTTCGATGCCCTGATTCCAAAAATAATATTTATTTTATCTAAATAATTTTCTAAATATGTTAATTTTCACTCTTAAAATAAAAACCGACATTTATAAAAAATTCATGGGTTTTGACAGAAATGGCTTTCAAACCTTAATAAAAATTGTAATTGCATTCATAAAATTATAAGAACATTTATATTTAATAAAAATTAATTTAATATTAATAATAATATTTTATTAAAATATTATTTAATTCAAAAATCCTTTAATTTAATAAAATATAATTCTTAATTAAATAATAACTAAAAACACCATTTGTACTTTAAAAAATAATTACAATGTATCGAAAATGACTAGAAATTATATTCATTATTATATATAGAAATAATGTACATGAACATGGTGCTACTTATTTGTTACATAACCCCTTAAAAAATCCGCATAAGACCTAAGGGTAAGGTGTGCGATGGTGACAGACTCTTGGGGTGGCTCGAATAACATCGCTCGAGTTGTAATTTCAATCAACTTCCACTTTTCCCATAGATGATCACGTTCAAGCTTGACTTGATGAAGCTCAGCTTGGGCTAGGTCAA
Source organism: Viscum album (assembly GCA_963277665.1). Taxonomy (NCBI): domain Eukaryota; kingdom Viridiplantae; phylum Streptophyta; class Magnoliopsida; order Santalales; family Viscaceae; genus Viscum; species Viscum album. The sequence goes on along the minus strand of OY728143.1, from coordinate 1,979,662,132 downwards.
GGGAAAATTTCAAAGACGCCACCTCTTTTCCGAGATCCGACAAATGGGCTTCGTAAGGGGCAATTCTACTGGATGAGGCCATCACTTCCCTTTTCTGAGTAGAAATGGGTTCGTTAAAGCCTTATATTTATACTACTCAGATGATCACTGTTTAACGGCTATAAAAGTAACGGTCACAAATCTTAATGTAAAACTAAAGAATTTGACATCTTATAAAAATATTTTTCATAAAGAAACATTTAACTGGATCAAGATGGATTTTCCATTAATGAAACTTTGGGTCGTTACAATATTCCCCCCTTAAGAAATTTCTCCCTTGAAATTTTCCTTTTCCCACACTAAAACAAATGTGGGTAACTCAGCTTCATCATATCCTCCGACTCCCAAGTTGCTTCTTCAAACTTGTGGTTTCTCCACAACACCTTGACGAGGGGCATTGTCTTATTTCGTAGAACTTTTTCTCTACGATCTAAGATCTTCACTGGTTTCTCCTTATAAGAAAGATCATCTTCCAATTGTACCACCTCGGAAGAGAGTACATGTGAATGGTCCGGTATGTACTTCCTTAAGAGGGATACATGAAAGACATCATGCACCTTGGCCATAGTAGGTGGAAGTGCTAGTCGATAGGCCACAACCCCAACACGATCAAGAATCTCGAAGGAGCCGATGTACCTTGGACTTAACTTCCCTTTCTTTCCAAACCTCATGACCTTCTTCCATAGAGATATGTGTAAAAACACCATGTCTCCGACTTTAAACTCAAGGTCTTGTCGACGATTATCTGCATAACTCTTCTGTCGACTTTGGGCTGCCTTGATATGCTGCTGAATGGTTTTCACCTTCTCCACCATTTCTTTGACCATTTCTGGTCCAAGCAGCTTACGTTCACCGACCTCATCCCAACATGCCGGTGTTCTACACCTTTTCCCATACAGGGCTTCATATGGTGCCATTTGGATGCTCGAGTGGAAACTATTATTATAAGAGAACTCAACCAGAAGAATATGTTGATCCCATCCTCCTTTAAAGTCCATTGAGCACGCTCTCAACATATCCTCAAGTGTTTGGATAGTCTGCTCGGATTGGCCATCAGTTTGAGGATGATAGGTTGTACTGAAGTTCAGTTCAGTATTCAGAGCATGTTGAAGACTCGTCCAAAACTTAGAGGTAAATCTTGGATCTTGGTCAGAAACAATAGATAGTGGTACTCCATGAAACCGTACCACATCCCTGATATATATCTGTGCCAGTTGATCCAAAGAGAAATCCTCTCAAATAGCAATGAAGTGTGCAGTCTTTGTAAGACGATCCACAACAACCCAGATTGCATTGTTGCCTTTGGATGTCCTTGGATTTCCGGTGACAAAGTCCATGGTGATGTTCTCCCATTTCCATTCTGGTATGGGCAATGGTTGCATCATCCCATTAGACTTCTGCCTCTCTGCCTTCACATGCTGACACACTAGGCACTTTGATGTATATTCAGCGATCTCCTTCTTCATATTATCCCACCAAAAGTTTTCTCGGAGATCTCGATACATCTTTGTGCTCCCTGGGTGAATAGAGAAATTTGAACTATGTGCATCATCCAAAAGTTCCTTCTTCAGCTCCGCACTTGATGGAACACATAGTCATTTCCCAAACCGCACAATTCCTTCTTCATTAACATTAAACTCTGTGGATTTTCCCTTTTTGATAGCTTCCACTTTTTCTTGGATTCCTGCATCATCCTTTTGAGCATCCTTTAACCTTTCTAAAAGAGATGGTTAAGCAATCATTTGTGAATGGATTGATGATGTTCCCTTATTTATGATCCCCACATCCATCTTCATTAAGTCTAAGAAGATTGGATCCTTCTCAATTCTCATCATTGATAGAATCGCTGGATCCTATCTACTTAGGGCATCTGCCACCTTGTTCTCTTTCCCAGGGTGGTAATGTATTGAACAATAATATTCCTTGATGAGCTCTATCCATATTCTCTGGTTCATATTAAGCTCTTTCTGTGTGAATATATATTTAAGACTCTTGTGGTCAGTATATATCTCACATTTCTCTCCATAGAGATAATGCCGCCAGATTTTCAAGGAAATATCACCGCCGCTAACTCCAGATCATGTGTTGGATAGTTTCGCTCATGGATTTTCAACTGCCTTGAGGCATAGGATATCACTTTATCATTCTACATCGGCACACATCCTAAGCCCTTCTTCGAAGCATCATTGAATACCACAAAAAGCTCCCCACTTGTGGGTAAAGTGAGCACGGGTGCAGTGATAAGCCTCATTTGCAACTCCTTGAAGCTTTCATCGCATTCATCACTCCAAGAAAAATTTAATCCCTTTAGAGTTAGCTTGGTAATATGGTTGTACAATCGTGAGAAATTTCTCACAAATCGTCGATAATATCCAGCTAACCCCAAGAAGCAACGGATATCAGTTACCGATGTTGGCCTCAGCCATCCCTCAATTGCATCTGTTTTGGAGGGGTCCACAGATATCCCACTTCTTGTGATGATATGGCCCAAGAATGAGACCTCCTTCAACCAGAACTCACACTTGTTGTACTTGGCATAGAGCTTCTCCTTGCGCAAAGTCTCCAGTACAGTTCTTAAATTCTCCTCATGGTCCTCCTTGGTTTTGGAGTATATTATAATATCATCTATAAAGACAACCACAAATTTGTCTAGGTAATCTCTAAAGACTCTATTCATCAAGTCCATGAATATTTCTAAATCATTGGTGAGTCTGAAAGGCATTACTATAAATTCATAGTGCCCGTACCTTGTACGAAAAGCAGTCTTGGGGATATCTTCCTTCTTCACCCTTACTTGATAATATCCCGATCGCAAGTCCACCTTGGATAAGTATTGTGCTCCATGCAGGTGATCAAACAAGTCATCGATTATTGGGAGAGGATACTTGTTCTTTATCGTGATTTTGTTAAGTTCACGATAATCGTTGCAAAGCCGCATTGACCCATCCTTCTTCTTGATGAAGAGGACTGGTGCACCCCATGGTGATGCACTTGGGCATATAAACCCTTTATCCAGATTCTCCTGTAGTTGTTTCTTCAGATCTTCAATCTCATCGACATCCATTCTATATGGAGTCTTGGATATTTGTAGCGCCCCAGGTATAAGTTCAATTGAGAACTCAACATCTCTTCTTGGAGGAAGACCAGGAAGTTCCTCGGGAAATACTTCAGCGAATTCCCTCACAATAGGGATTTCTTTAAGGGTGGTTTCTTCCTTGGACTCAATCATCTGAGCCAGATATGCGTGCTCATAAGACAGTAATATCCATGCTTGAGATGATGGAGCTAAAGGGGATTCGTCTTCCTCCTGACACTTGTAAAGAATCGGGGGTCGATTCTCTATATGGAGTGTGATTTCCCTCTCCTGTCAATTTATGTTGGCTCTATATAAGGAAAGCCAATCCATGCCAAGAATTGCAAAGAATTCCACCAGAGGGAGTATGATGAGGTTCGACGGGAAATTCAATCCACAGATTATAACAAGGGATGACTTATACTCATGGTATGCAATGATTGCCCCATTTTCTGTACTCACCGACATCTTTACTTCCATGATTTGTGGTGGTGCAGGGATTGTTCTACTAAACTTTTGAGATATAAAAGAATGCGTAGAACCTGAATCAAAAAGTATGTTCGCTATTCTTGAATGAATAACTAGCGTACCTGTCACCACTTCGTTGTCGGGGTTCACTTCGGCAGAAGTGATGGAAAAAGTTCTTCCTTGTTGTCTTGGAGGTTGCTGGTTGCCTCCAATAACCCTTGGATTAGGGCACTAATTTGCAAAATGACCCGGTTCTTTTCATTTGTAGCATTGAACAACGCGTTGAGGTTCGAACGGAGCGTTCCTCTCCTCTGTCGTAGCTGCGGGTCCTTCTTGCTGACAGTTAACATCTAGGTGCCCTTCTCTTCCACACTTGAAGCATTTTCTTGTCCCCCTAAGGCAATTTCTAGGTTGCTTCTTTCCACACTTTTGGCAAGTGGGCTGCTGGAACTTCTTAGCGCTGTTGGATTTATCCATCGGACCACCATCATTGAAGTCCACCTTACATTTCTTGTCCCCATGATACCCCTGTGATTCTCCGATCTCCATTTCAACCTTGAGGGCACATCGGACAATTTCCTCATAGCTGTCGGAGTCACGGATCGCTAATGCTTTCCGCAAGCCAGGCTTCAGCTCACCAAAGAAGTGGTCAACCTTGCATTCGGGGGTAACGACAAAGCCGGAAGCGTATCGTGAAAGCCTTGTGAAGTTTGCCTCGTACGCTCCCACAGATTCTTCATCTTTCTTTTTGAGGGAAAGGAATTCCCTTTCCATCTTAAGACGGAGGGTGCGTGGAAAATATTTATCGAAAAACATCTTCCGGAATTCCTTCCATTCCAAAGCCTCGATCTCCTCCCTAGGCTTCGTATTTTTGATCAACGTCCACCATTGATCAGCATCACCCTCCATACGATAAGCCTCCAGGAGAACCTTCTCTTTTTCAGAGCATTGGAGAATGGAGAATATCTTTTCAATGGAGTTGATCCATTGTTCAGCGATCGTGGGATCAGATGATCCACTAAAAGTATGAGGCCTTTGTCTCATGAATCTCTCGATAGCGACTTGTTCTTTCTTAGTGGGGGGGGGGGGTTGAACGTTCCTCTTGACTAGTGTTTCTATTCAAAACTTGAGTTAGCTGAGAGAGAAGCATGACAAAGTTCGCAATTCCCGCTCCCATTGGATTGGGCATCTCATAAGTACAATCATCACACTGATCTTCACAATGGTTGTTAGCCCGAGTTCTCCTATTACCGGCCATTGGCTGGAATAAAAGGAAAGTTAGGGGTAACACATAAAGGTTATTCCAAAGACAAAAGTTGATGACTTATAAATAAACTTTAATCTCTTTAACTCATGAGTCTATATGATTCAATCCAGGCTTTTCATGATCTTCCTTCTAACATATATTCATAGGGGCATTTTTTCCCTTAATAAGGGTTCATACTAAGATTGTGAATTTATCAAAACATATCCCCGGGAGTTTTGTAACCAAGAGTGCAGCAAGGCCCGTTGTCGTGCACCAGTTCCTATTCGATTCTAGCTCAAAGCGGTGTTTTCGTGTTTTACCCCTAGGATACATCTGTGCCAGAGCAGCCTCTACCTGCTCGTATCCAAAAAGGGATGTATTTTTTTGATAAACCACTTACTTAGTATTTACCAAAACATAGGGATGTTTTTATTATACTTAGTCTTGTATCTAAGGCTTTACTAGGGTTTCCTAATCCCAAAAATAACTAATCCTATCCTCTGATACCAACTATGACAACCCTGCTTTTTATTACAACTTAAACATGCTTTATTACATAAAACTTCACTTGATACAACAAAGAAGATCGAGAGGTTTAGTGTCTTTGGGGATTAAGATCATTACATAAAAACTTTAAACTTGAAATACAACATCTTTATTGAAAACATCCTTTACATGACCACTACATTCCTTCGTACTTAGCATTGCATGGGATAACCTGAGGACATGCATAAGAAAAGGGTGAGCTATAAAGCCCAGTAAGGGAGTACACAATGAATAAAATGAGGAGTACAATACATGTTAGGAAATAGGAACATCAATACATCATAAGAGTAACATGAACATAAAGGCATGATAAAGCATGATATTCATAACATGGAAATGTGGCAACAACACTTAACATTGAATTAGCATGAGCCAAGGCTCATTGCACATGGAGCATGAGTAAACCCTCATTGCACTTGAAGCACGAGTAAACCCTTGTTTCACATGAATTATCAAGAGTAAACACTCATTGCACATGACGTATCATGATACTATACTTTACCGAATGCATTGGAGCGCTATAAAGGGCGCACCCTTCTTAAACATTTCATTTCATGCATAAGTGTGCCACATGGATCATAAAACATGGATTCATAAAACATAATCATTTATTCCACGATAAAGGAATGTGGAATTCATACATGAATCTTTATAATCAATTAGTAAATGTGCATAAAGGTGAATACCCTTGATGGAGAAATGGGCATGGTATTCACTACACAATGATATTGGCTTTGAAAATCGGTGTGATTTCGGCAGCGTAATAGCGTGACATAAGAATTCATAAAAAATGGTTGATGAGAGAGAAAGGGCTTCCTCATCATATTTACATGTAATGGACAGTAAGGAGGTCATATAGATACATGTCCCATCAATTGAAAAGGAATTTAGATTCATGATACAAAAGTATTTCTTGAATATAGAAGGGGAGAAAAAGGATCCTTTCCGAATTTCGGCATAGTAACGGGTGTACATGGGAGGCATTTAATGAGAGAGAAAGGGGTCTCTAATCATTCAAACAATAAGATGGAAGTATGGGAGAGGTGCTAAACCATAACCCAACATTCATAATTTAAATTAAAAGGGCAATACAACTTAAAGAAAATTGAAAAAAATGAGAAAGGAAGAAAAAACCCTTACTTGGAAGTGTGCTTCCAAAGGCTAGAGAGAGGCTTGTGAGAGGCTTCTTGGGAGCTTGGGGCACCTTGAGAGGATTCTAGAAAGAGTAGGTCAGAGGTTGGACGAACTCCAAAGGCTTTGAGTGAGGAGGAAGTGGGAGCTTGGGTGGGTTTATATAGGAAAGGTGAGGGAATTCTTTATTATTTAGGTTTGGGACCCCTTATATTAAAATAATCTGAAGAACAAACCATCCCATGGTATTTGACCATGGTTTCTGGAAAAGGAAAGAGGAAAACAATATTTTACAAGGAAAAGGTCCGAACGTATTAAAATATTAGGGTTTCTTATGTGGAGGTGAGTCACACTCCCATGGAAATTAATTTAAAAAGGAAAAGTGTTGAATAAGTCTTGAGGGCTCCATTAATGCTTTGAAAAGTAAGTCAATCAAACCCAAAACCTCATTATTTTAATGATAAAACACATATTGGCCGAGCATAAGGATTACGGTATTTTATTACATCGCCATTGGGTCATTATGATGTCATAAAACACATTATATATTTAAATGGTATTTAATTTTTACCCAAAAATTTGACTGTCTCAGAAAATTATGAAAAATTCACCGTTGGATAATTTTGAAGTCCTGATTCCAAAAATAATATTTATTTTATCTAAATAATTTTCTAAATATGTGAATTTTCACTTTTAAAATAAAAACCGACATTTATAAAAAATTCACTGGTTTTGATAGAAATGGCTTTCAAACCTTAATAAAAATTGTAATTGCATTCATAAAATTATAAGATCATTTATATTGAATAAAAATTAATTTAATATTAATAATAATATTTTACTAAAATATTATTTAATTCAAAAATCCTTTAATTTAATAAAATATAATTCTTAGTTAAATAATAACTAAAAACACCATTTGTACTTTAAAAACTAATTACAATGTATCAAAAATGACTAGAAATTATATTCATTATTATATACAGAAATAATATACATGAACATGGTGCTACTTATTTGTTACATAACCCCTTAAAATAGCTGCATAATACCTAAGGGTAAGGTGTGCGATGGTGACAGACTCTTGGGGTGGCTCGGATAACATCGCTCGAGTTGTAATTTCAATCAACTTCCACTTTTCCCGTAGACGATCACGTTCGAGCTTGACTTGATGAAGCTCAGATTGGGCTTGGTCAAGGGAAAATCCCAAAGATGCCACCTCTTTTCCGAGATCCGACAAATGGGGTTCGTAAGGGGTAATTCTACTGGATGAGGCCATCGCTTCCTTTTTCTGAGTAGAAATGGGTTCGTTAAAGCCTTATATTTATACTACTCAGATGATCACTGTTCAACGGCTATAAATGTAACGGTCACAAATCTTAACATAAAACTAAAGAAGTTGACATCTTATAAAAACAGTTTTCATAAAGAAACATTTAACTGGATCAAGAGGGATTTTCCATTAATGAAGCATTGCGTCGTTACAACTACCGCCCCCTCAAAGTGATTTGAATCGTTAATGCCATATGTGGGACATGTAAAGGATGGAGCTAATAATATTATATGTGATATTATAATGGAATTATAATATACCTTTATATCATTATTATTATATTCCATTAAATACGAAATAGAAATGAAAGTAGCGTTCAGGCGTACGTACGGTTTACCTTCTCCATGAACGGTGCATTTCATTTCTTACCTATAAATGTTATGTACTATTATAAATACAAGTATATGATGGATATATATGATATATATGATATCCAAATCATGAATATAATTCTATATATAATGAACCTTTGACCACATGAACAACATGTAATCGTAAGAAGTCCATTTTTGACTTAAGTACCAAATATCGACAAAATGTACATTATTAACTTAAATGATTACATAATGTTTATAACATGAAAATAAGTGATATAAAAGGAATAATAAACTTTAAAAAGGTTTTTAAGCAAGTATAAATTAACTCTAGTTTATTACTCATGATATTAAAGAATGATCAAGTCAAATCAGACACGAGGTAACGGACTTCGTCTCAATCTCCTTTCATTGAGGCATATTTTGTTTTATACAAAACTTTGTTTTATACAGTGTATAAACCCCTTTGTATATTGACATTAATTCAAAAGGAATATTTTTACCCGAATCGTTTTAGTAAATGAAAAAAGGGAATGTTTTTTCTTACGTATGTGGTGACAATGACTTTTCTGCCGTAGTGACCATTATTTGATATTCGACTTCCTCTACAAGCCATAACTTTTTTTAAAAATAAAAAATAAATAACATGTTTTACTTTTCTTTTATTTTGGTATTGAAAATGGTTTTGATAATGTTTTTATTATATCAATGTGTTGTATTTATATCTTGTGATTGAAATGTGGAAATGTTATGTTTCCTTTATGCATGTTTTATGTGATACGATTATGTTATGGTTCTTGGGCATTGTTTATGAAGACGAGTGGTTTCGTGATAAACTAAGGGTGGGTGAGCCCGATATAGCTATCTAATGCATTGGTTAACACGAAGGGTTTAAACGCTAAGGTTTCTCCAAAGAGATTTAGGGAATATACTGTGATGGGTATTCCAAATGTAACCATGAGGGTTACTCCCTACATAAGAATGTTATGAATGCCTCAAGATACCTTTATGTCTTATGATTTCTATGAGTTATTCATGAATCTTATGATTTCATGAGGTATGTTAATGTGCTTATGTTTTATGTGTAAAGTATGATTTCATTGATTCTTATATATACATGGAATAATGTTTTCATTCCGTATTTTTATATACCTTACTGAGCTATTTATGCTCATCCCTAGTTTTTGAAATGTTTTTCACAGGTCAAGGGAAAAGTACATGATATGAGGATAGTGTCGAGGAAGTGTCAAGAAAGAATCCATGTTTTATTTTAAATATGTTTCCTTTGATGGGAAAAATTAATACTGTCTTTTATGTAACCACCTTGTTTAAATGTGGAATGTAATGCCTGATTTATGATATAATTCTCTAAAACTCTAAACCTGAAAAGATCCTCAATGTTTATTCTTGAAATAACTAAAGATTAAGTAATGTTTAAGGCTGGGGCCTTATAGTTGGTATCAATGGTTGGTTTAGATAACTTTATGAGTTAGAATTATATTAAATGATTATCCAAAAATATTTGTTATAGTCAAATTGAAATGATATAGCATTTGAAGATTACCATGTTGCTTCAACTAAAACATGTTTGTTCAGAATGGTTTTCCCCAGAGGAAACAGGGAAGTAGTGCTAGGAAGGCATACAGAAGGAAATGACCTTCCAAATCAGCATCCTGAGATGGTCGGAATTGGAACTAAATATTTTGTTGTAGCAATGGCGCAGTTGACTCAGGCGATAAATGGTGGTGGTATCTATGCATGAGATCATCCAGATCAACCGCAAAGGAAAATGTTAGTGGTGGAACATTTCATGGGGCAACATCCCCAATCATTCAGAGGATCATATATATGACAACCCTGCCTTTTTATTACAACTTAAACATGCTTTATTACATAAAAATTCACTTGATCCAACAAAGATGATCGAGAGGTTTAGTGTCCTTGGGGATTAGGATCATTACATAAAAACATTAGACTTGAAATACAACATCTTTATTGAAAACTTCCTTTACATGACAACTACATTCCTTCGTACTTAGCATTGCATGGGATAACCTGAGGACATGCATAAGAAAAGGGTGAGATATAAAGCCCATTAAGGGAGTACACAATGAATAACATGAGGAGTAAAATACAAGTTAGGAAATAGGAAAATCAATAGAGCATAAGAGTAAAATGAACATAAAGGCATGATAAAGCATGATAATCATAAATGGAAATGTGGCAACAACACTTAACATTGAATTAGCATGAGCCAAGGCTCATTGCACATGGAGCATGAGTAAACCCTCATTGCACTTGAAGCACGAGTAAACCCTCATTGCACATGAATTAGCATGAGTCAACACTCATTGCACATGACGTATCATGATACTATACTTTACCCAATGCGTTGGTGCGCTATAAGGGCGCACCCTTCTTAAACATTTCATTTCATGCATAAGTGTGCCACATGGATCATAAAACATGGATTCATAAAAAATAATCATTTATTCCACGGTAAAGGAATGTGGAATTCATACAAGAAACTTTATAATAAATAAGTAAATGTGCATAAAGGTGAATACCCTTGATGGAGAAATGGGCATGGTATTCTCTACACAATGACATTGGCTTAGAAATTCGGTGCGATTTTGCCAGCGTAACGGCGTGACATAAGAATTCATAAAAATGGTTGATGAGAGAGAAAGGGGTTCCTCATCATATTTACATGTAATGTACAGTAAGGAGGTCATATAGATACATGTCCCAACAATTTAAAACGAATTTAGATTCATCATACAAAAGTATTGCTTGAATATAGAAGGGGATAAAAAGGTTCCTTTCGGAATTTCGGCATCGTAACGGGTGTACATGGGAGGAATTTAATGAGAGAGAAAGGAGTCTCTCATCATTAAAAAAATAAGAGGGAAGTATGGTAGAGGTGCGAAACCATACCCCAACATTCATAATTGAAATTAAAAGGGCAATACAACTTAAAGAAAATTGACAAAAATGAGAAAGGAGGAAAAAACCCTTACATGGAAGTGTGCTTCCAAAGGCTAGAGAGAGGCTTGTGAGAGGCTTATTGGGAGCTTGGGGAACCTTGAGAGGATTCTAGAGAGAGTAGGGCAGAGTTTGGACGAACTCCAAGGGCTTTGAGTGAGGAGGAAGTGGGAGCTTGGGTGGGTTTATATAGGAAAGGTGAGGGAATTCTTTCTTATTTAGGTTTGGGATCCCTTATATTAAAATAATCCAAACCACAAACCATCCCATGGTATTTGACCATGGTTTCTGTAAAAGGAAAGAGGAAAACAATATTTTACAAGTCCAAGGTCCGAACCTATTAAAAAATTAGGGTTGCTTATGTGGAGGTGAGTCACACTCCCATGGAAATTAATTTAAAAAGGCAAAGTGTTGAATAATTCTTGAGGGCTCCATTAATGCTTTGAAAAGTAAGTCAAAAAAACCCAAAACCTCATTATTTTAATGATAAAACACATATTGGCCGAACATAAGGATTATGGTATTTTATTACATCACCATTGGGTCATTATGATGTCATAAAACACATTATATATTTAAATGGTATTTAATTTTTACCCAAAAATTTGACTGTCTCAGAAAATTATGAAAAATTCACCGTTGGATAATTTCGACGTCCTGATTCCAAAAATAATATTTATTTTATCTAAATAATTTTCTAAATATGTGAATTTTCACTTTTAAAATAAAAACCGACATTTATAAAAAATTCACGGGTTTTGACAGAAATAGCTTTCAAACCTTAATAAAAAAATTTAATTGCATTCATAAAAATATGAGATAATTTATATTTAATAAAAATTAATTTAATATTAATAATAATATTTTATTAAAATATTATTTAATTCAAAAATCCTTTAATTTAATAAAATATAATTCTTAATTAAATAATAACTAAAAACACCATTTTTACTTTAAAAACTAATTACAATATATCAAAAATGACTAGAAATTATATTCATTATTATATACAGAAATAATGTACATGAACATGGTGCTACTTATTTGTTACATAACCCCTTAAAATAGCCACATAAGACTTAAGGGTAAGGTGTGTGATGGTGACAAACTCTTGGGGTGGCTCGGATAACATTGCTCGAGTTATAATTTCAATCAACTTCCACTTTTCCCGTAGACGGTCACGTTCGAGCTTGACTTGATGAAGCTCAGATTGGGCTTAGTCAAGGGCAAATCCGAAAGACTCCACCTCTTTTCCGAGCTCTGACAAATGGGCTTCGTAACGGGAAATTCTACTAGATGAGGCCATCACTTCTTTTGTCTGAGTAGAAATGGGTTCGTTAAAGCCTTATATTTATAATACTCAGATGATCACTGTTCAATGGCTATAAAAGTAATGGTCACAAATATTAACGTAAAACTAAAGAAGTTGACATCTTATAAAAACATTTTTCATAATGAAACATTTAACTGGATCAAGAGGGATTTTCCATTAATGAAACTTTGGGTCGTTACAATATAACCCTGTGTTAGCTGAAGGGTGGATTAAATCACTGGAGAAGATTTTACATGTCATGGGGTGTTCAGACAATCGAAAGGTTAGTCTTTATTTTTACCATTTGGAGGGTGAAGCAGATCAGGGGTAATCGATGGTTAAAAATATCAGGTACGCTGATGATATTGATGCTCTTGAATGGGATGAATTCAAAGGTATGTTTCTTGAGAAATATTTTCCTAAGGCTATTCGACTTAGGATGGAAAAACAATTCTTAGAATTGAGTAAATAGGACGACTCAGTGGCTGCTTATGAAGAAAGGTTCACTCGATTGGCCAGGTATGCTCCAAATTTTATCTGAGATCTTGATAGTAAAATCAATCATTTTTACTCAAGATTAAATCCAAAATATCGAAGGGCATTGGCTTCTCGTGAGTTCAAAAGTTATGAAAAGATTGTTCGATGTGCTGAGAAGGTGGAAATGGAGTTTGCTGATGATCAAGTGTTATATGACAACCGACAGAAGAAGAGACCGAGGTGGCAGTAGAAAGGGAAGAATTATTCAAAAAGGTTTGATGGTAAGAAAACTAAATTTTTACTATGTGATAAATGTGGTAAAAATCATGATGGGGAATGTCTTTTGAATTCTGGAAAGTGCTACCGATGTGGTAATATTGGATATAAGGATCATGATTTCACTGAAAAAGATTAGGGTGATGGTAAGATGAAATCTTATTTACAGTTAGTGAAATGTTTCAAGTGCAATGAGATGGGTCATTATTCAAGTGAGTGTTCGACAAAGAGCTCGAATGATGGGAATCAGTCAAACTACAAACATAAAGGAAAGGTTAAATCCTTTGCAACTACATTAGAAGATTTTGGGCCATCAAATGTAGTGGTATTAGGTACTTTGTTTGTTTTTTCAGATTATGCCAGTGTGTTGTTTGATTCAGGGTCTACACATTATTCCATCTCTGAAAAATTTTCTTGTAAATTGGGAATACCATCTCAAGAAAGGACTCCTGAACTTTGGGTAAAAACACATGGTGGAAATTATTAGGCAAAAAGAATTTATAAGAATCTTCCTATCCTTATCCGTGGAAAGAACCTATTTACAATCCTTATTGTTTCACCTCTAGTAGTGTTTGATGTTATCCTTGGTATGGATTGGCTCTTTGTTTACCATGATAAGATTGAATATAGAGCTAATGAAGTTTATTTTTAGAAATAATTTCATTTTGTGTACAAGAATGAACCCTTACTGTTAATAACATATCAAGTGGCTGAGAAACTTGTAAAAGATATAAATGAATGTTACCTTGCACATATTGTTGAAAATAAAGGAACCGTTCGGATTAATGATGTTCTAGTGGTAAATGAGTATCCTGATGTTTTTCCTGATAAGTTTCCTGGAATAATACCAGATCGGGAAGTTGAATTTACTGTTGACTTAGTTCCTGATGCTAAGACAATTTCAAAACCCCCTTATTTAATGGCTCAAATTGAACTTTTAGTGTTGAAGGATCAATTGCATGATTTATTAGAGAAAGGTTTCATTCGACCTCGCACATCACTATGGGGTGCTCCTGTCTTATTTGTTAAAAAGAAATATGGTTCAATGAGACATTTCATTGATTATTGAGCCTTGAATAACATCACTGTTAAGAAAAAATATCCTTTTCCTCATATCGGTGATTTGTTTGATTATCTCTAGGGTGCTCAGTATTTTTCAAAGATTGACCTGAGATCGGGGTACCATCAGTTAAAGGTAAAGGAAGAAGATGTTCTGAATACTGCATTTCGTACAATATATGACCATTATAAATTTGTAGTAATGCATTTTGGGTTATCCAATGCACCTACTATATTCTTGGACCTTATGAATAGAATTTTCCATGAGTTCTTTGATAAGTATGTGGTTGTTTTCATTGATGATATTTGGGTGTTTTCTAAAAGTAAGGAGGAGCATGAAAGAAATTTAAGTGTTATTCGAAAAACCTTAAAAGAAATGAAATTTTATGGGAAATTCAGCAAGTGTGAGTTTTGGTTGTAACAAATTTCATTCCTTGGTCACATTGTTTCTAAAGATAGTATAACTATTGATGCTGCAAAAACAATGGTTGTTGAAGAATGTTCAAGACCCACAAATGTAACTGAGATTCATATTTTTCTTGGTTTGGCAGGCTATTACAGAAGGTTTGTTAAAAAAAATTCACGGTTATCTAGTCCAATGACTAAACTAACTCGGAAGGGTGTTAACTTTGTCTGGGAAAAAGAATGTGATGATTGGTTTCATGAATTGAAAAGAAAATTTGTGAATGCTCTAGTTTTGTAACTACCTTCCAGGAATAGTGATTTGTTATCTACAGTGATTCTTAAATAAAAGGACTTGGTTGCGTCCTAATGAAAAATGATCAGGTAATTTCTTATGCTTCATATCAGGTGAAAACTGATGAGGTAAATTACCCTACACATGATTTGAAAATAGATGATGTTGTTTTCACTTTAAAAATTTGAAGACAACATTTGTATGGAGTAAATTGTGAAATATATAGCCATCAAAAAAGTTTAAAGTATATATTCACTTAGAAATAATTGAATATGAGACAGAGGAGATGGATAGAATTAATCAAGGATTATGATAGTACAATTCATTACATTCTGGGAAAAGAAAATAAAGTGGATGATGCTTTGAGTGAAAAAAGTAATGCTTCATTAAATATGTTACATTTGTAATGTGATCATTTGGTTAAAGATTTGATGAAATTTGGCATAGAAGTTGTTGGTGCAGGATGTTCTTCTGTTCTGTTTTAGGTATCAGTGAAATCATCTTTATCAGATAGAATTAAGCAAGCACAGAAGCAAGACAGCAAGTTGCAGAAAAAGGTAGAGTTGGTTTAGAAGGGTAGGTTTTTTGAATTCAACATTTATAATGATTGTGTTTTGAGATTTGGGAGGAAATGTTGTGTGCTTTGTGATTCACAGTTGAAGAGAGAGTTGTTATGTGAATCTCATAGTTCTCCATTTTCAGTTCATCCTGGCAGTACTAAGATGTATAAATATCTTTGGGTGTATTACTGGTGGGATGGAATGAAAAGTGATATTTCTGATTTTACTGTGAAGTGTTTGACTTGCCAATAGGTTAAAGTAGATCGGCAGTTACCGAAAGGGATGCTTTATCCATTACGAGTGCCAGAGTAGAAATGGGAGAATATATCTATGGACTACGTTGTGGGATTGCAGAAGACACCTCAAGGTAATAATGTAATCTAGATTATTGTTGATCGCATGACTAAATCTGCTCATTTCCTTGCTATACAAGATACTTTTTCCCTAGACCAACTTTTTCATTTGTATCTTAAATAGATAGTTAGGTTACATGGAGTTCCCCACTCCATTGTATCTGATCGTGATCCCATGTTTACTTATAACTTTTGGAAAGGCCTTCAGAAGTCGTTGGGTGCTGAATTGAGTTTTAGTACAGCTTTTCATCCTCAATCAGATGGGCAGTCAGAACGAATAATTCAGACTTTGGATGATATGCTACGTGCTTGATCGATGGTTTATCAGGGAATTTGGGACCAACATCTTTCTTTGGTTGAGTTTTCTTATAATAACAGTTTTCATTCCAGTATATAGATGGCACCATTTGAGGCATTTTATGGGAATCAGTGTCGAACTCTAGCTTTTTGGGATGAAGTGGGTGAAAGGAAGTTGATGGGACCATAATTGGTAGATTATTTGGTAGAAATAGTTCAGCTGATACAGAAACACATGAGAATAGCTCAGAGTCGGCAGAAACATTATGCAGACAACAGGAGGAAGGATCTCTCTTTTGAGGTAGGTGATCATGTCTTCTAAAGTTTCACTATGTAAGAGTGTGATGTGATTTTTTAATAAAGGAAAGCTAAGTCCATGGTTCATTGGACCATATCAAATTCTGGAGAGAGTTGGATCAGTTTCATACCGAGTGGCTTTACCTCTGAGTTTATCTCAGGTACACAATGTTTTTCATGTTTCATTGTTAAAGAAGTACATGCTAGATCCATCTCATGTTTTGAGTCTAGAGATACTTCAGATGGAGGAGAATCTATCTTATGAGGAACAAACGGTTCAGATTCTTGTCAACAGGGTGAAAGTGTTGTGGAATAAGGTGATTCATCAGGTAAGGGTTTTTTGGAAAATCCACATGATTGAAGAGGCAACATGGGAATCTGAAAATTCAATGAGGGATAAATACCCCCCACTTATTAGACAGGTAAATAAATTGCGGGGATGCAATTTTCTAAAGGGGGAAGGATGTAACATCCCATGTAAGTAATAAATAATATATTTTTTTATCTATGTCTATTTATAAATTAGATAGTGTTTTAGAGGCTTAAAATGAGAATAAATCCAATCTTAAGCATAGAATACTCTAATATTTTTAGAAGATTGTTTTATCGCATTTTGATGGAAAACCATTTTTAAATGAAACATTTGAAAATTTGATAATATATATTTTTCAAAATAAACTTATTATTTAGGATTGGGACATTGAAATTTACTTTGGATAAATTTTTGGTATTTTTCTGACAAAGTTCATTTTTTAATGAATAGTTCAAAATACTTCATTTCACTTTAAAAATGTTTTTTTTCATCTAATTTAATTATATGGATAGATTAACTTTTTAATTGGTTCTAAAGTTTAATTAGAATATATTTTTACCATTTAATCCAATGTTGGACATTGTAATTAATTTCACTTTCGAATTGGGCATTAACACGTGTCAAACTTTTAATAGATATTGTTTCTAAAAACCCTCTATTTGTTTTGAAAATGGGAATTAGTTTTAAATTAATTACTGCAATTTATGTGTTTGGAATTTGGTAAAATGGATTCCATATTTTGAATCATCAGGTCCAAATTATGTAATTACGACACATTTGTTTTTGGACATTATGAATAGTAACGACGGTAATTATCTTTAATTATCGTGATTAATTTGTAATCAGGTAGTTAAGGGTAATAAGATAATATCATAATAATAACAAATGACAACAAAATGTGTCATAATACTACTGGATGTGTCATGGACGACCATGGGATTCCTTTTTCCAAACTTAGGGACCCCATGGAATTACCTTTGGGTGATAGTGACACTTTATCATTTTATTTCTAAAGAGAGAATATCACAAAAGTATGTAACACCTAAGTAAAAAAATTTTATTTTTGTCTGTATAAACTATCTCTTAGACTATAAATAGTAATTGGAAAGATAAAATGATTTCCTACATCATATTATTTGTTTTATAATTTTTAGACATTATATTAATTTATTTATTTATGACACCATGATGATGCAGCGATTACCTCATTAATGAACAATTTAAATAAAATGAAACGATAATGTAAAATATAAGACTTAAACTTGTCAAAAACATATTGTATTGGTGTATTTTTAACTCTTATCACCTTATCCTAGAAATATATCATTGTTTGCCTTTAAAATTTGAAACTCATTTTAAAATAAAGTAACATTTCATGACTTTCCAAGAGTGCCCCTCCTCCATCTTATAAAGGCCCCCACCTCTACCCTCCTTACCCACACCTCTCAAGCCATTGGCTTGGCCCAAATCTACTAATTTTATCTCTCCATATCTCTCTCTTCATCATAGAAGCCTTACCTTAGGTAGAAAGATCTTCAATAAACCCTTTTGGTGGAAACCAAGGGGAGTTACCTGATTTAAAGGTAAAGTCTTCTCTAATGTTCTTTTGTTTTATTTTTCTTCTCCAACCCCCTAAACTCTTTTTATTCCTTTATTTTGTAACAACACCAGAATATTCAATATACTAGGATGTTGTTATAAGAAGTATTCTAGCTACACTTACACACACCTCCATCTAATGGTTAAAGAACATATTATTTCTGTGGATGTCGAATTACTGCCTCAGGAAACGGTGATTGTTCAATCTTCATTTAACACCTTTGATGGTGGGCAATAAGATTTCACTCTATTTATATATAATATATATTATGTTTATGTTTTCCTTATGATTCTGTATTTTTCATTTATGGCATACCTATATTGTTTCCATTATGGATAAATGCGATAATTTCAATTCTTAGATGTGCGGACTACCGACCACTCCAAATGATTTGATTCATTAATTCCATATGTGGGATGTATAAATGATGGAGTTAATAATATTATATATTATATTATACTGGAATTATAATTCACCTTTATATCATTATGATTCCATTTCATTAAATATGAAAAAGAAATGAAAGTAGCGTTCATGCATACGTACGACTTACCATCTCCATGAACGGTGCATTTCATTTCTTACCTCTAAATGTTATGTATTATTATAAATACATCTATATTCAGGATATATATGATATATATGATATCCAAATCATGAATATAATTCTGGATATAATGAATCTTTGACAAAATGAACAACATGTAATTATAAGAAGTCCATTTTTGACTTAAGTACCAAATATCGACAAAAGGAACATTATTAACTTAAATGATTACATCATGTTTATAACATGGAAATAAGTGATATAAAAGGAATAATAAACTCGAAAAAGGTTTTTATGCAACTAGAAATTAACTATAGTTTATTATTTTGGAGATTAAAGAATGTTCAAGTCAAATGGGACACGTGGTAAGGGACTTCGTCTCAATCTCTTTTCATTGAGGTATATTTTGTTTTATACGCAACTTTATTTTATACGGTGTATAAAACCCTTTGAATTTTTACTTTAATTAAAAAGGAATATTTTTACACAATGCTTTTTACTAAACGAAAAAATGGAATTTTTTTATCTTATGTAAGCGGCGATAATGACTTCTCCGCCGCCGTGACCATTATTTGAGTTTCGGCTTCCTCTACAATCCATAACTTCTTTTTAAAATAAAAAATAAACACCATGTTTTACTTTTCTTTTATTTTGGTATTGAAATGGTTTTGATAATGTTTTTATTATATAAATGTGTTGATTTGATATCTTGTGGTTGAAATGTGGAACTTTTATGTTTCCTTTATGCATGTTTTATGTGATACGATTATGTTATGGTTCTTGGGAATTGATTTTGAAGATGGGTGGTTCCATGATAAACTAAATGCGGGTGAGCCCGATATATCTCTCCAATGCATTTGGTAACGCGAATGGGTTAAACACTATGGTTTCTCTAAAGAGATTTAGGGAATATACTATGATGGGTATTCCAAACGTAACCATGAGGGTTACTCCCTACGTAAGAATGTTATTAATGCCTCAAGTTACCTTTATGTCTTATGATTTATATGAGTTATTCATGAATCTTATTCTTTCATGAGGTATGTTAAAGTGCATATGTTTTATGAGTAAAGTATGATTTCATTTATTCTTATGTATAAATGGACTAATGTTTTCATTCCGTATTTTTATATCCCTTACTGAGATTTTTATGCTCATCGCATGTTTTTGAAATCTTTTTCACAGGTCAAGGGAAAAGTACATGATGTGATGATAGTGTTGAGGAAGTGTCAAGAAAGAATCCATGTTTTATTTTAAATATGTTTCCTTTGATGGGAAAAATGAATACTGTCTTTTATGTAACCACCTTTTTCAAATGTGGAATGTAATGCATGATTTATGATCTAATTCTCAAAAACTCTGAACCTAAAAGATTCTCAATGTGTATTCTTGAAATATCTCGAGATTAAGTAATGTTTAAGGCTAGGGCCTTATACTCAGAATGGAACGTCATCAGATTTCACGGTCTCGAAATAATTCCATATAATTAAGAAAAATTATACGGAAATTTTGGGACATTACATTCTCCCCACCGTAGGGCTTTTCGTCCTTGAAAACCAAAACATAAACTAAGGAATCAAATGGCGGAACTGAGGATGAATCTAAGCCTCTTGCTCCCATGTTCTCTCTTGAAGGATCCCACACTGTCAGTGACCGTACACTAGAGGTATCAACCACCCATGAAGAAATCACTAGTGTCGATCCTCTATCTCCACCGGGAACTCCGTAAAAGTCACCCCATCGTCAAAGTTAAACTCGTCCTAATCGATAACATGCGATGGATCATGCACGCATCTCCTCATTTATGACACATGGAAAACATTATGTACCTAGTGCATTTGTGGGTACAGAGATAGATAGTATGCCATCTCACTCACTCTTCTGAGAATCTAGAAGGGTCTGATTAACCTTGGAGATATCTTGTTGCCCATCCAAACCTCCACAATCCTCATTGGGGTGAGACCCATAGGAAGAAGAGGTCTCCCACAACATCTCCTCTTGAAGCGTCACTGGTACCATGGTGTGAACTATGATGAGGATGACGTGATCCCCACCTTTAGAAAATGTCTCAAGTGATCGTCCTGATGATATATGAGCACGTTGGGCCTCGTAGACAACATCCCAAGCTGTGCTTTCCAAATTCGCTGAGGAATTGGGTAAGTGACAGTCATATACTAGAGGTAAGCTGCTCTATCTCTATCCATGAAGGATATCTACAATGAAGCTAGCTGCTCTATCACCTCACTCAACAACAACAGACTAGACCTCTTTTTGAGTGCATCTACTACCGCGTTCCACTTCCCAGGAGTAAAGACTATCTCAAATTCATAGTTTTGGAGGAACTCTGTCCATTTCACCTATCTCGGGTTCAGGTCCATGTGAGATATGATATACCAAAAACTCTTCGGATCATAGTAGTCTGTAAAACGTTATCCCATCATGTAGTTCCACCACATCATTAGTTCCAAGACCACTACTACTAACTCTAGGTCATGGGTAGCATAGTTCTACTTTTCACTCTCTGTATCAGCTCCTGAAAGATCTGCTAACATTTCTCTGTCCATAGTAAAGGCTCCCCATTTTTCGTCAAAGATGACAAGGGTGAGGCTACCTAGGATAAGTCAGATACAAATCTCCGGTAGTACCTTGCCAAAAAAGACATCACTCTCCCTTCAGCAAGGCAATACTGAAAACATATTTTGACAAGATGTCCCCATGCTCTTCCACTCCTGTTTGGAACCAAAAACTCCAAACTCCTGCTGACATGAGGGTAAGGTTGGATGACTAAAGTGTGATTAGATACACCCTCTAATGCATGAATTTATCATGTGCTACCTGGGTTTCCTTTTTCACCGACCAAGGAAAATCCCATTCAAAGGTTGTAGGTAAACAACAACCATTTTTTCCTAATACAGTCAATATAAGTTGGAACTGTGGCAGTCCAGTCCATACAGAATCTAAATTTCATAAGGCCTCGATGCCACCACCAAGAGGCTCCAACCAAAAATCTCACCTCAAGGGTCAGATCACACTGTCGGCGTAAGTGTGATTATCGAGTATCCTCCCATAGGTATCTCCAGACATGAGGGTCAATTCAACGGTGTAACCGAAAATACTAGGTCTAGGAAAAGGTTCGTAAAAGGAAGGAATGATTTGTACTTATGTCTATTAATACGATAATTAGTAATAGACACAGACTGTTCATCAAATAATTCCTAGAGCCCTTGGGTGGCACTATTTGGCTGTATGCAGCTACTCCCTTCCCCTTTCCTTCATCTCCCTAAGCCTGGTGGGGACCACAAAGGGTGATGGTTGTAAGATGTTGAAATGTACACCACCTCATGCTGCTCTCCTAGATCTTATTCCAAGTTTGTAGCCCTACATATTCATCTGTCCCTAACACTACTTCTTCCCATAACATTTTTACACTCCCAAGTCTCTAATACTGGTGCCTATTTCCTTCTTTCCCACTATTAACATTCAATGTCTATATCTGATCAGCCAAAGAACATTCAACGACAATGGTTCTGTCTAGCACCCTAACATATGTAGGAATGCATAGACGAATGGTGCGGACTCAGATGTCCCTAAAGACACCTCGCTCGAAAGTCCAAGCCCTGAAGCATTGATCGTATCGTATTCATTGAGTACCATGAATGGTCAGTACACCTCAATGAATACTCAGCTATCAAAATGTCATCCTGCCGAAGCTGTAGAAGCTTTAGGGAACTCTCAACTCCATCCTCAAGCTAGTCCTTAGCTGCCTGCGAGTCAGGTTTACCTCGGAACCTGAGGGGTGTTTGATGCCAAAACACGTGTGATGAACTAAAACTACATGTGTCCACATCCGGTACCTTTGGTTGTAACTGCTTCCCAACATGTTGTGATATAGATGACACACTACCTGAATGTACTATCTTGGGAAAGGATCCATGTACCGAAGACTCAACACTATGCGGATCATCCTCATGGTCACTCGTTGTAAAAGACAAGAAGCTAAGATCACTATCTGCTCTACCGGTGTCTCAACTAGGCAGAAAACTCAAGCCACATCCTTCATCCAGTCCTCAGCTTCCTAGGAATCTATCTCCCCTTGAATCCCCAAAGGCCTCTTATGCTGGAACTTGTGAAACACGCTCAGTCAGCATGTATCCTCTAATAGTGGAGTTGACGGTAATGACTGCCCAATGGGTAGTGGTGCTACTAGTACACCACCCGAAGGTTCTAACATCATAAGAGGCCCCTGCATTGAGGTCTCATCGCTCAGTGGTTCATCATCGCATACTCTCTCAGGAATCCTGGATGGATATCTACGTGGTGGCATCCTGATAGTGAACATGTGCGCCATAGTAATTAATTTATACTATGTGAGCGGACTCCAAATACATCGAAAGAAAAACATTTAAAAAACACACACAATCAGTGTTTTCATGCGCTGATTCAGAAATCAGAATTCAGGGTCCTGGTGTATGGATATGTCGGTCTCTGCACCAACATTGGACTCCCCAAACTGAAAACCACACTCATATAACTTAAAAATATTTCCACACCGAAAAGATCAGAGTCTTAGTTATTCAGTAGAACCAAACTCCTATGATGCCAATTTTTCACGACCCATCCCCCAGGGCCCGTGTAGGGACTACCCCAAGCCCTCCATCCACAGGCCAGGGGATGGCGGCAAGAACCAAAAGGCGTATTTCATTAAACGGAAAGGAATTACCTTTATAAACGTTAAACTCATTCAAATGAATAACACACCAAGATACAAGAACCAAGTAAACTATATAGTAAATAGGCTGTGTACAAAAAGTATTGGGGGCCGGAATACCATCCCAACTAGAAAGTACAAGAAAAAATAGAAAATTACAAGTACAAATGAACAGAAATCCTGTTAAAAATTGCAAAAAATCCTACCTAAAGGGTAGGTACATCTCTCAAATGGTCGTCTCTGCGGATCCCCTGGTTTGAGGACCACCTCTGAGTAGTCTTCAGTCCAGGTACCCTCGTCCTCAGTCAGCGTTGTTCGTCGTCTCCACCTGACACAATAAGGTGCAGGCGTAGCCCGTGGATGGGTGAGTATAACAATACTCAGTAGGTAACCCGAGACCCCTGAACGTCCCTCAAATACACAATGGATAAACCAAAAATCATGGAAACAATAGTCAACCCTACTTAAGTATATTCCCAAACATTTACCTAGGTTATCAGGATATACTCATCTCACACAGGAGGGAAGAATACCACAAAAGTAACATCATGAAAGTAGGAGTACCATACAATTATCACCATGAAGATAAAGTGCCACCCATGTATTCCATGAAGATATAGTACCACACAGGTACACAATGAAGATATAAGACTCAACTCACATAGGTATTAGTGAAGTATAAAAGTACAGATGATTAGTCGCGAAGCTAGATCATCTTATTCATTCAAGAGTCACTGATACTAATTATATGGATTCTAACCCACACAGGATCGATTGGTACTAACCCATGCAATGACCCACATAGGATCTGACCTGCCCAGAGTCGATAGATACTGACCTCTGCTAACCCACACAGGATCTGACCCACACATGATCGGTATATGATGACCCACACAGGATCACTGAGCACTAACCCACAGAGGATCTGACCCACACAAGATCAGTATGTTCTGACCCACACATGATCGTTGAATGCTGACCCACATAGGATCTGACCCACAAAGGATCGGTATGTGCATACCCACACAGGATCGCAATGCGCTGACCCACACGGGATCAGACCCACACAAGATCAGTATGGACTGACCCACATAGGATCACTGAGAACTAACCCACATTGGATCGATAGGTAGTAACCCCCTAAATGTCCCACATAGGATCCGACCCACCCATAGTAAATAGGTAACTAACCTCCGTATGTTCCATCTCCATCCTCCGCCTCACTGCCAGCCACTAGATTCCTCACACCCGGTGCCCTCGAGTTCCATAGAATCTGTCCCTCGAGATATCAGTCATACCTCAACCAGCATTAATTCCCATGAAAAAGTATTCCAAAGGTCTATAATGTCATATGGAACCCAATGCAGCAGATAAAACATCAATCAGACGCCCGATCTGTAAGTTATA
Organism: Viscum album; assembly: GCA_963277665.1. Classification (NCBI taxonomy): domain Eukaryota; kingdom Viridiplantae; phylum Streptophyta; class Magnoliopsida; order Santalales; family Viscaceae; genus Viscum; species Viscum album. The sequence goes on along the minus strand of OY728143.1, from coordinate 1,979,637,094 downwards.
TCGCGTTTCCGCTCCGAGGACCCGGTCAAATTCGAGGTTCGATCCAACCCAGCCATACTCCATATTTATCCAAAAATAAAGTGGAGTATACTAATAGGACCTTCTTGGTCTATGGATTTCAGTTCCACATATGGTTCATCAAACGGACGCCCAGATCCCAAATTATGGCCACAAAGGTGTAACTCGGTCCAGATGGGCCCGGGTCTGGTCCAATCCGGTCGAACCGACCCAGCCCGACCCCGCTTGGGCCGACCCGATCTGGTTCGGGTCGACCCAGCCTGATTGGGGTCCGTCCTGGCACAGCATGCTCGATGCAGCCTTCTGGCGCGGCCCGGTGGTGTGGCCTGCTGGGAACGTCCCACTGGCGATGTCCACTCGAGCTGGCGCCGAAGGGTGAGTGCCCCCTTCTGTTTGGAACACCAAAGGGAAGCGCCTATAGGCACTACCACATCACCCACGGGACACAAGCAGGTCCGGCCATTACTTCCCAGGTGCTCCAGCCGGTCCCTCTCCTAGTGGCGCGGTCGCGCGTCACTGCTCCACCAAGGTCTACCGGGAGCCGAATATTCTTCGACCTCCGCCGTGGCCTAGCGGCCATGGTCTCCTACTCATCTGGCGGCGTGGACGCATGCCGCCCTACATTCATGTGGATGGTCGGTGTGTTAACCATCCTCCTCTTCCACGGGTCACAGCATCTCCATTCTTAGTACAAAAAATAAAACGATCGCATATTCGCGATCCTTGGGTCAAGGGCTCTGCATCCATTTGTCACGCTCAACAAAATATTGTGTTTACAGCATCATTAAATATTTTTTGTTGAAGAACTCATAAAGAACGCACAGAGAATCAAAATATAAGAGGCAAGGTATATGCGTGGGACGATGTCCATGTTAGGTTGGCCATCGTAGTTGAGAAACTAGAATAAGATGATTTTTTAAATAAATTCAATCATATAAAAATCCAACCCCAACCATGATTTTCCAATGGAGGTGGTGCGAGGAAGAAGACAATGTCGTTGAAGATTGACATCGGCGTTCGTCACTCCCACAAGATGCTCCATGTTCGGTTCCTCTATCTCTGATTCCGGAAGACATTCTTCATTGGAGGATCTCTTTTGTTGGAGAAAGATCTTCCCAACTCTCCAATGTTATCCCCTCCTTTTCCAATCCCTTTTCCCATGAGAGGTGAGGTTCCAAATTATATAATATTAAGGAAAAGTTTAATTAAAATTTGTATATTAATTATATTAAGTTATCACATTTAATTTTGAGAAAGCCAAGAGTTTAAAGTTGATTCATTAATTCCAAATTAATGAATCCTATTAATTAAGGTGGAATGTGGTTTCACATTTTCTGTAACCAAACATTTAATTCATAGAATTAAATGACCAACCACCCACATGTGGTCCCCACCTTCATGATTCAAATGGGAGGTTTAAATTTCAAAAAGAAAATAAAGCATGTTTATTTTATTTTCTCCCATGAAAATTCTGAAAATTAATTTCCATCCTCGACCTACTGTGGTCGAGGTGATGATATCCTCAAGTGAATATCAGCGTTACAAGTTCAACGGTGTCCTTGGATTTCAATTCCTAGCACTGGTTCAAAAGTTACCAAACGCCACTCGTGCGTTTACCGAACATACCTGCAAAAAAAGTTTGGAAAATTATTAAATGTCACCCTCAACCCACAGTGGTTGAGGTTAGGCTCTGCCTAATTGATACACACTACAAAAAATGCAACGGTACTCTCAGATTCCCAATCCGAGTTACCATTTAAAAATTATGGATTTTACAATAAAATAAATGTCACTTAATTATTTTATTTACGACCAAATACTATCATTCACTAGTGGCCTACGCTAGCCAATGTTTGTATCTTCCTAAAGAAAGTATACCCTCACGAGTTCAGCGGTGGTCTCATATTTTTAATCCATGTTACCATTTGTGAGTTATAAGCATATGAAAAATAAAATAACTTTATTTAATTATTTTATTTATAATTAGGCCATTTTTGAGTTTTCTCACAAGAGACACATGCTGACTAAACATAAGTCGCACCTAGGGTAAACCTGCCATCCTGAGCTCAATGGTACCCTCAACTTTCTTATTCGAGTAACGGTTTAAGAGTTATTATACTTTTTCAAGAAAATTTATTATACACACTAATTAAATCTTAACAAAACTTCGACTGATCATTCCAGGCACTCCGATCCTTAGAATCAGGCACCGTCAGATTTTGTAGTCTCAAAATAATTCCATATATTTTAAAGAAAATTATACAGATGTTTTGGGAAGTTACAATTCTCTATAGAGATTATTTATTCTGTGAAATATGGAAGGGAACTAAACTCACATAGAGGTCCGACCTATCATTTATGGTATCCAATATACTATTACGTACTTTTTCTTCTATATCAATATCATTATATTATTGGCATTAAGAACTCTATTTTTTGTGACTGCAACTGGGTAGGTGAGATTCTGGGATTCCTAGGATGCCCAATACCAAAGAATACCATCAACCAGGACAGGATCTATCCTTACATTATTTGAGAAATACTCAAATCCAAAAAATATATATTAGGTGGTATTATGATAGCTGATGTCCCAGATTCATGTGTTTTTATGGGTTTGTCATTAGTTTCTTTTTCGTCCAAGGCTTACAGAATCATGATGAAGATGCCCAAAGGTAATTATTTGTGGGGTGTTCTTATCTGGTGTAATATTATTCGAGATAAATTCAACTTCTTGGATTGGAGGATCCAAAATCAAGTGTTACCTTATCATGAGGTGTTTAATGGTAAGGGTTTTTCATAGCCTTCAAATGCGGTTTTTGTATGGTCCATAAGGATGGAACTCCCATAAATTTATTTTTCTTCAATGAAAGTGGGATATCATTATCTTGAGATCTATTGGTGAGCTCAATGGTTTTAGATCACCTATGTATTTTTTGGAGGAGTTCCTTAGTCCATAGCTTAGATGGGCATTCAAGAACAATCATGAGAAGAATGCTTGGTCCCTTCTACTTGTAGAGGGATTTTGGTGTATTTGGGAAAATAAATATCTTCATAAGGACCCCTATCATGTAGTACTACTCTGTTGGTGAGGTAATGATTACCCATTTAAATACTCACCCATCTTTTGAGTCACATGGGTGAGGCACCTTTTCTCAAGGGTTTCATCTCTTTGTGTTTTACTTATACTTTGTCATGGCTCTAAACTCCTAGTCACTAGGTGTTATGGAACCCACCAACCTAGATATCAAACTCAATATTGTTGAATATTTCAGTCAGGAGTGCATGAAGTGGTAGGGGAGATCATAATTCCATTAGTTTGGTTATTTTTCCATCATTATGATTTATGGACAATGTGCTTCTCAATGATAAGGCTAATGCAATGCTCAATTCCCTTGAGCATTGTCATTCCAATAATATTTCTCAAGATATAGTGGAGGTGCAATCAAATACCCTTTGAAACATTCATAATGGTCTCATCTCTACCAATTTAAAATCAATTATTTGATCCATGATATCATTTTCTTCATTAAAAATGTTACTGGGATTCGTTACAAAGTTCTTAAATGAAACCATGTGGCCAAAATTAATATTGCAAAGTAATCTCAAGAATTCCCCCTCGTAGTGTGTTCTTGTAATGGATCCCTTCCTTAGGATGTATCAAAATTTTCATAGGGTATTCTCTTAGTATTCACTATTATATTTGTCTATGATTGGGTTTCCTTATAATTTTGTCTAATCATTTAATAAAAAATATAATTTCTATGAGTTTTTATGGGTGTTGGTGAAAATTATAATTCTGTGTTTTTAAATATTCATGAAGAAATTAAAAATTTTAGAAAAATCCAAAAAATTAATCTTATGTTAGTTTTTATATAATTATTTCAAAAATGATATTCCTTTTATAATATAAATTTTCTAAAAGTGTTAAAAAGTGAATTATTTTCTCAAAGAGAGAATAGACTGTCTTTTGAGAAAATAATGTTTTCAAAAAAATTATTTTATGTTTTTTATTGTATTTATAATTCATATATAATGAAATTTTTAATAATTTAGTTAGTACTAGTCATAATGACCAATTTAAATGTTAGGTTATAATGTAATATTATATTATGGTTCATTTCAAATTGGGGTTGTGTGTTCTGTAATCTATCGAAGCGATTAAATTTAATGGAATAGATTTCATGAGTTTTTAATGCTTGGTGTATTGTGTCACATATGGTATCAATTTTTTTTCATGATTTTAAAATCTCTGGTTGTAACTTTCTCCAAACCTTAAAAAAATTGGGTCCTCACATTGTAAACTTGATCTTGTTATTCATGGGTTTGAAACATGAAAAGTATTTTGTTAAAAACCTAGATCATAAAAAAGATAATAATACATCCCATTAATAAGATAGAAATGTAAGAAAAAAGGTTATATAAATAAGTTACCATGAATGAGGGAATTGGTTTAAATTTAATATAGAAACATGGATGAAAATAGTATATAATTATAGAGAATTATAGAGCTTATTGATAATAAGATAGTGAATGATCCATAGAAAGTTAATCACCTCAAAACCATATATTAGATGACTTAGAAGACCATTATACTCATAATATATGAAGTTAACATGGTAAAAATATTATTTCAATATCCTTTCACAAAATATGAGAAATGTTTTTACTAGCTAAGAATATAATGAAATGTATATACCTTATTTGTTTTTAGTTAATAATCAAAATTTCATTCAGTTCTTGTGATTAGATTAATTTCTAATACATTACTTACTACTGGAAACAAACACCCACCCATTTATTTATTATAGATAAAGATCTAAAATTAACATTTAATATATCATAAAATCTATAAAATAGTGACATTCATTTCCATATGTGTCTAACCATCTTCTAAAAAAATATGGGTTTCCCAATTTATCAATACAATACATTAATATTTAATCCTCAAAAGTAACACCAATGGTTTTTCATTAATATTTATTTATAAAATTTATTAACTAAAAATAGTGACATTTTAATCAAAACATGTATTAATCTATTGGATGGCATTGAAATCTTATATTCCTTTAGTTGTGAGTTTTTTCTCTAAGGCCTTGTTGGGTGTAAAAAAATTTCCCATTTCTAAAAATATATTAATATAATTCAAATAAAATCCACAAAAAAAATAGATGAAAATAATTTGTATAAAATTAATCATTAAATAGCCATTTTTACTCAGGAATTAAATACAACTTATCTTTTTAGACATGGTATAACAATATTATTCAAATATTATTACAATTTCATTAGTGATCTTGTTATCCCTAAATGTTACTAATACCCTTAAACATATTTCAATGAAATGTAGTAGAATTATTCCTCCAATTTATTTTCCACAAAACCATGTACTTGTTGTAAATTTCTCCGAAAATATCCCAAATATTTGTAGACATCCATCACATAAAACATAAAATATGTGTTTAGGACATTAAAAATATGGTCAATCGTAATATCAAAAAATAGTGGTGGTATCCACAAATCTTAAGTTAATGAAGACATATATACATTTGAAATCTCGCACAATCCTTAGATGAATCAGGATTCTTCAATCAAAAATTCAATTTGTAAAGATTGTTCTAAAATTTTGTTCTTGAATCCCAATATATAAATACTTATTCCATTTAATTTCTACATAGGTACTTCCTTGGTGTAGGGGTTAAACATTAGATTTGGTAATTTACTTAGAAAATGTCTAGGTTACCCACATTTAAGATAATGTACTATATATGTATCCATAGGATGATATTTATTTCATTATCTTATTTTATTGATTTGTCATGAGTAATTATTTCTTTATGACCTTCTTTTCCGCACATAAAATATTTTCCCATTCCATTGAGATACATCCAATGATTTTTATCTTTAAATATTTCTTAGATGATGTGGATCAAGCATTCATTCCCTTGTAGTCTCAACAACTCAAGATCTTAATAAAATCCAACCTTATCTTCTCTGAAGAGTCCAATAGTTGGATAAGGTGTATGTTGTTAATAATATTTCAGGATAACTAAGTTGTTATAGTTTTGATATATTTCACACCAATCATTATCCCATTTTATTTCTCATAGTCCCTACTTTTCCCATCATATTCATTCTTAACAAGATCAATTTGGGTTATAACTACTAACTAAAACAAAAATTAGATTTTGAGAATAAAAAGTTATATTGGGAAAACCATATATTTAATTATATTATGTTTAAATAATTAATCCTTTTTAACATCAAAATATTTAGTTTTAACATAGGGCATTCATTTTCATCATTTATTCAAACCCTTGATCACATGTTTTAATGAAAATGTAAATTATCCTGTGAATATCCCCAATGAGTTTCAAACAAGGTGTGTGATAAGGCTTATTTTTGTAAATTAGGTGACAATCAGGTCAAGCCCAATGGACCTTTTTAGAGTTATTACCCCTAGGTACATCTGTTCCATAACCACATTGACTTATAGAAGACATATAATGATTTATTGAACTGAAAAACACATAATCACTACCTTATAAAAAAATTATGATATTATTATATACTTATCCTCAAATTCTATCATTGGTTAATGATCCAAAATATATGTTTTCCAATATATAAATCCCAATGTTTTTAAAAAACTTCATCTGCTATAAAAAATAGATACCCCAATCAAAGAAGTCTAGTGGGATAGTATACTTTCTTTTTCATTTTCATAAGATACAATGAATCACATCCCGATGGAGACAATAAATTATAAGTCTTAGTAAAAAAGATACACACATGCATCCCAAATTAAATTTTAAAACATTATAGCAGTTTTTTATATAATACCCTTATTCGGTCTCGCATATCCTTATAAATAAATCATATTACACTTCATGGAATTTTCAGGAGAGAAAAAATAAGGATATGTTCAAATTCCTAGTAATGGTTAAGTACACCATAAGTTACCCAAAACCAATAAAAAATTATCAATATGGAAAGGTAAATAAATGAAAACACATTCCATTTATACATTAACTTGTATATCATAATTAGATATGTAATAATAATTATGGAAAGGTAAAAAAATGAACACACATACCATTTATTAAATAACATGGATATCATAATTAGACAAGGAATAATAAATATATACTAGAAAAAAAATAAAGACATAAGAAATTTAATCAAAAAAATGAGAATGACATGCATCTAGAGATAATATCATTATAAAAATATAATGTATAATAAGATAATGAATAATAAATATGGAAATATAAAAAAACTAAAAAACATACCTTTTACAAAATAAACTGAGAATGTAATTCATTGAATGATAATATCATTTGGAAAATTTCAGGGATAATAATAATTGATTTATTAATGAAGGAAATGATTAATTACCGAATGTCATGAACTTTGGCATCATGATACATCTTCTGTCAATACCTTTCACATGTCGATTTGAAACTATAGGTTGAAACCCTTTTTGTGAAAGCATAATTAATCACCTCAGGATACCACTGACCCATCATGGGACTATATAATTTGGGTCCCCATCGGCTACTATATTGTCAAATAATTACCCATATATTTAATAGTCTATTTAATACATGAACAATGTGACTTATCATAAAAAATATGTATTATCTAAATAAAATAGATTTATCAATATTTCCCTAGACGAAACTAAAATTTCAATATAGTATAACTTATTTAGAAATGATATATGTTTTATTAAATAAACATTTCCTTGGTAAATAATATGTATATTTAGGGGAAATTTAATATCAATAGTAAGGTGAATAATTCAAATGAATGTTAATAAACTATAAAAAATGAATCAAGGTGGTTAATTACAATGCATTCCTTGGTCAAAATGATCACATAAAATTTATAAGATGAAAAATTATGGTATTTATAAATTATATCTCTAATTTAGTATAATAAAAATAATGGTTTAGTGTCATTGATGAATATAAATACCGTAAAACATTATTTGAAAATGTTCTTGAGGAAAATATTATTCTATTTTTTAAAATCATCTTTTAAAAACAAAGGATCACAATATAATATATAAACAAATTTAAATAATAATAAAATTTTATAATTCTATGTGATGTATTAAGAAGTTTTGTGGTCATGACGGAAAGAAATTCCTTACATTTTGAGTAGGTTAAAAAAGGCTCCCTTCATATAATTTACAAAATCGAAATTGTCCATGTTTTGAAAATGACATGAAGATCCCTTTTAAAAAATTAATTTAAATGAAAAAATGGGTAAAATTTTATTTAATAAATAATTTGGAAATGGTTAAACATATTTTATGAAACATTTTTTGAAAGCATTGTTTTGGAAGGAAATAGATTTCACACCAAAGAGATAAATGTATTCATTTTTTCATAAAACAAAACCTAAATAACATTATGTACCGACGAGAGATTTTTTTACAATTAAATGAAAATATTAGGAACAAATAAGGGATAATAAAATGGTTATAAAATTCTTTCAATTTAAATTCAGTAATATACAATCTCTATTAGAATGGAGATTGTAAAACAAACCCTTATAATGATCATAAAATTTAAGATGAAATAAATAAATGAATAGATTTTTAATAATAAACTTACATCCATATAAAACAATTATAAATAACATAAAATGTATTCAAAAGTATTTTAAATGATAATTTTATAATATCAAAGAAGATGAAGAAACAATATAATGTTGTGAAAAAAAATTGAGTTATAAAAAACATTACCACTTTGTAAATCTTCTGTCAAATCGCCATGGATATAATAATTCAAATTGAAACTAAAATTAACATGAAATACTAATAAAAATGATATTACTAGTAAATGGATAACTTTATACATCATCTAAAATATATTAGGTGTGTTACATTAAAATATGCATCAACGTTGGGAAATTGAGACCAATTCCCTTAACTCATGCTTCCTTTTGGTTAAATGTGTTTTAACATACATTATTGAGGTTTTAAAAATGTTATTAACTTATTAAATAACCATATTAATGTTTATAATATTATATATGATCCTTTTGTAACATCTTATAACATGTTCATTAATAATAAATCATTATTTTCATTGTTTTGTGTGTTAATTTCCTTATTTTCTCATTTGTTTTTTTGGAGAATTCTGATTTTGGTATATATTACATAGTTACATAATATTTAGAATTATAATATTGAAACTATTATAAAATTTCTACATCAATTATTATTTTAATTCAAATTATGAATGTTTGTTTTTGAGAAGTGAAGTACTTTACAATCCTAAAGATGTTATGTCGCCTGTATGCATGTATAACATTTCCAATTTTCAATAATCCTTATGGAAACAATGTATATAATACTTTATCATTATATAATAATAAAAATTAATTATTATTTCCATAAATATACTTATTCATATTATCTATGTTGTGTGGTGAGGAACAAAGAGGTTCACATTGCCTCATGAAGGCGATAATACACAAGTACACAAAGAACATTATCATTGTTCAGTGAACGGAAATGTAAGGAAAAATGGTATACTAACTTTTAATAAAGATAATTATTCCAATTATATCATAAATATTTAAATTATATTATATAAATTCATTTAAATTTTTATTAGTATCTTCCATGAAAAGTGTTAGTCAAAAATGAATCAGATCACTTTACGGGGTTGTAGTCTGCCGTACACACAAGTGATGTTATCATATCAACTATGTAATGTAATGAACAAAAATTATATAAGAAAAAATTAATTCATACTTATTATTATTTTAAAAATATTATTTTTATACTTTAGGTAAATCAGTATACCCAACCATGAGAGGTGGTAATGGATAAATTAATAACAACGGTTCACGATGTAGAAGTTCACTGTAGACATGAATGATGATTTTGTAACCAATTCGATGGATGTGAGGACAATGAGTGGTCATTCCACTAAAACAAAATCACCTAATTTGATGTAATATATTTAGTTTATTATATTATCATTATTTAATAATAATTTAGGGAGGGTTATTAATGGATAAAATAAAAAACACTCGTTGAAGAATGTTGTCTCTCTTATGGGTAACCTCAATAGGTTTTTAGAAAAATCCCTAGTAGGATAGATTTATGCCCAAAATAAATCTCCCATGATGACAGTAAAAATTTTGGTGTGTGAATTGGTAGATTTGTATCCAAAAAAGGGTTTTATTGTGTGAAGATGAGAGGACATGGGGCATGCATTTATAATTGGGGTGCATGGCACACTTGTAATTTCTAAAAATAAAAATGTGTTCCCAGTTTTTTCACATTCCATAAGGGTCTAAAATGGATTATTTTCCAGGTTTAGAAATGGTATGATAAATATATGGTTATAAAATATACTTCATCCATGTTTTTAAATTATTTAACCATTATCCTTTTAGTTTAACCCCCAAAAAATCCATTTATACCTTAACCACATCAAATTATTTTTACACTTTTGACTATTCATTATGGTAAAAAATTGATGACCTTTTTATAAAAAATAAATTATGATTATTCCAAAAATGGAACCAATTTAACAAAAGTAAGTACATTTCTGTTTCATAATTTAATTTTAAATTACTCCCACATACACAACAAGAAAGTCAGTTTTCAATAAGAAAATGTTCAAAAGTATAAAAAGATTACATTTTAAAATTTGATAAGGAAATGACACTAATGATCTAAATTTGATTAATATATATATAATTGAACTAATTTTAGTTTATAACCATATAAAAATATAATTTATATATATAAATAATTTCAACAAAATTATTTTCAAAATAAATCAATATTTTAACTATTTATTAAAAACGGAACAATTTCAGAAAAAACAAAAAAAATAACCAAAAGATAATTTTATAATATTATTTAAAAAATGAATTTAATTTTATCAAATAAATTTCCTAAATTTTATAAAAATCTATATTAATTTAGGTTCACAAACAATTTGGATACTTTATTTTTGAAAAATACAGTTTTTCCAAAAAAAACATTTATTCTTATTTTAAATGATTCTTATTTTTTATAATAAATTGATAAGCATTATTTTAAAAAAATAGTTAGTATTATTAATAACAAACTATTTAATGGTTAATTTATAATTTATATATGTTATGGATAATTTCGACTTGGGGTTGAATGTTCCCCATGAAATATAAGATAAGAAATTTAATGAAATATAATATTTGTGTTGTTATAGAATGGTGTTTTGAGTCACATACCATATATAAAATAATTTACTTATTTTAAAATCACATGGTGTTAACGATAACATTGTATGTTTCTCTAGTATATTCTTTATAAATATCTTTGATATAAAAATAATTGAGTAATATACAAACATTTCCACATTAAACTTATGTGGATTAGGTTTTTCAGCTACTAAGAATAATATCTTTCATGGGATTCAATTTTCTTTTTTTTGAATGTATGGGGATGGGATACTCTTCTAATGAAATCAGATAGAGTTATTAATTTTCCCAAAATATGATGATGTTATTCTATATTTATAGAGTTATTATTTCAGCCTTCAATGTATCCAAATGATATAGATATCCACTAATAGCGTCGGTATTTTACCAAAAATCTTTGGGAAGTGATATTACAACATCATATGAGGGAATAATAGTATAAATTTCATGATACGTCAATATGAGAATATGGGAATGAATAATTTGGTAAGATAGATAAAATATTAAGGTAATACTTGGAACCAGAGTATCTTCATTTTAATATCTAGGATATGCTTCCATTTTATACCTTTTTTATTATGGTTAAAATATTTCACTTTTTTTATTTATGTTGTAGTGATTTTTTGGAGTCCTAATATATATGTATAAATTCACCCATTATTTGGATTTCCACATACATGTTGTTTCATAAGAAAAATAAATTCTATTTAATGGATTCTTATTTAGACCATGAGTAGTTGGAGCATTGTAATACTTAGTGATGCTTCAAATTTAATAGTGATTGGATAATAGAGTTTATCATGTGGGGAGTACCATATTTATGTATCTTATGTTTGAAACTTATCTTGTATAGTCAAAATATACATTTCCATTTTTTTGGTTTTATTTTAACACTCTATTATAGGTTTTAATATTGTCCATTCCTTTACCACTGCATTATTTTTTATTCCACCTTACTCTGATATACATTAAGATATGTTCAGGTGTACAAGTTAATATGTCTAAGGCCTCCCTTGTGTGTGTTATTCCTACTATAGGATATTAAGTAGACCATATCCTACTGGTGGTTAAATTGTGGTGGAACACTCAACCTATAATTGATTAGGTTTTCCCTGGTGGTTTTAGTCATGTGATAATCATAAAAATATGATCCATGATCTTGATCATATAACGATAGTATTTTTATTTAAGTTGTAGGGGAATTTTTCTATCGTAGAATTTATGTGGAATTTGTAGATTATAAAATACTAAAATATATCATATCTCAATGGGATATAAATTTGTTTGCCGTTATAATGGATGATGGTGTTATAGGATTATGATTTCAAGTGATCATACTGTATAATAATAGGTAATATAAGAGAATATATGCTATGTATGATGCTTTATAGAGATGTTTCTTGAGAGGTTGATGATGAGTGGAGGATGATAGAGGAGAGAACTATATTGTACATAGATTTGGATGTTTTTTGTAATGTATATAATTTTAATTAGATGATTTTATATTCTATATTATTGTAACAAGTATAGGAATATAAATTGGGATATCTTATGGTGAATGTGCAATGAGGACATATTTTTTATGGAGATTATCTAGAGGGATGGACCGAGGTGGTTGAAAATAGTACATATGAAAGATATTATACATCACAATTTTAACCATGGTTAAAATATATCCAATTATAAAAATGTTTTTATCGTCGATTATAAAATATAATATGCTACACCTATTGAAAATAATTCTTAACACTGTATATTACTATAAACGTTGTTAGAAAAATATTTTAGCCATTAATTACTTCACAATCCCCCATAAAAAACTTAAAATGTTTAAAATTTCATTAATGAATAATAACATATTTCATTACCCACACTTATTTGACTCATCAGTAATTATTCTATAAGCTTAACACTCATAACTATCATCCGAGATAGCCCTTCCCTTTCATCGAATCTATCTCACCACCCTTGATTGATCATTGTTGTGTCCTCAGTGCTTCTATAATTATAAACACTTACTTTTTATCATTGAGACACTATCCAATTATAAATTCACTCCCACCACTATTATTCGACTTCATCAAGTTATCAGCATTCTACCAATATCAGTTATACTCTACTTTGAATTTCATGTAGTATTTTACAAAATCCTTTGTATGATTCCTATTTTCTGTTTATTTTTTCGTATATATTCATTTATAATTTAGGTACGAGAATCCTAATACTACAAATATATATTATTTCAGTTGATTAATGCCAAATTCATTAACAATTTTATTTTTTATTAAATTATACCTTGATATTTTTTATTTATACATAATATTTAAATTTACTTTCTCGGAAATTTACTTTCCTTCAATTTTTATCAGGTGTTTTTTTCAAAGACAAATATTTTGTATAAATAATTAGGATTTATTGGTTTTTTAAATCTTATATTTATTTTCATTTTGAATAGTGACTAATTTATCATTTATAAATTAAATAATTAATTTATATTTATTTTCATAAAAATATTTGAATAATAAATAAATAATATTTATATTATTATGATATTAATAATTTAAATTTAAAAAATTTATTTATATTTTGATATTTTTTAATATTTTAAAATAAAATAAAAAATTTAAAAAATCAGTTATAATTATCCATATTAAAATTAATTTCGTTTCAATATGTTAAACTCATTTATTAATTTAAATTTTTGATATGATTTTTAATTTTTTCAAATGAAGTAAATAATTTAGTCACATTTTAATTATATGATTAATTTTTCGGTTAATATTATATCTCTATTTTTAAATAGATTTATTTATGTATTTAATGAATATATTTTCATTGTAATATGATGAAGTGAAATATTTATTTTGTTTATATTTTAGTATTGTTGTATTATATTATTAACATTGTCACCATATTTTCAATATATTTATTATTTAGATATTTAGTAATGTTTTTAAATAATTTAAAATAACATAATTAATAATTTTTTAATTGTTATAATTAATAAAATATTTTTAATAATATTAATATTTTTATGATAATGATTTTATCAAACCCAAAAGTGCTTGATTAAGAATGTACTAGTCCTCAATTTATAGAGAACTGTTCACTAGGTCATTTAGAATCAATATTGGTGAAGTATTGGGTGATTTATGATCTTGTTTCCCATGATAGTCCTAATGAGAAGCATGTGGACGCTACTGAATGACATGCCATAATTTATAATGATTATATTGAAATGTGTTTTGATCTACAGAATGATATGGACCATTTCTCTTAGAAAGTAAAATATATATTTGAATTGATTGAAACTCTTGTTTTCATATTTTTAATAAATTAAATAGTTGGGTTTCTTATAATAGTGATTTTTCTCTATTCATGATAATTTTATTTGAAATATGAATGAATATTTTTTGACTGATCCCTATGTGGACTTATATAAACTCAAATAAAATTGATTTTATCAAGTTTTCATTGTTAGTTTTATTTAGGTTGAATTTAAAGAAAAAACATGATGAAAATATGATATACAAAAGTGATTTAATCATTATAATTATCATGATACAGTGTTTACTTTTTTGCTCTTTTATTGGTGAGATGTTAAGCAATCCATGGTTGCATGGATCTCCATATTATTTTTATATCCTTGGTATGTGGACCTAGATCTTTTCAAGAACATGTTCAATGTGAATATGTTTAGATAATAGTTTTCAAGATGTTTATAGAGTGGATATCATATATGTAAGTATTTTTGTAAAACCCACATGTAGATGAATTATATTAGGGATGGATATTTAAGTGGATTTTTATTTTTCTATCCATATGATTCATGATGGATGTTGGTTCAATGCTTAAAGTGCTATTGATATCGGTTTTTAACTAATGTTTTTTTATTAAAGCGTATAAAAGACTGATGATTATGGAATTACATGCTATGGAATAATTTTATTAGATTCATTAATAACAATTTCATTAGTTATTTTATGATAGTGCTTTATTCATTCCATTTAAATCAAGAAATTTATTGTTCTTATTTTGGTTTAAGATAAGGTTCTCTTTACACCTTATGATTTATATATATAATCATTTCTATTAATAATTACATAGTGGAATTGGTTATCCTTCAAATATAATCCATGAGATATTTGAGATTACTGATTTAATTATAAAGGTTAATTTTTTTAAAACAAATTATATGTTAATTTTTGTATAAAAGTAAATAATAAGTATAGTAAAAACAAAGAATAAATTATTCTCCTTATTTGATAGTTTCTATTGGTGATAATGGATTATTGTGGGATATATACACACTGTATATGAAACATATAAGAGAAATTGGATGATTATTTTTTTTGAAACTATCAAATGAAATGTACTTAATGTGTTTATGTTCTACAATCCATGTATGAAGTGTTAAAATGTAAGAAACCTAGATCTATTGAAATCAAAAAATAATTAATCTATAATTTTTGTAATTAGAGTTATAGTCTATGGATTTGGCATTGTGAAAAAAATGTATAATTCAATATATAATGATAATATATAGTTTAAAATTCATAGTTTTGATCAAATAAAAGAAATGATTTCAGATATTGATGTAGAATCAATTGAGAAAATACATTTGATTGAAAAATGGTATAATTTGTCTATAAAAACTTTTAATCACATTTCTATCTAATATATAGTTTTATCAAATCCATTGAGGTATTTTAATATGAAATCAAAGAATATACCATGTGATAATAATTTTATATAATTAATAGATTTTAGAAAATAAAAATTTTTATAATAATACATTACACTAGATTCTCATTATAATGTGTAAAAATATTATGTATATTTGGATTGGGGTATGTGAAGATACATACATGACTCAAAGACTATGTGTTGTCAATAAAATTATAATATAGTCAATTATAATATCATAAATGAAGGATATGAAACTCAAAAGATGAAATAAAAATATTAGGTTATTTTATCTTTTATTTGATGTACTAGGACTTCCATATAGGCAATATGATATCTTCTAATAATTCCTTGAAGAAAATATTAATTTTTAAATTCAAATTATGCTAAATAGATAGGGTGGCATGTATATGTTTCAAAATTTGATGGAAAATTATGTTATCTAGATTATTCAGCATAGTAAAGGGAGGTTTATCTTAAAATTTATACGTTCATACAATATTTTGATGGAATTAATCTATATGAGAGCAACGATTATATCCATTTTTAGGGAAAATCTTAATGTTAATTTTTGAAATTCCCCCTGATAAATTTATTGGGTTAAGAAATATATAATGTCATGAATATTGATCTTTATACTAAAGAATCGTATATATGATATTTTTGTTTACCTATCACAATTAATTGATGTTTTCAAACTCTTATGGGAGTAAGTTACTAAGTAGTTCAGTTTTCTATTAAAAAAAAATTTTAATCATTTTCCATGAAAATATTCACTATAAATAATTACCAAAATATAATAATATGTCTGAATACTAGGTTTTTGGTTATAAATCATGTTTATGTTAGGATGATTTGAATTAAATTTATTGACTACAATATTGATGTATTCAACTATACATGTGTTTTAATGGTTTCTATGTAATGATCACTCTTCAAGAAGATCACAAGTAACCTTTAGCTACATAAAATATTTTATATTACTATAAAACATTTTTCAACCCGTTAATATTTTGAGGTTGAGAGAACATTGATTTCATGTTTGGAAATATGAAATAATCTATTAACAATAAATATTTATAGATGAAATAATAATTTTTTGTATAAATTCTATTATAACATATCTTGGAGTTAAAGAAACATTTATATAATATATTTTGAGATGAATATTAGTGAAAATTTGATTTAAATGTTGTTATATATTAATGAAAACACTATGGATTCTTTGAAATAATGATTTGTCATATGGAAATAAATTTTGAGTCTTTTACCACTCCTAATGGAGGGAAAATATATTATTCACATACATTCCATGAATTACACATAATATAGAAACTTTTGTCTATTTTTCCATGTCTAGATGTTATTGTGGTTCCTTAGGGTTATTCATTAAAAATTAATAATTATGTGTCCTTAAAATATTATAATTAAATGGGAATGAAATCACTTGACTAATATATTTTTATGAAACAATACGTATGAGTTGTACTATGCAACATTCTATCAATCCATTCTTGAATGACTATAATCATGGTTTTTTTAATTTTTCAATTCTATATATAACATAGTGATGGATACAATTTTTTTATGTTGTTTAGTGAACAATATTTTTAATATATATTTTTAATTAGAAATTTACATTCTAACTTATTTTATTAATATCAAAATACTTTTAGTGGTTTAATTGGTGTAAGAAATAATATAATGTGAACAATATAATTAAAATTTATTTATTCTAACGAAGAGAATATATATATATATTTAAGGGTTATATTATGTATCCCCATAAACCATTGAACTATATTTTTAAAAATTATAATTCTAAGGATGTTGTTTTGTTTAGAACAAGCCACTTTCTTGAAGTAGTGTATATAAGGCCCCAGCCTTAATCCTTACTTAATATTGAATTAAATGAATAATTCACATTGAGGATCTTTTCAGGTTTAGAGTTTTAGAGAATTAGAACATAACTTTTACATCTCAAAATATTTACAAAGTAGACACTTCTACTAAGTTTCCATAGAATAAAAAAAACTCTTAAAAAGAAACATGTCTAGTTCCATGTTTTAGATAGCATGACTTTTCCTTGATCCCATCCTTGACCCTATTCCAGATTAAGTCCTGTGAAAAACATTTCAAAAAACTTGGGGTGAGCATAAAAAGCTCAGTAAGGGATACACAAAAAATGAAAACTGTTATTTTTTCAAACATCAAGTAAACCACGTATACTTTATCAAAGTAATACCTTCACCTTCATGAAGTAGTAAAAACTCTTCACTAAATAAAATATCATTACTTACCCATGTGTAACCAAAGGATTACCATAAAACCCATATAAATATCACATAACATATAAAGGTAACTTGGGACATAAACATACTTAAGTGGAATAACCATACAGTCGACTTCCACGCATATCACTTAATAGAATAGCCATTCGGCCAACTTCCATAAATACATAATGGAATAGCCATACGGCCGACTTCCATACCTAATTAATTGGAGGTTATAACGTAATGACCCGTCTTGGTATTCACGGCACCACCCGTCATATGGTTCATCATGTAACCACCCGTCAAATGTCCAAGTACCATTATAAAATCATAAGACATAAAGCAAACATAAAGGAAAGAAAAAATTTCCACACTTTGATCATAATATATCACTCAAATATATTGACATAACAAATCCATTATAAAAACAAATTTCAATACCAAAATACATAAAAGAGTATATGGTATTTATTTCATTTTAAAAAAACATTACGGCATGTGATGAAGCCAAAGACCAAATAATACACGAGGCGGTGGAAAAAGTTGTTGTCACCGCATACGTTAAAAGAATCATTCTTTTTTGTCGTTTTGTAAAATGCTTCATAGAAAAATATTACTTTTTTATAAAAGTAAAAGTTAAAGGGGTTTATACGCCATATAAAATAAAGTTGTGTATAAAACGAAATATGCCTCAATGAAAGGAGATTGAGATGAAGTCCCTTACCTCGGGTCCGACTTGACTCGATCGTTCTTTAACGTCCTGAATAATAAACATGAGTTAATTTATACTTGATTAAGAACATTTTTAAAGTTCATTATTCCTTTTATATCACTTATTTTCCATTTTATAAACATTATGTAACCATTTATGTTAATAATGTTTGTTTTGTCGATATTTGGTTCTTAAGTCGAAAGTGGACTTCTTACAATTACATGTTGTTCGTGTGGTCAAAGGTTCTTTATATCCAGAATCACATTCCTTATTTGGATAGCATATATATCATATATATCCAGCATATACATGTATTTATAATATTACATAATCATTTAGAAGTAATAAATGAAATGCACCGTTCATGGAGACGGTAAGCCGTACGTACGCATGAACGCTACTTTGATTTCTTTGTCATATTAATGGAATTAAAACTAAATGAGAGGTATGTATATTTTAATTCCAGAATTATATTTATCATTTTGATGTATCATTCATTATATATATCCATTATATACATGTACTTTTAATAGTACATTACATTTGGGGATAAGAAATGAAATGCACCGTTCATGGAGACGATAAGCTGTACGTACGCATGAACGCTACTTTCATTTCTATCTCATAATTTAATGGAAAGAAATAATAATGATATAGAGGTATATTATAATTCCAGTATAACATCATATATAATAACATTAATTCCATCCTTTATACATCCCACATATGGCATTAACGAATCACATCACTTTGAGGGGGTTGTAGTCCGCACTTCCTTAAATGAAGATATCGTGTTTAACCATAATGAAAACCATAAAGGTATGCCCAAAAAAGAAAAATACATAATCTTAAGGAAAAAATAAACATATTATATATCATATATAAATATAGTGTCATCTTAATGGCCACCTTTGAAGGTGTTAAAAGAATGTTGAACAATCATCTTTTCAGGAGGCAGAAATTCGCCATCCACGGAAACAGTATGTTCTTTAACCATTAGATGTAGGTGTGTGTAAGTGTAGCTCTAATCCTTCTTATAAAAACATCATAGTATATTGAGGATACTGTAGTTGTTACAAAAGAAAAGAATAGAAATATTTTAGGTGGTTGGAGAAGCAAAATAAAAAAAGACTCAAAAGAAGACATTACCTTAAAATCGGGTAACTCCCTTTGGTTTGAGCTCAAAGGCTTTCCTTGGGAAGACTTCTGCCCAAAGTGAGGATTCAAGGAGTAAGAGAGGGATGTGGAGAGCCATAATGGGCAGGGTTGGGCGAGCCAAAGGCTTTGGATGTGTGGGTAAGGAGGTTGAGGTGGGGGCCTTTTATAAGATGAGAGGAGGGGCACTCTTGGATGGTAAAGAAAAGTCACTTTATTTTAAAATGATATTCGGATTTAAGAGGTCCCACATTGATTTTTTTCTAGGATAAGGTGATAAGGGTTCTAAATCCACCCATACAATAGGTTTTGGCCATGTTTAGGTCTTATATTTTACATTATCTTTCCATTTTATTTAAATCGTTAAATAATGAGGTCATTGCTGCATCAGCATGATGTCATAAATAATTTAATTTATTTAATGTATAAAAATTATAAAAAAAATACTATGATGTAGGAAATCTTTTTATATTTCTAATGAATATTTATAGTTAAAAATATTACTTGTATAACCCCATGTAAAAATTGTTTTAGTAAAACATTTCATGTGTGTGTCATTTTTACTTTAACATTAAATAAAAAGTTATTTATGTCATTTCCCAACCAAAGTGGCTCCATGGGGTCCCCAAGTTGACCCATGGTTTTTCTTGGTCGGCCATGACACATCCAATTAGAGTAGGACATGTGTCAAGGTATTTTCATTTTATTATAATATCATTTTTTTCCTTAAATTGCACTAATTACCTCTAATCGCGATTAAGAACTTAAAAGTTACTATTCACCAAAAAAATATTTCAATCTCATTGAACCACGTTTTACTTCTTAATAACAACCATGTATGTCAGATTTTTGAAATTCAAAACACAGAAGTGGTAAAATTTCATTTAAACGAAAAATCGGTTTTTTATAAGTACCACTTAGTGGTTTCACTATTCATCAAAAATTGAAGTTTTTCAGAATAATACCAAAACTTCCCCCTAAGATATATTTGATATTCTGAATTCAAAAATTAAGTCCATTTTAAAAAATTCACAACATATAAGTTGCGTTAATTAATTTAATAATTAATTCCCGCTGTCAGAGCAAATAACGTGTTTTTATGAAACAATAAGTATCAAAAGATTGACACTAGTTTAAGTCCGATTTGAAAGTGAAATTAATTCCAACAACCACTATTGGATTTAATGGTAAAAATATATTCTAATTTAACTTTAAAACCAGTTCAAAAGATAATCTAATCATCTTAAAAAATTTGATTAAAAAGAGGTTTTGAATTAAAATACAACATTTTACACTATTCATTAAAAAAATGAACTTTATCGGAAAGATACCAAAAATTTACACAAAGTAAATTTTGATGTCCCGATTCTAAAGAAGAGTTATATGTGGTCCAATATAATTTATAAGATCGATCAAAACTATATTTAATGGCGTTTCACCGTCAAAAGGTGACAAGTGGACCTTTCGTGAAAATTAGAGTATATAAGCATAAAATTGAATTCTTTTCGTATTTTAAGACTTCATCCTTTATTAGATAAATGTAAAAACATTTAACAAACATATATAATCATATTTTAGTTATTTATATCTATTCCCGCTAGTACAACAGCTACGTGTTAACTAACATTTAAAATAATATTATTTTATTACTAGTGTGCAACGTAAGTTTTCAAAGGAACTCATCGTTGCGTATCAGGTACGCTATCGATCATAGCAACCCCTTTAAAGTAAAATTAATATTTAATTCGTAAATATTAATAAATATGAAAATTATTTATTCTTTATTTACCTAAGATGTTACATCCTTCCCCCCCTTTTGGGAATTGCGTCCTCGCAATTTTATTCACTTATCAAAATAAGTGGGGGTATTTATCCCTCATAGCATTTTCAGATTCCCACGTTGCCTCTTCAACCATATGGTTTTTTCACAAAACCTTTACCTGGTGAATTACCTTATTTCACAACACTTTCTCTCTTTGGTCAAGAATCTGGACTGGTTGTTCTTCATAAGAGAGGTTCTCTTCCAGCTCAATTACATCTAGGCACAAAACATGAGATGGATCTGGAATATACTTTCTCAGCATCGAAACATGAAAAACATTGTGTACCTGAGATAAACTCGGAGGTAAAGCCACTCGGTAAGAAACAGATCCAACTTTCTCTAGAATTTCATATGGCCCAATGAACCTTGGACTCAGCTTTCCTTTCTTACAAAATCTCATCACACTTTTCCATGGAGAAACCTTGAGAAAAACATGATCACCTACCTCGAAAGATAGATCCTTCCTCCGGTTATCCCCATAACTCTTCTGCCTTCTCTGAGCTGTTCTCATGTGTTTCTGAATCAACTGAACTTTTTCTGCCATCTCTTCTACCAATTCTGGTCCCATCAGCTTCCTTTCACCCACTTCATCCCAAAATGCTGGAGTTCGACACTGCTTCCCATATAATGCCTCAAATGGTTCCATTTGTATACTAGAATAAAAACTGTTATTATAAGAAAACTCAAGCAAAGAAAGATGATGGTCCCAACTTCCCTGATAATCCATCGAACAAGCTCGTATCATATCCTCCAAGGTCTGAATTGTTCGTTCTAACTGCCCATCTGATTGAGGATGAAAAGCTCTACTAAAATTTAATTCAGTACCCAATGACATCTGAAGGCCTTTCCAAAAGTTAGAAGTAAACCTGGGATCACGATCGGACACAATGGAGAGAGGAACTCCATGTAACCTAACTATCTCCTTAAGATACAAACGGTAAAGTTGATCTAGGGAAAAATTATCTCGTATAGCATGGAAATGAGCAGATTTAGTCAAGCGATCAACAATAACCCATATTACGTTATTACCTCTAGATGTCTTCGGTAATCCCACAACAAAGTCCATGGATATATTCTCCCATTTCCACTCTGGAACTAGTAAAGGCTGAAGCATCCCTTTCGGTAACTACCACTTTGCCTTAACCTGTTGACATTTCAAACACATCACAGTAAAATCAGCAATATCTCTTTTCATTCCATCCCACCAGTAATACTCACACAGATCTTTGTACATCTTAGTACTGCCAGGATGAACTAAAAACGGAGAACTATGAGCTTCACATAACAACCCTATCTTCAACTGTGAATCACAAGGCACACACAATCTCTTCCCAAATCTCAAAACACAATCACTATCAATGTTGAATTCATGCATCTTACCTTTCTGAACCAGCTCTACCTTTTCCTGCAAGTCACTGTCTTGCTTCTGTTCTTGCTTGATTCTGTCTGATAGAGAAGATCTCACTGATACCTGAAACAAAACAGAAGGAAATCAGGCACCAACAACTTCTATGCCAAAGTTCATCAATTCCTTAACCAAAGGATCAAGTTCCAAATGCAACATCGTTAATGAAGCATTACTTTTTCGACTCAAAGCATCGAACACTTTATTTGATTTTCCTGAATGGTAGTGAATTGTACAATCATAATCCTTGATTAATTCCATCCATCTCCTCTGTCTAATGTTCAATTCTTTCTGAGTGAATATATACTTCAAAATTTTGTGATCAGTATATATATCACACTTTACTCCATACAAATGATGCCTCCAAATTTTTAAAGCAAAAAGAATAGCAGCTAATTCCAAATCATGTGTAGGGTAATTTACCTCATGAGTTTTCAACTAACGTGAAGCATAAGCAATTACCTGATCATTCTAGATAAGGAAACAACCAAGTCCCTTCAACGAAGCATCACTGTATATAAAAAACTCACCATTCCTGGAAGGAAGTGCCAAAACTGAAGCATTCACCAATCTTCTTTTCAACTCCTGAAAACAATCATCACATTCTTTTTTCCAGATGAACTTAACACCCTTACGAGTTAGCTTAGTCATTGGACTAGATAACCGTGAAAAATATTCAACAAACCTTTGGTAGTAACCTACCAAACCAACAAAACTACGGATCTCAGTTACATTTGTGGGTCTTGGCAATTCTTCAATAACTTTTGTTTTAGCAGGATCAACAGTTAAGCCATCTTTTGAAACAATGTGACCCAGGAAAGAAATTTGTTGTAACCAAAACTCACACTTGCTGAATTTTCCATATAGTTTCTTTTCTTTTAAGGTTTTCAAGATAACCCTTAAATGACTTTCATGATCCTCTTTACTTTTATAAAACACCAAAATATCATCAATGAAAACTACCAACATTTTTCACCTGAGTCAACTGAGCCCTCACTACAATAAACTGTTTAGTTCTGATTCTGACCATCTCAGGATACTAATTTGAAAGGTCATTTCCATCTGTATGCCTTCCCAGAAAATATGTTTTGTTTCCTCTATGAAAAACAATTCTTTAAATAGAAATATCTTAGTCTAAGCAACATGGTAATATTTAAATGATATATCATTTTAATCGTACCATAAATTAACTTATAATTTAACAATTTTCTAACTCCTAAAGTTGTCTAAACCGACCTCTGATACCAACTATAAGGCCCCGGCCTTAAACCTTACTTAATATTGAATTAAATTATTAATTAAAATTGAGGATCTTTTCAGGTTTAGAGTTTTAGAGAATTAGAACATAACTTTTACATCTCAAAAGATTTACAAAGTAGACACTTCTACTAAGTTTCCATAGAATAAAAAAACACTTAAAAAGAAACATGTCTAGTTCCATGTTTTAGATAGCATGACTTTTCCTTGATCCCATCCTTGACCCTATTCCACATTAAGCCCTGTGAAAAACATTTGAAAAAACTTGGGTGAGCATAAAAAGCTCAGTAAGGGATAAACAAAGAATGAAAACTGTTAGTTTTTCAAACATCAAGTAAACCACGTATACTTTATCAAAGTAATACATTCACCTTCATGAAGTAGTAAAAACTCTTCACTGAATAAAATATCATTACTTACCCTTGTGTAACCAAAGGATTAACCTAAAACCCATATAAAGATCACATAACATATAAAGGTAACTTGGGAAATAAACATACTTAAGTGGAATAACCACACGGTCGACTTCCACACATATCACTTAATGGAATAGCCATTCGGCCAACTTCCATACATACTTAATGGAATAGCCATACGGCCGACTTCCATACCCAATGCATTGGAGGTTATAACGTAACCACCCATCCTGGTGTTCACGGCACCACCCGTTATATGGTTCATCACGTAACCACCCGTCAAATATCCAAGTACCATTATAAAATCATAAGACATAAAGCAAACATAAAGGAAAGAAAACATTTCCACACTTTGATCAAAATATATCACTCAAATATATTGACATAACAAATCCATTATAAAAACCATTTTCAATACCAAAATACATAAAAGAGTAATGGTATTTATTTCATTTTAAAAAAACATTACGGCTTGTTGAGGAAGCAAAATACCAAATAATACTCGCGGCGGCGGAAAAAGTCGTTGTCACCGCGTACGTTAAAAGAAACATTCCTTTTTGTTGTTTTGTAAAATGCTTCATAGAAAAAGATTACTTTTGTATAAAACTAAAATTCAAAGGGGTTTATACACCATATAAAAGAAAGTTGTGTATAAAACGAAATATGCCTCAATGAAAGGAGATTGAAACGAAGTCCCTTACCTCGGGTCCGACTTGACTCGATCGTTCTTTAACGTCTTGAATAATAAACTTGAGTTAATTTCTACTTAATTAAGAACCTTTTTAAAGTTCATTATTCCTTTTATATCACTTATTTTCAAAGTTATAAACATTATGTAACCATTTATGTTAATAATTTTTGTTTTGTCGATATTTGGTTCTTAAATCGAAAGTGGACTTCTTACAATTACATGTTGTTCGTGTGGTCAAAGGTTCTTTATATCCAGAATGAAATTCCTGATTTGGATAGCATATATATCATATATATCCAGAATATACAAGTATTTATAATATTACACAATCATTTAGAGGTAAGAAATGAAATGAACCGTTCATGGAGATGGTAAGTCATACGTACGCATGAACGCTACTTTCATTTCTTTGTAATATTAATGGAATTAAAACTAAATGAGAGGTATGTATATTTTAATTCCAGAATTATATTCATCATTTAGATGTATCATTAATTATATATATCCATTATATACATGTACGTTTAATAGTACATTACATTTGGGGATAAGAAATGAAATGCACCGTTCATGGAGACGGTAAGCCGTACGTACGCATGAATGCTACTTTCATTTCTATCTCATACTTTAATGGAAAGAAATAATAATGATATAGAGGTATATTATAATTCCAGTATAACATCATATATAATAACTTTAAATCCATCCTTTATACATCCCACATATGGCATTAACGAATCACATCACTTTGAGGGGGCGGTAGTCCGCACTTCCTTAAATGAAGATATCGTGTTTACCAATAATGGAAACCATAAAGGTATGCCCAAAACGAAAAATACAGAAGCTTAAGGAAAACATAAACATATTATATATCATATATAAATATAGTGTCATATTAATGGCCACCTTTTAAGGTGTTAAAATAATGTTGAACAATCATCGTTTCGGGAGGCAGAAATTCGCCATCCACATAAACAGTATGTTCTTTAACCATTAGATGTAGTTGTGTGTAAGTATAGCTCGAATACTTCTTATAACAACATCATAGTATATTGAGGATACTGTATTTGTTACAAAAGAAAATAATAAAAAGAGTTTAGGGGGTTGGAGAAGAAAAATAAAACAAAAGGACTCAAAAGAAGACATTACCTTAAAATCGGGTAACTCCCTTTGGTTTGAGCTCAAAGGCTTCCTTGGGAAGACTTCTGCAAAAAGTGAGGCTTCAAGGAGTAAGAGAGGGATGTGGAGAACCCAAATGGGCAGGTTTTGGCCGAGCCAAAGGGGAGTGTGGGTAATGAGGTAGAGGTGGGGGCCTTTTATAAGATGAGAGGAGGGGCACTCTTGGAAGGTAAAGAAAAGTCACTTTATTTTAAACTGGTATTTGGATTTAAGAGGTCCCAAATTGATGTGTTTCTAGGATAAGGTGATAAGGGTTCGAAATCCACCCATCCAATAGGTTTTTTTCCATGTGTAGGTCTTATATTTAACATTATCTTTCCATTTAATTTAAATCGTTAAATAATGAGGTCATCGCTGCATCACCATGATGTCATAAATAATTTAATTTATTTAATGTATAAAAATTATAAAAAAATACTATGATGTAGGAAATATTTTTATATTTCTAATTAATATTTATAGTTAAAATATGACTTCTATAACCCCATGTACAAATTGTTTTAGTAAAACATTTCATGTGTGTGTCATTTTTACTTTAACATTAAATAAAAAGTTATTTATGTCATTTCCCAACCAAAGTGGCTCCATGAGGTCCCCATGTTGACCCATGGATTTTCATGGTAGGCCATGACACATCCAATAAGGGTAGGACATGTTTCAAGGTATTTTCATTTTATTATAATATCATTTTTGCCTTAAATTACACTAATTACCTCTAATCGCTATTAAGAAATTAAATGTTACTATTCACCAAAAAAATATTTTAATCTCATTGAACCACATTTTACTTCTTAATAACAACCATGTATGTTGGATTTTTGAAATTAAAAACACATAAGTGGTAAAATTTCATTTAAACGAAAAATCAGTTTTTATAAGTACCACTTAGTGGTTTCACTATTCATCAAAAATTGAAGTTTTTCAGAAAAATACCAAAACTTCACCCTAAGATATATTTGATATTCCAAATTCAAAAATGAATTCAATTTTACAAAATTCACAACATATAAGTTGCATTAATTAATATAATAATTAATTCCCGATATCAGAGTAAATAGCGTGTTTTATGAAACAATAAGTATCAAAAGATTGACACTAGTTTAAGTCCGATTTCAAAGTGAAATTAATTCCAACGACCACTATTGGATTTAATGGTAAAAATATATTCTAATTTCACTTTAAAACCAATTCAAAAGATAATCTAATCAACTTAAAAAATTATATTAAAAAGAGGTTTTGAATTAAAATACCACATTTTACACTATTCATTAATAAAATGAACTTTATCGGAAAGATACCAAAAATTTACACAAAGTAAATTTTGATGTCCCGATTCCAAAAGAAGAGTTATATTTGGTCCAATAGAATTTATAAGATCGATCAAAACTATATTTAATGACGGTTCTCCGTCAAAAGGTGATAAGTGGACCTTTCGTGAAAATTAGAGTATATAAGCCTAAAATTGAATTCTTTTCGTATTTTAAGTCTTTATCATTTATTAGATAAATGTAAAAACATTTAACAAACATATATAATCATATTCTAGATATTTCTATCCATTCCCGCCAGTACAACGGCTACGTGTTAACTAACATTTAAAATAATATTATTTTATTACTAGTGTGCAACGTAAGTTTTCAAAGGAACTCATCGTTGTGTATCGGGTACGCTATCGATCACAGCAACCCCTTTAAAGTAAAATTAATATTTAATTCGTAAATATTAATAAATATGAAAATTCTTTATTCTTTATTTACCTGGGATGTTACAGTGTACATCTACCTACAAATATCTTGCCATGAGTTAGTCAGTTGTGGAAAAAATCAGATGTATAACATAAAAGTAATGTCTAGAGAGATGACCGAAAAATGAACAAAAAGTTATAATTATTTACTAACATAGTTGTGGTTCAATCGTATATAAAATCATAAATTAATGCAGTGTAAAAATTTTATTCACAGAATAATGGTAGTAATGTAATGGATGAGATTAAAAAACATTTATCGAATAAATTAATCATACCATTAAAATTGATGTAGAAGTTTCAGAAACATTTATAGTATTATATAGACTGCAATGTTAAAACGTGATTACATGGCCTTATAATATAATTAATGATTATAAATTTTACACCAAAGATCAAGAAAATCAATTTTTACTTCAAAATATAGGAGTTGTGGATTTGTTTTGAAGAAAATTATATATCAAGTATAAAATAATAAAATTTTATCATTGTATATAGTGAATATTATGTAATTTTTGAAGATATATTGAATATTTATAGCATAAAATTATTATATAATGTGTTCATGTAAAAATTAATTGACCCTTACAATAATGTTAAACATGATGAATTTGTATTTATATTTGTGGATTTGAATAGATTAGGATAAATACATGATTTTTTTATTATATAAATACATTAAAAATAAATTTCATATATTGTTGATACATCAATTGAACAATGAATTATCAATTTAGTTTTGACAATCAAAGAAATATTTAAGAAATTTAGAGAATCTTTTATATGTATTCGAGGTTCTTCATCAATAGAGAATCATCTATATCTATTTAGAGATTCTTGGTCAATGGTGACATTCAAAACATTCATATAAAAGTCACTTGGTCATTATGATGACCAGGCTGGTTTTAAAGCCACTCAGTGAGGCACTTGAAGTTTATTTTCATTCAGAAGGACATGAATTATTTCAAAGTTGGGATCGAACCCATAGATGGGCTACCTACGTATCCTTTGTATTGAAAAAGGAATCAGAACCCACGTAGTTCGAATAAAGGAGTATGATGATTATGATTGATGGCTCAAAGAAGGATGTCACAATTACTTTTACACTCTAAGCTCACGTGAGTCATGCTCGGTGTGAGAAACAAGAGGTATTGGTAAAAATTAGACAATTGTTCCATGAAAGATGCAATCATAATAAATGGTTTGGGTCTTATGTATGTATGACTGCCCAGAGGATTTACTTTAGGGAGAAAATCCAGGAACAGGGTCCATAAAGGTATATGTGCTTTATGGAGATTTGAACACTCTAACTTGGAACTTATTCCTGAAAAGGAAACCCAAATTAGGAGAGGATTGATAACTGGGTTTTACTCCTGAGAAGGAATCCCAGATCAAACGTAAATTAGGGCTGGTTAAAGAGAATTTAAGGGACATGGGGCTTATTCCTGAAAAAGGAAGCTCAAGATTAGGACTGGGACTTATTCTTGAAAAGGATACCCAGGTTAGGGGACTTGGGGCTTATTCCTGAGAAGGAAGCCCAAAATTATGACTGGGACTTATTCCTGAAAAGGAGACACAGGTTAAGGATTAAGGTTTGGGGCTTACTCCTGAGGAGGATGCCCAAATTAAGGGACTTGGGGCTTACTCCTGAGGAGGATGCCCAAATTAAGGGACTTGGGGCTTACTCCTAAGAAGGATGCATAAAATTATGACTGGGACTTATTCCTGAAAAGGAGACCCAGGTTAAGGATTAAGGTTTGGGGCTTAATCCTGAAGAGGATGCCCATATTTGAGATTGGGGATTACTCCTGAGGAGGATGCCCATATTTGAGATTGGGGCTTACTCTTAAGAAGGATGCCCAAATTAAGGGACTTGGGGCTTACTCCTAAGAAGGATGCCCAAATTAAGGGACTTGGGGCTTACTCCTAAGAAGGATGCCCATTTTTGAGATTGGGGCTTACTCCTGAGGAGGATGCCCATATTTGAGATTGGCGCTTACTCTTAAGAAGGATGCCCAAATTAAGGGACTTGGGGCTTACTCCTAAGAAGGATTCCCATTTTTGAGATTGGGGCTTACTCCTAAGAAGGATACCCATATTTATGACTGGGATTTATTCCTAAAAAGGAGACCTAGGTTAAGGATTTCTGTCATCTTAAAGGATGAGGTTGAATGAATGAACTCTCCATATTTTAGTGACAAAAAGATATTTAAATCACTAGGTTTTGAGAGTTATTTTACTGAATTCCTCTCAGATAAGGAATTCAAATCAAGAAATCATGCCATAAATGGCTTTGAAGAGTGTCTTGAAGACTGAATCTTAAAAAGGAAAGGTGTAATGACTTAAGAGGGGTGAAATGGGCCAGAAAGGCACCCAAAAAGGAATGGTCGTGCAAGTCTTGGAAGGCGCGCAAGTACTGCGTGGGAGCGCAAGTATTGGTCGCGCAGGTATGCCTGCTCGACACATGTTGTACTTGCGCGATGGTCAATTAGCATTGAAATACTTTAGGGACTCATTATTAAACCCTTTATAATCCTCTTGAGGTTCTTCTAAAAAGGGGATGCGCAAGTTCTATTGAAGAAGTAAGGCGGCGCGCAAGTGTGGCCACTTCCCATAAGGGCTGGCCACTCAGACGCGCAAGTGTTGATGAATTTCAACACTTAGCCCTTCCTCCTTCTCTTTAGATCTTTCTTTCTAGGTAAGAAATTACCTTAGAAGTGTTCCGGAAGCTTTGAGAAGAGACTTGGGCGTGGGAAGCTTCAAACCGAGTTTCTGGAAAAAAAAAGATCCTCTCGGAAATGGGGGGCCCACAGGGTCTATTTATAGGCAGGAGAAGACCCCGGGCAGTTACCGGGCAGTTATCACTTAGGTCGCGCAAGTCACTTGCACGACCATAAGGCGTCGCGCAAGTAGACTTACATGACCACTAGGCAGCGCGCAAGTGTACTTGCGTGACTATGAGGGAACATGCGCGACCTATGGGCAATGTTCTCCTTGTTCATCCCTTTGTCGATTTTTGATGTTTCTTCAAAGGATGAATCACTTTGGACTAAGGTATTTCCCTTTTTTCAGTCGTTAGACTCTGTGACGGAAAGGAGCGTCAACAAAAGTCCCCCCTCAGAGTTGGATCCGGAGAGAAAAGAGGATTTGACTCTGAGGTGAAAAGAAAAACAAGAAATCTGGTAGTTTAAAGTCATGAATGTCGGACATACAAAGGCTAATGTTTAAGGTCGAAATATCTTTGGCCAAAATGGATTAGAATTGTTTCAATTCCTTGATAATTTATCTGAAAACATATTACCATACTCAAGTATGAGGGAAAATATGTAAACTATGGCTTAAGAATATTTGAATCTGAGGAATGATATGAAAAAGAGCTAAAAGGCATTAGAAGATGTAGTTTCCAAGAATGAAGTTACTATTATTTGACAAAAACTCGTTAGGGGGTTGAATTATGCAGGGCCACCTAAGGGCATTGGCTGCATGGTCAAATAAATAGCATCTTTCGGCTGACAAGTCTGTTATGTGGACTGTTTATGCAAAGCCACCTATGGGCACGTGCTGCATAGTCAGGCAAAAGAACTCTCAGAAATTTACTTTCCTAGTGCTAAAAGCCAGTGAAAGTTTATGGAGATTCAAATTTTCTAAAGTATAGAGTTTGTTGTATGGAAAGAGGTACTTGAATATGGAGAAGATATTTCCGAACAAGAATATCGAAGAATTGAATAAATATCACTCCTATGAAGGTCTGACCCAAATGTAGGGAAAGAGAATATGGAGAGTATAAACCATAGACTTGAATACTTTCAGATCATGAAAAAGTACATGGGACAAATATTTTAAGGATGTCTATCTTTTGTAGATCCCTACATACCGTCATTTAAGACAAATAAGGACAAAATAGGCATTCTTCCCAAGAATGAAGTTACTATTATCCATCAAACCCGTTAGGGGGTTGAATTATGCAGGGCCACCTAAGGGCATTGGCTTCATAGTTAAATAAAATAGTATCTTTTGGCTAACAAGTCTGTTATGTAGATTTTGTATACAAGGCCACCTATGGGCACGTGCTGCATAGTCAGGCAAAAGAATTCTCAGAAGTTTGACATTTTTATGACTAAAAGTCATGAAAAGGGTTATGAAGATCTGAAAATATTTAAGGTTAGGATTATAACACATAAATATTGGTATTGTCCAATGTATATAGAGATACATAGGTCAATGATAACCATAATCATGTTGTGGCTGGGTCCTGAATTGAAATTTTGGACTTCACTACGTATCTCATAAGAATGGGAATCAAGCCATACGTAGTTCTTGAAATGCAGTTTAACGTCGTGCAGGACAAAAGTATGAGAGATCTTAGTTTAGGGTCATAGAGTTCGGACCATAATAATAAATACACAATGTGTGTTTTCATGAGGACTTTTCAGCCAAGGGACTGAAAGTGAAATTTTGGGGTTAGGCCCAAAAGACTTGGGGCTGGATTCGAGGGATACTCGAACGTTCCTACGTATCCCATAAGGATGGGAATCAATCCCACGTTGTTCTAGAACTACCCTTTGTACAAATTTGGTTCGTACATGTGAAGGGTGAAAGGGGACTTTAGTGCAATGATGGTTTAACCCGAGACAAAAAGTTTAGGCATTACCATGTATGCACGTAGTCTTTTGAAATGAAACATGATTGAAGAATCAATGTCAATAATAATTCTCTCCCAAATGAGGAAATCAAAGATTATTTTAGTTTATTGTCGTACCGGACAAAAGTGTTGCACAGTTTAACGTCATATAACAAGGACGAAAGTGAATCAATGTAAAGATATTGATTCTAGGGGCGGTTTCACGAATCAACATCATATGAGATGGTGGTGAACCGATGTGAAGAGATTGTTTTTTTTTTGGGCTTGAACCCTGGGAGGTTGCCTACATACCCAGCTTGGAGGGCAAGGATCAAAGTCTGTGTAGTTCAATTAAATAATGAATTAATGATCAAGTTGTTCTTGGCGACAACGATCTAAATAAAATAAATAAAATAAAAAAATTATTGGGACTTATACATGGTTAACGGCCCATAGAGAGTGTTACAGTTGAGGTTTTCCCTAAGCTCACGTGAGTCATACTCGGTATGAGAAACAAGAGGTAACAACAACCTTAACGATTCATAGTATAATGTCATGTAGGACATATAAAGGGACTATGCAGTTTAAAGTCTTGCAGTTAGGACTATTGGTGCTGCGCAGTTTAGTGTCATGTAGCAGGGACAAAATACATTTTAATGTCATGTAGGACATATCATGAATTTTCTGTACAGTTTAGCGTCATGTAGTTAGGATGATGGGGACAATACAGTTTAACGTCATGTTGGACAAAAGGGGGACTGCGCAGTTTAATGTCATGCAGTAAGGACAAAATAACACACCATTTACATCATGTTGGACGCATTGGGGATTTTTTTCCCCACAGTTTAACGTCATGTTGGACAAAAGGGAGAATAGTTTAAGGTCATATGCATGGACCGTGGATGGTGCAGTTTAATGTCATCCTAGACGGTGGTGTAGTTTAAGGTCATACAGGACCATTGATGATTATGTAGTTTAACGTCTTTCCGGACGTAAGGGACTTTTATACAGTTTAGCGTCATGTAGTTAGGACGTCACAGTTTAACGTCTTGCTGGACGTAAGGGACTTGCAAATAGTTTAGGGTCATATGCATGGACCGTTGATGATGCAGTTTAAGGTCATACCGGACCTAGTTGCAGTCTAAGGTCATACTGGACCATTTAGGGAACTTTTTCACAGTTTAACGTCGTGTGGGACGAAGTTGCAGTTTAAGGTCAAACTGGACCATTGCTATATAGTTTAACGTCATATAGCAAGGACGAACTGGTGTCGCACAGTTTAGTGTCATGTTGCGGGGACATATAAGGTGACATAGTTTAAAGTCATGTTGGACGTATGTGCAAATAGTTTAGGGTCATATGCTTAGACCGTTGCTGTATAGTTTAACTTCATATAGAAAGGACGAACTGCTGCTGCATAGTTTAGTGTCATGTTGCGGGGAAATTTAAGGGGACACAGTTTAACGTCATGTTGGACGTATGTGCAAATAGTTTAGGGTCATATGCTTAGACCGTTTCTATATAGTTTAACATCATATAGCAAAGATGAACTGGTGCCGCACAGTTTAGTGTCATGTTGCGGGGACATAAGGTGACACAGTTTAACGTCATGTTGGATGTATGTGCAAATAGTTTAGGGTCATATGCTTAGACCGTTGCTGTATAGTTTAACGTCATATATCAAAGACGAACTGGTGCCGCACAGTTTAGTGTCATGTTGCAGGGACATAAGGTGACACAGTTTAACGTCATGTTGGACGTATGTGCAAATAGTTTAGGGTCATATGCTTAGACCGTTGCTTTATAGTTTAACGTCATGTAGCAAGGACAAACTGGTGCCGCACTGTTTAGTGTCATGTTGCGGGGATAAAAGGTGACACAGTTTAACGTCAGGTTGGACGTATGTGCAAATAGTTTAGGGTCATATGCTTAGACCGTTGCTTTATAGTTTAACGTCATATAGCAAGGACGAACTGGTGCCGCACAGTTAAGTTTCATGTTGCGGGGACATAAGGTGACACAGTTTAACGTCATGTTGTACGTATGTGCAAATAGTTTAGGGTCATATTCCTAGACCATTGCTGTGTAGTTTAACGTCATATAGCAAGGACGAACTGGTGTCGCACAGTTTAGTGTCATGTTGCAGGGACATAAGGTGACACAGTTTAACGTCATGTTGGACGTATGTGAAAATAGTTTAGCGTCATATGCTTAGACCGTTTCTGTATAGTTTAACGTCATATAGCAAGGACGAACTGGTGCCGCACAGTTTAGTGTCATGTTGTGGGGACATAAGGTGACACAGTTTAACATCATGTTGGACGTATGTGCAAATAGTTTAGGGTCATATGCTTAGACCGTTGCTGTATAGTTTAACGTCATATAGCATGGAAGAACTGGTGCTGCACAGTTTAGTGTCATGTTGCGGGTACATATAAGGTGAATACTTTGTATTTTATACAAAATATTTCTTCAAAAATCTGGCATTAGTTGGAGTAGTAATGAGTTCTCCATCCATCGAGATTAATGAATAAGCTCCATTGGGGTAGACCCTATGTATTGAATAAGGTCCTTCCCATTTTGGCTCAAGCTTGGGAGGTTTCTTTCCTGGTATCATTGGAGTTCTGAAAACTAATACCAATTCTCCCTGAATGAATGAGCGGAGACGAACTTTTTTGTTAAAATATTGTGCTATTCGATTCTGATAGATTTCCAAGTGGTGCAAAGTGCACAATCTTTTCTCATCTAACCGTTCCAACTCATTCAATCGCTTTTGGGATTGCTTATCTGTAGATAACTGATCACAAATGGCTACTCTGAGTGAGGGCAATTGAACTTCAATTGGAAAGACTGCTTCTATTCCATATACCAACGAATATGGAGTTGACCGCGTTGCATTGCAGGTGGTAGTCCGATAATCCCATAAAGCATGAAAGAGTTTATCAGGCCATGACCTCTTATCTTTATCCACCATATTTTGCAATATATTTGAAAGAGTCTTGTTAAAGGCTTCTATTTGGCCATTAGCTGCTGCATGATACCGAGATGAATGGTTGGATTTAATGTTGTATTCTTGATACAATTTCTTCACCTTAGAAGAACAGAAGTTGGTGCCGTTTTCCGTCAATATGGTATGAGGGACACCAAATCTAGTAATGATGTTAGACTTGATGAAGCTAACAATGAATTTAGAACTGACTTCGTTGAGAGGTACTACCTCTGCCCATTTGGAAAAGAAATCAGTAGCAGTAAGAATGTACTTAAACTACTTGGTCGTAGCTGAAGGGTAAGGTCCCACCACATCCATTCCCCATGTGGCAAATGGCCATGAGTATTTAGCTGTATGAAGCAACTCTGGAGGTTGATGAATGAAGTTGGCATGTACTTGACATGAATGCCACTTCTTTTTGAAATCAACACAATCTTGTATCATTGAAGGCCAAAAGTATCCAAGCCTTCGAATTTGATCAGACAATCTATGTCCAGACTGGTGGGCACCACAGAATCGTGCATGCACTTCTTTCATGATAGCCATTGTCTCTTCACCATCAATGCATATGAAGAGAACTCCATCAAAACCACGTTTATAGAGAATTTTCTCTAGGTGGTTTGGGCTATCATAAAGAGTAAAATTGACCACACGTCGCCGGATTTGTTCTTTCTCAGCTCTATCAGGTGGAAGTGTTCCATTTTGAAGGTATTCCTTGATATGTGACATTCATCCTGTAGTGTGACCATACGGTTCAGGAATGGGACTAATTTCATTAATTTCCTCTGTTCTGGCATGAACATAAGGTGAAATTGCATGACGGTGGGCGATACTGATGGTTGTCTCGTCCCGATTTGGATCTGCTAGAGCTGTGGCTATATTAGCCAGTGCATCAGCTTAAGCATTTTGTGATCTTGGGACATAAGAAAATGTCAGTTCTGAAGGGAATTCTATCATTAACTTTATGACGTAATCATACAAAGGGATTAATTCTTCTTTTCTGATGGCATAATCCCCATTGACTTGTTTGATTACCAAGTCTGAATCACCTTTCACCTTTAAGTGATTCACTTGTGCTTGAAGCGCAAACTCCAAGCCTGTGATAAGAGCTTGGTATTCGGCTTCATTATTAGTACCACATTACCACAATAAAAAGGAATAAGGTAGCAATGCCTTATCTGGAGAAATGAGTACAATTCCTAAACCAACTTTGTTGAATTTAGGATTTTCCATTTTCTTCCCTATTAGAGTTCTGGAAGCACCATCAAAATACATTTCCCATGTTTGAGGACTCTCTTGAATAGAGAAAACTTCCTCATCAGGGAGTTCAATATCTGAAGAGGTGTCTTCCACTGAAGGATGTTTAGCCAGGAAATCAGCCAGAGCTTGGCCCTTTATTTCCTTTTGAGATACATACTGAATGTCGAACTGTTGCAAAATAACTGCCCACCTTGCTAGACGTCCTGTAAGCATTGGACGACTAAGGATGAATTTGTGCGGATTATTGCGAGATACAAATTGGACCTCGTGATGTTGCAGGTAGTGTCTTAGTTTCTGAACTGCAAAGATTAATGCTAGGAAGCACTTCTCAATACTTGAATACCGGGTTTCTGCTTCAAGCATAGTTCTACTGAGATAGTAGAGGCTATTTTCATTCCCATCATCATTCTTTTGAGCGAGAAAGGCACCCAATGATCGCTCTAGAGCTGTCACATAGTGGATAAGTGGTCTACCTTCAACAGGTGGCATGCGTATTGGTGGACTCAAGAGGTATTTATTGAGAACATCAAATGCTTCTTGACATTCTTCAGTCCACTGGTAAGTGACTCATTTTTCAATAATTTGGTAAAGGGTAAACTTTTGCCTGCCAAATTGGCGATGAAACGCCGAATATAGGCTAAGTGTCCTTGAAGTCCTCTTAATTATTTCAAATTCTGAGGAGGTGACATACCAAGGATTTATTTGGTTTTCTCAGGATCGACTTCAATACCATGATGGCGTACAACAAAGTCTAGAAGTTTTCCTGAGGTTACCCCAAAAGCACATTTTAAGTGGTTTATCTTATAATTATGTTGTCGAAGCTTTTGGAATATGACTTCCAAATAAGCCAAGTGATTAGAACGTTGTTTGTATTTAACCACCAAATCGTCTACATATCATTCAACAAACTTCCCTAAAAAAGGTTTGAAGATACGATGCATGGCGCGTTGATATGTTGCACCTGCATTCTTTAAACCAAAGGGAATCACCCGGTAACAAAACACACCTTGAGGGGCTCTGAAGGCTATAGATTCCTCATCTTCTGGGGCCATTTGGATCTGATTATATCCGGAATATCCATCCATGAAGGAAAGTACTTCATAGCCATCTGTCGCATCAATTAAGAGTTCTGTAATCGGAACTGGGAAATCATCTTTAGGACAATACCAATTAAGATCTCTGAAATCGATGCAAACCCTAATTTGTCCGTTCTTCTTCTTTACAGGGACAATATTAGCCAACCACTTGGGATACTGAACTTCTCTGATGAATTTAGCTTTGATCAGCTTGTCCACTTCAGCTTCAATTTTGGAAGCATAGGTTGGGTGTGTTCTTCTCACGGCTTGCTTAAATCCTCGATGTTCTTTTGGTAAAACCAAATGATGAGTAGCAATATTAGGATCAAGCCCAGGAATTTCTGTATAGTTTCAAGAGAAAATATCTTTATTTTGCTTTAGAAAATAAATATACATCTCTTGATCTTCAAGGGTCATGGCCGCACTAATTATAGTGGGGCGTGGATCTTTCTCTGTACCCAGATTTATTTCTCTGAGTTCATCCATAGTGGTAGAGATACCTTCTTCAAATGCTGGAGGAGCATCTCTAAGATCTTCCTCTTCCTCTTCATCATGTGCTATTTCTTCCATTTCTACTTGCATAGTAGATGACAAAATGAAATTTTCACGATCAGAAGAGATGTCAAAATTTGCACATTTTGAAGAAGAAGCTTCCATTTCCGACCCTATTGAAGATAAAGGGCCTTCTTTGGGAAATAAAGAGGAGATGATGGATTGAGAATTAACATCATTATTCACCTCCGATGTTGCTATAACTTCTTCTGGCCTGATTGGCGAAGTATAGACCTGTTGGATTCCAGTAAATGAAATGAAGACGTCACCACTTGTGCTTTCATCACTATTTGGTAGGTTACCAATTTTTCCCATGTTGTCTGGCTCAACTGCCGTAATTGACATTATGGATCTTTCCATAAGAGTATTTTGATTTGGGCCTATTTTGTCAATTTGACTAATAGGTAACACATAATCTGTACTCACATTTGTAAATGGATTTATTGGAATTTTCTCCAAACCATATGGAGCATTAATTTTGGTAATTTCCTTCATTGTAGATTTTTCTCTTCCCTTCATGTGATAAAATTCTGCATCAATAAATATCGACTCACATGTCTTGAATGGGGTCTTATCACCATAAAATGTTCCAACTTGACCATTGAAATAGTATTTGAGACATTGATGGTATGATGAAGGAATAGCTGCATGCTGATGTAGCCAGGGTCTGCCAAGAAAGACGTTGAAAGCTGAGTCTTGATCAACAATCATGAAATCCGAATTGGATACAAGATCTCAAAAATGAGTTCTGAGTGTAACTTCGCCCAGTGGTTATTGTTCATTTTTATCATATCCTTGTAACATCATGGTAGAAGGAGATAAATCGGATTCCGTGAGGCCCAATCGACGAAGTGTACGAATGGGCATGAGGTTGACTCCTGAACCATTGTCAATGAAAGCTCTTCGGATATCCACACCATTTACTTTGCCAGATAAGTACAAAGGTTTTATGTGCCCATGAACAACATCATCTTCATCTTTATCAGTAGAAGATATCACTGCATGGCATTCTGTAGGATTATTCTCTATGTGATAGACTTCAGCTGCAGCAATTTCAGCTTCAAACTCCTGAGGACTTGACAAAGCTTCGATGAGTGCTTCCCGAACATCTTTTGACAGATTGAAAGCATCCAAAATTGATAACTTGGCTGGTACATGGGCCAAGTGTTTCAATATATCATACTTTTGATCTAAAGGTCTGTGTTTCCCAATAGGAATATGCGGTTTAGAAGGTACCTTGGAAGAAGATGCTTTGGAAGCTGATGTATCATGTATTGGGATAGAAGTTGGAAAAATCCTTGGTTTTGGAAGATTAGACCGATTAGATCCATTTACTTGCTGAGATAAAGAAGATGGAATTTTCAATCGGTCTTCCAAAATAACTATGCCAAGACTGAGTTAAATATTGGCAGAAGAACTTGCTTGTTCTTTTTGAGCTCGCTGAAGGGCTCTACCACGAGTTTCTGCTGCATACACAGTGCTAGCAGGGGTAGAACTGGAGTAGTGGCTTCGGAAAGATCCACGTCTTCCCCTATATCCTGAACCTCTGGAACTTCCTCGGATTCCCTTATTTGATATAGGGAATTCAGGCTCATCAAAATTGAAATTACGACTGGAGTACGGATCTGTTAATTGAATCATATTAACAGAACCGAAGATTAACTCTTCGTCTAATAAATATTTTTCCTGACTAGCCTGTTTAGGCTGTGCCGTTTGATGGGGCGGAGCCCGTTGTTTTGAAGTAGATGGCATAAAGTCTGCAAGAGTCAAAGACAATTTAGGCTTTGACACATACTCATCTTCTTCTGATTCTTTTTCCTTCTTTGAATCCAACCGTTTCTTTGAGGACTTTCCCTCTGACAAAGTGGGTTTTACAGCAATATTCATGGCAGAAGACATAATTGGTTTTTTTAATTGTGTTCGCAAAATGGAATGAGTCTGATTGGTTGTCTTTCTGACCATCCAATCATCATATTTCTGTGTATTTCTGCTTTTGACTTCTTGCCATTCACCTTCCTCCTCTGGAAATGTAGAAGTAACACATGCTACCTGAGTCGAAGAACCTTTCAACTTGACTTATCCCAAATTGACCATCTTTTACAAGAGGTCTTTAAATAAAAAACACTCCTGGATGGGATGCACCAACATTTGATGAAAGGGACCATAATTGGGACGGTCTTTATCTCCTTTTTTGTTTGGCCTCTTGGGCACTGGTAATTGAACCAAATTATTTTCCAGAGCTGAAATGAAGTAACCAGGAACTTACTCACTTCGGAAGGAGTATGTTTTCCTCTTCATATCCTCAAATTGTTTTTGTCGTTGATCTTTTTGATCATTTGGATGAAACGGCCTTTGTTGTTGGCGTTCAGGAGGTGGAGCCCTTCGAGATGATGAAGGTTTTGAAGTAGAAATAGGTACAGGTGCTTGTTTAAGCATAACTGTAGCAGTTTCTGCTTTACCCATTCTCCTTCCTGAAGCTAATGGAATTACACGAGATTTAACCTTAGCCTGTATAAGGTAATCTTCAATCTGCTGAGCGATTGAAGTAAAGTCTCGAAACCCTCATGTGTATTTCACAGGGATCAATGGCGTGTGTAATTCGTCACGCAAATTTGCCACACAGATTGGCAACAGCTCTTCTTGAGGGAGTGCTAAACTTAGGGAATACGTTAATCCCTTTCAGCGAGCAATGAAATCAGAGACTCTTTAATTTTCCCTTTGCTTGCAGTTTGTAAGATCAAAAACTGTCGTTTTTGGCAAAGTTGAGCTGAACTGAAGAAGGAATTTTTGGCGAAGATCCTCCCATCCGATGATTGACAGGGATTGTAAGCTTGTATACCAGACAAAAGCTGGTCCTTGCAAGGTTCGCACGAAGCATCTGAGTTTCACTGCTTCTTGCTGCTCTGGAGTTCCCATCATAGGATCACAACAAGACACGTAATGCGTCAAATGTTGTTCAGGGTCGCCTGATCCATTTAAAGTAGGAAAAATAGGGTTTCCAAAACTGGATGGAGGAGAAATTGAATCTACCCATTCAGGATAAACTTTCTTTTCTGGTTGAACTTGCGCCCGTTTCCCTTCCATAGTTTCTAACCGAGCTATTAATGACTCAATAGTAGTTATTAACTTTTGAGAAACATCCGGTTGAATCTGGTCTTGAGTAGGTGCAATGAATGGAGCTTGGACAGATGTGGTGGTTGGTGCTGCAACTGATGGTAGCACTGTCAACCGTTTTTGCGCTTGACCCACGGGATTAGACCTCTGAGGGTGTACTGATAAATGAGGATATTCTTGATCCATCTCAGTAACTGCAACAAATTCCTTCAACTGTCGAACTTCAGCATTCTTAATAAGAAGACTACTCTGAAGTAGTTCTGCATTCAACCTTCTTAATTCTTTCATTTCTTCCTCTTGTTGTGAAAACCTTTGCTCTAACGAGAGTGATTGACCTTCTCAAGAGGAAGGATATGTAACCTGATTCTTTCCCCTCCCTTTGTTGGATACTTTTTGGAGAGAGGGAAGTGGATTACCTAGGTTCTGAGTAATCCTTTGACTTCATGTACGCACACCTTCTTCATTTGTATCGGTGCGTACATTTTCTTGAGCAGGACGCTCTTCATCTATGTCCCCTGAGTGAGTATCCTCTGGTGTATTAGCAACAACAGCATTGATGACATTGATTGATGTATCATACATCACATCCCTTCTATCAACATTTCTGTGATATTGTCTTCTTTCATGTCATTGATGAGACATTGCCTTTTGTTGATTTAATCTTTTAGGAACTTCTTGACGAGCTATAACTTGGATGGAATCTCCTGACAATTTGGCTCTTCATTCCTCTTGGGGCTTCTTCTCCAATCGATAAAAGACCGACATTCTTTGAGAAGGGGAATGATGATTTGAAAGAGTCTCCAGTCTCGTGAACTGGGGATGTTCCTGCTGCTTTCGCTCAACTCCTCGAATCCCATTTGTTGACTCTGAGGGTTGGGTTAAAGGAGTCCCCATTCTGGCAAGCTGGGGTGGCTCTTGACATGCTATGTCTGAGACTTTCTTAAAATCTCTCTTGATCTTGCGAATCTTAGTTCGGAAATTAGCTGGATGCATTAACCTGTATCCACTTTTATCACCTGGTTCAACACACCGTTGGATGATTTCTGAGACTTCTGTCATTTGATGATTTGTTTGCTCCAGACGAGAGCCTTGTGCAATATTCTCGCCTGCTTGATGTAGGAGCAATTCAACAACTTGTTCTCTATATGCTTGATTTTGAGAGGAACTAGTTGAATCCTGTTCTTGAGCAAGCTTTTGATTATGAACAAAGCCCATTGACTATGGACGGCCATGGGCAATAACATTGCATGAGACCATTTTCGGCGGGCTTTGCTGACTGGAAAGCACTGTGAAATGTAGTGCTCCGTGAACACCCCATCCTCTGATATGAACACCATATGGATCATTGGAAATTAACTGACGCAATTTTCTTAGTGCGCTAAGGCATGAACGTTGAAGGGTTCTCTATTGCTTTTCAGCCTTCGGATACCGAGAGACTGATAGAGATTCCAAATCAATCTAACGTAGTAGCCCTTCTATTATATTAAGACGATTTTCATATTCATCATAAGATAATACCTTCTTCTTCAATTGACAAAGAGTTTTCCATATGTTGAGACGAATATCATGGACTCCATCTTCCGTCAACATCTTTGGAATATCATACTGGGAGTCAGCCAAAGGACAAAACATGACTGGTACTTCACTTTTCGCCAGTTTTTTCCTCATGTTCAGCATTTCCTCTTTATAATTAAATGAAGATTCTTCTACCTGTTTTGACCAGAGTTGGTGTTTCCTTGTTGCTTCATCAGATTCAACAAGATTGGTAGAGAGATCATTGATCAAACTAGAAGATGCATGACTTAGGGGTGGTTCAGAGAATGACCTACACCCTGGGCTATCTTCTGATTGAGAAAGTATTTCACTTGCCAGCGATAAAGCATCAGACATGACTGGTTTCGCATTTGTAAGTGCCTCAAGATAAGAGTGCTTTCTCGGCACTACATTGTCCACTGGAGTATTTTCCCGCCAATGTGAATCACTACTGCGGAGAGGACAATCGCAGCGAAATTCATCATCATGGGGAGGACCACCATAATGGGTTACAGA
The DNA here is from genome assembly GCA_963277665.1 of Viscum album. Lineage (NCBI taxonomy): Eukaryota > Viridiplantae > Streptophyta > Magnoliopsida > Santalales > Viscaceae > Viscum > Viscum album. The sequence goes on along the minus strand of OY728143.1, from coordinate 1,979,592,861 downwards.
AAAAGATGATATCTCTTGCTCCTTGGTCTTCTCACCACATAGAGGGTTCCTGTGGCTCTCATCTGAAGAAGAAACTTCAAGATTGACCGAATTTTCATGAAGAAAGCCTTCATGAGGAAGTGTCTGTTGAAGACCTTTAGAAATAATGTTACCGTTATTTGGAACTGAGGGAGTAGAATCTTGAATTCCGACAGATAAATGTCTGAGGTCTTCAAGAACTCCAGCATCGAGCAAGGCTTGGTTATAGATTGGCCTTTTATCTCCTGACTATTCTGGGTGGATCTTTTTCTTAGATGCCTTCTTACTCGCTTTAGAAACCACTTGATGACGAAAGTGATTTCTCTGAGCAGGTGTATGTGCCTGATCAGGAAAGATTGTCAGGTTAGGCTGACGATCTCCTCTCAAATCAGGTGTATGTGCCTGACTTGGTTGTCCGTATGATATGGGGGAGTATGCCCCATAACCATCTGGGACTGGAACAGATGTGTGTGTATGTTCCGGAGTGAATCGTTGATGTGTCACTCCACTGCTAGGGATAGATTTATGTGTCTTTCCCTAAGATGATCTTGAAGCTGTTATGATATCCTGGAAAGCATCCAGAATATGAGCAGGAATTTGCTTCTGCTCTTTCACCATTGATAAAATATTCTTGGTGACTTCAGCCACCGGAACGGGAATATACGTCCATTCCGGGTTTTGAGTAGGTGTATGTGCCTACTCATGTCCTCCTTTTCCTGTCAGTGAATCCTGACAGTACTCAAGTGTGGAGTCAGAGAGTTGAGTCTTCCTCCTGTTTGTCGTCGGAGCTTTCCGACTGACTTCTCCGTGCGCTACCAAGCGAGACTGTTGGTAGGCTTGATTAGTACTAGCAGGTGTATGTGCCTGCTGATTACACTTCGCCAAACGTGGTTGACGAGATCCATCATATGTAGTCAGGCGAGCCTGTTGACTAACTGATGATGTATAAGCAGGAGTATATTCATGCCTATAGTACTCCGCCAGAATTTCTTGGCGGGATTGGCGTGATCCTGCCAGACGAGTCTGCTGGACAGAAGAATTAAAACGGACAGGTGTGTGTGCCTGCTCGTTTTTTGCCACCATGTTAGGTTGGTGGACTTCTCCAGAGAGGGTAGGGATGAAAACCTACCCATTGTTAACTGGATTCCGTCTCTGGCGGTTCGTCTTTCCTGCTCGGGTTCGAGGAACCTAAGCTGAATGCCTGGAGTCGGTACCCTCATCTTGTTGAGGGCGCACTGCCGCACGAGTCTGGCGGCGATTTTTGATGGGATCCCTCGGGAAGGACTCTTGTCTTTTTGAATTAAGGCCCTGAGGGACCTGCTCATTCACTTCCTCAAAGTAAGGGAGTGAATGGAAATTGCGTTTTGGGGATAACGACCTGAAACAGTTGGAGACGGTAGTCAGCACCGCCTTCCTCTTGATCACTGGTCGTCGTTGTCCGGATGACCTGTGTGATTTGTTCACTTGGAGGGCCTGTCGGGCAGCCTCCATATTTGGGATGGTACCATGTTGACGGTACTCCTTAACCAGTGAATTTGATACCCAATGTTGAAGACGCTGAGTAGGTGATATCATCCTCAAAGCGGATGACGATCCAGTAGGAATATCAGTAGTGGTATTTGTAGCAGCAGTATTCACAGATGTGAATTTGAGAGAAACCATTATGGAAATACAGAAGATCTTGGAAAAGAGTGCATGTTTGATATAGCAGACGTAATCAAGATAAAATTCAGCCACTTCATCCTTTGGATGAGTACACATGTCAATGATTGTTTTTGTTAGCCCTCTTATTGAGTTTTAAATAGGGGCTTAACAAATAGGTAAAACATCATTTTAACTTGGTTAAGGATTCACGTCGGGTTCACCATTTTTTGTTTCCCTCGGAATTCGGGGAATGACCTCCTGGATGGGAGATTCAAACGTTCTGATCGGTTTCTAGCGGGTTTGTTCATAGAACCGGAAACATCCAATGATTCCACATCCATTTGGACCTACATTCCAAAGGTAGGCACTCATTAGCTTGTGGACTGATGAGGCTTAGAATTTTCATTGGTCGAGAGGATGGGAGGTCGGACTCATCACACCTTTTTGAGGGGAATTATTGTCTATTCCGGGACTCTCTTTATATATTTAAGTTATGTTCGTGAATTCTTATTACATTACCAAGTATAAAATGAGTTTTTCCTTTAGTTTTGACAATCAATGAAATATGTAAGAAATTTAGAGAATCTTTTATATGTATTCGAGGTTCTTCATCAATAGAGAATCATCTATATCTATTTAGAGATTCTTGGTCAATGGTAACCTTAAGAACATTCATATAAAAGTCTCTTGGTCATTATGATGACCAGGCTGGTTTTAAAGCCACTCAGTGGGGCACTTGAAGTTTATTGTCATTCAGAAGGACATGAATTATTTCAAAGTTGGGATCGAACCCATAGATGGGCTACCTACGTATCCTTTGTTTTGAAAAAGGAATCAGAACCCACGTAGTTTGAATAAATGAGTATGATTTTTATGATTGATGGCTCAAAGAAGGATGTCACCATTACTTTTACACTCTAATCTCATGTGAGTCATGCTCGGTGTGAGAAACAAGAGGTATTGGTAAAAATTAGACAATTGTGCCATGAAAGATGCAATCATAAGAAATGGTTTGGGGCTTATGTATGTATGACTGCCCAGAGGATTTACTTTAGGGAGAAAATCTAAGAACGGGGTCCATAAAGGTATATGTGCTTTATGGAGATTTGAACACTCTAACTTGTGACTTATTCCTGAAAAGGAAACCCAAATTAGGAGAGGATTGATAACTAGGTTTTACTCCTGAGAAGGAATCCTAGATCAAACGTAAATTAGGGCTGGTTAAAGAGAATTTAAGGGACTTGGGGCTTATTCCTGAAAAAGGAAGCCCAAGATTAGGACTGGGACTTATTCCTGAAAAGGAGACCCAGGTTAGGGGACTTGGGGCTTATTCCTGAGAAGGAAGCCCAAAATTATGACTGGGACTTATTCCTGAAAAGGAGACCCAGGTTAAGGATTAAGGTTTGGGGCTTACTCCTGAGGAGGATGCCCAAATTAAGGGACTTGGGGCTTACTCCTAAGGAGGATGCCCAAATTAAGGGACTTGGGGCTTACTCCTAAGAAGGATGCCCAAAATTATGACTGGGACTTATTCTTGAAAAGGAGACCCAGGTTAAGGATTAAGGTTTGGGGCTTACTCCTAAAGAGGATGCCCATATTTGAGATTGGGGATTACTCCTGAGGAGGATGCCCATATTTTAGGTTGGGGCTTACTCTTAAGAAGGATGCCCAAATTAAGGGACTTGGGGCTTACTCCTAATAAGGATGCCCAAATTAAGGGACTTGGTGCTTACTCCTAAAAAGGATGCCCATTTTTGAGATTGGGGCTTACTCCTAAGAAGGATGCCCATATTTGAGATTGGGGCTTACTCTTAAGAAGGATGCCCATATTTGAGATTGGGGCTTACTCTTAAGAAGGATGCCCAAATTAAGGGACTTGGGGCTTACGCCTAAGAAGGATGCCCAAATTAAGGAACTTGGGGCTTACTCTTAAGAAGGATGCCCAAAATTATGACTTGGACTTATTCCTGAAAAGGAGACCCAGGTTAAGGATTAAGGTTTGGGGCTTACTCCTAAGGAGGATGCCCAAATTAAGGGACTTGGGGCTCACTCCTAAGGAGGATTCCCAAATTAAGGGACTTGGGGCTTACTCCTAAGATGGATGCCCAAAATTATGACTGAGACTTATTCCTGAAAAGGAGACCCAGGTTAAGGATTAAGGTTTGGGGCATACTCCTGAAGAGGATGCCCATATTTGAGATTGGGGATTACTCCTGAGGAGGATGCCCATATTTGAGATTGGGGCTTACTCTTAAGAAGGATGCCCAAATTAAGGGACTTGGGGATTACTCCTAAGAAGGATGCCCAAATTAAGGGACTTGGGGCTTACTCCTAAGAAGGATGCCCAAATTAAGGGACATGGGGGTTACTCCTAAGAAGGATGCCCATTTTTGAGATTGGGGATTACTCCTAAGAAGGATGCCCATATTTGAGATTGGGGATTACTCTTAAGAAGGATGTCCATATTTGAGATTGGGGCTTACTCTTAAGAAGGATGCCCATATTTGAGATTGGGGCTTACTCTTAAGAAGGATGCCCAAATTAAGGGACTTGGGGCTTACTCCAAAGAAGGATGCCCAAATTATGACTGGGACTTATTCCTGAAAAGGAGACCCCGGTTAAGGATTAAGGTTTCGGGCTTACTCCTGAAGAGGATGCCCATATTTGATATTGGGGCTTACTCTTGAGGAGGATGCCCATATTTGAGATTGGGGATTACTCTTAAGAAGGATGCCCAAATTAAGGGACTTGGGGATTACTCCTAAGAAGGATGCCCAAATTAAGGGACTTGGGGCTTACTCCTAAGAAGGATGCCCAAATTAAGGTACTTGGGGCTTACTCCTAAGAAGGATGCCCATTTTGAGATTGGGGCTTACTCCTAAGAAGGATGACCATATTTGAGATTGGGGATTACTCTTGAGAAGGATTCCCATATTTGAGATTGGGGCTTACTCTTAAGAAGGATTCCCATATTTTATATTGGGGCTTACTCTTAAGAAGGATGCCCAAATTAAGGTACTTGGGGCTTACTCCTAAGAAGGATGCCCAAATTATGACTGGGACTTATTCCTGAAAAGGAGACTCAGGTTAAGGATTAAGGTTTGGGGCTTACTCATGAAGAGGATGCCCATATTTGAGATCGGGGCTTACTCCTGAGGAGGATGCCCATATTTGAGATTGGGGCTTACTCTTAAGAAGGATGCCCAAATTAATGGACTTGGGGCTTACTCCTAAGAAGGATGCCCATTTTTGAGATTGGGGCTTACTCCTAAGAAGGATGCCCATATTTATGACTGGGACTTATTCCTAAAAAGGAGACCCAGGTTAAGGATTTCTCTCATCTTAAAGGATGAGGTTGAATGAATGAACTCTCCATATTTTAGTGACAAAAAGATATTTTAATCACTAGGTTTTGAGAGATATTTCACTGAATTCCTTTCAGATAAGGAAGTCAAATCAAGAAATCATGCCATAAATGGCTTTGAAGAGTGTCTTGAAGACTGAATCTTAAAAAGGAAAGGTGTGATGACTTAATAGGGGTGAAATAGGCAAGAAAGGCACCCAAAAAGGAATGGGCGCGCAAGTCTTAGAAGGCGCGCAAGTACTGCGTGGGCGCGCAAGTATTGGTCGCGCAGGTATGCCTGCGCGACACATGTTGTACTTGCGCGTTGGTCAACCAGCATTGAAATACTTGAGAGACTCTTTATTAAACCCTTTAGAATCCTCTTGAGGTTCTTCTAAAAAGGGTACGTGCAAGTTCTATCGAAGAAGTAAGGCGGCGCGCAGGTTTGGCCACTTCCCTTAAGGGATGGCCACTCAGATGCGCAAGTGTTGATGAATTTCAACACTTAGGCCTTCCTCCTTCTCTTTAGATCTTCCGTTCTAGGTAAGAAATTGCCTTAGATGTGTTCCGGAATCTTTGAGAAGAGACTTGGGCGTCGGGAGCTTCAAACCGAGTTTCTGGAAAAAAGATCATCTCTGAAGTGGGGGGCCCACATGGTCTATTTATAGGCAGGAGAAGACCTCGGGTGGTTACCGGGCAGTTATTACTTAGGTCGTGCAAGTCACTTTCACGACCATAAGGCTTCGCGCAAGTAGACTTACACGACCACTAGGCGGAGCGCAAGTGTACTTGCACGACCATGAGGGAACATGCGCGACCTATGGGATTCATCCCTTTGTCGATTTTTTATGTTTCTTCAAATGATGAATCACTTTGGACTAAGGTATTTCCCTTTTTTCAGTCGTTAGACTCTGTGATGGAAAGGAGCGTCAACAGTGTCATTCAAAATGATCACGAATAAGAAAAATATGAAATAAATCCTTTTATATAATATTATTAGTGTGGGTACTATATAACCCTTTCAGGTTTAACTTTTCAAATTATGAAAAATTTGAATAATATTTTTTCTGAAAATTATTATTTATGTATTTTATTTTAAATAACATACAATACATTATGTTTTATATTTTAAAGATCTATATATTTTGTGATTAATTATCATTTTATATTTAAATCATTTTTTACTACTTATGTATAATTTCCTTATATCCTTAAATTTTTAGTTCTTATAAATTTTTTCAAAATTTATACTCATTTTTATGAAAAATATTTTGACAACTATACCAATATAACATCATAGTAATTTTAATATCATTGAATTTAGGGATTATGTTTGTTTCAATATTTTATATTAGTTTTAATGTCACTTATGTTTTTTTTCATATACCATTTTAAACCACATAAATGTCCTCAATTAATTTTATATTATTACAAATTTCAAATTTATGTTTTTTATCTACTATTTATTTTACATATTTTAAATATTTCGTTCTCAATCAATTTCACATGGTAAATTTTATATGTAAATTAATTTAATTTTGTTTTTGTAATTGTTTGTTAATTTTATCTAAAAAATATATATCATCCAAGTACAGAGAAATAAATATTTTTTGAATATGAGCTTCCAAATTCTTTTGTTGAATAGTCCACCATTCTCTTATATCATACACTCATAATTCTATAGGACTAGATAAAAGTTATAGCGGTATGTAAAAATGTAATTACATGTTTGAAAGAATTATCACTTTCCCATGGTAAGAATAAGTGGATAAAATTTTATTTTGATGATAATAGTGATATAACCCATCCAATTGTAAAATAATATTTGAATTTTGTATCTTTACATGCTCATGTAAAAAAATTACATTTTTATTGGAGGAGTGTCTAATAATGTCATGAGATCACCTATACAAGACCATAACTTTAAATTTTTAATTCTTCATATTTTTCATGAGAAATATTAATTTTTTAATATTATCGTCTATTTTTTCCCAATTTCGTAGGTTTTTTCGTTTAAATAATACACCCGAAGTTATAAAGTGAGCTATAGAAATATCTGATAGAATGATTAATGAAGAACTCTTATGATATTGAAAATATAAAGGAGGAGTCATACGAAGCATAACCAATATAAATAGATATGTGGTTAATGTAGTGTTGATATTACACCCAGGGATGAATTTCAATCAAATTAAATTTGTTATCCTATGGTTATGTATTTTGATGATCATTATATTGAATAAATTCAGTGACTTTATTAAAAAAAATCACTCACTATATTTGAATGTTTTTTTTGTTTTCCTTGGAGACATTCCAATGGAATTATTGTAATCATTTTAGAGTTTTTTGGATACATATGAATGAAATGAGTTAGGGTATTCAATAGTTATTCAACCACTGTGTGAAGGATATAATCATGTTGAAATCGACTAAAACAATATTATTTAGTGAATACATTACATGATGTGAGAGCATAGAAACCATAAGTTATTATGATAAAAAAATATTTCTATCATGTGGGATATATCAAACCAAATTAAAGTAGGTTTCATAGTGATTATAGTAATTAAAATAATGCATTAAAAAATTTGAGGGTTGTGATCTAGCTCTGATGTAAGGAAAGAGTTCATTTGAAATTACATGAATCAAATTATACTGAAGATGGTCACATTTCAATGATGAATCAATGAATTTAAAGAATAGATGGATATTTCATTAATACTAACATTTGAGAACTAGGTTAAATTTTATTTAGTGGATCATGTGGATATTATGTTGTGACCTAGTGATTCAATATACAATATGCGATAATTTAAATAAAACCATTCCATAGTAAATGATCCACAATACAATGAATTTAAATTGGGAATATTAGTGGATATCCAGTTCCAGAGAGATGAAGGTTCCACACTTTAATCAATGAGTCAAAATGTTAATAAAATCAAAGATATTTTTAAATTCATTGAGATATAAGGTTTTTTGTTATCTATATATTTTGGGTTTGAGGATCAATACCAATATAGGAGAGTTATTCCACAATTTATATAATAACCATAAATAAACTATCCACACAACATGAAAAGTAAGTGTGGAATATAATATAGATAACCACTAATTATAGGATAATTCTAAACTAGACTCAATTTAATTTGGGGGAGATGTGCATGTGTTCACACCAAGTCAAAATTCCATAGGCACTAGATGAATGAGAAATAAAATTTTTTCAACATGTTGGCGCTCAACATTAATCTTGTAATTATTGTTCAAGATAATATTATTTATCTTTAAAAACATATTAGAACCATTGGTAGTATGATTGAAACTTTTTCATGCCATGTATTTTCCATATGATAATAAGGGTTTATTACCCTTTAATACCCTTTGTGTTTTTGTCTTTTATTTCATTCCAATTACCCCATGACTACATCATTTCCATCAAAAGAATTTCTCACTAAACAATAATGAGAAAAATTTTGTATGAAAGTTTTTTTCAATGTTTTCCTTCAGTATTAATTCACACATCCTCTTAGTGGTGGTAGACTCTTCCATGGGTCTAACAAGTAGTATCAGAGTAATCTAGAACATTTGACTCCATTCAATTGGATTTAGATGAATTATTGATTATTTATTCATGGTAAGATTCATAAATATCAATGTTTTTGTCAAATTATCTATATATATGATTAATAATAATTTTGATCCATTTTTATTATTTTATCATCAAGGGATAAATTATTGCAATAGGATATAGATTTATTCTATGGATAAGTGGGATAGTTCAATATCATTTATCACTAGCCCTGGAAGTTCTTGAAATCATTGTGGAAAATTTTAAAATCAATTTTATCATAATGAAATGCACATTTTTTAATTAGAAGAATATCAAATCGAGGAGAGGTTGTGATTTTATTATTCTCATCAATATCTAATAAAGAGTTGACATGAGTAATAGTTATTATGAAAAAATATATTCTTTAAAAAATAATACAATCTAAATTAAGGAGATGTGTAAAGGAAAGGTTATTGTTTACAAACCTACTGTGAACAATTAAATGATATTAGAATGGGATAAAATCAATTTATGGGTGAATTATTAATTTTAGGGTTCCAAACAATGAGCTTTATTAAATGTTATACTTATCAAATTTATGATTCTACAATCAAGAAAATAATGATGAGAATACTCCTATATAAATTTAATTTTATGACTTCATACATTGAGAATTATTACATAGATGTGTGAACAATCAATAATGATTAAAAATCATAATTACATACTATATGAGAAGTGATATAGCCTATTGGAATGAATGAGAATTATAAAATTAGTAAAAATTTAATTTTATTAAAGACTTAATTCATGAAGAGTTAAAGAAGGCTCGTAAAGTATGAACATATACCCAAGATGAATGAAGATATTTTAAATAATTAAAAACATTTTATAAAAGTAATGAATTGATTTAATAGAACATATAGAGTAGAACATAAAATTAAATTATTTAATTTTATAGTGATTATGAAATTTCAAATAGGTTTCTCTAAATATAAATAATAATATGATAAAGATGGTAAACCATCTAGATCATTATGGAATAGATTGTTTTCTAAAATATGAGATAGAGGAGGGATCCTCAATTTAAAATGATAAGAATACACAAGAAATATGATAAATAATTTCTCACAACATAAATACATGTCTAATGATGGGGAAAGTAATAGAGAACAAGATGACATTGAGGGTGTAAGGAAAAGATAATTCCTCAGGAAAAAAAATTAACTCAATGATCCATTAATTAGAGAAGAATAATTTATTTAATATGAAGAAATAAATGGTGTGGATATCCTAAAATATTTTGAACAAATATTGGATCCCATTTTGAGCTCAAAATAATATAATAATCAAAGCCCAATTCTGCTTTAGAGTGAAAGTATGATCAAAATTCTTTAATGACGGTTGGATGAGACTCAAGGAATTCGAAGTAGTGAGATTATCTTTTTGAAAACATTCTAGTAAATAAGTATAAAAAGGCTATGCAGAGAAAAAATATTTTAACCTTCCAAAGAATATGGTCACCAGATCGGATGTAAAATTAATTATAAATAAGGAAAATGCTACAATTAATCTAATGGTAGTCTAGACAGGTGGAATTATAGATTTGGGAGAATAAACACCTCCCTATTATGAGGATTTTGGCCTCGGGATTCTTCTAAATTAAATGAGATAAAATTTAGATGAATATTTCAATATTTCTATTTCAAAAGAAAATGATTATTAAATCTAAGAGATATTGTTTCATTTGTTTCTCAATGATGAGAAGACTGAGTGGATCAACCAAAAAATTTTATATTAGCATGTTAAATCAATGAGGTAAAAATTATTCTTGATTAATATAACCATAATATATACAAGATGGATAATAATTTCAAAGATCTTATCAAGGATAATCTGGATATTCAAGTAAACACACATCAATGGGGTTTATTTAGGGTGAGTAATTCCATAATCATATTATAGTCATTAATGAATTTGTGAGTTCCTATTGTGTTTTATAAAATTAAGGTTTTACATTTTCAGGTTTCCATTTTATCCATAAAAATCTTTTGTGAAAATATATTTTTTAGGTAAAAAAAGAAAAAAAGGAATTAAGGAAACAAAATGATTCAATAAGGAAATCAATTAATGGGTCAAAATTTAAATTTATTACATCCATTGAAATTGACACAAAATGTAACAAAAGATATCTAAATTTTAATATTGAATATATAGGAAAAATAATTGAGATTAAATATAGGAATTAATTACAAATATGGAGTATATGAATGTTCATGAGGAAAATATAATTTTGGAATAATATTCTGTGAGTAAATACAGTTTTTTGAAGATAAAAAAATCTATGAATGAGATTGGTGTGATGTATAATGTAATAAAGAAGGATTATAATGTTACTAAGAATTTTTATGATTAATAGTTGTTTCCATGAATTATTTTTTGGAAACTCATCCTTATAATTAGAAAATTAGAGCTAGAGGAAGTGGAGAAAAAAATGTGATTTACTCCATAATGAAGATGTGCCTAATGAAAAAAACAGTAACGGTACAAAAAATTAAAATTTTAAAGGGTTTTGAAAATAGATTTTTCAACTGACAGTGATTACGGAAATTATGATGGTAAATAGGATACCTTCAAATCATGATAAGTATTTAAAAAATAGTGTACATATTTTATTAAATGGGATAATATTATATATCTAATATTACATCTTAGTATATTTTAGTTTTAGGGAAGATTTTGGTGTTGTGGAGTATATCTCCATAAAAAAACTTATTTTAGAATAATATATGAGTACCTCAATATATGATAAGAAGTGATTTTATATTAGGTAAACATGAATTTACTAATGTTGAACCCCGTTTATTCTCTTAGGGAATCCTCTATATTATTTGACCAATAGAAACAAACTTCCAGAAATTTCTCTAACATGATACGTATGTAACTGAATCATAAGGGATTCAAGTTGTCTGAGAGGAGGAATCAAGAGAATTTGATAGTTGTTAATGAGTATTAATAGTCTCGTAATGAGGAGAATCCATAAATATTCAATAGTGTTTTCACAACACACATGAACAATAAAAAATCATAGAAGATATCCAATGGTTTGATGTACGTATTTTTTCTTTCATGAAGAAATGATCACTCAATTCATAAGGCATTAGGCACACAAATATTGGAAAACATAAATATAGATACTTTTTCATTTTCAATAGGATGAGGCACAATATTCATAGTGTTTCTAAACTCTATGATAATATGAATAAGGTTATCGATTTGAATAACTAGTGTGTTATTAAAATAGTGAACGATGTGTAAATTATATTGAATGGTAAGAGAAAAGATGATATAATTTTCATGATTTTTAAAGATCAATATTCATGTTTAAGGAGAATAAAATAGAAACACCATATTTTTTTATTAAATGATAGTCCCTTATTAGTAAAAAGATGCTAATAATTTTTAAAATGAAGTTATTACAAACCTACTAAACCAAAAATATTAAAGAGTTGAAATATTTACTAAAAATAATATTGTAGATAGTGTGAGAATGTGTAAAAAATAATTAAAATTGAAACTAAAAAACCTATCACGTTAGAATAATCAGATGTTTATGGAGAAATGTGATTGAAAATAACAAAGGGAGAAAGATTTTTCATGAATTTTTAGATTATATTATATATATAACTTATATCTATTTTACATTATGTAAATAAAAATATTTTGAAAATATTAATGATTTTTAGAAAATTTCTATGAACTAAATATGCTTTTTCAACAACATATTTTGATTTAAAAATGGATCTAAATTCATGAATGAATAATTTGTGGCATTCCATAATTAGAATAGGGTAAGGAATGAATATTGTTCCCCATACACACCCAAAATAATTTAGTTTCCTAGAGATGGAATTTAAGAATGGTACACAGGAGAGGAACAATGTTGTTGAAGCATGTGACTTCCAAAATATATTGTACAAAAGTCACAAATATGGTCTTATACATTAAAAATAGGTTATTACTCTACCATAGTTTAGTAAATAAATCATATGAGTTATTTTTTAGGTAGAAGACATGATTAAAAAAAATTAATTTACTTATAGGCCCATTATATATCAATATAAAATGAAATAATTTGGAAAATTTAACTGGGAGTTTATTATAAAGAAAATATATTTTGTACACATTGGATGGAAGTATATGGTAGTTCTACACAAATAATAAAAGGATAATTGTTGAAGATTATGATGTATTTGTGGTAGAAAATAATATTTCATCAAAACAATCATTTCTCCTTGATTAGAATATTGAAGAATACATTAATGTGAATGTTGGATAACAAGAAATTTATATATATATATATATATGAGTATATTTTCATACATCTTAGTATGATTATGAAAATTACAATATTAAGGAATTCCAAAATAAATGATTTTTTATGTCCCAAAGAATTATAAAGCTTTTTTTATTGAATTAATCATGGAGAATGTTTGGAAGGGGGAAATGTTGAAGAAATATCAGTATTGCTTATCACACTAGTTTAATTTCACATATTTAACCAAATAATCTAGATTAGGCCTTAAAACAGGTGTCCTTGATTCCAATAATGGACGAGTAATTGAAACAAATTGATAAGAATAACACTTGTAATTTTTTTTCACATCACAATAACATAAATATGATATATAAAAAGTGGTTTTTTCATAATTATCTCCATGAGAAAAGAGACATAGCTTGTAAAAACCAGGACTAATTTAGAAATTATTAGCTAAAATCAATTAATATTGATTATAATGATATATTTACTCTAGTGTAATTGTAAGAAAAAATTAATATTTTCCATGTCATTTGTTATCACATAAATTAAAATGTTTCCCAAATCTATGTGATGTCATTCTTCCTTAATGTTGATCAGTTATAATAGATATAAATTTAATAACCAAAATGTATTGACCATTATAGTGATGGTTTTCATGTTTTCAATCTAAATAATGCACTATATGAGCTCCAAAAAGAGACCATGAATTATATTTAATGAGGGAATGTAGGTTAAGGAGCCTGAAATTAATTAAGGACATAGTGGATTCTAAAATATATAATGATGGATGATATGAAATTTCACATTTTGATTTTTTATATTGATTATATAATTATTCATGAAATCAAAGAACGAACATTGTGAGAAATATGATTCCAAAATGAGGATAGTATTTATTATTTCAATGACTTATGAGATAAAATTAGTTTTATAAATCCATCTGACTAATAAAATATATTATATCAATACTGGACAAAAAATGCTTGACCATTACTTAATAAACTAATTTGGAATTTACAAATCAAGTGAATCTTCCATTAAAAAATCACATGAAAATATGATATTGGTTGACGAAGAATTAATTATTGTGACTCCAACAAAGCAATGAATGCTCATAGGTATTCTACTAAATATGGGGATTCAAGGAAAACAAATTTTATTTATTTATTATTGTTCCATGATTCCGATGAAACAAGAATGAGTTTCATCTTATGGAAGAGAATACAAAATATCTCTAAATTAATGAATTTTTCAATTATAGCTTGTGGTATGGAAAAAATAAACCATTAGAACATTAAAACTGCACAGATATAGATTGGGATGGTGATGTTATGGAACTAAATCCTATTTCTATATGTTTATTATTTAATAGAATACAATTTCTGTCATAGAACTTATATTAGTTTGATTATATGAATCCTTTATCAGTGAAATGTGATCTTGTTCTAGCATCAAAATCCATAACTCAAATTATATGTAAGTTTTCTGAAATTTATGAAACATGTTTTTATTTCTCATATCTACTGGTGATTAGAAGTGATAATTGAAGTGTGGTCAACTTTTCAAATAATTTGATACAACATACATGGGAAATAAATATTAACAAAAAGTACCATATCATCAATGAGATGGTTGAACATGGTGGTATCTAATTAAAATATTTTCAACCATGGATCAATTTGAAGATATATTAATGAATCATATGACTATGCATACCTTCCAATGTCTGAGAGTCTCATTGGTAATGTATTCCTCTACCAAATTCTTACAGTAATTTCCTATTCAACTCTTTCATTTTGTTTTACTTTTTGAAAATATTGGTAAATAAAAAATAGATATTCAATAAATATATTAGAGAATATAGTTTATTTATAGGGATCATCTATTGGGAGAAGAGGTGAGAATCCTTCTAAACCATGTAATCCTAAGGTGTTGGTATCTAATGCATAGGGAAGGTCTCATGTTCTGATTTTCATGTTACCAAACAATACCATGGGAGATAATACAGATTAGTTTGAGAGAGTGATACTTGAAGAACCCTTATGAGGTTAAATTGATAAATGGGGATACGAGATGAGAAAAATCTATCTCAGCTGAGACATGTTCAGTATAATGACCCATACTTTACATACATTGTTAATACTTCAAAATTGAAGCGTACTTATTACATCATATAACAAAACCACGAAAGGACTGTATAGGTATAGTGTTTATAGAAACTGGGAAACATAAACAACTGGTTCATAAAGCGTCTACACTGTCTCCCATTTATTTCATCATATCTATAGTCCCTTTTGGCATATCTTACTTAATAACCTTCTTCCTGTCCTGGGGAAAGAAAACATACAAAAGGGTGAGCTCAAATGCTCAGTAAGGGTAAACAAAAGAAATATCAATCACATCATATTCATAAGAACATAACTTTTGGAAATCTTAACCTGCAAAAGAGAGCATAATTTCATAACATGGGATAAATCATAGTAGTGAAATGGAATCCCAATAATCATAACATAAAACATGAAACTTTGTGTCATACACAAATAATCATATATAATCATTTCTTATTAGTCAAGACTCATTTCCAAGACTATCTTAGTGGACAAAGTCCATTTCTGAACCGAGTTCACTCCTCGTTTCAGTCCTGTTTCACTGAACCGGTATAACCTACCGTTCCAGCCATGTATATCTCATGAGATATAAAATCTTTACCCAATGCATTGGAGGGGGATATAGGTCCCACCCATCTCATAATGATACCATTCTTATGTGTGCCACAAAATCATAAATCATACATCATTGCATAACCCATGTAATAAAAATGGGATTCTTAAACAACATGACACCATAAAACAATTCATATAAGATAAAGGAATTCATAAAAATAATTCCATCACAACATAATCAAATAAATGTAATAATATGGATATAAACAGAACACTATATTATCTTATATGGAAAATAATTTTGATAAAACACTTGAACTCTATTCTTGAGGAAAATATCATTTCTACTTCAAAAAAACTTTTCCTTTCTTAACATGTCATTCAAATATAAACTAAAAGAAGTTGATTGAAAATAAAATTCAAAACATGTGAGGGAAGATTCTTGGAAATAATGTTATAAAAATACATTCATGCCATATAATTTAAAAAAACATTCTTCTCGTACTTTTGTCAGAAAGTCAAAAAGTACCTCGTACGAAAAATGAAAAAAGATTCTTTTCATATCTTTTACTCAAATCTCACCGAAGGGTAAAATTGGATTTAAAAAATTTTAGGTGGATGGAAATAATATTACATATTGAAGAAACATGTATGTGGATGATAAAATACACCCTAGTAAATACCAAAGTATAAACAATCTCGGATAAAAATGAGATTGTGATATTTCCCTTACCTTAGGTCAAATTTGCTTCGAAAGTGTCCGAACATCCTGTATAATGATTTAAATAATGTTATTGACTTATTCCAGAATCATAATTATTGTTATGATATCATATATGGTCATATTCTTAGCTTCTTAGTAGTAATATTTCATTGCCACTTGTTATTCGGGTGTTTATAACTTTTTGTTCTTATGCGTGTTTTGTCGAAAAAATTCGTATTATTCTCTTTAGGTTATATATACCTAATTTCCAGAATTGAATTAGTGTAATATATATCATATTCGTTCATTCAATTCATTTATATTATCATTATGAAATGAAGATCATGAAGACCGAGTCGCATCACATCGTGGAGACGGTATTCCGTACGTACGCACGAGTGGTGATATCGTTCCTATGATCATGGAATTGTATTGGAGTGTATGTATACTATTTCAGAATCAATATCAATTTATAATAGTCATATATAGTCATTATTTACACCATTATACCCATCCAACTAAGGTGGTGGTGGAAAAATACATTACACCACGGTGTGGAGACGGTATTCCGTACGTACGCACGCGCGGTGATTTCTTTTTCCGTAGGATGGATAGATGGTGAAATAGGGTTGTTTCATACTTATAATAAAATATCAGTATGTGAGTGATACTTATGTTATTACTTCATAATGAAACAACTAAAGAAGAAGAAGTGGAAGAAGAAATAAAGATGAAAGAATCGGTAACGGACATTACATCTTTTTTGAAGTGCTTCTTTGAGACCTCCTTTTAGGGCACTAAAATAGGTATTTCAAGAAGACCAGAACCTCTAGGATGTTTCTAGGGAAGTGGAGAGAAGACATTTGCAGGGGTTTTCCGTGCTTGAATGCTCAAAGTGGTGTGAGGAAGAGGGGGAGGAGGTTCCCTTTTATAAGGGAGGAGAGGAGCACCTTTGGAATAACTAAAAATATTATTTTATTATAAAGTCAAATTCGATTTTTAAAAGCCCCAAATTGATATATTTAGAATATAAGGTGGGTAGGGGTCGAAATCCTATCATTCAAAAGAATTTAGTCAAGTTTAGGGATGAATTGTAACCTTATCATTTAGATTTAACTTTATAAGTTAGATAATTTAACTTTTACCGTGTCTTCTTGTTTTCTTATACTATAAGGTTAATAAACTTACTATATCAAGCCAAACGAACCCCAAGTTTTTTATTATTAATATATATAACCTTATCTAAGTCATTTGGCCGATCCTTATATTTTTAGGAATAAAATAACAATTAATAATATAATATTTGTTTTAAAAACTATTTTATGTCAAATTTGACACTATTTAGTAATTGATTTTTGTGAAAATCATAACAGAATGATTAGTTCGAAACAAGTTAATTAAATAAATACTAAAATGTCATATTAACCTAGAAAATTAGTTTAATTCATAAAAAGTCTCTAATTACATTTATTTGGGTATTTATAACATCAATTATGTCAATATTTCATTAATAAGATAATCATTGCATCATCGTTGTGTCATAAATAAATTAAATTATTTAATGTCTAAAAATTACAAATAAAATAACATTATGTAGGAAATATTTTTATCATTTTAATGAATATTTATAGTCGAATTTATCTTATGTATAACCCCATATTAAAAATGATTTACTTATTAAACTTTGATTTTAACTATTTAACCCTTCTTTAAATA
Organism: Viscum album; assembly: GCA_963277665.1. Lineage (NCBI taxonomy): Eukaryota > Viridiplantae > Streptophyta > Magnoliopsida > Santalales > Viscaceae > Viscum > Viscum album. The sequence goes on along the minus strand of OY728143.1, from coordinate 1,979,574,903 downwards.
AATTAACAATAAATGTCCTAATATAATCCAAGTGGGCCTAAATGGTCATATTTTATTCCTAAGGTTGTTTTTGGTCGAATTACACTTGTCCAATAGAATTAGTACATGTGTTAGGGTAATAATAATATCATTTTTACCCATAATTACCCTATTTACTTTTAACTGTGGTAAATAAAAGTAAAAAGTTACTATTCACCAAAAATTATTTTCATCTCATTGAACCACATTTTAGTCCTTGATATTAACCATGTCTCTCGGATTTTCGAAATTCCACTCACAGAAGAGGTAAAATTAAGTTTTATGAAAAATTCAGTTTTTTTAACTACCACTTAGTGGTTTTACTATTCATCAAAAATTGAATGTTTTTGGAAAAATACCAAAATTTCACCCTAGGCTAATTTCGATATTCCGAATCCAAAAATGAAGTCCATTTTGAAAAATAAAAATTATAAAATTTCAAAAAGTGGTTATTACTATTCATAACGGCTAGTTTTAATAATATTTTAATAGCATATCGTTGTTTAGTGAAACTCGGTATTGCGTACGACGCAAGCTATCGAGGAAGGCCACGGTTGCGTGTAAAGAAAGTCAAGCTAGTGTTGTGTGTAGTAAAATATTCCTTTGACGATTTATATAACATAAAAACAAAATATTTCACATAAAAGTCTCGGGTGTTACAGTCAGTATGACATTGATCTTACATTGAGTGATATATATCCCTAATAATCACCATTATATCATGTTATTGGGGATTTTAGATGGGAATTTTATTTAGGGAAAGACTTTACCCAAACCTAGAGTGTTATTAAACCCTGATTTTTTTATGATTTTATATTTTTATGAATTCTAAATATGAATATATAAGCGTTTTAAAAAATTTAGACAAGATTAGATATTTTTTGGAATGAAAAGAGTTATGTTATATTATAGTTTTGAAATCATGGTGTAATGGTGACAATAATTCCATCAATATATACAGTTAACTTCATCCAGGGAAGATATTAGATAGTGTAATAGGGATGTATCATTTATTTACTGAAATATTTAAATAAATTAATATTAGTCCATATATATCACATCACAATTGGGTTGGATTCATCATGATGATTCTTATTAGTTTAATTATATAGTATTGTGTGGGGGTTGGGATATGGAGTCAATCCGGGGTAATGAAATATTTCACCTTATATGATATGAATAAAACTAAACTTGAGATGATCATATTGGAGTGATGAATCCGTGAAGATAATGAGAAGTAGACTACATTGTGAAGATCAACCTAAGATAATTAGATTTCCCACTATTTTTTGGGTCCAGTGGGAATTATATTAGGACCTTGTTGTTCACACTTTAATATGTTTTGAAGTGAAGAAGATTAAATCACAACGAAGAAGCCACATAGTAGTAATTCTGACATAAGAATATAATAATTTATATGGTCGAATTTAAATTAAAGGATCCATTCCTTATTCAATGGATCAAGGAATGACCCCAATAAATGATATGTCAATATAAATTTATGTACATTGGATTTAGTTGTCCATAATTTCTAGATTTTAGGATCTCACAAAAAATATGGGATTCACACTAAAATGTATGTAATTCAAACAAATAAACTATAAAACCAAATTAAAATTTTTCTTTTATGAGAAAAATAGAGATCCTCCTACTCCATTAGTTTCCCAATGTGGATATTGAATTTTTTGGGGTTGAATAGGGGTTCACATAAATTATAAATTATAGATATACATGAGGTATGGGAATAAGTTATTGTTTGACTTGTCTGTACTCTTAATTAATATTATTTTAAGAGTTCGATATAATCCTCTATATCTTTTAATTGTTCCATTCATAATAATTTGAAACATTGCTTAGTAAGATTGTAAATTAGGTATAATAAGTATTACATACCTCATAATAAGGGTGATTCAACTTTATAAATGTTTTGTTTCCATGTGTGTTCTTTATCACTGATTCTCTCTTCATTAAACCATCACCATAGTGATAATTTCTCACTAGTTGATCATGGGTATATAATTTTTTTAATGTGAGAGTTGGTGTTATTGGTTACTATTAATTCACAACCAAATCCGTAGTTTTAGACCACCTCTGTGCAAAATAGATACTTTAATTTTTTTATAAAGAGATGATTGTGTTGAATTTTCATATTTTTTTATTAAATTTTTTTTTGGAAATAGAAAATTAAAATAAATGAATGATTCAAAAAAATTAGAGGAAGATACACTGTATTATTTTTTTGAATTGAAAAAATAATAATTTTTTATGTGTAATTGAAACTATGTAAGGTGGTTATATTTATAATTTTCATTAAAAATATTATTTTAATGTTTTTGTTACTATATAAAAGGTTCAAAGGATATATCATCAAGAGATACATGTGATGAATGTACACAATCATACATTATAATGATGAGGATATAAATTACACTGATAAATTTTTTTTTAATTTTTTTGATAAATTGATTGTTGATCCATAAAGATCTATAGATATTTCATATTTTCATAAGTAAACCAAAAAAAATAGAAAAGGTAATGGATGATGAAAATGTGGAAATATCATACAAAAGAATCAAGTTTTATTGAAGATAAAATATTGAGGAACAAATTATCTTTTTTCCCTAAAAGTTTTGAAAATTTAAATATTCATAAAAATTATAAAAATTATTAATAGGATGACATTTCAGAATATATAACATATGGGACATTCATATCAGAATGTATAAGAAAAATTATGCTGACTACATTATGAATGTTTTAAATCATGGGTCATGTATGTCCATATGTGGCAAGTATATCAATTAAGAATCATGTATTATTGTCCAAGTAATTATTTGAGTCGGGAATTAATAGTTGTAAAGTAGATATATTATTATAATATATTTAATATTGGGGTCGGTTGGTGGAAGGAATTATTTTACCATTGGTTTAGTTTATGTTTTCTCAAATGTAGATATATATTTTTCTCATTTATCCCACTTGTTCTTCTCCTCCACAATTGACCACAAATTTTGATTTATACATTGTTAATTTCTTATATTCTATTATATAATATAGGAATCAAGAATTACATTAGTGATACCTTATATAATTAGAATATGGAATAAAATAAGATAATGGTCTCAATACATGAAATTATAAATGCATTAGATATTGTTTAATTCCATATTATTGATGTAACTATTATTTTAAAGTGTGTTATAATGTTCATAATTTTTCCATCTTGAGTTTTACATCAACTAACCACTAGGCTATACACATGCTATATTTTTTTTATTATTTTTTTCCAATCAAGTTAATATTTTGTTATGTATATTAATAATACATGAAAGGTAAACACATAATGTTGTACAGAAAATTAAATTATCTTGGTTCCCCTTCAAGTACCATGTTCCATGTATCTAAATAAATTTTCAATCATTATTTTATTCATTTATGTTACTTTAATAACATTATCCATCAAGGACTAGTAAAACTTGTGTATGAGATTATCTATTTATAATTATGAAGGGAGGTATCATATATCATACAATTAAAGATATGTTATATATCAGAGTGTTGAATGTATTTTCCTTTTTAGAATATTATCATATATCATTCAATTAAATAAATTTATTGTAAATTATAACCAATGATTATTTTCATATACATTGTTATCTTTATAAAAAAATTATTTATTGAGATTTGATTTTAATGTATAAATGCATGGACCAACAATTAGTTTTTTTAGTAGTGTAGACTATTGGATTATCTGAAATTATCAAACATGTTTCCAAATTATTTTTGAATGAAGAATTAATGGTTTTACTTATTCTATATCAAGAAATATATAAATAAAATTTTCTTTAGTAATTCATAATATAATAAATTACATAATCAGTCACCTCAGAATTTATTATTTAAGTAGAAATTATATGTTATAGGTTTTTCCTGTATGAAAAAATCACTTAATAGTTATGAACATACAGTGTGGCGCATTCCTCAGTACGGTGTATTATTTCCTCCCTTACGGAAATATCTTCCACCCCAACCATGGAATAATTTTGGTATATTTGATGTTCTTATATGTGGGCCCAAATTGTACTCAATGATTAATGGAAATGGTCTACTAGATTCACCCCTATGTGGTTAATATGTGATTCTTTATAATGAACAATACATATTGAGATTTTCTATATAATATTGTGACCCTATGATGAGTATAACATGAAATTGACATTAGAAAATTCCAATCCTAATTGGTATTCCAACTCCATCTCCCAATCATGGATGAAATCCTTTATGAAATCTTCGACAGTTCAATAGAAAATCCAAACATATCATTGAATTGTGATGATATGGAAGATCTTAAATTATTTCATGATTATATATTACATCGTGTTTTTGGAAGTAGATTCTTGATGTATGTCTGTGTGAACAAAAAGAAGATATGTCAGAAGCTAGTAATATCTTGTTATGACTCATATTCATCATAATCAGCTTTTTTTATTAGAATAAAAGAGTATAAGGATATAAGGAATCATAAAGAAAGACTATAGAGGTCTAAAATAATTAAAGACAAGAGAATCCCCTTAAACAAGGGATTTCCATTTAGGGGTACAAGAGTCCATGTAATTAAATGAGACATCATTAGACCCTTGTAACACCAATTATGCTAAGTGATTGGAATCCTTGTTACCCTCCCACTATGTGTAAGAAATTTTCATATTATATCTTAAGTAATTTTAAAATATTCTCATGAAATAGGGAATTATCTAGGGAATGGTACCATTTCCTTGAAATTCATTGATGATAATTTTTTATTATGTTTCCACATCAGAAAGAACAATATGTATTCGATTGAATAGTTGATGACCAATGAGCATAGTCATTGCATTAGCTAAGAGTGAGTTACAACACACAAAGATAACAGTAAAGTCAAGTATGAATGAACCCCTTGAATCATGAACCACTACTACACCTTTCACTATTATGACTCATATTCTCTCTCGAATACAAAGAGATAATATCATACTAGCTAATTAAGAGAGATTATCATGTTATCCTCCTTTGACATCGTTGGCACCTTAATAACCCCGGTCTTTATAACGTCTCGTAGATGGAGTGTGGGTAAGAAAACCTTAATAAATATCTCCAACACTTGCACTTATTTTACTAATATTGAAGGAATTAATTTACACATCATTTGATGAATTAAAATAAATGTCATAGGCTACATAGGTTCCCACCTACTCTTATCCAAGTATTAGTTTAGTTAGATTTTTCTTCTATTTTTCTAAGTGTATCCTATGTTTCTCCACTAGTTAGTTCTCCTATATGTTCGATGGTGAGGGCCTCAACTATCAATATTTTATTGTCATTTCAAATCATATTAGCATCACTACATCAATTCATGTCTTAATCAATTGGTGTGTACTGATCGTCCCCCTTGGTGGATGCTTAATCAATTTTGGGGCATGAATGCCTTGATAAGGAGAACGTTATAAGGAAACTATAAGGAAACCATTAGGTGGTTCCAAAGGATACAACCTTTTTAATTTTTTATTTGTTTATTTTTATACCTATGAAGGTGTGATGGATCAAGGACCCCATGGTCTCATTAACATGGTGAAATTTTTGGAATATGAATATATTGGAGTCATAGGTCCAAATGAGTATACCAATATTGGAGATGCATTGGAAAAATAATTATTATGGAATACTTATGCCAGTCCAGTTCCTTGTAGATGTTTCAAACCCGTACCTAATAAGCAAGGATGTATTATGATGATTTGATATCATACAGCATAATTTTTGCTCTAACAATTTTTATTAGCTATATCATGAGAATGGAATTCATTAGTGTTATGAAAGAGAAATAAATTAGAAATAGTAGTTATACTTAATCCATATACTCATCCACTAAAAGGGATGGTCAGTCTGGGTACAGTCAATATTACCTCCCCCAAAAGAGAATATACATAATTAATATGTGGAAATATTTTTTCTTCTAATTCCCCACCAACATACACTAATATTTCCTTATAATGATCTCTCTTAGAAAATCAATATTTTGTGAGATAAGCATCACAACATAAATATATATATATATATTAAGAGTATGAAAACATGATTGCAAAGTCTATCCTATGTCACCTATAAAAATATTAGTATCCAATATCACAATTATATGCTCATTTATAGTCATTAATGATGTCTTGTATAGTATCATTTAAGGCGGGAGGTTCCAAATGTGGTAATATGGGATAAGGATCTACCCTCCTGACATCATGTAATGCCTTCTAGAAATATGATAACTCATTTTCATCCAAGGAAAAAATCAAACAATAACACATATAGGGTCTCCCCCAATATTTATCTAAGATAATCTAGTGTTTCAGATTCTATCCCAATAATATCCAAGAAATGGATGTCTAGATTTTGGTAATAGTATAATGAAAGATAAATATAATCACATTAAGTAGTACTGTTTTCTTAAATCCTTGGGGTTGATGAGGTAATATCACTCCTCATTGATTTAGTTATTGGTTCTACCTTTGATAACATATTAATACAACATGTTTCTCTACCACATTATCGTTGGTATTTTTTTCTATTGTATATATCTGCATCAATAAATATTTTAGTTTCCAACTATATTTATTAACATTCATCATGATTTAATGATTTTGACTCACCAAAAAGTCGAAAAGAAATTGGATTTATATGACACAAAATAGGGTAGTACATAGTCCCAAAATACAAGACGCAAATAGTAAAACCAACTTAAAGGGGATAAAATTTGGGTACATGTAATATAAGGAAGTATGGACACGCCTTGATGAATACATATAATTTGTTAAATTTTAAAAATTATTGAGCATCTCATTTCCTATTTGAAAATCAACCTTCTATCATTATTAAGACCTTCATGGATCTAAATATTGATGTGGTAGTTCATAACAATGATCCTCATTGGAGGTCCATGGGAATGATTGATCTAGAGGACTAGATGTGTTGACAGTTTTCCATATCCAATGGTAATTCCAAGTGGGCCTTTCGCGCTCTCTAGGACTGAGGATTTTGTCTATATGGGAATTATATTATAAATTATCCATTAGTATCTGATGACTAATAGGAAAGGGAATACATAGGTCTTAGTTTAATGTGAACATTCAATAAAGGAAACCTAATTTCATATCGAGTGTTCTCTTATTCTATCATTACCCATAATCAACACAATAATATTGGGTGACTCTTTATCCTAACACCTTTATATAGAATCAATATTATATTTTTAATGCATAATAAATTATATTCAAATTGAAATGTTGTGAAAGAAAAAAAATTATGTCATACTCCATATTATCTATATGAATTTAGTCCCTCTTAACAAATATGATTGAATGAGTTTTGTAGTCACCACTACCATCATCTAACACATCTCATATGGGAAACATTCCATTTGAAAGAAATGTTAGATTTAAATGGAGAATTATGAGTGTAAAATAAATTTAAAACAATTTTAAAAAATTCATGATACCATATATGAGTTGTAAACATTTATTAAATCATCACCACAAGATCTACACTTATGGTTACCCAATAATTTCATTCCAAAATATTAAATCAGTCCATATTATTATTAATTATATCTCATAGAAATCAATCCAATAAATATATAGGATTAGTTTATATAGAGAATACATTCATAAAAAATTTGTTTTATAACATTTTCATCATATAAAACTATTACTTATCCCATATGATATTCATTTAGACATATCAAACACAATACTCTTCTTCATATCCTTTGGAATAGAATATTATGAAAGGGTGAACTCATATTCTTTATAGAGGTAAAAGTAAAAGCTATGAATCTATGATCATGAGTGAATATATTATGATCACTCATGTATGAGAATATAATCAAGATATACGACAATGTAATAAGATAATCATACCCTGTAAAACCTAGATAATAAATAATGATTTATGGAATTAGTCTTTACCATAACTTAAAACATGGGTACCAAGAGTTTGAATCCATGATTCGATTGTCATAAACATTGAAAACCTATTATAGTGATATGAATGTGTTATAAAAATAAGTATATAAATAATTAAACATGACATGGATAGAAACCTAGACATAGAGATCTTAATGTACTATGCTAACTTCCATCTCATAACATTGTATACATGGGATAAATATCTCTTTCCCATATTCATTTTTTACATGATCTAACAACCCATTTCTTATCCTGATATCTTGATATATAAAATTCTACCCAATGAATTTTAAGGATATAATGGATCAACCCATCATATATTGATAATATATATATATATAACTCACATATAAACATGGAAACATTTTTTATTTTATCATTTGTTAATTATCTTATAAAAAATAAATGGGTATCACTACAAATTATATTACACATTAGCATAAAACATCTAGAGATGGAATATGGATAATATCATTAGAGAATTTCTTCATTAGTGCATTTGAACCATTTAATGATATTTTAAATAGATGAATAATTATTTTATAATATCATTTGAAAACTTATTTTCAAAATAAGAATAAATATATATTCCCATTGAAAAAATTAAATTTTAAATGAAAATATTTTATAAAGAAATGTCAATAAAATTATATTTTTAAATAATGAAAAATGAGATGAGAATATTCTTTAGTAAAACCAATATGGATAGTGGTATAATACACTCATAGAGAAATTGTTTAAAATAGTAACCTTTTCAAACATCTGTAAAGAATGAAAAATTCATTAGAAAATGTCCCATGAGGAAAATGATATGAACATTCCTTTAAAAATATGGTGAAGAAAATCTGTTAATGTAAAAGGTGACCACAATTTTTTATATGTAGATAATAACATTCATAGTAAAATATAACAAATATAAATGTGGCAGATTAAATTTATTAGTGGAGAAGGAGAGTTTTTTTTTAATATTCATTTATTTTCATTGTTTCAGTTATATTTTAAACTATAGTAATGTTAAATTGAATGAATACATGTAAAACCCAATAATAATTAGATGAAAATAAAATATGTGAGGTTTATCATATAATTAAAATATAATTTCCCCATATTGAAATTCAATCATAAATAACATTGATTAAAAAATTATTTTGGTAAAGAAACCATTACCTTTACTCATGATATTAATGAATAAAAACTAACCTATACTCAAATAAATATAATAATCTTAATCAGATATTCAAAAATGTTATTCATGTATATTTCATTTAATACACATTGGATAAAAGAATTCATTACATATATTTTAGTTAGTTATTGTTTATTTCCTTCATTAGATGTGTGTACTTTTAATTTATTTATATAAGTTCAATAATGGATTTGACAATCCATATTCATTGATAACTATTTAATTATTCCTATATTATTCAAGGTAATGGAATTATTTGGTTTTAGTTTTTTTAATCCGTGTTTATTTGAAGAGAGTACTTGTTATGGTTATCATGAATAGAACCCATGCTGGGCTCATTAGAAGTACATTAATGATAATCATGAGTTTATATAATGAAAATTCAATTTTTTTTCATTTATACAAAACAATATTCATGAAACATAGAAACCACTAATATAATTTTTATGATTATTAATGTATTATTATTTTATTGTGGTAAAAATTTGGATGTTTTTATAGTATTTTTCATGTATTTGGTTGAACTAACATGAAAGAGGGACTTATTATAATAATGTTGTAGAGTTTAGAGTTATAAAATATAATTAATGATTTTAAGATAAGTATAATTATGTTAATTTAAAAAAAACTACATTTTTTGTTTGAAATATTCCCTTGATAACCAAAATTGATGAAATAATTATTATTTTTGTAATTATAGAAGATACACTACTAATCTCAGACTATTTAACTAGAGTGGTGATGATTATGAAATAGAAAACATGCATTGAAGGTGGTTATATCCCCTAAAACATATAAATATTTTGGTCAGGATTAACCACTTTGATACCCCATAGTTTTTTCAATATTCATATATTCAGACTATTCTAATTCACCAAGACATTTGTATTGAAACATTTATTTCATGGCATATCATTGGGATCCTAAGGATTGAAAATACTCTATATGAAACTTCCAAAAGTATTAGAATCTATGCCTTTATAATCGTAAGGGATTTTTTTTCATAACTCCATTAAACTATTAACAGTTATAGGTTATCAATTTCATCTTGGTTTTGAAGAATAGGGGTTGTAGTCAGCCTCATAAGTCCATTCATTTTTTCAATCTATTGCATAGATTTAGATTCACTTTTAAAAGTTTGGTCTTAGCTATTTGTTTTCATTTTACATGTTTGATTACTTCATGGTTAATTCCATATTTGAGGTTTATAAAAAGCGGGGTTTCAATAAGGTGTTGTTATTGATCAATATTATAAGGCTTCAATTTAATTTTAAAAAACCATCATTTCCTTGATGGTGTGGTAATTCCATTATTTGTTTTCAGTATCTCAATTAGAGAACAATTAGAAGTCATCCTACACTCCAATCATTCCTCTGTGTTATGGTGGATCACTTTCATCCATTTCATTTCATTTTTTTGGAAATGGGAATGAATGTTATTAGATATAAACTTTTCTATGTGTCTAAAATAATTTCCTATACCAATAGTGATATTATAAGAAATTATTTTTTTGATTGTAAATAGAATTTAATTTTTTTTTGAAATCCAAATAGGTGAATATGTGCCTTGATCTAGTGGTTGGGTATCTATTATGAATATCATATTATGAGATTATGGTGAGTCTAACTATAGTATCAAAATATGGATCCTAAATTACTTTGGTTTTGATAGATATTTTTTATGTTTGGTAAGGATCGATGGCACCCTGACCTAGTGTGGAGAATCAAGATTATGGTTCTATTCCATGAATCATGGGGTTTTATAGTGTCGGTGAAGACAATATGTTCTTGGATTCTTATGGTTGTGGTATAATTAGAATTATACATGAACAAGATGATAAAGCCTATATGATTTTATCTATTGAGGATAAATTATAACATCATCCAAATATCTTTCCCTATGATATTATAGATAGGGCGGTAAGGATTCCTAAAAAATATTCCATTCTCTGTTATGTTGGAGGGTAATTGATGATTTCTTGTGATGGACGATAGAGAAACTATCCGTTTATAAGAAATTATTGGGGCACATATATGATTATAACCATTGTAGTTTATGTGTCTCATTCAAGGCACTTGTTTTCTAATGTTATCACAAATTAAAGTTGATAATAGATAAGGAACTTTTGGTAGAGAATCTCATCACTTTTATGGATTATATTATTCATAATAATATAAATTGTATAAAGATAATGTGAATTATTCTGTCATAGATGAGGTGAAAACTACATTACATGACGTTACATTGCCAATATATGTGAATCATATGGATAATATCACTACTCTAGAGGATATTATTTATTAGCATATTTTTTCCAAATTAACTAAAGAATTGAGACATGAATGGATTTCTCAAATAATAAAATACTAATGGGTTCTCAATTTTATTTTAAGAACATGTTTTTTGCGAGTGTTTCTAGGATGGAGGAATCTTCACATGAACACCCTAATAAATATATTAAATAATTACTTACTCCTCAACTTTTATCGAGAGAATAAGTGTAAATGAGAGAGATATATAATGATTCAGTTTGGGATTCTAATCAAATTGGTCCATAAAATGATATCCAAGATTATGTAACAAATCATATAAATGATGTTAAATATTATAAATTAAAAGAATATAAATCCACAATGATCTATCATAAGAAATAAATTTTGACATATATTGATTTAGTGAATAAAAAAGATGTTAAACTACCACCACATGTTACCTCTATGGATAATAATTTTATTTCATATAATAATGATGGAGTCCTGAGGATATGTGAAATGGGATTTTTTTTCATTTTGTGTGATTTTTGTTCTAGGATTCCCTCTGTACCTTTCACATTGAAAAAAATATTATCAATTTGTAACACATTTACCTGAAACTAATCTAATGTATCATTTATCTTTTTCATTATATTTCCACAGTATATCTTGGTGTTTTCCCTAAAATGTGGAGTTTTTGTGAGGTAGTAGGGTGTACCATGAAGATGAATTAGTTAGGGGAAAATGTGTGTCAGCCCTAGGAACCATGAAGCCTAGGAAGCAGCACTGGGTAACCACTATGATTATGATCTTAGGCATACAAGCTCACCAGTCAGATCATATGGTCCCTATACTTTGGGGATAGAGGATATCACATTGTAGGAACATTTTCTAGAAGACCATGTGTCCAAAAAATAAAACCATATAAGTATTTATATGTGGTGAGGTATAATTTTAATCCTGGTTAATTTTCACCCTAAATCACCCATTCCATCTCCATTTAATTTCAAACGACACCAGGGGACCTCCCTATCTCATTCATCAGATCATGTTATACTCCATGGTGGAATATTGTGCATTTTTTATAGTTTGGGTATGGATATCAGAGGTAACACTCCTTCGTTCATTATTTTCATCCTCCTCTAATTTTATTCTTTCTTTCACTTATTCTTTTATACTAATGACCAAGGGTTCATATTCTCTTTTCTCTAAATTGGGGATTCTACTTTTTTGTTGTTATTCTTTGTGTATATTACATCCAGATACATATTTCTGGTGTACTTGGGTTTCCATGATCAAAGGTGACATGTAATGTGATGAGTCCTCAATTGGAACATTGAAATGTTTTATGGAAATGTAAATTATATCTAATGGAATTACCCATGAATTGGAAGTGTGATGTAAGTGCAAAATGGGTTATTTTTTCATTTATTTCTTGTGAAGAGTCTTATTCTCGGTTTTTGTGACTGAGAAAGGAGTATCACTTTTAATGGGATATTGGAGGGGAGATGGTAAATTGGTGTTTTGTGTAAAGAAACTGATGCTTTCTTATAAGTCTGTTTCATAAAATTCACATCAATTTATTCAAAATGTGATTCTTTGGGTATTTTTGTGGAAGCCCTAGGTACACATTCTAAAGTAGTTGAGATTACACACTAACTAATGTCCCTAGATAGATAACCTCGCATCCACTGGGATGTTCCAATAATTCAAACTAGATAGGTTTTCCCAGAGTTTTTGTCTATTGTTTGATGATACATTGAACCCATAGAGGTCAATGATGTGATTTATTATATCATAGTCCTTGGAAATCTTTACCAACACTTGAGATATCATGACACATATTTCACACGTATGATACTTTCCAAAATTTAATTGTTTTTCTAGAATGTGTTGTCATTGATATTATTTTTATAATGAGAAAACCATTAGAAGTGGTTACATTGATACTAATTTCTTTGACTATATCATATTCCTTTAAATATTTTTTTCAATTGAAATGTGAAATGGGTTTTTATAGAACTATATCTTCTAGTTTTTTTTTGAAATGAATGATAAATCATAATTTTATATGTCTTATTCTATAAATAATATCATTTGGATTTTCCTTTAAAGGAAAGTAATAGTGAACATTTTATCCTTATGTATATCTACTGATCATATCAGTGCACATGCCTACACCATGATTTTTAGTTTTAGGCTCTTCTAGTTTTGAATCGCAGACGGAGTGTGTGTGGTTCCATGGTAGGTGGAAACCCATGAGGTCACATTGTGATATTCTTAATTTTACTTTTTCACTATAAACCACCATTAATTTTGAAATGTTTTTATTTTATTGATAATAATAGGATATGATATTCAGAATTAATTTATTTTTTATGTTTGATACTTGTTTACAAACCCAGAGAATCAAGATTGTCCCTTTAGTCTAATCATGGATCAGATCTGGTGCCTAGCTCAAGGTTGACCTGAGTTGGTTTATGAAAAAAATGGTATCATATTAGGTATCCATTACAATAAGGGTATTCATATTAGTTTTATTTTACGATTGTTACAATTGAATATTTCTATCTTGGGTCAGTGCAAGATCACCACATGTTTGGAGGGAAACATGAACTTCCAGTGTGGTTTGACATGGTTTACATTCAAAATTTAAGCTTGGATCATGGATATTATTTAGTTTTTTATGTTTCTTTATGATTGGTTTAGAGATTTTTTGAGTTTTTTTAGAAACACTAAAGGAAAGTGTGACTTTTTGGATGGATTCAGGGGTGTTCATGATTAATTTTCATGGTTTAGAAAACTATGTATTGGCCATGAAGTTTTCTTCAATGGCATCAAGTGAGCTAAAATGATTTTTGTAAGACATGGAAAACCGTGCATCCAAGGCTATGTAGAATATATTATTCATTGTTTTTGGGATTTTGACTCTTTAATTAATGGGTTTATTTCTTCTCTTTCGATATTGGTTAGGGGTGTTTTGGGGTTCTACACATGGATTTTGAAAATGATGTTTGGTTTGTCAATTTTTCATTTCTAAAACAAAAGCATCATGTTCATTGAAAATACAAATGAAATTATTTTTGAAAATAGTTTGAAAAGGTTTTTGGATTCTAAATTTTTTTTTCAAAAAATTTGGTTGAGAGTTATATTAGAAATTTGGGAATTTTTTATTTGATGATAAGCAGTGATTAAAAAATTTATTCAGATATATAAAAGGGTGATTCCTAAATTTTTCCAGGTTAGTTTACTTGATCCTTGGTACTCTTATGAATTATAACATATATATATGGATGTTTTTGGGTGGTAAATTGATGGTTATATTTATGTGTGGATTGCTTATAGATCTTTAATAATGGTACATATAGGTCAGTTTCCAGTGAATACAATTGCTAAGTACCCAACAAATTAATATTTTTTTAAAAGTGATTTTTTAAAAGGGAATTGAAATGTTTTGATAAGTGGTTAATTAACTAATGGTTTCTTGAATATTGTGTATTCCATTTATATGAATTTGGGATTTTTATGTTGAATTGTTCTTATAAAGTTGTTTTTCATTATAATTTTGTTTTGCAGTTGAGATATCGAATTTTGGATTGTGATGTTATTTGATTCATTTTTTTCAATTGTTTTTTTAGAGTATTCCACAACAATATCTTAAAATAATTAATAGGATATGTGGGTGAAACCTCCATTTTGCTTATTTTTTTCTTGATCCTCATAGAATTTTTATGGGTTTTTTGTTAGAGGTATGAAGTCTAGTGGTCCTCGTCATTAGGAATTCATCAAGAAGTTCAAAGTGTCAAGGCCCCCTTGTTTATTATGAAAATAAGAATTAGGTAAAGGTAAATAGTGGTTGAAAAATAATTAATGAGATATTTTTTTGTATTGATATTCCTGAGAATATTAAGAAAATGTTTGAATCTGTAATGCTAGAAAGAAACATATAGAAGTGGGTGATGTCTATCTTTTAGTCCAAACCATAAAAAGTTCACTCCTGTGAAAGATTTAAGGATCTATTCATCTGAATTTTCTTATATTAAGACATCAAAGATCTAATAAAAATGGAATTATACCATCTTAGAAAAGGTGAGATAATAGTTTTGTAATATGCTATCATTTTTGTTGAGTTGGTGCTGCAACACCCAAAACATTCTGGTAATTAATTCTGGAATATAGGATTATTTGAAAAGGATCTTCGAGCATAAATATTTCTTGTAGAAATTTCATTCCTCGACACTTATGATGATCTGGTGAGGTTTTTTGTTTAGGCCAAAGTTAGTTTTTCCAAATAGATAAATGTGTTTGATGCCTCTCCCATCTATAGGAGCAGTGATAATGGTCCCAAAAGGGGGAATGGGATGGAAAAAATATATGGCATGTTGGGTTGTAGTATAAAAATATCATTGTGTTTCTTCTTAATAGATTCATCTGAGTGTCATCTCAGAGTGTTCTATCAATGTGAGATATTTGGAAACAATAATACTTCATGCCTATGATCACAAATGACATTCCTTATACCATATATCTTTAAATTATTTGGTAGAGACAAAATGGACATTGAATTGATATAGAATAAACTTATTACTTTGGATTGGTAGGGGTATAAGAGGGGTCCCTTTATAGATGGATTTTGAGTGGAATTATCCTAAATACTCAATTGAAAAGGTGTAAGGATGTCATTTTAGAATCCATTAAAAAAAGGATGAGAAATAATAGAAGTGGGACAAAGTTTGGTTATGAAAATACCACATACACTTATTTATAGATAAGGTTTTGTGATATTTGAAGACTATCACTAACTGAAAACCTTTATTATCAAATTGTATCATTACCATGGTAACATGAGTTTTACCTCAATATATAATTTTTATGAATAAAATTGAAATTTTTCTTATTACACAGTTTCGATATAATGATTAAAAATTTTGGATTTCAATTTATATAATTAAATTTATAAAAAGGTAAATATAAATTTAAATGTTAAACTAATATATATATATTCTATTTTCAAGAAAAACAAATTCATAAAACATTATTTTTTATTAATATTATTTCATATAAATTAGAAATTAAATATTTCCTAACATATTTAATATGAATTGAAACATTACATTATATTAATCATTTAAAATTTAAAAATGTAATTTTTCAAGGTAATAATAAAAAGTAGATAAAAATATATTCAAATAAAAATAAATAATTTTAAAATTAAATAATTTTAATCAGATACTATTAAATTTAATTATTCACCTTTAACACATTTTTTATCTACCATTGGTAATAATCATTTATTTTAATTTTATAAATTTATAAAATCATTCCATAATAATAAAAATATTAATATAATGAAATACATAACAAAAAAGTTTTATAATAAAACACTTTAATAAAATTTATTTTCTTCATTCTAATATTTTATTATGTTCGATTAGTTACAAAAATTTTAAAAATATCAATATACCAAATGGATAAATTCTTTCCCAGTGAACATATATCAAATAGAAATATATCTATTAAATATAAATCCAATGAAAATATTTCTAATGACTATATTTGTAATAGTAATATTTCAATCCAATATATTCACTTACATATATTACAAAAATTCATTTATACTATTCATAAATTTTTCTCTCAAAAAGTCTATTATATTTCTAATTCATTGTCTCATTTCCATTGTTTTAATTGAATTTACATCAGAATAGAGAACTATGAGGATAATGATTTCATATTTGAGGTATTCTTATTAACGTAAGGGTATTTTCCAGTATTAATTATGGTATTATATTTTCTATAAAAATATTATAATTTTATAATTTTATTTTTCATTTTAATATTTTATCTCATTAAAATGTATAGCAGTTCATTTTTATTCAATGTTTCTTCTAAAACCAGATATTAAACATAGTATATATTTTAATGAAAAATTCATCTAGTGATGTTAAGGAACATGACCGAGGATCAAGTGAATGTCGATGTGTTCTTAAATATGTCATCATAATACTTGAATATTGCCATGATATGGAACATATACTTCCCTTCACATATTTTCAGGAGGTAATATATGATTTCTTCCAACACTAATGACACTAAGAGAACATGAATCCCTTCTGATTGTTGTTCCACTAAAATGATGGTACTAAAAAATTCACCTATGAGAAAGTCACATATAATAATCAATAAACTACTCCAACATAGGGAGAGGATGCTGAATATTTGAGTATAATAATGGTTCATTGGGTTGATGTTCTGACCCAATCCCTCATATCAACCTTACTCCATTGTTTTCTAGAATGTGATTAAGATTCCCCCTTGTACATATATGGTCAACCCATTAGGGGTTTTGAGTTATCATAATCACCATGCACATATATAAAGATATTAATTAATGTCATAATGTAAATTTTCATCCATAAGTGTGGATTTTTTCTGGTGGAATTTATTGATTCTTTTAGTAACACTTGATCCAATGTACATGATAATCCTATATATCCCCACAATGTGATTACAGGAATGAATTCTCTATACACTTATCCAACAATGGATACCCTAGAATACATGTATCTGTGTCACAGAATTATCCTTACTTTTTTCATGGAGAATGTTAAATGAAGTCATCATGGGACTCTCGTGAAATCTTGAGAAGGTGGTCAATGTTCTTTTTTATATTGGTTAGTGAAATCTATATAGAATCATTTATTTCTACTATTTTAAACAAATTTGAAAAATAAAAACATCCCTAGGGAACCAACTATTCTCACATCTAATAGGGAATAACACTTAAGGATACACATACCAACTATAAAGTCACAAAAATTACGTAGATTGATATATCATTTTATGCTAATACTAAAGGTCTTCTAGATATTGGTTATCATGGAGATAAATTTACATGGTGTAATAATAAAAAGTGTGAAAATAGATCTTGGAGTCATTTCAATAGATTATTTGGTAACATACTTGCTATATCCACGTATGTTAATACTAAAGTTGAGCATTTGATGTGAGGTATTGCAGATCACTCTCCAATGCTCATTTCTATTTCTTCAAGAAATGATAATTTTGAGAAATTAAGATATTACCGTCATTGGAATAATGATCCATAAATTCATGACATGGTGAAACACTCATTGTAAGAACATGTTCAGCTCTATTCATGGAACATTGTTCATATTAACCTCAGGTGTCTCAAAAAAAATTAACGTTATGGTCAAAGAATATCATTCTTCTGGAGAAACTTTTACCGGATTTCATAGAAGAGGTTGATCTTCCTGAACATCGTCTGGAAGAGGAATGGGATGAGAAACTCTTAGAGGATCATTCAAATAAGAATGATTATTTACCGGATTTTATTCTCAAATAAGAGAGTATATCCAAAGATAAATCTTTGATAAAATGGTTACAAGAGGGAGATAACAATACATCGTATTTTCAAGCATTTATCAAAGAAAGGAAATTTTTTATTAAACCTAATATTTTACTTGAATGTGGTGCTTTTTCTGATAACAGATACCTGATTGAAAGTACTGTTTTTTTCATCTTAAAGATCTTCTTGTTGGACGCCTAATGGTTATCCTAGTGTTTTTACTAACCTTTTTAATGTTATGCCACATTGTGTTCCAGACAGTGTTAATGATGAGATAAGATGCCTTCCTCAAGAAAGAGAGGATTTTGATGCTATGATGAATCTCAATTCGGACAGTTTTGTTGGGCCTGATTTCTTTTTTTCTTTTTATAGATCATCATGAAAGATGATTAAGGATGAAATTATTGTTGTAATTCATTATTTTTTCAATGGTGGGAAGTTGTCTCGAGCTACTAGTGCCATCATGGTGGTTCTAATTCCTAAGAACAGAAATCATACTTCTATCCTCAATTATTTCCCTATAAGCAATGTAATGTTTCTTATATTATTCATTCTAGTCTTATTAAGGCAATGGTATCTATTCATTTACCCAAGTGGATATCTATTGAGTAGCATGGTTTTTTTAAAGGTCGAACTATCCAGGGAGCCACTTCTTTCGCAAATGAAATTGTTAGGGACATTAACATTAAAACATAGAGTTATAATGTGGCCATTAAGTATGATATTAATATAGGTCATGATCGTGTGGAACGGGGATTTATCAGTAAATTTTTGGCATGTATGGGTTTTTCTTCTAGGAATGTTGATCTTATTTTTCGATGTTATTTTTATGCTTGGTTGGTTATTTATTTTATTGGTAAAATATATGGTTTATTTAAATATAAGAGAGGTCTTTTCCCGGGGGATCCAATTTCTCCAGGTATTTTTCTTTTAGTTCATAATTTTTTTAGTGGATTGATTCGCAAGGGCATGAATCATGGTTTTATTCTTCCTTATTCGCGTTGAATGAATTCCCATTCAGGGTCTCATCTCATGTTTTCTGATGATACTATTATTTTAATGAATGCTTCAAGTAGTTCCTTGAGTGTTTTTAATATGATATTAGAGGAATATTGTCTTTTAAGTGTTCAAAGCATTAACAAGATAAATATTTGTTTTTATATATCAAAAACCTATACCTCGAGACGTGTATCTACTGTGGGTAATTTTCTAAACATGTCGAAGGGTGAATTTCCTATGGAAAATCTGGTGGCTCCACTATCTTATAGGAGGCTTCAAGTTTCTGATTTAGACTATCTGATCAGTAGATTTATGACCGTAATTGCTCACTGGAAAAACTATTTTCTATCTTTGAGGGGTATAATCACTATGATTAAAAGTCTTCTTCTTTCATCCCTTATTCAGGCACTATCTTCTATTAAGGTTCCTAAAGGCGTGATAAAGAATATTCATATAATTCTTGGGAATTTTTTTGTGGGATCCTAAATCCATAGGTAAGATAAATTGGGTGTCATGGGATAGAGTGGATCGTCCTGTGAATGAAGGGGGGGTGTTAAAATTTGATTCCTTAATGATACTATTAGGTGTATGCCTGTAAAACTTTCATTGGAAGTTCTGAAATTCCAAAATCTATGGGATAAAAATATGCATGGAAATTTATTGGGAGATAGATTTTTTTTGGATGGCCATGGGTCACCTTTCTGGAATGATATTTGTTCCTATATTAATACCATTAACACACACTCCAGATGGCAGGTTGGGAAATGTAAAATCTCATTTTTTTGAACCAAAACTAGAGTGGTGAATTAATTGGATATCTGGGATTTCCTATTTCAAACATATCCTTCATGGAATCCTATTAACACCCATCTTTTGTTAGTTCAGTTTTCGACATCAAACAAAAATCCCTTGTCAATATTATTATTTTATCATCTGAATCTTATAAGTGTGTTTTCACTCCATCTTCATCTTGATCTCTCTAAATGAGAGATTATCTTAGAATCCACAATGTTCAAAATTCTATGAATCCATGGAATAATATCCATTGGTCCAAGTCCATTCCATTGAAATATAATTTTTTTATTGTGAAGGATTAAGAATTGTATTGTATTTACGAATGAAAATGTTTAAAAAAGTGGGATATTCATTGTTTCCAGATGTGTGTGTTGTATTATTCATAAAGAAGAAAGTTCTAATCATATTATCTTTAATAGTGACTTAGATTTTGATGTTTGGAGTTTATTTGGTGAGTTCACGTCTTTTTTCATCTTTCAATATTTATAATCTGTCTTTTCTTGATTGTTGGTTTATTGGTTCGGGTATGGGGAGTATTTAATGATCCGATCACACTATTATTCTACTAGAAGGTTGTTAGTGCTTAGGGAAGGCCAGGAACATGTGTCTTTATGAAAATATTGGTTCAAATAGATGGATCATTATTTTTAGAATTAAAAATATTCTTTCTGGTTTCATCAGTGCTTTAAGTAAATGGAGGGAGGCTTTTTCTTTGCAGAAACTTTCTTGTACTCTGATGGCTAGACATGTTCCACTTCTTGGGGGATATTGGGTTTATAAGAATCCTCCTTCAAAGGCTCTAAAGCTTAATAGTGACGGTTCTTTTGTTTCAGGACGATGTCGTGGAGGAGGTATTCTTCGAGACAGTTGTGGGTCCACTATATTCTCAATTTTCTATCAGGATAGAGCAGGATAATTATTTATATACGGAGGCTATGGCCATGTTATCGGGTTTATTTATTCGTAGAAAAGGTATGTTGGATATTACCATTGCTAAAACATACTCCTTACTCTTATGTAATTATTTTCATGATTATTGTAAAATATCTTGGTATATTGATTATATTATGAGAAAGTGCAAAAGATTTTTGGATGATGTCATTAGAGTTTCATACATCTAGAGGGAGGGCAACAAGGCTGCGGACTATCTTACGTCGATTGATATTATTGGCATCGAAAATTTGTTTCTTCATGATTTGTATATCTTGAAACGGGAAGGGGTTAACATAATTAGAGGATATTCCCTTGGCCTATAATACATTAGAACCCGTTTATTCTTTTATTTTCATTTTGTCTGTCTGTTCGGGCCTTTTCTTCTGGCACTCGATGTTTTCAGTTAATAAATAAAAAATATGAGTTTTGTGTATATTAATTCATAATATAAATATATTTATTAAAATATATAACAAAACCATGATAGGACTGTATAGGTGTTGCAACTTTAGAAACTAGGAAACATAAACAATTGGTTCATAAAACATCTATATTATCTCCTGTTTATTTCACCATAACTAGAATCATTTTTGGCATATCATACTCTATACCCTTATTCATTACCTAGGGAAAACAAACATATAAAAGGGTGTTCTAAAAGGAAAATTAAGGGAAAAAAAGAAATATAAATCTTATCACACTAATAAGAACATAACATTTGAAATTATTATCCTGTATATAAAATATCACAATATCATGTAATGGGATAAATCATAAAAGTGAAATGAAATCCCAAAAGTCACAATAGAGATTTTGTTTTTGGATTACACACATAAGAATATATAATCACTTCATATTATTAAAGGCTCATTTCCAAGACCATCATAGAAGAAAAAGTCTGTTACTGAACCAAGTTCACTCCTCATTCTAGCCATGTATCGCTGAACAAGATTTACTGGCCATTCCAGCCATTTCTATCTCATGATATATAAATCCTCACCCAATTAATTGGAGGGAAATATTGGTCTCGCCTATCTGATAATGAAACCATTCTTATGTGTTCAACAAAAACATAAAAACATTCACTATAGCATATCCCATGAAATAAAATGGGTTTCTTAAACATCATTCAATATATACATAATCCATATAAAATATCATTCCATCATTTACACAATAAATAATATTAATAATTGGAATATAAAATTTACCCTATTTAAAGAGTGTCATCTTAGATTGAAAATAATTTTGATAAAACATTTGAAATTAATTTTGAAGGAAATATCGTTTCTTCTTCAAAAACTTTATCTTTTCACTAAATTCCATGAAATTTTAAAAGATAAGAATTTAGTTGAAAATAATCATAAAATAATGTAGAGGAAGCTTCATGGAAATAAGGAATCATGAAACCATAAAAATCCATTCATGCCGTATAAGTTAAAAAACATTCTTATCATACTTTAGCTAGAAAAGTCAAAAAGTACCTCAAATCGAATAACGAAAAAAGATTCCTTTCATGCCTTTTAAAAAATTTACCGAACGGTAAAATTAACTTTAAAAATTGTAGAATAATAGAAATAATATTACATAATTAAGAATTATAGAAGTGGATGATAAATATACCCTGAAAATACTTATGTATAAACAATCTCAGATAAAAATGAGATTGTAAAATTATCCATTACCTTAGGTCTGATATGATTCATTTGTATCTTAACCAACTTTATAATAATTTAAATAATTTTTCTAATTTATTATAGAATAATGTTCATTTTTATGATAACATTTATGATCATATTTCCATCTGTTTGTTAGTATCATTTCATCATTACTCTTTATTCGAGAATTAATTAATTTATGTTATTGTGTATGTTTATTATAATAAGATATTATTCCTATTTTTATGATAATTTTATATCATTTAAAACATGGTATTAGTACAATATATATCATATTTATTCATTTAATTAATTTATATAGTCATGGTTTAATGATGATTATGAAGAAAGAATTACATCGCACCATGGAGACATTAAACTGTACGTACGCACGACCGATTATATTGTTACCATAATTGTTCAATGGTAATGAAGAGGATGGATTATAATATCTCAGAATTAGTATCATATACTTATAATATCTAGTATTATATCCATACATGTAAGGTGGTGGGGAAAAACAAATTACACCATAACGTGGAGACGGTAAGCCGTATTTGCGCACACACGGTTATTTCATTTTTCATAGGATGGATAGAAGATGATATAAGGTTATTTAATATTTATAATAACATATCAGTATATATTTCATACTAATATTATTAATTTATAATGAAACAACTAAATAATAGGAAGTGTAATAAGAATTAAATTTGAGATAATCAGTTGAAGAGATTACCTCTTCCTCGACGTGCCTCCTTTAAAGTTATTCTTAGGGAACTAGAGTTGGTCTTTTGAGAAGAACATAACCTATAAAATGTAACTAGGGAAGTTGAGAAATGAAATGGGTAGAGTTTTTCCGAGCTTTAAGGCTCCAAATGGAGTGAAGAGGAGAGGGAGGAGGCTCCCTTTTATAAGAGACTAGATGGAAACTTTACGAATCTCTCAAAATATTAATTTATTATAAATTCAATTTCGATTGAAAATGGTCGAAAAATTATTTATTTCAAAGATAAGATGATTTTGTTTTGAATACATATCATACAATAATTTTTAGACAAGTTTTTAATATATATTTTATCTTTATCTTTTTGAATTAAACCTAATTTTACCCTTTTTAATATTATCATGATATCATGTTATTTACACATTGGGGGTTAATGTAATTAAAAAATCATGTCAAATGACTCACAAAAAGTTATTTGTGAAATATTTGGAAATATATTAACCATTTTGATGAATCTTAGTTATTTAGGAATTTAAAATGATTTAATAAACTATTTTATGTTTTATGTTATGAATTATGCCAATTTGGGACAGTATTCATACTAGGATATTTTTTAAAAAGAAATCATATCAGCCTAATTCTTTCAAACCAAAGGAATTAAATCATTCCTAATATTTCAATTTCAAACAAAAAATTAATGGATGGTGTAACACCTCAATCTTCCAGGGTACGTTTCTCTTTGAATAATTCAATAGATTGCATTGTATGCAATGTTGAGATTCTAACACACCGCAACCAATCAAACTGGATGTTATGAATAATAATACCCACTTTTTGAAATTTTATAAATTTTATCTTTCAAAATGGACTTAATTTTTGGATTTGTAATATCAAAATTATCTTAGGGTGAATTTTTGGTATTTTTCTAAAAAAATTATTTTTGGATGAATAATGAAAAACACTGAGTTGGTGTTTAAAACTGAATATTTATTTAAATAATTAATTTTTTTATTTAAATTTATTTTTGGTCTATATAGATACATAATAACTATATATGTTAAATGTAATTAATATGAGTCATTTTATAATGAGTTTAGATATATAAAATTTTATCGAACTTTTTATCGTCTTTTTCCCAGCACCTAGGATCATTTACAAATTTGTATAAAACTTAATTTTACCGCATCTGTGAGTTGAATTTCAAAAATTTGAGAGACATGTTTGATATCAGTAAGTAAAATGTGGTTCAATAAGATGAAAATAATTTTTGGTGAATAGTATCATTTTTACTTTTGTTTAGAATAGTTAAAAGTAAATAGGGTAATCACTGGTAAAAATTATTTTATTATTACCCTAAAACACGTCCTAATTCTATTGGATAAGTATAATTCGACCAAAAACAACCTTAGGAATAAAATATGAACCTATTTGTTCCAATTGGATTATATTGGGACATTTATCATTATTTTATATAAAGAAGAGTTAAAAGAGTTAAATTCAAAGTTTAATAACTAAACCATTTTTAATATAGGGATACACACAATATAAATTTGACTATAAATAATCATTATAAATCTAAAAAATATTTCCTACATAATGATATTTTATTTATAATTTTTAGATATTAATTAATTAAATTTATTTATGACACAGTGATGATGTAGTCTTTACCATATTAATGAATGATTAAAATAATTGATATTATAAATATCCAAATAAATCTACTTTGAGACTTTTAATTAGTTATAATAATTTTCTATAATAATATTAATTTTTGGGGTTGATTGAATGTATTTTTTTCTAAGTAATAATGTTTTTAGGACTTTAACAAAAATAAATTATTAAATATTGGTAAAATCGACATAAATATGTTTTTAAAATAAATACTATATTATAGGTTGATATAATAATCCTAGAAAACTAAAGATCATCAAAACGATGTATATAATGATAGGTGTATCATTAATGAACCACTTGGGGTTAGAATTGAAGATTACTGTATGTTTATTAACCATATAATAAAAAAATAAAAAGAGACATGGTAAATGTCAAACAATTTATCTAAGAGTTAAATCTAAAAGATAAGGTTAATATAATGACCCAAACTTGTATAAAACGTATCGATTGAGAGGTGTTCGACCCATACCTACCTTATCCTTTAAATAATTCATTTTGGATACAATAGAAACCAAAAATGATTTTATTATAAAATAATATTTCAATCTTTCCCTAATGTTCCATCACCCCTCTTATAAACGGGCATTTCCCCTTCTCTCAAATTCACACCTTCAAATCCATTTGTCTCGGCCAACCACTGCCCAAATATCCTCCAAACTGTACTACCTTTATCCTAGATTCCTTAAATTAGTCATAAAGACAACCTATGGATCCTTTTTGATGAAATCAAAAAAAAAGAATCCGAAGAAGAGGTAAATATTTCATCACCTCTTTCATGTTATTTTTTTCTTCCACTTCCTCTTTCTTTGTTGTTTCCATTATAAAATAATAAATCCAGTATCTTATATATATTGTGATTATATTATAAATATGGGACAACCATATTTATTATTCTATCCATCATATAAATTATAATGTCACCATACGTGTGTACGTACGGATTACCGACTCCACGGCGTGGTGTGGTTTGTTATTCAAACACTTCATCATTTGGATGGGTATAATAATGTGTATAAATAATGTAAATAATAAATATATAATGTTAAATATTCTATATATATGATATACCATCCAACTATATATTCTTTTAATATCAAAAGAATGATATTGTCACTCGTGCGTACGTACAGATTACCGTCTACAAAAACGCGATGAGATTCATTCCCCATCATATCATTCAAGACTAATTTTCATTTTATGAATAAAAATAATGTGTAAATACTTAATATCATTCTGAATATGAATAAGATACATCCTATCCATAACAAACATTACTTATGTAACAAATCATATAAAGGAAAATGAATCAGTTAATACTGGAAATGATGATACTACTGAAATATCATTAACAAAGAAATATTAGAAGATCACATATGATATCATATTAATATATATAGTTATTTAATAATTTAATTACAACTATTTAACTATTTTACAATAGGTTAACGTACCCTCGACCAAGGATAATTACAAGGTAATGGTTAATTTCACAATCTCATTATTTTTTGAGGTTGATTTTAAATAAGTATCTACTGGGATATCTTTATCATCCACATCAATGTTTCTTAAAAATATATTCCAAAACATTTTTACTATTTACTAGACAATGGTTTTATGTCATTTATACACTTTTTTGAATTTTTATAAAATGGTTTGAATGGAATATTTCTGTCGTTTTCCAAACAAGGTACCTTTTGACCTTTTCTACAAAATTAAGGTAAGAATGTTTTTTTAACTAATACGGTGGGTGCAACTGTTTTCTTCCGTTATAACATCGTCAAATATTACCTTAAAATCTTATAAAAATATTTTCAAAATAAATGTTTTCTATTATAATTATATGACTTTTAAATGATTTCAAAAAAGAAAGTGGTATTTCTCTAAAAAAATGTTTTGATTTCATCTATATCAACATCCTTGGATGGATTTTAAGCTTAATTGAAGATGATTTATTATGATAAAAACATCCATATTGTATTGAAGGTTTTGTGATATGTTTGACTGTGGATGTGTTATTTTCACACCATTCAAGGTTTATGGAGAATGTATTGACATTTTATATGCTAGTTGTAATATGAATGTTTATGTTATGTTTGAAGCTTTTCATATGAGGAATGAATTGGACTTAGTAAGGGATGGGTGGAGCATGCTATAGCTCCTCGATGCAGCGATAGGTCTCATGAGACAAACTAGTGTCTTGGCACAAGGCGTTGAAAAAATCTTATTTGTATTATTGGCAAAGGCCTTGACTATGTGGTTATTAAGTATGGAATTATGCATTCCATCATTATGAAAGTGGATATTGATATTGCATGTGATTATTCAACTAGTAGAATATCCATAAGAAAAAGTAAATGGAATTATTTGATTTTATCATTTCCATATTATTATAAAGTTCAAATTTAAAAGGATTTTGTTCTAGACTTACATTGCCTTAAATGTTTATGCTTATTTATGAAAGATTATGTTGTATTGTTATCCTTATTGAGCATCTGAGCTCAACCCTTTCTATGTTTTATTTTTCCCAGGATGTGAAGAAGTATATTATTACTTGCATGCTTGGATAGTCTATGGGATATGAGTGTTTCCTATAAAGACTATGTTGTTGTAGTTTTTTCAAATATATAATGTAATGTAAAACTTATGAATGTATCTATTATTTACATGGCTACTAAACTAATCAGTCTTTCGAGACTTGATCATTTTTTATCATGCCAATGTTATATAATAATGCACCGACTCTGGGTCACTAGGGTCGGGGCATTACTGTTGGTATCAGAAGAAGTTTAGTACAAAACATAGAAGCTATATTTAGAAAAACTCTAATTAGAGCACATTATCCTAAGAGAGACTTTGAGGATTAATATAGAATAATTTCCTAGAATTTTGGTATTGTAGAGATTTTGTGAGTTTTCTGAAAAATAAATCCCTATTTGGATACGAGTAGGTAGAGGTAGCTCTTGTACATATATACCTAGAGGTAAAACCTGAAAACACCGCATTGAGCTAAACTCGAAAAGGATCTAGTGCTTGACAATGGGCCTTACTGCACTCTTGGTTACGACACTCCAGGGGGATATGCTTTGGATAATTCTCATTTTCATTAAAAATGATTATGAACAGTTTATGAGTATATACATCATCAATGAACCCATTTTTATGATTATGGATAATATCCATAAACTATTCAAAATATGTTAACTATTTTACAAGTTTGGAATTATGTATTGCGATTCATAAACAAATAAAGTGTATTCCAATGTTTAGAAATGGCTCCTAGAGGAAGGACTGGAAACAGTATCAATGTACGTAATCCATGTATGGATTTCCCTCCTACTCATGATAATTATAGTGGAGCTGGTGAAGCAACTGGTGCTGATCATTTTATCACCATACTGGAAAAACTCACTATAGTTATGAATAACAACCTTACCCTTATGGAGCACCCTGATCCAAAATGTCGAGGATCAATGTTAGATCACTTCATGAGGCAACAATCACCAACATTCAATGGGAGTACAAATCCATTAGTAGCTGACCAATGGATAAATTCCTTAGAGATAATATTTCACTCTTTGGGGAGTAGCTAAAGCGAAAAAGTTTTCATGGTAGTTAATCACCTCACGGGAGATGCAGATCAATGGTGGTCATTGATTCAAAACACGAAGGAATATGATGAAGTATCAACTATGGAATGAAGGGAATTTAAAGATATTTTTGTAGAAAAATACATTCCTCATGACCATCAAGTGAATATGAAAAGGCAATTCTTGAGTCTAAAGAAAAAATGAGGGTGATAATGTCACAAAGTATGAGGCTAACTTTACAAGGTTCGTAAGGCATGCATCAGATTATATACATAACCAATGGAGTATTATTGATTGATTATTTGATGGGTTAAAACCATTTATTTGGTGAGAATTATTCTCTCAATGTATGAGGCTATATTTCTTGAAGGGAATGGTAGTCAGTTACAAGTGTGGTGAAAAAGGCCACCAAGCTCGTGATTGCAAGGGGAAGAAAGAGGTTATCAATGTTGAATGCAACAATTTCAGAGAAAGGGGGAATTATGTAAATGAATTTCTTATGCACCAAGTAAACTTACCTCAGAAAAGGGTAAGGGATCAAGGCCAAGCTTATGCTATCACTACTGCTAAGGTGGAAGCTCTGAAAGACATGGTGGCAGGTAATTTAATGGTTTCCTCAAGTAGAGAAAATGATTTATTTGATTCTGGATCATCTCATTGTTTCATATCATCCCAGTTTTCTATGAAAATTAGATATTTTCAATTTGACTTAACAAGGGAGTTGTAAGTCAAAACACCTAAGGGAAGTATCGTTGCAACAAAGTTTTGTGAATCAGTTCAAATTTGGGCATATAAATGTTCTTTATCTACTGATCTCATCGCCATACAGATGATTGAATTTGATATAATCTGTGGTATGGATTGGATTTCAGAACATGATGCATAAATTTATTATAAGAAGAAGGAGGCTACAATTCGTGATGATGATAAGGAGTACCTTATCTTTAGTGTAGAAAAATAACCACCTAATTCTTATCTATATCCACCCCCATTAGCTCAACTATATTCAATTATTGTGTAGGAATAGAATGAAATTGCGGTTGAGGAAAGGAATTTTTAAATACAGGACGTACCTATTGTGCGAGAATTTATTGATGTGTTTCCATAAGATTTATCTGGACATCCTGTAGAACAAGAAATTGAGTTTTCCTTTGATTTAATTCCTGGTTCAAGGCCCATATCAAAGACCCCATATAGAATGGACACTGTAGAATTAGTGGAACTAAAGAAAAAACTAGAGAAATTGAGTAGTCAGTGAATTATTTTCCCAAGTGTTTCTTCTTGGGGAGCCCTTTTTATTTTTGTTAAGAAGAAAGATAGATCTATTAGGTTGTGCATTTACTATAAGGAGATCAATTATATAACAATAAAGAACAATTTTCCCCTACCTCACATTGATGATTTATTTGACCAACTTCATGGAGCTCAATATTTTTCAAAGATTGTCCTTCGATATAGATATCATTAGTTGTGTGTGAAAAAGGAATACATTCCAAAAACAATATTTCGAAATAGGTACGAGCATTATTAGTTTACAATATTTCCTTTTCGGTTGACTAATTCACCCTATGTCTTCATGGATCTAATGAATAGAGTTTTCAAATAATATCTTGATGAATTTGTAGTGGTATTTATTGATGATATCTTGGTATACTCCAAAGGCTACGATGATCATGAAAATAACTTGGGTTTTATTATAATGACTCTTAGAAGAAATGAATTATATGGAAAATTTAGCAAGTGAGAATTCTGGCTTCAAGAGATTTCTTTTCTTGGCCATATTGTCTCTAAGGATGGAATCTCTACTGATCGTTCAAAGACCAAGTCAATCTACGAATGTCCATCACTGACTAGTATAACTGGCGTACACAGTTTTATTGGTTTAGCAGATCCTTATCGACATTTTGTCCAGAATTTTTCCTCGTTGGCAAACCCATTAACATATCTCACATGTAAAGGGGTTAAATTTGTTTAGACAAAAGAGTATAAATAATGTTTTTATGAACTAAAGAGAAGATTATTCAATGCATATATCTTGACACTACCATCAGGGAATTATGGGTTTGTTTTTTATAGAGATGATTCAGAGAAAGGACTTGGTTGTGTGCTTCTACAGAATGATAGAGTTATTGCCTATGCATCATGGTAGCTAAAAATTCATGATAAAAACTATCCTAATCATGATCTTGGGTGAGAAGCTGTAATATTATCTTTGAAGATATAGATACATTATCTCTGTGGTGAAAATGTGAGATATATACCGATCACAAGAGTTTGAAGTATATTTTCTCACAAAAATAACTCAATAATAGGCAAAGGATATGGCTTGAACTTCTCAAGGGTTATGATTTCACAATACACTACCACCCAAGGAAGGCAAATAAGGTGGCAGATTCTTCGAGAAGAAAGTATCATGGAGTTTTGAACAAGATAAGAGTTGAAAGGGATCCTATTTTCATTGATCTAGTGAAAATGGATAAGGGAATAATCATTGAAGGTGAAACATAAATTCTTTTTCAAATTGTTTACGAACCATCTTTACTAGAAAGGATAAAAAGTTATCAGGATGATGATGAGAAGTTTCAAAAGAAAATTAAAGCTGTGAACGATGGGCGATTTAGTGACTTCATATATGAAGATGGAATTTTGAAATATGGGAAGAGGCTTCGTGTTCCTAACATACCTGATCTAAAAAGGGAATTTTTGGATGATGCTGATAGCTCCAATTTCTTTATACACCATGGTATCATAAATATCTATAGATATTTTAATGAACGTTTTTGGTGGGATAAAATGAAGAGGGAGATTGCTGATTTTGTTTCATGATGTATGGTTTTTCAACAAGTGACAGTTGGAAGGCAATAGCCCAGAGGAGTCATGCAAACTCTTCCCATACCTGAGTGGAAATGGGATAATATTATGATGAACTTTGACATGGGGATACCAAAGACACCTAGAAGGAATGATGCTATATGGGTTCCTATTGATCGTCTTACTAAATCAGCACATTTTATTTCTATTAGAGAAGATTTACCACTTGAACGTTTTGCAAACATATATATTTATGAAGTTGTAAGACTCCATGGTGTACCCTTAACGATTGTTTTGAATCACGATCCTCGTTTTACATCTAGATTGTGGAAAAGTCTTCAGAAATCCCCAGATACTGACCTTCGTTATAGAACTGCCAACCACACTCAAACTAATGGACAATCAGAATAGACTATTCAAACCTTATAATACATGTTGAGATCTTGCTTACTAGATTTTAAAGGTATATGGGATCAATATTTACCTCTGGTACAATTTTCCTATGACAATGGCTTCCATTCAATTATTCATATGGAAACATATGAAGAAATATATGGAAAGAGATGTCACACACCAACTTATTGGGATTATGTTGGTGAATGAAAACTCGTAGGCCCAGAAAATGTTGATGAAACGATAGAAAAGGTGTAGTTTATCCAAACATACATAAAAATAGCTAAAAGTAGGTAGAAGAGATATGGCGATAAGAAAAGGAAGGATTTTGAATTTTAGGTAGGAGATCATGTTTTCTTGAAGGTATCTCCAAGGAAGGGAGTTATAGGATTCGGTAAGAAGGGTAAACTAAGTCCCATGTACATCAGACATTTCAAAATTCTAGAACGAATTGAGGATGTATCTTACTGGTTGGAAATACTACCAAGTCTCTCCAATGTTCACGACATGTTCCACATATCACTATTGAGAAAATACATGCCTGGCCCAACACATGTACTCACCTATGATGAAATTGAACTAGAACTCGATCTGTCTTATTGGGAAGAGCCTGTAAAAATTCTTGATACCAGAGAACAAGTGATGAGAAACTGTACAAATCGTCTGGTAAAAGATCTATGTAGAAACCCTAAGATAGAAGAAGAAGCATGGGAACATAAGGATCTTATGCTGAAGAACCACCCAAAACATTTTATGCAGTAATATTTTAGAAATTTTGAGGTCAAAATTATTTGAAGGACGGAAGAATGTAAAACCCCAAACTTCCATGGTATGTTTCCCTCGGAATGATTCAATAGCTTGCATTGTACGCAACTTTGATATTCTAACACACCATGACCAATAAAACTATCCATTATGAATAGTAGTACCCACTTTGTGAAATTTTATAAATTTTATCTTTCAAAATGGACTTCATTTTTGGATTTGGAATATCAAAATTAGATTAAGGTGAATTTTTTCTATTTTTTTGAAAATATTCAATTTTTGATGAATAATGAAAAACACTGAGTTATTGTTTAAAACCGAATTTTTATTTAATTAATTAATTATTTTATTTAAATTTATTTTAGGTAAAAATAGATACATAATACCTATATATGTTCAATCAAATTCATTGGAGTCATTTTATAATTAGTTTAGATATATAAAAGATTATCGAATTCTTTACCGTCTTTTACCCACCTCCTAGGAGCATTTCCAAATTTGCATAAAACATAATTTTATCGCTTCAGTGAGTTGAATTTCAAAAATTCGAGAGATACGGTTGATATCAGTAATTAAAATGAGTTTCAATAAGATGAAAATAATATTTGGTAAATAGTAACTTTTTACTTTTATTTACCACGGTTAAAAGTAAATAGGGTAACTAAGGGTAAAAATGATTTTATTATTACCCTAACACACGTCTTATTTCTATTGGATAAGTATAATTCGACAAAAACCCCTTTTGAATAAAATTTTAACCTCTTTGGTCCACTTAGATTAGATTAGGACATTTATTATTATTTTATTTAAAGAAGAGTTAAAAGAGTTAAATTCAGTGTTTAATAACTAATCCATTTTTAATATAGGGTTACACATAATATAAATTAGACTATAAAAATTCATTATAATGATAAAAATAATTACCACATAACAGTATTTTATTTATAATTTTTATATATTAAATAATTAAATTTATTTATGACACAATGATGATGTAGTAATTACCATATTTATGAATGAATAAAATAATTGATATTATAAATAAATAAATAAATCTAATTTTAACCTTTTTATGAATTACACTAATTTTCTAGGTTAATATGACATGTTAGGGTTGATTAAATGTATTTAGTTCTAAGTAATAAAGCTGTTACGACTTTAAAAAAATCAATTATAAAATAATGTCAAAATTGACATAAATGGGTTTTTAAAACAAATACAATATTATTGGTTGATATAATAATCATAAAAATCTACGATTCAGAAAAACGACATATATAATGATAGGTGTATCATTAATGAAACATCTGGGGTTCTCTTGGAAGTTTATAGTAAATTATTAACCATATAATATAAAAATACAAAGAGACATGATAATCGTCAAACTATTTAACTAAGAGTACAATCTAAATTATATGGTTAATATAGTGACAAAAACCTATCTAAAAACTATTGGAAGAGATGTTTTAGACACATACACACCATAGACTTTAAATAATTCGTTTCGGAGCCATTAGAAACCGAAAATTATTTTATTATAACATAATATTTAAATCTTTTTCTAAGGTTCCCCTCACCCCTCTTATAGAAGGTTACATCACCTTCTCTCAATTTCACACCTTCAAATCCGATTGGATCATCCAAACCATACCCAAATATCCTCCCAAATATCCTCACTTTATCATAGAGTCCTTCCTTTAGTCATAAATACATCCTAAAGAGCCCTTTTTATCAAATCAAAAGGACGAATCCGAAGAAGAGGTAAATATTTCACCACTTATTTCAAGTTCTTTTCTTCATCCACTTCCACTTTCTTTGTTGTTTCCATTCTAAAATTAAAATTCCAGTATCTTTTAATACTGTGTTTCTGTTATAAAAATGGTACATCCATATTCATTATTTTATTCATCCTATAAAATGACAAAGTCACCATATGTGCGTACGTACGGATTACCGTCTCCATATCGTGGTGTAGTTTGTTATTCAAACACATCATCATTTGGATGGGTATAATAATGAGTATAAATGATGTAAATAATAAATATAATATGATAATGATTCTGTATATATTATATACCATCCAATTTTATATGATTTTAATATCAAAAGTATGATACTGTCGCTCGTTCGTATGTACATATTACAGTCTCCACGAACGTGATGAGACTCATTCCCCATGGTATCCATTCAAGACTAATTTTCATTTGATGATTAAAGATAATGTTTAAAGACATAATATTATTCTTAATATTAATAAGATACATACTATCCATAACAAACATTACTTACCTAACAAAAAATATAAAGGAAAACGAATCAGTTAGCACCCAAAATGATGATACTACTAAAATATCATTAACAAAGAAATATTAGAAGATCACACATGATATTATATTTATTTTATATTTCATGTATAATTAAATAACAATGATTTAATTATTATAAATGAGTTTAACATACCCTCAACTATGGAAAAGTACAAGGTAAGGGTTAATTTCACAATCTCTTTTTTATCCGAGGTTGTTTTAACGTAAATATCTACTAGGACCTCTTTATCATCCACGTCCATGTTTCTTAAAAATTTATTCCAAAACATTTTTATAATTTACTTGAATATGGGTTAAAGTCATTTATACCCTTTTTTATCTTTTTATAATATGGTTTCAATGGAATATTTCTGTCGTTTTCCAAACCAGGCACCATATTACCTTTTCGACAAAATTAAGGTAAGAATGGTTTTTTAACTTATAGGGTATGTGAGGATATTTTCTTCCATTATACACATTGTCAAAGCTTCCCTTACAAGTTTATAAGAATATTTTCAGAATAAATGTTTTCTATTATAATTATATGACTTTTAAATAATTTCAAAATAGAAATAGATATTTCTCCAAAAAATGTTTTGATTTCATCTATGTCAACATCCTTTGATGGATTTTAAGCTTAATTGAAGTTGACTTATTATGATACAAAACTTTCATATAGTGTTGAAGGTTTTGTGATATGTTTGATTGTGGATGTGTTATTTTCACACTATTCAAGGTTTATGGAGAAAGTATTGACATTTCTTATGTTTGTTTTAATACGAATGTTTCTGTTATGTTTGAACCTTTTCATATGAGGAATGCATTGGAATTAGTAAGTGATGGGGGAGCCTGCTATATCTCCTCGATGCATCAGTAGGTGTCATAAGAAAAACAAGTGTCTTGGAAAAATTCCTTGACCAAATCTTATTTGTAGCCTTGGCACAAGTCCTTGACTATGTGGTTATAAAGTCTGGCATAATGCATTCCATCATTATAAAAGTGGCTATTGATATTATATGTGATTATTCGACTAGTAGAATATCCATGTGAATAATTAAATGGAATTATTTGATTTTATCTTGTCCATATTATTATGAAGTTCATGTCTAAAAGTCTTTTGTTCTAGTCTTACATTGCCTTAAATTTTTATGCTTATTTATGAAATTTTCTACTATATTGTTATCCTTACAGAGCATCTGAGCTCACCCATTTCTATGTTTTATTTTTCCCTGGATGCGAAGATGTATATTATGACTGTCCCACAGGGATAGTCTATGGGATATGAGTGTTTCCTATGGAGATGATGTTGTTGTAGTTTTTTCATTTTATAATGTAATGTAAAACATATAAATTTATGTTGTATTTCCAAGACTACTAAACTAATCGGCCTTTTTAGACTTGATCTTTTGTGATCATGACAATATTATAAATAATTCACCACCTCTAGGTAACTATGGTCGAGATGTTATAGATGGCATAAAAATGTTCAAATTAAATTTATTTTAGTATTTATAAATACATTTTTTTGAATATTTCATTAATGATGTAATCACTACCTCATAATTGTGTCATAAATAAATATATTTATCTAATGTATAAAAATTATAAATAAAATAAAATGATGTAGGAAATATTTCTATCATTATAATGAATAATTATATATATATTTATTAGTTATATAACTCTATATTAAAATGTATTTTGTAAGAGATATAAGTTTATGCTATAGTTATCTTTACATTAAATTAATTATTATAAAATGTCAGTTTCACATCCAAGTGAATCCATGGGGTCCAAAAATCGACCCCAAGATTCCCATGGTTGGAAATATCTCATCCAATTGGATTAGGATATGTTTTAGGGTATTTTTTACTATTTAATGTTTTTTACCCTTATTTACCAAACTTACCCATTAACCATAGCAAATAAAAAAAATTAATGAAGTTACTATAAATAATGTCCAAAAATAAAAGGTACATATTCACAAAATTTGAACCTCCTATTTCCAAATTTTGAATCCATTCTTCAAAATTAAAAACATATAAATTTCAATAATTAATTTAAAATAAATCTCATTTTTGAAATGGAAAAAATAGTTTTAAAAGTTAAAACATTACAAAAGATTGAAATGCTTTTACTATAAATTCAATGTAAAGTTAATGATAGTGACATAAATTATACTAAATGGTAATAATATATTATATTTATAATTTAATACCATTCAATATTATAATTTATCCATATAAATTAACTTGATGAAAAAAGTTTTTTTTAATAAAAAATTTGCGTATTTTTACTATTCATCAAAATATGAAAGTTATCAGACATTTATCAGAAATTTGTCCATAGTAAAACTTTATATCCCGCGTAAAAATAACATGTTTACGTTTTCATATAGAAATTATTAATGTCTCAAAATCTTAATTTCAAATGGGTTTTTCCATTCAAAGGATTAAAAATTAACCTTTTAAAAAAATTGGTTCTTATACATAAAATAGGGTTTTATTCATACCCTATAACTAAAATATCCACTAGATGAATATAAAAAATATTTTAGTAAGTATTTAACACATATATATCATATTAATTTCATTACCAAAGGTAATTTACTCAAAAAATTACAAATATCTTATTGATTTATTTGTTTCATAAATAGTTAATAGCCAATGAATTCATAATGTATTTTCATAAGTTATATATAATTATTACCGCTAACCTAACAGCCTGGATATAATGGTAATTTTATATTAAGGTCTTCTCGTGGTTTTTTTAAACTCACAATTGTGTGGAAAGAGAGATACTTAAGAATAAAAATTATTTAATGAAAATATTACATAAAAAAATTTGGGTATTAAATTATACCTATAACGCCCCACCCCATTTACAAAGAGTTGGAGCATTATTACATCACATTAGAATGATCATAAGAAATCAAGTCCTGAGAGACTGATCAGTTTAGTATCTTTGAATATACTAGACACATATATAAGTTTCACATTAAATTATGAAATTAAAAACATCATTGTGTCTTCATTGAACACACTCACATTCCTTAGACTATCCCTACAGTTCAGTCATAATATACTTCTTCGTATCCTAGGGAAAATAAAATATAAGAAAGGGGTGAGTTCAGACGCTCAGTGAATATAAAAATATAGATAAAACTTTCATAAATAAGAATAAATATTTAAGGCAATGTATAAGACTAAAACACAAGCCTTTTAAACACAAACTTCAGCATAATATGGAAAAGATAAATCAAATGATTCCATTTACTAACTCACATGGATATTCTATTAGTATAATAATCACATGTAATATCAATAACTAATATCATAATGATGTATTACATAATGTAGAACATCTTAACAACAATGTCAAGGCCTCGTACCAAGACTCTAAATATATATCTTGTCAAGGCCTTGTTCCAAGACACTAGTTTGTCTCAAAAGACCTACCGATTAATCAAGGGGGATATTGTGGTCCATGCCCGTCACTTACTATGTCCAATGCATTCCTCATATGAAAAGGGTGAAACATAACATAAAAATTAATATTAATCTAACATAAGAAATGTCTAAACTTTAACCATGAACTGTGAATGATATAAAAATCACACATCCACAGTCAAACATATCAGAAAACTATCAATAAAATATAGAATATTGTATCATAATAAATAAACTTCAATTAATCATAATATCCAAGAATAGATGTTGACATAGATGAAATTAATACAAACACTATTGGATAGAAATATATCTTTTTTAGTTTGAAATCATTTAAAATAAGAAAAATTATAAAAGAAAACCATTATTTTGAAAATATTCATATAATCTTGTAAGGGAAGCTTTGAAGGTTTCATAATGATGGAAAATATCCACAACCACTGTATAAGTTAAAAATATTATTTCCATAATTTTGTTGAAAAGGTCTTAAAGGGCCTTGTTTGGAAAACAAATGAAAGACTCCTTTCAAAAAGAATTTATAAAAATTCAAACAAGGGTATAAATGACTTTAACACATAGTCTAGGAAATAGTAAAAATGTTTTGAAATCCATTTTTAAGAAACATGGATGTTGATGATAAGGAAGTCCCAGTAGATACTTACGTATAAACAACCTGATATAATAAAGAGATTAACCCTTACCATGAACTTTTAATTAGTTGAGGGTACATTATACTACACTATAATGGTTAAATAATTTTTATAAATTATACTAGAAACACATACAAAAATATGGTATCATATATGATCCTTTAATATTGATTTGTTATTAATATTTCAGTATTATCAATATTTCGGGTGTTAACTAATTCATTTTTCTTTATAAGATTGATTACGCAAGTCATGATTTTTATTTAATGGATATATTTGATTCATATCCAGAATGATATTATGTTCTTAAAAATTATTTTTTTAATCATCAAATGAAAATTATTTTTTAATGGTTACGATGGGGAATGAAATCTCATCGGGTCATGGAGACGGTAAGCCGTACATACGCATGAGCGACAATATCATTCTACTGATGGTGAAATTGATTATAATTGGATGGTATATTATATATACAGAATCATAAACAAGTTATATTTATTATTTATATCAATTATCCTCATTATTATACCCATCCATATAATGAAGTGGTGTATAACAGACTACATCACGACATGGAGATAGTAAACCGTACGTACTCACATTTGGGGACATTTTCATTTATAGGATAGATAGAATAATGAATATGATGATACCATATTTTTAATAACATATCAGTATGTAAAAGGTACTAGAGTTATTATTTTAGTATTTAAACAACAAATAAAGAGTTAGTGGAAGAAGAAAAGAACATTGAAAGGGGTGATAAAATAATTACCTGTTATTCGGGTGCTTCCTTCTGATTTAAACAAAAGGGATCCTTGGGTTTTAATTAAGATATAAGTATGGACTCAATATTGAAGTTAGGGTAGTTGGGTGTAGATTTTAACATGGGTTTTCTGATCCGAATATATTTGGAGGTGTAAATTTTAGAGAAGGGGAAGTACCCTTTTATAAGAGAGGCTAGGGGTACTTTAGGGAGAGCTTGAAATATTAATTTATTATAAAATAATTTTTGGTTTATAACAGATCCAAATGTATTTATTTCTAAGATAAGGTGTTATGCGTCTAAAT
This sequence comes from Viscum album, assembly GCA_963277665.1. NCBI lineage: Eukaryota > Viridiplantae > Streptophyta > Magnoliopsida > Santalales > Viscaceae > Viscum > Viscum album. The sequence goes on along the minus strand of OY728143.1, from coordinate 1,979,534,266 downwards.
ACTCTAAACCAATGATTTTTCAAAATGTTTAGGTCACCACATTAACATTACATTTTAGATTTAACTCTTAGTTAAATTGTTTAACTTTTACCATGTCTTCATGTATTTTTATAATTCATGGTTAATATATTTACTATAAACTTCCATGAGAACCTCAAGAGGTTCATTAATTATGTATCTAAAATTATCTAAGTCTTTTGGTCGAATCGTATATTGTGAGGAATATTATATAATTTAATAAAATAGTATTCTTTTTAAAACTCATTTATGTCAATTTTGAAACTATTTAGTATTTGGTTTTTGTGAAAGTCATAAAAACATTATTACTTCTAAATAAATACATTGAATCAACACTAACATTTCTTATTCACCTGTAAAATTAGTGGATGGAATCAAAATATAAATTTACATTTATATTAATATTTATAATACCAATTATTTTAATATTTCAGTAATTTGGTAATCACTGTATCATCATTGTGTCATAAATAAATTTAATTATATAATGTCTAAAATTTATACATAAAATGCCATGATTTAAGAAATATTTTTATATTTCTAATGAATATTTATAGTTGAATTTCTATTATGTATAACCCAATATTAAAAATGGTTTAGATATTAAAATTTGAAATTAATGCTTTTAACACTTCTTTAAATAAAATATAATAAATGTACAAATTTCATACAAGTGGATACAAAAGGATCATATTTTGGTCTAATGGTTTATTTTTCTTTATATACACTTATCCAATAGAATTTGGACATGTTTTGGGTTACTTATAATATTAGTTTTACCTATAATTACCCTATTAAATTTTGATCGTGCTAAATAAAATTCAAAAGTTTCTATTCACCAAAAATTATTTTCATCTTATTAAACAAAATTTTACTTACTAATGAAAACCATGACTATTTTATTATGGAAATTCAATTCATAGAAGTGATAAAATTACGTTTTTTTCTGATTTGAAAATGTTCAATGAAGGTGGGTAAAAGACTTTATAAATATCGATAAACTTTTATATCTAAAATTATTATAAAATGACTCCAATTAATTACACTATGCCAATATAGTTGTCATGTATCTATGTTTACCTTAAAATAAAATATAATTAGAAATTAATTATTTAAATAAAAAATTATGTTTTAAACAAGAACACAATCTTTTTCACTATTCATCAAAAAATGAATGTTTTCAGAAAAATACCAAAAAATCACCCTAAGCTAAATTTGATTTTCTGAATCCAAAATTGAAGTCTATTTTACCAAATTCAATTATTATGATTGTCTAATATTATTTTATTATTATTTTTAAAAAGGACATTAAAATTAGTTCTTTTAAGTAAATAGTTTTTCTAAATATATAACTATTTTAACAAAACATACACATTTCATTATAAATATGTATTATTTATGTGAAAAAAGTTATAAATAACATTTAAGATTTTCTGTTACTATTCATATTACAACATTTAATTGATAAATATATATTGTTTAAATTATTATAATATTAATGTGTTGTCTCGTAAAACCCCAATATTGCTTATAACGCAAGCCAAGTCAGTGTTGCGTGTAGTATAAGATATTTAATTACATTAAATAAATAACTTACTATGAAATATTGGGGTCTTACATTCTTCCCCCCTTTTAGAAATTGCATCCTCATAATTTTAAAATTGGGCTTGTAATCTTCATTGAAAGTCCCACGTCAGAAAAAGAGTTAATAAAACTATCAATTTAAAAGAAATAAAGATAAGATAAAAGGTCACCCGAGATAACTCATACTAGGGTTCCATTGTAACACCCTAGGTAAATAAAGAATATGAAATTTTCCGATTTATCCTTTTTTGTGAATAAAATGTTAATATTAATTTAAAGGGAACACTATACGCGATGTCGTACCCAATACGCAACAACGTGTTTCTTCGAAATCTTACGTTTCACTCTAATAATAAAATAATATTATTTTAATTGGTAGTTAATGCCTATCCATTGTAATGGAGGGAATAATCATAACTAACTACAAAATGATTATATATGTTTGTCAAATATTTTTTACTTTTTTCCAGTAAATGTTAGAGGCTTAAAATGCGAATGAATCCAATTTTAAGTGTAAATATTATAATATTCTTTAAGAGGTCGATTAACCGCCTTTTGATGGTAAACCCTTTTTAAATACACTTTTTGAAAATTTCCTATGTTATATTGGACCATACAAAATCCTTCATTAGAATCAAGACATCAAATTTTACTTTGTGTGTGTTTTTGTTATTTTTTTCGATAAAGTTCATTTTTAATGAATTAGTGAAAATGTTGTATTTTAATTCCAAACCTCTTTTTAATCTAATTTATTTATATGATCAGATCATATTTTGAATTTTTTTTAAAGTAAAATTAGAATATATTTTTACCATTTAACTCAATGGTGGTCATTGGAATTAATTTCACTTTGAAATTGGACTTAAACTAGTGTCAATCTTTTAATAGATTTTGTTTCTTAAAAACACGCTATTTGTTTTGACAACGGGAATTAATTATTAAATTGATTAATGAAACTTATATGTTTTTAATTTTTTTAAATAGACATTATTTTTTGAATTCAGAATATAAAATATATCTTAGGGTGAATTTTTGGTATTTTTCTGAAAAACATCAATTTTTGATGAATAGTGAAACCACAAAGTGGTAGTTAAAAAACTGATTTTTCATTTAAATGAAATTTTACAACATCTGTGATTTGAATTTTAAAAATATTACAAACATTTTTTTCATTAGGATGTAAAATTTGGTTCAATGACATGAAAATATTTTCTGGTGAATAGTAACTTTTAGGTTTTATTAATCGCGATTAAAGGTTATTAGTGTAATTTAAGGTAACGATAATGTTATAATAATAAGAAATGACCTTGACACATGTCCTACCCTTATTGTATGAGCATGGACGACCATTAAAATCCATGGGTCAACTTGGGGACCCCATGGAACCACTTGGGTAAGAAAATGACATTAATAACTTTTTATTTAAAGTTAAAATAAAAATGTCACAAACATGTATTGTTTTACTAAAACAATTTTTACATGGGGTTATACAAGTCATATTTTTTACTATAAATATTAATTGGAAATATAAAAAGATTTCCTACATCATAGTATTGTTTTTTATAATTTTTAGACACTAAATAAATTAATTTATTTATGACACCATGATGATGCAACGATTATCTCATTTATGAACGATTTAAATAAAATGAAAAGATAATGTAAAATATAAGATTTACACATTTACAAAAACTATTTGATGGGTATATTTAGAACCCTTATCACCTTATCCTATAAATATATAATTGTGGGACCTTTGATATCCAAAAATCATTTTATAATAATGTTACTTTTCAAGACATTCCAAGAGTGCCCCTCCTCCCTCTTATAAAAGGCCCCCACCTCTACCTCCTTACCCACACCTCTCAAGCCCTTGAATTATCCAACATCTACTAATATTGTCTCTCCACATCCATATCTTATTCTTATAGGCCTCACTTTCAGCAGAAGTCCTTCCATGGAAGCCTTTGAGCTCAAATCAAAAAGAGTTACCCGATTTAAAGGTAAAGTCTTCCCTAGTGTTCTTTTGTTTTATTTTGCTTCTCCAACCCCATAAACTATTTTTATTCCTTTATTTTGTAAAAAAACCAGTATATTAAATATACTACTATTTTTTTATGACAAGTACTAGAGCTACTCTAACACACACATCCCTCTAATGGTTAAAGAACATACTGTTTTGGTGGATGGCGAATTATTGCCTCACGAAACGATGATTGTTCTATCTTCTCCTACCACCTCTCATGGTGTCCATTTTGATGGAAATATATTTATTTATGATATATATTATATTTATTTCCTCTATATTCTTCTGTATTTTATATTTAATACATACCTTTATTCTTTTCATGTTGTGGAAATGCGATAATTTCATTTGAGGAAGTGTGGACTACCGCCCCCTCAAGTGATGCAACTCGTTCATGCAATACATGGAATGTATAAAGAATGAAATTGATGAAATTATGTGATATATATAAAGAATATATAATAATGGAATTATAATATATATATATATCTCATCTAGTTTTAATTCCATTAATGTTCCAAATAAATGAAAGTAGCGTTCATGCGTACGTACGACTTACCGTCTCCATGAACGGTACATTTCATTTATGATCTCCAAATGTTATGTACTATTATAAGTAAATATATATAAAGGATATATATGTCATATATTACATCTAAATTATGGATATCATTATGTAATTATAATATATATATATATATATATATCTCTTTTAGATTTAATTCCATTAATATGACAAAAAAATGAAAGTAGCGTTCATGCATACGTACGGCCTGCCGTCTCCATGAATGGTGCATTTCATTTTTTTTAACTCCTAATGTTATGGAATAGTATAAAATGAATATATACTGGATATATATGATATTTAAATCATTAATACTATTCTGTATATTATTTACTTATAACTACATGGAAAATTGTTTTCCAACAAGTTCAATTTTTACTCATGTACCGAACATCGACAAAAACGTCTGATATGAACTCACATTATTAACCAATTATTATAACATTATAATATGTGATATGAACTGGATAATAATATTTAAATGATGTACTTAATAAATTATAAATTTGCCAAAGTTTATTATTCAGGAAGATAAAGAAACGAACAAGACAAGTCGGACTAGAGGTAAGGGAACCTACCTCTCTCTCTCTTTCTAAGTACTCTCTTTTATTGATTTATTTTAAGATCATATTTATTATGTTGGGGGATGTTATTTTATATTCCTATTACTTTAAATTTTATGTTCATATGATGAGAGACCCTATTTGATCTCATCAATCCATTTTTGGATGTTTTAAGTGGTGCCGTTAGGCTGCCGAGTTTTCGTAAGGGATCCTACCTCTCTCATTCTTTTTAAGTACACTATTTTATGTAAATTCATTAAAGATAATATTTCTTATGTTTGGGGATGTTATTTTATATTCCTCATTATGTAATTTTTATGTTCATATTTTGAGAGACCATATTTGATCTCATAAATCCATTTTTGTAAGTTTTAAGTGGCGCCGTTAGGCTGCTGAGTTTTTGTAAGGGATTTTTCATCTCACTTTTATTCCCATGAGATTTATGCTACATTTTCCCCTATTTACTTTGAGTGGTGTATTTAATTCCCATTATTCTACTCTTTGTGTAATATAATTTAGTTTATGAGTATTTACATCAATGTTTTATAGTCTTTCTTTCATGGGATGTACGTTTCGAAAGTTACCCAAATCGGTAAGGGAACCTTTCACCATCCTCTTATTAAAGGAATTCTTTTTGTTGGGTATTTTAATTTACATATTGTTATGTTGGGATATGTTATTCTAAATAATTATTGATTTAAATTTTATTTCCATGTGATGATATACCATTTTCTCTCTCATCAAATCATTTTCTGAATTTTAAAGTGATGATGTTAGGCTGTCGAATTTTTGCAAGGGAACTTATTAATTAAATTTCAATTCTCAGGGTTAAACCTCTAATTCTTGATTATGTCATGCTATGAATATGTGTGGATGACCATTGATTGTTTTACTCTTAATATGCACTTATATTGGGTGTATTTATATTTTTCACACATAATTATGTAATTGATTTATCCTTAATCTAAGGATACCATCTTTGTAAGGGACTTCGTCTCAATCTCTTTTCATTGAGGCATATTTTGTTCTAATACAAGACTTTATTTTATACACTATATAAAACACCTTTGACTTTTCATTTCATTCAAATGGAATCTTTTTATACGATGCATTTTACTAAATGAAAAAAAGGAATGTATCTTTTAACGTACGCGGTGACAACAACCTTTTCCACCGCCCCGGGTATTATTTAATCTTTGGCTTCCTCAAAAAGATGTAATGTCTTTTTAAATGAAATAAATACCATATACTCTTTTGTGTATTTTGGTATTGAAAATAGTTTTTATAATGGATATGTTATGTCAAAATATTTAAGTGATATATTGTGATCGAAATGTGGAAATGTTTTCTTTCCATTATATTTGTTTTATGTCTTCTGATTTTATAATGGTACTTGGAAATTTGACGGGTGGTTACGTGATAAACCATTTGACGGGTGGTTCCATGGTTTCTAGGACTTGTGGTTACGTTATAACCTCCAATGCATTGGGTATGGAAGTCGGCTGTATGGCTATTCCATTAAGTGATATGTGTGGAAGTCAACCGTATGGTTATTCCATTTAAGTATGTTTTTGTCCCAAGTTACCTTTATATGTTATGTGTTCTTTATATGGGTTTATGGTAATCTTTTGGTTACAAAGGATAAGTGGTGATCTTTTATTCAGTGAAGAATATTTACTACTTCGTAAAGATGAAAAGTATTACTTTGATAAAGTATTCATGGTTTACTTGTTGTTTTAAAAAACTAACAGTTTCCCTTCTTTGTGTATCCTTTACTGAGCTTTTTATACTCACCCCATGTTTTTTTGAAATGTTTTTCAGTGGAAATAATGTGGAATAGGGTCAAGGATGGGACCAAGGAAAATTCATGCTGTCTTAAACATGGAACTCGACATGACTTTTTTTTAAGAGTTCATGTTTTGTAAAAATGGAAACTTTATAGAAATATCGACTATGTAATCTTTTGAGATGTAATAGTTATGTCCTAGTTCTCTAAAACTCTAAACCTGAAAAGATCCTCAATGTAAATTATTCAATTTAATTCAATCTTAAGTAAGGTTTAAGGCCAGGTCCTTATAGTTGGTATCAAAGTTCGGTTTAGATAACTTTAGAGGTTAGGGTATTCTCTAAGCATAAGTGACATTACCATAATGGTTAGGATTTCAGAAAGAGTCATAGTTTTAGATAATTTGGTTGAGTAAGTATATATTAGTTTTTATCTTCCTCATTTGTACTTTATAATTTTGTTGATATACTCACACTGAATTTTTTTGGTTTTAGTAAATGGATGGATCTAGCCGGCACCAAAGTGACAATGGGTTTGAAGGAAACTATGGTGGTTCTCTGATTAAGAGACTGGATGAAATGGGTGATTCAATGTGGAATCTCGTGGTTATTCTAAACCAACTATCAAGGAGTCATGATAAACCACTTGAAACTTGGTGAGTTCTTTGATGCATCATGTATGAGAGAACTAACTCGATGTGGAAGTTCAGGTAATAATTATAATGGTAACCATTAGGGTTTATATGATCCTCACTTTTGAGGTAATTATGGGTTACTATATGATGGAAGATGAAAGGCATGAGGTAAAAATGAGGTTAAATTATGTTATGGTTAATTATGAAGATTTTATATCTTTTTGGGGAATGTTTTAAGAATTATATAGTTTTGGAGAAAGGACAACACGCAGACCGTGTGACAACCCGTCGCATTGGACAAAGCTATTGGAATCGAACCCACAACCAAAGTGCGATTGGTATTTATTGACTACCACTGGAGTACATGAAGTACCTGGTTAGTATGACTTAGTCTTTTTAGTTAGATGATTTTATGAATCAAGAATTAGTTGATTTGGGTTATCTAGGAATATATTGACCTATCAGGGAGGTTATATGATTAGGTTAATTACTTTTCAATATGAGACTTTAAGAGAAACTAATGTTATTTGTAGTTAAATGTTAATTTTTACCTTGAAATACTATGTGATTAAATCCTTTAAATATTTGGGTTTCAATCTTAGTTTGGTTTACTTTGAAGAATTTTATGGAAAAATTGTTTATCTAATGGTCTTCGTTGAACTTTGGGTTTTGTTGGAAAAATTTTGGAGATTAAGAAAAGATTTTCTTTTTATAAAGGATTATCCTTTTTTGGATAATCTGATTTTGTTCTAACAATTTTGGTTTTGGTTAAGGTCTAAAGACATGGGAAATATATAGTTCTCTTTTGTGGATTAGGTGATTCTCTAAAAGTTGATTATAGCCCTCTTAATGTGACTGAGTCATCCTAAATACTCGTCTTTTGGAGTAAAAAATGAGTTTTGTGTAAGAAATCTAGTAAGAGATGAAAGTATAAATGACAATAAAGTATGTTTCCTTGTGATTTAGGTAAGATCATAAATAAATTCCTCAATGAAAAGTAACTTTAAACTAAAATGTTGTCTGATAACCATTCCTACTATGGAATCAAATACCGTTTAACCCATCACAAGTTTGTGATTTTCTGGTGGTTAACTTTCTCATAAACATGTTTTCTATCACTATCAAACAGAACATGACCCTTTTTTTTTCTCTTCCATGTCCATGTTTTCCTAAATGGAATCCTAGTATGGGTTAACTCGGGTGACCTTTTTTACTTCCCTTTATTTCTTTTAAAGTGATAGTTTAATTGACTCTTTTTCTGATGTGGGGCTTTCAATGAAGTGTCCATGCCCAATTTTAAAATTGTGAGGATGCAACTCCCAAAAGGGGGGAAGGATGTAACACCCCAGGTAAATAAAGAATATTACATTTTCATATTTATCCATATATGTGAATAAAATGTTAATATTAATTTAAAGGGAATGCTATGCTCGATGGCATACCCAATACGCAACAACGAATTTCTTGGAAATCTTACGTTTCACTCTAATAATAATATAATATTATTTTAAATGGTAGTTAACGCCTAACCATTGTAATGGCAGGAATAAACAAAACTAACTACAAAATGATTATATATGTTTGTCAAATATTTTTAAGTTTTTTATAATAAATGTTAGAGGCTTAAAATGTGAATGAATCCAATTTTAAGCGTAAATATTCTAATATTCATTAAAAGGTCGATTAACCGCCTTTTGATGGTGAACCCTTTTTAAATCCACTTTTTGACAATTTCATATGTTATATTGGACCAAATAAAATCATTCTTTAGAATCGGGACATCAAAATTTACATTGTGTATGTTTTTGTTATTTTTTCGATAAAGTTCATTTTTAATAACTAAGTGAAAAATGTTGTATTTTAATTCAAAACCTCTTTTTAATCTAATTTATTTATATGATTATATCATCTTTTTAATTGTTTTATAGTGAAATTATAATATATTTTTACCATTTAATCCAATGGTGGTCATTTGAATTAATTTCACTTTGAAATTGGACTTAAACTAGTGTCAATCTTTTAATAGATTTTGTTTCTTAAAAACACGCTATTTGTTTTGAAAATGGGAATTAATTATTAAATTTATTAATGAAACTTATATGTTTTTAATTTTTTAAAATAAAAATCATTTTTGAATTTGGAATATCAAATATAGCTTAGGGTGAATTTTTGGTATTTTTCTGAAAAACTTCAATTTTTGATGAATAGTGAAACCATGAAGTGATAGTTAAAAAACTGATTTTTCATTTAAATGAAATGTTACCTCCTCTGTGATTTGAATTTCAAAAATCCGACATACATGGTTTTCATTATGATGTAAAATGTGGTTCAATGGGATGAAAATATTTTTTGGTGAATAGTAACTTTTAAGTTTTATTAATTGCGATTAATGGTAATTAGTGTAATTTAAGGTAAAGATAATGTTATAATAAAATGAAATGACCTTGACACATGTCCTACCCTTATTGGATGAGTCAGGGATGACACACATATTCCATGGGTCAACTTGGGTACCCCATGGAGCCACTTGGGTAAGAAAATGACATTAATAACTTTTTATTTAAAGTTAAAATAAAAATGTCACAAACATGTATTGTTTTACTAAAACAATTTTTACATGGGGTGATCCAAGTCATATTTTTGACTATAAATATTCATTGGAAATATAAAAATATTTCCTACATCATAGTATTTTTTATATAATTTTTAGACATTATATAAATTAATTTATTTATGACAACATGATGATGCAACAATTATCTCATTAATGAACGATTTAAATAAAATGAATAGATAATGTAAAATCAAAGATTTAAACTTGTTAGAAACCCATTTTATGGGTTTATTTCTAACCCTTATATACTTATCCTGGAAATATATAATTTTGGGACCTTTGATATCCGAATGTCATTTTATAATAAAATTACTTTTCAAGACATTCCTAGAGTTCCCCTCCTCCCTCTTATAAAAGGCCCCCACCTCTACCTCCTTACCCACACCTCTCAAGCCCTTGGATCATCCAACCTCTTCTCATATTGTCTCTAAACATCCCTCTCTTACTCCTAGAAGCTTCACTTTTGGCAGAAGTCTTTCTAAGGAAGCCTTTGATCTCAAATCAAAAAGAGTTATCCGATTTAAAGGCAAATTCTTCCCTAGTATTCTTTTGTTTTATTTTGCTTCTCCAACCCCTTAAACTCTTTTTATTCCATTATTTTGTAACAAAACAGTATATTAAATATACTAGGATGTTTTTATGAGAATTATTCGAGCTACACTAACACAAACCTCAGTCTAATGGTTAAATAATATACTGTTTTTGTGGATGGAAAATTACTGCCTCGCGAAATGATGATTGTTCTATCTTCTCCTACCACCTCTCATGGTGGCCATTATGATGTTACTATATTTATTTATGATATATATTATATTTATTTTCTCTCTATGATTCTGTATTTTATATTTAATACATAGCATTATGCTTTTCATGTTGTGAAAATGCGATAATTTAATTTGAGAAAGTGTGGACTACCGCCCCCTCAAGTGATGTGACTCGTTCATGCAATACGTGGAATGTATAAAGAATGAAATTGATGAACTTATGTGATATATGTATCATATATATTATACTGGAATTATAATATATATATATATATATATATATATATATATCTCATCTTGTTTTAATTCCATTAATGTGCCAAAGAAATGAAAGTAGTGTTCATGCGTACGTACGGCTTACCGTCTCCATGAACGATACATTTCATTTCTTATCACCAAATATTATGTACTATTGTAAGTACATATATATAATGGATATATATGTCATATATTACATCTAAATTAAGGATATCATTATTTAATTATAAAATATATACTTCTATTTTAGCTTTAATTCCATTAATATGACAAAAAAAATGAATGTAGTGTTCATGCGATCGTACGGCCTACCGTCTCCAAGAATGGTGCATTTCATTTTTTATCTCCAAATGTAATGTAATAGTATAAAATGAATATATACTGGATATATATTATATTTAAATCATTAATAATTTTCTGGAGATGATATACTTATAACTACGTGGAAAATTCTTTTCCAACATGTTCAATTTTTACTCATGTACCGAACATCGACAAAAACGTCTGATATGAACTCACATTATTAACCAATTAGTATAACATTATAATATGTGGTATGAACTGAATAGTAATATTTAAAGGAGGTACTTCAGCAATTATAAATTGACCAAAGTTTATTATTCATGAATATAAAGAAACGAACAAGACAAGTCAGACTTGAGGTAAGGGATCCTACCTCTCTCTTTTTTTTAAGTACTCTCTTTTATGTCATTTATTTTAAGCTCGTATTTCTTATTTTGGGGGATGTTATTTTATATTCCACTTACTGTAAATTTTATGTGCATATTATGAGATACCCTATTTGATCTCGTCAATCCATTTTTTGGATGTTTTAAGTGGCGCCGTTAGGCTGCCGATTTTTCATATGGGATCCTACCTCTCTCTTTCTTTTTAAGTACTCTCTTTTATGTAATTTAATTAAAGATCATATTTCTTATGTTTGGGGATGTTCTTCTATATTCATCATTCTGTAATTTTTATGTTCATATTATGAGAGACCCTATTTGATCTCATAAATCCATTTTTGTAAGTTTTAAGTGGCACCGTTAGGCTGCTGAGTTTTCATAAGGGATTTTTCATCTCACTTTTATTCTCGTGAGATTTATGCTAAATTTTCCACCATTTACATTGATTGGTGTATGTAGTGCTATTTATTCTACTCTTTGTGTAATATAATTTCTTTTATGAGTATTTTCATCAATATTTTATAGTCCTTCTTTCATGGGGTGTATGTTTAGAAAGTTACCCAAATCTGTAAGGGAACCTTTCACCATCCTCTTATTAAAAGACTTCTTTTTGTTGGGCCTTTTAATTTACATATTTTTATTTTGGGATATGTTCTTCTAAATCCTTATTGATTTAAATTTTATGTCCAAGTGATGAGATACCATTTTCTCTCTCATCAACTCATTTTCTGAATTTTAAAGTTACACCGTTAGGCTGTCGAATTTTTGCAAGGTAACTTCTTAATTCAATTTCAATTCTTTGGGTTAAACCTATACTTCTTGATTATTTCGTGATATGAATATGTGTGGATTACCTTTGATTTCTTTACGCTTAATATCCACTTATATTGGGTGTATTTATATTTTTCACACATAATTATTTAATTGATTTATCCTTAATCTAAGGATATCATCTTTGTAAGGGACTTCGTCTCAATATCCTTTCATTGAGGAATATTTTGTTCTAATACAAGACTTTATTTTATACGCTGTATAAAACACCTTTTACTTTTCATTTCATTTAAAGGGAATCTTTTTCTACGAAGCGTTTTACTAAACAACAAAAAGGAATGTTTCTTTTAATGTACGCGGTGACAATGACCTTTTCCGCCGCAAGTATTATTTGATCTTTGGCTTCCTCAACAAGTCGTAATGTTTATTTTAAATGAAATAAATACCATAAAATCTTTTATGTATTTGGGTATTGAAAATGGTTTTTATAATGGATTTGTTATGTCAATATATTTAAGTGATATATTGTGATCCAAATGTGGAAATTTTTTCATTCCATTATATTTATTTTATGTCTTATGATTTTATAATGGTACTTGGACATTTGATGGGTGGTTACGTGATAAACCATATGAAGGGTGGTGTCGTGAATACCAGGATGGGTGGTTACGTTATAACCTCCATTGCATTGGGTATTGAAGCTAGCCGTATGACTATTCCATTAAGTGATATGTGTGGAAGTCGATCGTATGGTTATTCCATTTAAGTATGTTTATATCCCAAGTTACCTTTATATGTTATGTGATATTTATATTGGTTTATGGTAATATTTTGGTTACAAAGGATAAGTGGTGATCTTTTATTCAGTGAAGAGTATTTACTACATCATAAAGGTGAAAAGTATTACTTTGATAAAGTATTCATGGTTTACTTGTTGTTTTAGAAAACTAACAGTTTCCCTTCATTGTGTATCCTTTACTGAGATTTTCATTCTCACCCCAAGTTTTTTTGAAATGTTTTTCACAGGAGATAATGTGGAATAGGGTGAAGGATGGGACCAAGGAAAAGTCATTTTGTCTTAAACATGGAACTAGACATGCATTTTTTTTAAGAGTTCATGTTTTTTAAAAAAAGGAAACTTTGTAGAAGTGTCTACTATGTAATCTTTTGAGATGTAGTAGTTATGTCCTAATTCTCTAAAACTCTAAACCTGAAAATATCCTCAATGTGAATTATTCAATTTAATTCAAGATTAAGAAAGGTTTAAGTCCGGGTCCTTATATCCATGTAGGAAAAAATGGATATCGAAGAGAAAAAAAACCATAAATTTTTTATGGAGAGTGATAGAAAACATGATCATGGGAAAGATAAATTCTAGAAAACCATAAACTTATTATGAGTTAAACTGTCTTTGATTACCCAGTAGAAAGAGTAAACGGACAAAAAAATTTATGTTCCTTTTCACATTGTTTTGTAATTTATTCATGAGATTAACTAAGAACAAAAGGAGATATACTTACTTTTCAAATATAGTTTTATCCTTTAATAAATTTCTACAATTAACTCATATTTCCTCCAAACGATGAGTATTCAAAAAGAATTGGTCACACCTAAAGTTCTAGAATCAACTTCTTGAGAATCACATAATATACAAAAGATTACTATATATTTCCCTTGTCTTTCGACATTAACCTAAACAAAAATAGTTAGTACAAGATCAGATGATCCCCAAAAAGGATAATCCATTACAAAAAGAAATACCACTCTTACTCCCAAAATTAAAAAAAATACCCAAACTTAACAAAGACCATTCAATAAACAATGGTCTCTAAAATTATTCAAAATAATCCAAACTAATTTTGAAACCCAAAATTCAGAATGATTTGATCAGATAATCTTCCATGATAAATCATTTCATTTATCTCAAAATAACATCGACTAATCTTATTGTAACATACTTAAAAGTAATTAACCTAAACACATATTCTCTATGATAGGTTAATAAATTCCATAAATAAGTGAAACCGCTATAAGTCCACAATAAAATCATAAATATCTACCATTACTCCTCAAATGAAATCACATAGTATTTCATTTTCTGTAGGCATATAGTGTTCCCAAATGAGCGAACTTCATCCAAAATAACATTTATATCTTAATAACCAAATAATTTTCCTATACTAAGGATATCCATTTGATAAATCATAAGTTCCAAAAATCAACATATTATTTATCCATAAAGTCATTTTACAAAAAAAAATAGTTATACTAACTGGGGAATTCACTTTGTCTAGTTGTATGCGATAAATCCCAGTTGCACTTTGGTTGTGGGTTCGATTCATGTAGCTTTGTCTGACGCGATGGGTTGTCACACTGTATGCATATTGTTCTTTTTCAAAAACTATATAATTTTATAAAATTTCCAAAAATGATATAAGTTCATCAAAAATAAACAAAACCTATTTGAACTACAATTGTTATCTTGTACCTCGCATTTTTATCCAAAACATTAATAACCTGTAATTTCCTCAAAATCAAAGATCATATAAACCCAAATTGTAATATAGAACTATATCCACAAAAGAAAATATAATTATTCATCAAAATTCATTTTCACATAACAAAATGCAGTGTTACACATTCAAGGGAAATTTATTCCAATGAAATCATATCATCAAAGAGAATTAATAATTTTAAACATTTCTCAATCCATTTATTTTAACAAGGGTTATTACTTAACCTAGTTTTTATCATATAGAATAGGGAATTCAATCGGGTAATGCTCAGGTCCCCTGAATTTATGGGAAATGATTGTAAATGGATTCTTCATATCATTTTTATTTTCTTTCATAGAACTATTAATTTTTCCTCGGCAATTATTTACTTTATGTATTTCTTTCCCACCCATAAAGCATTTATTGGTTCTATTTAGACACTTTATTGTGTGTCTCCTTCCATATTTCTTGCTTGATGGAAATTGAACTTTCTTTTCTCCATGGTCTCCACTGCTTGAGCCCTTATCATTATATACCTTTCTCTTCCTTAATGATTTTGGGATTTGGTTAATGTATATGTTTTTGGTCATATATATGTAAAAATGATCCATCATGAACATGATATCTATTACTCCTATCAAAATTCAATTTAATTTCCCATTTCCAGCACCATGCTTACCTTTTAAATCATGTTCAATAATACTATGACTTACTTGGAATCTATCTATTGACTAAAACCAGAAAGCATAGGGAGAGTAATAATAGTCATAAAATCATTTAGATAATATCATGCCACTATATTTTCAATCTAACACACCATAAGATTATGTAAGGTTATTTATTCTCATCTTATATTAAAATGTTTCAAATCAGTTTGTAAAGAAAATGTGAGTTATGCTAAGAATATGCCCAGAGAGTTTCAAACTAGGTGTGGAGTAAGGTTTGTTGTCATGTACCATGATACCCCGAGTCAAGCCCAAAACCCCCTGCCATAGTTTTCACTCCAAGGTACATCTGTTCTAGAACCATAACCACCTCTATTATCCAGACAATGATGTATTTCTTATAAAACTCACAAAATATCTACATTAAAAAAATTATAGGAAGTTCTTCTATACTAATTCTCAAATTTTATCTTACAGTAATGTTCTCTACTCAGAGTTTTTCAAAATCTAGTTCACAAGGATTGTAATAAACTACCTCTGATACCAACTATAATTCCTCATCCCCTGTTACTAAGAGTCGGTGAATTATTACATAACAATGGCATGATCATAAGAAATTAATTCCCAAAATACCGATCAATTTAGTATCCTTAAAAGTACTAGATACATATATAATTTTTCCATTACATTATGAAATAAAAAACATTGTGCCTCCCTAGAACACACTCATATTCTATAGCCTATCCTTACAGGTTAGTCATAATATACTTCTTCACATCCTAGGAAAAATAAAACATAAGAAAAAGGTGAGCTCAGATTCTCAGTAAGGATAACAATATAGAAGAAACTATAATAAATAAGGATAAACATTTAGGGAAATGTATAATACTAAGACACAAGCCTTTTAAACTTAAACATCAGCATACTGTAATAGAGATGAATCAAATAATTCCATTTACTTACTCACATGGATATTCTACTAGTTGAATAATCACATGTAATATGAATTACTAATCTCATAATGATGGGATACATAAATTTACATTTTGATTGGAGGAGTGTCTAACAATGTCATGAGATCACCTATACAAGACCATATCTGTAAATTTTTAATTCTTCATTTTTTTCATGAAAAGTAATATTTTATTTACTATTATCATTTATTGTTTTCCCAATTTCATAGGTTTTTTGGGTTAACTAATATAGAATAATTTATATAGTGAGCTATAGAAATATCTGATAGAATGATGTGTGAATAACTCTTATGATGTTGGAAATATAAAGGAGTTGTTGTGTGGATCATAGCCAATATAAATAGATATGTGGTTAATATGGAGTTCATCTTATGCCTAGGGATGAATTTCGATAAAAATATTTTTTTTATCATATGGTGATGTATTTGGATGATCATTTTATTGAATAAATTCATTAGATTTTTTTAAACAATTCATTCAATATTTCTGAGAATTTTTTTGATGTATTCCTTGGAAACATTCCAATGTATTTACTACAATAATTTTAGAGATTTATTTTGGATACATGTGAATGGAATGATTGAGCGTATTCAATATTTATGCAACCACGGTGTGAAAGAGATAATCATGTTGAATCCAACTAAAGAAAATATTATGTAGTGAATGCATTACATGATTTGAGAGCATCGAAACCCAAAGTTATTCCAATAAGAAACATATTTTTCTCATGTGGGATAAATCACACCTAATTAAAGTATGGTTCATATTTATTACGGTAAATAAAATATCGGGTTAAAAAAAATTAGGGTTGTGATCTAGATTTGATGTAAGGAAAGATTTCATTTGAAATTACATTAATCAAATTACACTGAAGTTAGTCATGTTTCAATAATGAAGCAATGAATTTAAGGAATATATGAATACTTCATCAATACCAACATATGATAATTAGGTTTCATTTTATTTAGTGGATCATGTGGATATTATGTTGTGACCTAGTGATTCAATATACAATATGTAGTGATTTAAAGAAAACCACTCCATAGTAAATGATCCACATTACAATGAATTTGAATGGGAAATATCGGTGGATCTCCAGTGCTAGAGGGATCAAGTTTCCACACATTAATCAATGAATCAAAATATTAACACAATAAATGTCATTTTGAAATTAATTGAGATACATGATTTTCTATTATCTATATCTTTTGGGATTTAGGATCACCCCCAATATAGGGGAGTAATTCAATAATGCATATAACTCCCATAAATAAACAATACACCCAACAAGAAAATTAGGTGTGGAATAGAATATAGATAACCACATATTAAAGGGTAATTTTAAACTAGATTCAATTTGATTTGGGGGATATGTACAGGGGCGCACAGCAAGTCAAAATTCTATAGGCACTAGATGAATGGGAAATAGTATTTCTTCAATATGTTGGCGCTCAACATTAATCTTGTAATCAATGATCAAGATTACATTATTTATCATTAAAAACATATTTGAGCCATTGGTAGTATGATTAAAACTTTTTCATGCCATGGATTTTCCACACGATAATAAGGGTTTATTACCCTCTAATATCCCATGTGTTTTTGTCTTTTATTTCATTCCAATTACCCCATGACCACATCAATAACATCATCATAATTTCTCACTAACCAATAATGAAAAACATGTTGTATGAAAGTGGGTTTCAATGTTTTCCTTCAACATTAATTCACACATTATCAATGGTGGTAGACTCTCCCATGGGTCTAATAAGTGGTATCAGAGTAATAGATAACATTTGACTCCATTCAATTGGATTCAGATGAATTATTGATTATTTATTCATGGGTACGATTCATAAATATCAATGTTTTTTGAAAATTATATATATATTTGATTAATAAGAATTTTTATCTATTTTAATTATATTATCATCAAGGGATAATATATTTTAATTGGATACAGATTCATTCTATAGAGAGATGGGACAGTTCAATATCTTTTATCTCTAGCCTTGGAAGATCTTGAAATCATTGAGGACAATTTTAATATTCATTTTATCATAATGACAAGAATATTTCATAATTAGAGGTATATCCAAACTGAGGAGAGGGATTGATTTGTTTTATTCTCATAAATATATAATAAAGAGTTGACATGAGTTATAGTTATTATGAAAAAATGGATTCTTTTAAAAAATAATAAAAACTAAATGATGGAGTTGTCTAGTGGAATGATTCTTGTTTACAAACCTACTTTGAACAATTCAATGATTTTAGAATGGGAGAAAAAAATTACTAGTGATTTATTATTTTTAGAGAATAAAACAATATGCTTTATTAAATGTTATACTTATAAAATTTATGATTCTACAACTATAAAGAATATGATGAGAATAATCCTATATAAATTTAATTTTATGACTTTATACATTGAGAATTATTACATGGATGTGTGAACAATAAATTTTTTTGAAAAATTCTAATTACATATTATATGAGAAAAGATATAGAATATTGGAATGAAGGATAATTATAAAATGGGAAAACATTTTATTTTATTAAAGACTTAATTCAGGAAGAGTTAAAGAAGACTCATAATGTAGGATCATATACCCTAGATGAATGAAAATATTTTAAATAATTTAACACTTTTTATAAAAGTAATGAAAATATAGAATAAAACAACTAGAGTAGAATATAAAATAATTTTTTTTAAATTTTATAGTGATTAGAAAATATTAAATAGGATTCTCCAAATATAAAGAAGAATATGACAAGGATGATAATCCATCTAGATCATTATTAAATACATTGTTTTATAAAATATGATATAGAGGAGGAATCCTCAATGTAAAATGATAAGAAAACACAAAAAGTATGATAAATAATTTCTCACAACAAAAATACATGTCTAATTATGTGTAATGTAATAGAGAACAAGATGAAATTGAGGGTGTAGGTAAAAGATAGTTCATCATGAAATAATATTACCTAAAATATCCCTTTAGTGTACAAGAATAGTGGATTGAAAATAAATGAATTAATGGTGAAGATATGAACGAATATTTTGAACATATAGTGGACCCCATTTTTTGGTCAAACGAATATAATAATCAAACCCTAATTCTGCTTCAGATTGATAGTATGATCAAAATCCCTTAATGACTATTGTATGTGGATCAAGAAATTGGAAGTAATGAGTTCTTTTTTTGAAACATTATAGTACATAAGAATAAAAGGCTAAGTAGTGAAAATAATATTCTAACCTTACAAAGAATATGGTCAAGAGATTGGCTATAAAATTAATGATAACTAAGGAAAAGTATAGACTTAATCTAATGGTAGTCTATAAAGGTGGAATTATTGAGGAGGGGGGAGAAGAAACACCTCCCTATTATGAGTATGTTTTCCTAGTGCTTATCCTACATTATAAGTAAGAGATTTTAGATGAAGATTTCAATATTTCTGTTTCAAAAGATGATGTTTATTAAATCTGAGAGAGACTGATTAAATTTTTTCTCAATGATGTGAAAACTGAGTAGATCAACCTAAAAATTGGATATTATAATGAGACATAAATGAGATTAAAATTAATCATTAATAATATATCTATAATGGGGAATATATGGGTAATCATTTCAAAGATCTTTTAAAGGATAATATGGATATTCAAGTAAACACACTTCAATAGGGTTGATTTAGGGTGATTAATTATAATAATCTTAGTCTAGTCATTAATTATTTTTTGAGTTCCTATAGTTTTTAATGAAATTATGGTTTTAGATGTTTAGGTTCCCATTTTATCATTAAAAATGTTTTGAAAAAAAAAATTAGTTTTTAAGTCATAAAAGACAAGAAGGCATTAAATAAATGAAATGATTCAATAATGAAATCAATTAATGGGTCAAAATATTAATATATTACGTAGATTTAAATTTACCCAAAACATAATATAATATATCTAAATTTGAATATCGAATCTATAGGAAAACTAATCGACATTAAATCTATGAATTAATTTCGAATATGGAGTATGTGATGGTTCATGATGAAAATATAATTTTTGAATAATATTCTATGATTAAATCAAGTTTTTCGAAGATAAAAAATATACGAATGAGATTGGTGTGACGTATAAAGTAATATAGAAGAATTATAATGTTACTAAGAATTTATATGAATAACATATGATTCCTAGAATTATTTTTGGAAACTTAGATTTATAATTCGTAAAGTAGTGCTAGAGGCAATGGAACAAAAAATGTGATATTCTCTATAATTAAGATGTACCCAATGAAAAAAATAGTGATGATAAAAAGAATTAAAATTTTAAAGGGTTTTGAAAATCGATGTTTCAATTGAAAATTATTAAGAAAATTATGAAGGTAAGTGGGATGCCTTAAAATCATGTGAATTATTAAAAAATAGTGTAAATATTTTATTAAATGGGATGATATTATAGATCTAATATTACATCTTAGTATATTTTAGTTTTAGGGGAGATTTTGGTGTTGTGCAGTATATGACCATAAGGACAACTTATTCTAGAATAATATCTGAATACCACAATATATGATATTAATTGATTTTATAATATGTAAACATGAATTTACTAATGTTGAACCCCTTTTATTCTCTTAGGAAAACCTGTATAAAGTGTGACCAATAGAAACAAACATCCAAAACTTTACCTACCACGCAACATAAGTAACTGAATCATAATGGATTCGAGTTGTCTAAGAGGAATAATCATGAGAATTTGATAGTTGGTGGGTGTATTAATAGTCTAGTATTAGGTAGAATCCATGAATCCTTAGTTGTTTTTTCACACTACACATGAACAATAAAAATATCATATTAGATAACCAACGGTGTAGTGTATGTGTTGTTTCTTTCATGAATGAAATATCACACAATTCATAAGGCATTAGGAACACCAATATTGGAAAAAATAAATATAGATACTTTTCCAATTTCAATAAGATAAGTCATAATATTCACAGTGTTTCTAAAAACTATGTTAATATTAATATGGTGATCTTTTTGAATAATGATTGTTTCATTCAAATATTGAATGGTGAGTAAATTACATTGAATGGAAAGAGAAAATATGATATAATTTTCAAGATTTGTAAAGATCAATATTCCCTTTGAAAGGGAATAAAATAGAAACACCATATTGTTTATGAAATTTTATGCCCTCCTAAGTAACTAAATTGCTAAGATTTTTTAAAATGAAGTTGTTAGAAACCTAATAAACCAACAATATTAAAGAGTTGAAAAATTTACTAAAAATAATATGGGAGATATGTTATAAAGTGTAAAAAACTAGTTTAAATTGAAACAAATAAACTTATCCCTTTAGTATAATCAGATGTTTTTTGAGAAATGGACTTGAATATAACTAATGGAGAAAGATATTTCATTAATTTTCATATTATATTACATTCTTAACTTATATCTATTTTAAATGAAGTAAATCAAAATATTTTGAAAATTTTAATGATTTTTTGAAAATTTATATGAACTAAATAAGTTGTTTCAACAACATATTTTGATCTAACAACGTATCCATATTAATGAATGAATAATTTTAAGCCAACCATAATTATAATATGATAAAAAATGAATATGGTTCCCCATACACACCTAAAATAATTTAGTTTATTCTTGGGGTAATTTAAGAATGGAATACATGAGATGAACAATGTTGTTGAAGCATGTGACATCTATATTATTTTATACACATGTCACAACTATGGTTTTATACATTCAAAATCAGTTCTTACTCCAACATAGTTTAGTAAATACATCATATGAGTTACGGTTTAGGTAGAAGACATACTTAAATAAAATTAATTTATTTATAGGCCCATTTTATATCAATATAAAAAAATAATTTGAAAATTGAAATGTGTTTTTATTATAAAAAAAATTTATTTGGTTCACATTTTATGGAAGAAGAGGGAAGTTATACAAAAATAATCAAGTAATAATTGTTGAAAATTTTAATGTATTTGTGTTAGAAAATAATATTTCATTAAAAAATCATTTATCCTTAATGAGAATATTGAAGAATACATAAATGTGAATGATGGATAACTTGAAATTATATATATATATATATGAGTATATTTTCATACATCTCAGTATGATTATAAAAATTCCGGTAAAAATGAAGGCCAAAAGAATTGATTTTTTATGTTCCAAAGAATTATAAATTTTTTTACTTGAATTAATCATGGAGAACATAGAGAAGGGGGAAAAGTTGAAGAAACATGAGAATTAAAAATCACACTAGTTTAATTTCATAGATTGAACCCAATAATCTAGATGGGTCCTTATAACATGTGTCATTGATTCCAATAATGGATGAGTAATTGAACCAAATTGAGAAGAATAACACTTGGAATTATTTCCATATCCCAATTACATAAATATGATATATATATAAAAAGTGTATTTTTCATAACAATATATATGAGAAATGAGATATATCTTTGAAAAAACTAGTTCTTATTTAGAAAAAAATTATCTAAAATAATTTTTATTGATTATAATGAAATATTTATTATAGTGTAATTGTTAGAAAAAATTAATATTTTCCATGACATTTGTTCTCACATAAATTAAAATGTTTCCCAAATGTAGGTAAAGTCTATCTTTCTTAATGATGATTACTGATAATATTTATAAATTGAATAACCAAAACTTATTGACATTTAGAGTGATAGTTTTGAAGTTTTAAATATAAATAATTCACTATATTGGCTCCAAAAAGTTCCCAATAATTGTATTTGATGATGGAAAGTAGCTTAAGGAGCATGAAATTAATTAAAGGTATAGTGGATTCAAAAATCTATAACAATGGATGATATGAAATTTCTCATTGTGATTTTTCATATTGATTATATAATTATTCATGAAATCAAAGAAGGAACTTTGTGAGAAATTTGATTCCAAAATGAGGAGAGTATTCATTATTTCAATGATTTGTGAGAAGACATTAGTTTTCTAACTCCATGTTACAAATAAAATATATTCTATCCCTACCAGAAAAAAAATTCTTGATTGTTAGTTAATAAAATAATTTATCAGTAATGAGTCAAGTGTGTTTTTCATTAAAAAATCACATGACACTATGATATTCATTGAAGAAGAATAAATTATTGTCACTCCAACAAAGCTACGAATGCTCATAGGTATTCTACTAAATATGGGGATGTCTGGAAAAAAATATCTTTATTTATTATTGTTCCATGATTCTAATGAAACATAAAGGAGTTTTATCTTTTGGTAGAGAATACGATATTTTTCTACCTTAAATAACATATCAATTATAGCTTCATGTATCGAAAAAATAAACCATGAAAACATGAAAACTGCACTGATACAGATTGAGATGGTGATGTTAGGGAACTAGATCCTAATTCTGTATGTTCATTATTTAATAGAAGATGATTTATATCATAGAACTTATATAAGATTAATTATATAAATCTTTTTTCAATGAATTGCGATCTTGTTATAGTATCAAATTTCATAACACAAATTACATGTAAGTTTTTTGAAATTGAAGAAAAATTTTTTTATTTATCATATCTACTAGTGTTTAGATGTGATAATCGAAGTGAAATAATCTCGTAAAATAATCTGATACAACATACATGGGAAATGAATGTTAAAAACAAATACCATTTCATTAATGAGATGGTCGAACATCATGGTCTCTAATTAAAATATTTTCAACCATGGAGCTAGTTGCAAATATATTAATGAATCCTATGACTAAGTATACCATCCAATGCCAGAGAGTCTCATTGGAAAGGTATTCCCTACAAAATCTTTACAACAATTTATTATTTAACTCTTTCATTCTATTTTACTTTTTGAAATTATGGGTAAATATGAAAAGATATATTCAATAAATATGGGAGAAAATTTAGGTTATTTATAGGGATCATCTATTGGGAGAAGAGGTTAGAATCCTTTTAAACCACGGGATCCTAAGGTGTTCGTAAATAATTCTTATGGAAGGGCTCATGTTCTGATTTTCATGTTACCAACCAATACAAAGTGATATATTACATATTAGTTTGAGAGACTGATACTCAAAGAACCCTTATAGGGTTAAATCCATATATGAAGAGATGAGATTAGAAAAATATATCTCAATTGAGACATGGTTAGTATGACATTGATCTTATATTGAGTGATATAGATCTCTAATAATCACCATTCTATCATATTATTTGGGGTTTTATATGGGAATTTTATTTAGGGAAATTTTTTACCTAAACCTAGAGTGTAATTAAATCTTGATTTTTTTTTGTTTTTTTATATTTTTATGAATTATAAACACGAATATATAAACATTTTAATTATTTTAGAAATGATTAGATATGTGTAGGAGTGAAAATAGTTATGTTATACAATATTTTGGAAATCATGGTGTAATGGATACAATCTTTCCACCACCATCTATAGTTATCTTCTAGTAGGGAAGATATTAGATAGTGTAATAGGGATGTATTATTGATTTACTGATATATATATATATATATATAAATTAATATTAGTCCATATATATCACATCGTAATTGGGTTGATTTCATCATGATGATTCTTATTAGTTGAATTAGATTGTACCATGTGGGAGTTTTGATATGGAGTCAATCCTAGTTAATGAACTATTTCGCCTTATATGATATGAATAAAACTACACTTGAGATGATCATGTTAGAGTGATGAATCTGTGACGATAATGAGAAGTAGACTACATTGTGAAGATCAACCTAAGATAAGTTTCTATTGTAACGCCCCGACACTAGATTCCCAGAGGTAGTGGATTATTTTAATACATTGGATTGATTACAAGAAATCATGTCCCTAAAGACTGATCAATTTAGCAGACTTGGAAAATAGATTACATACATGAACATTGAATTACACTTTATAACATACAACACAAAAAATCCTTTGATAATTCCATTGTTCCCTTAGCATAACCCTGCATCTCAAACATAAAACACTTCATGGGATCCTGGGAAAATAAAACATTAGAGGGGTGATCTTAGATTCTCAGTAAGGGTAAATAATTTTGTAGAAGCTATACAATTTTATGTCAAGATGTGTAATAAAAATAATACACTTTTAAACATAAACTTGAAATTAATATGGAAAACATAAATCAAACATTACTATATAAACGTGAACATGGATATTCTACTATTAAAATAATCACATGTAAAAACTAATTTCATAATGAGGGAATGTATAGTTCCATACATTAATTTTTGTGTCAAGGCCTCGTTCCAAGACCTAGGGGATAACTGTAAATGGACCCCAACCCGTAGAGCCTCTGTAAGTGGAATCCAACCCAGAGAGCCTCTATAACCGGAATCCAACCCGGATAGCCTCTGTAACCGTACACCAAACTGGAGGGTCTAATGTAACCGGAACACAACCCGATGGGCTTACCTTTACCGGTCCCCAACCCTAAGTATACTAGTCCAATACATTCATCTTAAGAAAATGTTTTAATATAACATAAACATTATTATTAAAACAAGCATACAAAATATCAATACTTTAACCATAAACCATGAATGGCATAAAAATAACTCACGCACATTCAAAAATATCACAAAACCTTCAATACAATATGGAAGATTTGTATCATAATAAATCAATATCAAACAAGTGTAAAATTTATCAAAGGATGTTGACATAGATAAAATCAAAACAATTTGAGAGAAATATATCATTCAATTTTGAAATCATATAAGAGTCACATAATTATAACGAAAACCTTTACTTTGAAAATATTCTTATAAGCCTGTAAGGGAATATTTTCTGATTTTATAATGGTGTAAAATAGATGCACCCACCGTATAAGTTAAAAAACATTCTTACATTAATTTTGTCGAAAAGGTCATAAAGTACCTTGTTTGGAAAACGATGGAAAGATTCCATTATAAAAATCTTATAAAAATCCAAAAAAGGGTATAAATGAATTTATCCTACAGTGTAGAAAATGGTAAAAATGTTTTGAAATAAATTTTTAAGAAAACATGGATATGGATGATAAAGAGGTTCCAAAAGATAATTACCTATAAACAATCTCGGATAATGAAGAGATTGTGTAATTAACAATTAACTTTTACTTTTCCTTGGTAGAGGGTACGTTAACCTTTTGTAAAATAGTTAAATCATTGTTATTAAATTATACAAAAATCATATACATAATTATGATATCATAAATGATCTTCTAATAATGCTCTGTTAATTGTATTTTAGTATTATCGTCGTTTCAGGTATTAACTAATTCGTTTTCCTTTATATTATTTTTTACGTGAGTCATGTTTTTTATGGATGGGATGTTTCTTATTCATAACAATAATTCTATCAAGTCTTTATACATTATTTTTAATCATCAAATGAAAATTAGTCTTGAATGGTAACGATGGAGACTGAATCTCAACACGTTCGTAGAGACGGTAATCCGTACGTACGCACGAGCAAAAATATCATTCTTTTGATATTAAAATTGTATATAATTGGATGGTATATCATATATACAGAATCATTATCATGTTTTCTTTATAATTTACGTCAATTATACATCATTATTATACCAATCCCAAGTAAAAATGTATTGAATAACAACTACACCACGACGTGGAGACGGTAAGCCGTATGTACGCATGTATGGTGAAATGTCCTTCAAAGGATGGATAGAATAATTAATATGGTATTACCATATTTATAATAACATCATAGTATATAGAAGATACTGGAGATATTATTTTATAATGGAAACAACAAGGAAAGAAGAAGTGGAAGAAGAAAAGATCATGAAAGAGGTGATGAAATATTTACCTCCTCTTCGGGTTCTTCCATTTGATTTGATCAAAAGGGATCATTAGGTTGTCTTTAGGACTAAATTAAGGCCTCTAGGTTTAAGGGAGGAAATTTGAGAGGATATTTGGGCATGTGTTGGCCGAGATAAATGGCTTTGTTGGTGTGAATTTGAGATAAGGGACAGTTCCCTTTTATAAGAGGGGTGAGAGGCACCTTAGGAAAAGATTGAAATATTATTTTATAATAAACTCATATTCGGTTAATAATGGCTTGAAATTGATTTACGTTAAAGATAAATAAGTTATGGGTCAAAATAATCTCAACAAATAGATTTTAGAGAAGTTTAGGTTACCAGTTTAACCTTATATTTTATATTTAACTCTTTGTTAAATAATTTAACTTTTACCGTGTCTTCTTGTATTCATACACTATATGGTTAATAAACATACTATAAACATCCAAAAGAACCTAAATTGGTTCATTAATGAAATATATAGCATTATTTAATCCATTTTTATGAACCTTATATTTTTAAGAATAATATATCAACCAATAATATAGTATTTGTTTTAGAAATTAATTTACGTCTATTTTGAAACTATTTGGTATTTTGTTTTTTTGAAAGACATAACAACCTAATCACTTCGAAAAAAAATTATCTAATAAACTCTAACATGTCATATTAACCTTGAAAATTATTTTAAATCCTTAAAGTCTCAAATTACATTTATTTGGATATGTATAATATCAATTATTTTAATCTTTCATTAATAAGGTAATTAGTATATCATCATTGTGTCATAAATAAATTAAATTATTTAATGTTTAAAAATTATAAATAAAATACCATTACATAGGAAATAATTTTATATTTATAATGAATATTTATAGTCGAATTTATCTTATTTATAACCCTATATTAAAATCTTTTAGATACGAAAATGTTAATTTAACACTTTTAACTCTTCTTCAAATTAAATAATAATAAATGTCCTAATCTAATCCATGTAGACCTAAAGGGTCATAGTTTGTTCCTAAGGTTGTTTTTCATCCAATTACACTAATATAATTGAATTAAGAAATGTGGTAAGATAATTATAATAACATTTTTACCCTTAATTACCATATTTACTTTTAACTGTGGTAAATAAAAGTCAAAATCTATTATTCACCAAAAATTTATTTTCATCTTATTGAACCAAATTTTACTTACTGAGGTTAACTATGTCTCTTGGATTTTTGAAATTCAACTTACATATCAGTAAAATTATGTTTCATACAAATTATCAAATGCTCTTATAAGGAAGGTAAAAGACGGTAAAAAATTCAATAATATTTTATACATCTAATTTTATTATAAAAATATTACAATAAATTACATTGAACTAATATAGTTATTATATATCTATTTTGACATAAAATAAATTTATATAAAATAACTAATTATTTAAATAAAAAGTGGGTTTTAAACAACAACGTAGTGTTTTTCACTATTCATCAAAAATAGAAAGTTTTCAAAATAATACCAAATATTCCTCCTAATCTAATTTTGATATTAAAAATTCAAAAATTAATTCTATATTACCAATTTCAAAACATAGAAGTTTAATTAATTAATTTAAAATTAATTCCCTTTGTCAAAACCAAAATGCATATTTTTATGAAATAATAACTATCAAAAGATTGACACTTATTTATGTCCAATTTTATATTGAAATTACTTACATTGACCAGAATTGGATTAAATTATAAAAATATAACCTATTTATACTTCCAAACTGTTATAATTTATAATCAAGCACTATAAATTATTTTCATTAAAAAATTTGTTTTCAGTTAAAACATAGTATTTTCATTATTCACCCAAATATAAAAGTTATCTGAAAAACAACAAAAATTTGATGAAACTAAATTCTTATGTCCTGATTCTAAAGAATAAGTTTATTTTTTTCAAATTGAATATATAAAAGTTTCAAATATTGTATTTTAAAAAGTTCACTATTAAAAGTCCTTAAAATTGCATTTTTTTGAAAAATACTTCTTTTATCTGAAAAAAATGAAATTATTCTTACATTATGTATAATAAGCTCATAAATGGGTTCTAAAATTATATGGATTATATAAAGTTCAAAATTCTGTTAATACTATTCATAACAGCTTTCGAACGGCTAGTTTGGAAAGTAGTGGTGTGTTTGAACTCAGTGTAGCATGTAGTGCAAGTTAATTAATTACTTTGATGAAATAACGTACTATAAATATTGGGGTGTTACATTCTTACCTCCTTCAATAAATTGCATCCCCGCAATTTGAAATTGTTCTTCGAAAATAAAAGGTTGAAAAAAGAAAATACCTTTTTGGGAAAACCCACATCGAAATTTTGGTTAATAAAATTTAGTCTTAATAAGAGCAAAAGAGAAATGAAAGGGTCACTACAAAATTATGATCTTGATTTGGACAACATTGGGGGTAATTAAAAGCCACATAATTAGAGGGAAACATAAATATTTATAGGGAGTGATTGAGGTCATCAATCAAAAATAAGTGTAAAATTGAGGGCCTCAAATCTATCAATCTATGATGATTTAAAATACCATTGGTTCAACAAAACATAAGGTATTAGGATAACACATTTTTGGTTTTACGATCCCTTCCCTAAAGATTAAGAATTAATTTACACATATAATATAAAGAAAATATTATATATATATATATATATATATACTTGACAAGTAGAGTTTCGTCCTTCATCTAATTCCTACCACAAACTCATCTTTTACTCTAGAAGACATCAAAAAAAGATATTTTATTTATCTTAATCGTATAGGGTTTAAAAAATAATGAATTTATAATTCACCTATCAAAACCTTTAAAAACTAGATTATACAATCCAGGGACTTCACGTAGTCCAATGGTAGGTGACAAATCCCAATCACACTATGGTTGTGGGTTTAATTCCCATCGCTTTGTCTGATGCGACATATTGTCACACGGTCCGCGTGTTGTCTTATTTATAACAATCCAAAAATAACCATAACAATAGTATACAATTTCAAACTTATTCCATTCCAACCTTTAGACATATCCAAGATACTCATATCCAAACTCACAGTCCAAAATTTATAAGGAAGTTAAACACAATTGAGATCATTTTTTCCACGTAATAACATGTGAACGTCTTCATCATGTATTATTTTAAAACATGGTAACACCCTGAATTACCAAAAAACATTATTGATTACATAATTCTCCCTTATCCTTTATATAATACTGGATATATTCCTTACATCCCAAAATTTTTAATATTACAACAATGATGAAATAAACAAACTATTAATCAGTTCCAATGAAGTCAATAATATCCAATATATTTTATCCAAATCAACCATATTTTATTCCAAAATCACTTCCTCATTATCAGTACCATATTAAGGATTACCTTTCCTTAAACAATGTATTTTACAAAAAGTGTAGCTTACTATTAAGTAACTTTTCTTAGAACCATATAATCTCAAATCCTCAAAAAAATAGTAATGCAGTACAATCCATATTTATCTCCATAATTCATATAACCATTATATTGTGGATACAACACTCAAATGGAAAAATTATATAATAAAAACCTATGAACACTAGTCATTCCACTTCATCTGAGGTACTATCATAACTTGATTATTATCCAATAGCATCAAGTGTGGTATACTCTAATGACTGGGACATTGATTCACATAGTGTCCCAAAGCCTTATAGATGAAGAATTTTACATTTGGAACCTTTTTCTTACCCTTGAAATCACGTACTTGGTGTCCTTTTTCTCTACACAAATAACAAACTCCTATTCCATTTAAGCATTTACCAAGGTGATTATTTCCACATTTATCACCTATGGGAAAATCCTTCATTCCCCTCTTCCCTTTATCCATCTTTCTCTCTGCCATCCTTTTCATCTCTTTCTTCCCTTAAAATCCATAGGACTCAGAGAATTATTTACTTATCTTATTAACAGATGATATTATTTCTTAATATTTGAATCATACGTATTTTTGGAGTTCTCATTCCTTCTATTGGGCATCATTTCTATATAATGACATACAATAGGTCAGTTTATGAATCACAACTAATAATTGAAAACATATAAAATACCTAACATAAATTGAACAGTTTATGGGTATAATCTGAAATCATAAAATTATTTTCATTGAGGAGGTATATACTCATAAATCCTTCATAATTATTTATAATTAAAATGAGAATTATCCTAAGCATATCCCCAGGAGTGTCGTAACTAAGAGTGCAGAAAGCCCCATTGTCGTGCAATAGTTCCCGTTCGAGTCTACCTCAAAGTAGTGTTTTTAGGTTTTACCCCAATGTATATCTCTGCCCGAGATGCCTCTACCTTCTCGTATCCAGACATGGATGTATTTTCTTGGAAAACTCACAAAATCTATACATTACCAAAATTCTAGGTAGTTATTCCATACTAATCCTCAGAGTCTATCTTAGGGTAATGTGCTCTAATCAGAGTTTATCTAAATTTAGTTTCCAAGGTTATTGATAAACTTCCCCAGATACCAACTGCAACGCCCTGACCATAGATTCCTAGAGTCGGTGCATTATTTTAATACATTGGAATTATTACAAGGAATCATGTCCCGAAAGACGGATCTGGTTTTCATTCTAGGAAAATAGATTACATACATGAACGTTACATTAAACTTTCTAAGATACAGAAAAAAAAATCCTTTGAGAATGCCATTGTTCCCTTAGCTTAAACCTGCATCTCAAACATAAAACACTTCTAGAGATCCTGGGAAAATAAAACATAAGAGAGGGATGATCTCAAAAGTTTAGTAAGGGTAAATAATTTAGCGGAAGCTATAAACTTTTAAGGAAAGATGTGTAATAAAAACAATACCCTTTTAAACATAATAAAGAACATAATATGGAAAAAATAAATCAAACCTTACCATATAAACATTCACATGGATATTCTACTAGTCAAAAAGTCACTTGTAATAACTAATTTTATAATGAGGGAATATATAGTACCAGAATTTAATTTCTTTGTTAAGGCCTCGTGCCAGGACCTAGGGGATAACTGTAACCGGACCCCAACCTGGAGATCCTATCTAACTGGACTCCAACCCGGATAGCCTCTATAACTTGAATCTAACCTGGAGATACTCCGTAACCAGACTCCAACCCAGAGGGTCTGCTGTAACCAGACCCTAACCTGGAGGGATTACTTTTATTAGTACCCAACTGTAACATACTAGTCCAATATATTCATCTTATGAAAGGGTTGAAATATAACATAAACATTCATATTAAAACTAGAATAAGAAGTGTAAATACTTTTACTCTAAACCATGAATGGCCTAAAATAACTCACCCATAGTCAAATATTTCAAAAAACCTTCAATACAATATGGAAGATTTGTATCATAATAAATCAACTTCAAACAAGCATTTAATTTATCAAAGGATGTTGACTTCGATGATATCAAAACTATTTGAGATAAATATCTCTTTCTATTTTGAAATAATTTAAGATTCATATAATTATAAGGAATAATTTCTTTTGAAAATATTCTTATAAGCTTGTATGGGAAGATTTGATGATTTTATGAATACTGAAAATAGCTGCACCTTCCATATAATTAAAAAAACATTCTTACACTAATTTTGTTGAAAAGTTCATAATGTACCGTGTTTGGAAAACTATGGAAGGATTCATTTATAAAAATCTTATAAAAAGTCAAAAAAACTGTATAAATGACTTTATCCCATAGTCTAGTAAATAGTAAAAATGTTTTGAAATACATTTTTAAGAAAACACAGATGTGGATGATAAAGAGGTCCCAATAGATAATTATGTATAAACAATCTCGGATAATGAAGAGATTGTGTAATTAACCCTTACCTTTTACTTTTACTTGGTCGGGGGTATGTTAACCTCTTGTATAATAGTTAAATAATTGTTATTAAATTATAAAAAAACCATATACATAATTATGATATCATATAAGATCTTCTAATAATGCTTTGTTAATGCAATTTTAGTATTATCGTGGTTTGAGGTGTTATTCAATTCGTTTTCCTTTATAAATTCTCTGTTACGTGACTCATGTTTGTTAGGGATGGTATGTTTCTTATTCATATCCAAAATGATATCAAGTATTTAAACATTATTTTTAATCATCAAATGAAAATTAGTCTTGAATGGTTATGATGGGGAATGAATCTCATCACGTTCATGGAGACGGTAATCCGTATGTACGTAAGAGCGATAATATCATTCTTTTGATATTAAATTGTATATAATTGGATGTTATATCATATATTCAGAATCATTATCATGTTATATTAATTATTTACATCAATTATACATCATTATTATACCCATCCAAATAATAATGTATTGAATAAAAACTACACCACGACGTGGAGATGGTAAGCCGTACATACGCACGTATAGTGACATGTCCTTGAAAGGATGGATAGAATAATGAATATGGTTGTACCATATTTATAATAACATCATAGTATATAGAAGATACTGGAGTTATTATTTTATTATGGAAAAAACAAGGAAAGAAGAAGTGGAAGAAGAAAAGAACTTCAAAGAGGTGATGAAATATTTAACTCTTCTTCAGGTTCTACCTTTTGATTTGATCAAAAGGGCTCCATAGGTAGGCTTTCTGACTATTGGAAGGCCTCTAGGATTAAGGGAGGAGTGTTGAGAGGAAATTGGGTCACATTTTGGCCGATCCAAATGTCTTTGCAGGTGTGAATTTTAGAGAAGGGGGAGTGCCCTTTTTTAAGATGGGTGAGGGGGGCCTTAAGAAAAATATTGAAATATTATATTATAATAAATTCATATTCAGTTTATAATGGCTCAAAATTGAATTATTTAGAATATAAAGTGGGTTTGGGTCTAAATAATCTCAATAAATTAACCTCATCTTTTAGATTTAACTCTATGTTAAATAATTTAACTTTTACAGTGTCCTCTTGTATTCTTACACTATATGGTTTATAAACATACAATAAACATAAAAAATAACCTCAAGTGGTTCATTAATGAAATATATAATATTATTTAATCCCTTTTTCCGAATCTTACAATTTTAGGAATATTATATCAACCAATAATATATTATTTGTTTTAAAAATTAATTTATGTCAATTTTGACACTATTTGTTATTTTTTGTTTGTGAAAGTATTAACAACCTTATCACTTCGAACAAAATTTATCTAATAAAACATAAAAAGTAATATTAACCTATAAAATTAGTGCAATTCATCAAAAGTCTAAATTTACATTTATTTGGATATATAGAATATCAGTTATTTTAATCTTTTATTAATAAGGCAATTACTGCACCATCATTATGTCATAAATAAATTAAATTATATAGTGTATAAAAATTATAAATAAAATAACATTATTTAGGAAATATATTTATATTTTTAATTTATATTTATAGTTGAATTTATCTTATGTATAACACTATATTAAAATGGTTTAGTTATGAAAACTTGAATTTAACTGTTTTAACTCATCTTTAAATTAAATAATAATAAATGTACTAATCTAATCCAAGTGGACCTAAAGAGTCATATTCTATTGATAAGGTTGTTTTTTGGTCGAATTACACTTATCCAATAGAATTAGGAAAACTGTTAAGGTAATTATAATATCATTTTTACCCTTAATTACCATATTTACTTTTAATTGTAGTAAATAAAAGTCAAAAGTTATTATTCACCAAAAATTATTTTCAACTTATTAAACCACATTTTACTTAATGAGGTTAGCCATGTATCTCAGATGTTTTAATTTAAACTCATATAAGTGGTAAACTTATGTTTTATACAAATTTTCAAATGCTCCAAGAAGGTGGGTAAAAGACGGTAAAAAGTTCAATAAAATTGTATACATCTAATTTTATAATAAAAAAGATTACAATGAATTACATTGAACTAATATTGTTATTATGTATCTATTTTGACTGAAAATAAATTTAAATAAAACAATTAACTATTTAAATAAAAAGTGGGTTTTAAATAATAACTTAGTGTTTTTCACTATTCAACAAAAATTGAATGTTTTCAGAAAAATACCAAAACCCCACTCTAATATAATTTTGATATTCCGATTTCAAAAATGAAATAAATTTTACCAATTTAAAAACCTAGATTTTTCATTAATTAATTTAAAATTAATACCCATTGTCAAAACCGATAGGCACATTTTAAAGAAATAATCACTATCAAAATATTGACACTTGTTTAGGTCCAATTTCAAAGTGAAATTGCTTATAATGACCATCATTGGATTAAATGGTAAAAATATAATATATTTATAATTAAAAACCATTAAAATGTATAATTTATCACTATAAATTATTTTGACTAAAAAAGTTGTTTTCAGTTAAAGTATAGTATTTTTCACTATTCACCTAAATATGAAAGTTATCAGAAAAACACCAAATATTTATTGAAACTAAATTATTAAATCCCAATTATAAAGAAGATTTTTATTTTTTCAAATTTAATATATAAAAGTTTAAAATATTGGATTTAAAAAAGGTTCGCTATTAAAAGGCAGTAAAATTGAATTATTTTGAAAAATACTTCTTTTATCTGAATAAATGAATTTGTTCTGACATTATATCTAAGAAAGTCATAATATGGATTCTAAAATTATAATTATTATATAATTTTCAAAATATAGTTAATACTATTCATAACTACTTTTGAATGGCTAGTTTGGTAAGTCGTAGTGCGCTTGAACTCGGTGTTGCGTGTAGTGCAAGTTATTGATTTATTTTGAAGAAATAACGTACTATGAAATCTTGGGGTGTTACAGCTTTCACACTATTCTGTGGGTCAAGTGGGAATTTTATTATGACCTTATTGTTCACACTTTAATATGTTGTGAGGTGAAGAATACAAAATCACAGCGAAGAAGCTGCATAGTATTAATTCTGACATTAGAATATAAGAAGATATATGTTTGAAGATAAATAAAAGGATCCATTCCATAATCAATAAATCAAACAATGACACCAATAAATGATATGTCAATATACATTTAATTATATAGGACTTAGTTGTCCATAATTTCTAGATTTTAAGATCTCACAAAATAAATATGGGATTTCCAGTAAAATGAATGTAATTCAAACAAATAAACTGTAAAACCACCTAGAAAACTAAGTTTTATGAGACAAATAGAGAGCCTCCTACTCCATTAGTATTTTAATATGGATACATTATTTTCTGGAGTTGAATATGGGTTCACATAAATTATAAATTATAGATACACATGAGGTATGAGAAGAAGTGATTGATTGACTTGTTTATTCTCTTAATTAATATTATTTTAAGAGTTCAATACAATCCTCTTTGTCTTTTAATTGATCCTTCGATAATAATTTGAAACATTGTTTAGTAATATTGTAAGTGATTCATATTAAGTATTATATTACACATAATAAGGTTGATTTAACTTTAGAGAAGTTTTTGTTTCCAGGTGTGTTCCTTATCACTCATTCCCTCTTCATTAAACCATCATCATAGGGATAATTTCTCACCAGTAGATCATGGGTATATTATTGTTTGAATGTGATAGTTGGTGTTTTGGTTACTTTTAATTCACAACCAAATCAGTAGTTGTAAACCACCTCTGGGCATAATTGATACTTGTATTTTTCTATAAAGAGAAGATTGTATTTAATTTCAATATTTTTTTATTAATTTTTTTTGGAAATAGAAAATTAAAATACATGAATGATTTATAAATTTTGAGAGGAAGATACACAATATTATTTTTTTAATAGAAACAATAATCATATATTATGTGTAATTGAAACCATGTAAGGTGACTATATTTATAATTTTCAATAAAAATATAATTATAATGTTTCTTTGCTATAGAAATGGTTCAAAGGAGATCTCATCAAGTGATACAGGTGGAGAATTTACACACTCATATATTATAATGATGAGGATATGAATTACAATAATATATTTTCTTGTAATTTTTTTGATATATTGATTGTTGATCAATAAAGATCTATAGATATTTCATTTTTTCTTGAGAAAACCAAAAAAATAAAAAAGTTAATGGATGACGAAAATGTGGAAATATCTTACAAAAGAATCAAGTTTTATAGATGATAAAATATTGACAAAACATTAATATTTTTTTGATAAAAAATTTAAAAAATTAAATATTAATAAAATTTATAAAAAATATAAATATGATGACATTTCAGAATATAAAACATATGGTACATCCATATCAGAATGTAGGAACAATATTTTTATGATTACATTTTAAATGTTTTAAATCATGGGTCACATATGTCAATATGAGGCAAGTATATCAACTAAGAATCATGTTCGATTGTCCAAGTTATTCCTTGAGTGGGGAATTAATCGCTGGAAATTAGATAGATTATCAAAATCTATTTAGGATTGGGGTCGATTTATAGAAAAAATTATTATATCATTGGTCTAGTTTATGTTTTCTGAAATATAGATATATATTTTTTGTTGTTTATCCCACTTGTTCTTCTCCTCCACAATTGACCACAAATTTTGATTTATACATTGTTAATTTATTTTATCCTATTATATTATATATGATAAAGAATTACTTTAGTAATACCTTATATAATTAAAAGATGTAAAAACTAAGATAACGGTCACAATATGTGAAATTATAAATGCATTGGACATTGTTTCATTCCATATTATTGATGTCGCAGTTATTTGAAAGAGTGTTATAAAGATCTTAACTTTTCCATCTAGAGTTGTACATTAAGTGACTACTAAGCTATACACAAGCTAAATTTTTTATTTTTTTATTATTTTTAAAACCATGTTAATATTTTCTTATATATATTAATAATACATGAAAGGTAAACATATAATGTTGTATAGAAAATGAAATAATCTTGGTTCCCCTTCATGTACCATGTTCCATGTATCTAAATCAATTTTCAATTATGAGTTTATTCATTTATATTACTGGAATAACATTATCTATCGAGGACAAGTAAATCATGTGTATGAGATTATCTATTTATAATGATGAAGGAAGGTATCATAGATCATACAATTAAAGACATGTTATCCATCAGAGTGATGAAAGTATTTTTCTTTTAATAATAGTATCATATATCATTCAATTGCATAAATGTATTGGAAATTATATACTATTATTGTTTTTATATAATTTTTTATCTTTATAATAAAATTATTTATTATGATTTGATTTCAATGTATGAAAGCATGGATGAACAATTAGGTTTTTGAGTCGTGTGGATAATTGGATTTTCTGAAATAATAAAATTTGTTTCCAAATTATATTTAAATAACGAATTAATTATATTAATTCTTATATTTCATAAAAGATATAAATCATATTTTGTTTACTTATTAATTATATAATAAATTACATAATCAATCACCTTATAATTTATTATTTCACTACACATTATATGTTATAGGTTTTTTCTATAAGAAAAAAAAATAACTTACTAGTTATGTGCATACATTTTGGAACACTCCAAAGTATGGTGTAAGATTTCTTCTCTTATGGCTATATCTTCCTCCCCAACCATGAAATCATTATGCTATACTTGATGTTCCTATACGTGGGCTCAAATTGCACTCAAATATTAATGATAATGGTCTACTAGATACACCCCTATGTGGTTAATATGTGATTATTTATCACAAACTATACATATTAAAATTTTCATTATAATATTGTGACCCTATGATCAGTAGAACATGAAATTGACAATACACATACCAATCATAATTGGTATTCATACTCCATCTCTCAATAATAGATGAAATCCTTTTTGACATCTTCGATAGTTCAATAGAAAATCGTTACATATCATTGAATTGTGAAGATATGGAAGATCCTATAATATTTCATGATTTCATATTACATGGTGTTTTTGTAACTAGATTATAGATGAATGTCCATGAGAACCACAAGAACATCTATCAGAAGAAATTAAAATCATGTTCTGACCCATATTTATCATCATCATCATTTTTTTATTATCATAAAAAGTACAAGGATATAAGGAATCATAATGAAAGACTTAGGAGTTATAAAATAATTCATGCCAAGAGAATCCCATAATAAATGGGATTTACCTTTATGGGTCAAAGAGGCCATGAAATTAAATGATACATCACTAGACCCTTGGATCCCCAACAATGTAAGTGATTGGAAACCTTGTCACCCTCCCACTAGGTGTAAGAAATTATCATATTGTCACTTATGTAATTTGAAAATCTTATCGTGCCATAGGAAATTTCCTAGCGAATGGTACCATTGCATTAAAATTCATTGATGATAATTCTTGAGTCTATTTCCACATCAGCAAGAACAATATGTCTTTGATTGAATAGTTGAAGACCAATGATCAAATCCATTACATCAACTAAGAGTGAGTTACTACACAAAAAGTTAGCAGTAAAGTCAAGGATAACTGATCCCTTTGAATTGTGAACCACTACTCCACCTTTCATTGTTATGACTCATGTTCTCTCTCGATAACCAAGAGATAATATCATACTATCTAATTAATAGAGATTGTCATGTTATCCTAGATTGGTATCTTTGGCACCTGAATAACCCTGGTCTCTATAATGTCTCATATATGGAGTGTGGGGAAGAAAACCTTAATTACGATCTCCAACACTAGAACTTATTTTTCTAAGAATGAGGGGATTAATATACACATCATTTGGTGAATTAAAATGTATATCATATGCTACATAGGTTCCCACCTACTCTTTTCCATGTATTAGCTTTATTGGATTTTTCTTCTATTTCTAGAAGTGTAGCCTATGTTTCTTTACTAGTTAGTACTTATTTACCTACCATGGTGAGGGCCTCAACTGTAAATATATTATAGTCATTTCAAATCATATTATCTTCACTACTTCAATTCATTTATTAATCAATTGGTGGATATGGATCGTTCCCCTTGGTGGATGCCTAATCAATTTTGGGGCATGGATGCCTTGATAAAAAGAATGTTAAAAGGAAAAGTTAAGGAAAAAATTAGGTGGTTCAAGAAGATCCATCCTTTTAATTCATTATTCGTCGATTATTATACCTAAGAAACTGTGATGGATCATGGATATCATTGTCTCATTAACATGGTGAATGTTTTTGAAGATCAATATATTGGAGTCAGAGGTCCAAATATGTATACCAATATTGGAGAAACATTGGAAACACATTAGTATGGAATAATTATACCCATCTAGTTCCTGGTAGATGTTTCAAAACCATACAAAATATAAGAGGATGTCTTATGATGATATGATATCATACATCATAATTATGGCTATAGTAATTTTAATTAGCTATATAATGAGAATGGAATTCATCAGTGTTATGAAATAGAAATCAATTAGAAATTTTAGTTACACTTAATCTATATACTCATCCACTAGAAGGGATGGTAAGTGTGGTTATAGTCAATGTTCCCTCCACCAAAATAGAATATACATAATATAAATGAGGAAACAAAATTCTTTGGATTCCCCACCAACATACGCTCGGATATCCTTATAATGATCTCTCTTAGAGAATTAATATTTTTTGAGGTAATAATAACAACATCAATATATAAAATATATATACATCAAGAGTATGAAAAAAAATTATCTGAAATACTATCCTATATCACCTATAAGAATATTAGTATCTAATATCTCAATTATATGCTCATTTCTAGTCATTAATGATTTCTTTTATGGTATCATTTATGGGGGGAGGATCCAATTGTGGTAATATGGGATAAGGATATACCATCTATACATCATGAAATGCCTTCTGGAAATATGATAAGTCTTTTTCATCCAAGGAATAAAATCAGAAAATAACACTTATAGGGTCTCTCCCAATATGTATCCAAGATAATCTAGAGTTTCATATTCTATCATAATATTATCCATGAAATGGAAGTTTAGATTTTGGTAATAGTAGTATGAAAGTTAAATATAATAATATTAAGTAGTATCTTTTTTCCTAAATCCTTGGGGATGATGAGGAAATCTCACTCTTTATTGATATAATAATTGATTTTTCCTTTGATAGCACATTAATCCAACATTTTTCTCACCCACATTATCACTGGTACATATTTTTCTATTGTATATATCTGAATCACTGAATATTTTAGGTTATAACTAGATTTATTAGTATTATTTAGGATTTAATTATTTTAACTCATGAAATAGTTGAAATAAAATTGGATATAGATTCCACATAATAGGGTAGTACATAGTCCCACAATACCAAAGACTAATAATAACACCATTCTAAAGGGGATAAAATTTGGGTACATGTAATATGAGGATGTATGGACATTCCTTGATGAATATACATAATCCTTTAAATTTAAAAACTTTTCGAGTGCCTTATTTCCTATTTAAAAATAATCCTTCTTTCATCAATAGGACCTTCATGGATCTGAATATTGATGTGGTAGTTCATAATAACAATGCTCATGGTAGGACCATGGGAATGATTGATCTAGAGTAATAGATGTGTTGATAGTTTTCCATATCTTATGGTAATTCCAAGTGGGCCTTTCCCACTCACTGGGACTAATGATTTTGTCGATACAGGAATGATATTCTAAAATTTCCATTAGTATATGATGACTATTAGGCTTGGGAATACCTATGTGTTAGCCTAATGGGAAAATTCAAGGAAGGAAACCTAATATCATCTCGAGTGTTCTATTATTCCATCATTACACATAATCAACGCATTACCATTGGGTTACTCTTTATCCTAAAACCCTTATATGGAATCAGTATAACATTT
The DNA here is from genome assembly GCA_963277665.1 of Viscum album. NCBI lineage: Eukaryota > Viridiplantae > Streptophyta > Magnoliopsida > Santalales > Viscaceae > Viscum > Viscum album. The sequence goes on along the minus strand of OY728143.1, from coordinate 1,979,492,115 downwards.
TTAATGCATAAAACATTACGACCAAATTGATATGTTGTAAAAGAATAAAAAATTATGTCATACTCAATATTACCTATAAGAATTTAGTCCCTCATTACAAACATGATTAAATGTGTTTTGTAGTCACCACTACCATCATTTAAGACTTCCCATCAGGGAAAAAGTCAATAAGAATGAAATTTTAATTATAAATAAATAATTATGAGTATAAAAGAAATATAAAACAATTATAATAAATTCATTACACCATATATGAGTTGTAAACATTTATTAAATCATCCCCACATGATCGACACTTGTGGTTACCCAATAATTTCATTCAAAAAGGTTACATCATTATATTTGATTAATCATTATATCTCATAAAAAATCACTATAATAAATCTATAATTTTAGTGTATATGGAGAATAGATTCATTGAATTTTTTTATGTCATTTTCAACATCTGAAAAAAATAATTATCTCATATGATATTCATTTAGACATATAATTCCCAATAATATTCTTTATATCCTTCGAAATAGAATCTTATGAAATAGTGACCTCATATTCTTAGTAGGAGTAAAAGTAAAAGATATCAATCTAAGATCATGATTGAATATAATATGATCACTCTTGTATGAGAATATAATCAGGATATATGAAAATTTAATAAGATAATCATACCCTGTAAAACCTAGATAATAAATAATGATTCATGGGATTAGTATTTGGAAAAACATAAAACATGGGCACCAAGAGTGTGAATCCATTATTTGATAGTCATAAAAACTAAAAATATAATATATGGATATGAATGTGTTATAAAAATATGTATATAAATAATTAAATATGTCATGGATAAAAAACAAAGACATTGGTATCATAATGTACTATGATAACTTCCATCCCATAACATAGTATACATGGGATAAATATCATTGTCCCATAGACATTTTTGACTTGATCTAATAACCCATTTTCTATCTTGATCTCAGGATATATAAATTTCTACCCAATTAATTTTAAGTATATAATGGATCAACCCATCATATATTGAGAAAAAAATATGTATAACTCACATATATACATGGAAAAAATTTTAATTTTGTCATTTGTTAATTATACTATGAAAAATAAATGGGTATCACTACACACTATATTACACATTTGAATAACACATCCAGAGATAGAATATGGATAATATCATTATAAATTTTTTTAGAAGTGCATTTGGGACTTCGGGCCACCGGTTTGGGCCTACGGGTATCAAGGGCCTTCGGGCCATCAACGGCCTTCAGGACATAGGACCTTTGAAACATTGATACCATTGAGTTACCCAATTAACATAGAGTAGCCTCCAGAAAAGGATCAGAGAAATAAGAATATCAGTCACCAGAAGCAGAGCTAAGCGGATTGAAAAAATGAGAGGGTATGGCAACCGCCATCGTGACCAGGCACCATGCAGCTTTGTATAGGGCAATGCTAACTTATCATAAATGCAATGTGGGGAGCTAGGAAATCCATGATGCAGAAGTTGAGGAGGGGTAGTTCTAGTGTCTTGGGCCTATGGGTCATTAATTGGGCATGGTATGACTCTGGGCCTTTGAATCATGTATTGCAAGTCATGTTGAGCCTTATTCCATTGGCCTATGGGTCATGTATGAGTTCCCCTTAAACCCTTAAAAGGGGGATTACCCATAATAAAATAAAAATAAGTCTTTTGGGACATTTGTATAATGCACTCGTATAGAATATTTTTAAAATAGTAACTTTTTCAAACTTTTAAAAAGAATGAAAAATTCATTAGAAAATGACCCATGAGGAAAATGCAAGGAACATTCCTTTAAAATGATGGTGAAGAAAATCCATTAATCTAAAAGTTGACCACAATTTTTTATGTGTAGATAATAACATTCAGTGTACAATGTAATGAATATAATCATGGAAAAAAATTTATTAATGAAGAAGGATAGTTATTTTTTTATATTCATTTATTTTAGTTAAATTGTAAACAACAGTAATGTTAAATTGAAATAATACATGTAAAACCCATGAATAATTAGATGAAAATAAAATATGTGAGTTTTATAATAGAATTAAAAGATAATTTCCCCATATTGAAATTCAATCATAAATAACATCGATTTAAAAATGAGACTCGTGATGAATCCATAACCTTTACTCTTGACATTATTGAATGAAAATTAACCTACACTCAAATAAATATAATAATCTTAATCAAATATTTAAAAATGTTATTCATTTATATTCCATTTAATACACTTTGGATAAATTAATTCATTACATATATTTTATTTAGATACTATTTATTTCCTTCATCAGATGTGTGTATTATTAATTTATTTATACATGTTTAATAATGGACATGAAAATTCATATTCACTGATACCTAGTTAATTATTCCTATATTAGTCAAGGTAATGGAATTAGTTGGTTTCAAAATTTTTAATCCATGTTAATTTGAATAAATTCATTGTTATGTTTTTCAAGAGTAGAATCCATGTAGGGCACATTATGAGTATTTTAATGATAATCATGAGATAAATAATAATTAAAATTAAATTTTTTATTCATTTTCACAAAACAATATTCATGAAACATAAAAACCATTAATATAATATTTTATGAATATTAATTTTTTTTTATTTTATCATGGTAAAAAATTGGATGTTGTTATAGTATTGGTCATGTATGTGGTTGAACTAACCTCAAGGATGACTTGTAATAATAATGGTGTAGAGTTTAAAGTTGTATGATATAATTAATGATTTTAAGATAAGTATAATAATGTTAATTTAAAAACACTATTTTTTTGTTTTAAATATTATATTGTTTACCAAAATTGAGGAAATAATTATTATTTTTTTGTAATTGTAGAAGATACACTATTAATCTCAGCAAAGTAACCTAGAGTGGTGATGATTATGAAACACAAACCTAGAATTAGAGGTGGTCATAGTACCTCATACATATAAATATATTTGTCAGTATTACCCACATTAATACCCAATAGTTTTTTCTATATTCAGACATTCGAACTACTCTAATTCACCAAGATATTCATATTGAATCTTTTATTTCATGACTGCTCAATGGGATCTTGGGGATTGAACATACTCCATATGGAATTTTCCAAAGCATTAGAATCCATGCCTTTATAATCATTAGAGATTTTTTTTTCATAACACCATTCAAATATTGAAAGTGATAGGTTATCAATTCCGTATTGGTTTTAAATAATTGGTTAGTAGTCTACCTCATATGATCATTAATTTTTCCAATCTATTGCACATATTTAGATTAATTTTGAAATGTTTGGTCTTATCTATTTTTTTCATTTAACATGTTCGATTACTTCATGATGAATTCCTTAATTGTGGTTTATAAAAAGTGGTGTTTCAATATGGTGATTATATTGATCCACAATATAAGGCTACAATTTCATTTTAAAAATCCATCATTTCATTTATAGTGTGGTAATTCCATTAGTTGTTTTCACTGTCTCAATTAGAGAACAATTAGAAGTCAGCACACAATCCACATATTCCTTTGAGTTATGGTGGATCTCTTTCATCCATTTCATTTAATTTTTTGGAAATGGGAATGTTTGTTATTAGATATAGTATTTTCTATGAGTCTAGAATAAGTTTCTATTCCAATAGTGATATTATAAGAAATTATTGTTTTTGATTATAAATAGAATTCAATTTTTTTGATTTCCAAATAGGTGAATATGGGCCTTCATCTAGTGGTTGGGTATCTATTATGAATATCATATTATAAGATTGTGTAGAGTCTAACTATTGTATATAAATAAGTATCCTAAATTCCTTTGGTTTTGAGAGATATTTTTTTGTGTTATGTAAGGATCGATGGCGCCCCGACCTAGTGCGTAGAATCAAGATTATGGTTCTATTACATGAATCATGGGGTTTTGTAGGGTTAGTGAAGACAATAGGTTCTTGTATTCTTATGATGGTGTGATAATAGATAATTACACGTTAACAAGATGATAAAACCTCTATGATTTTAGCTATTGATGATGAAGTATAACATCTTTCACATATCTTTTCCTATGATATTATAGATGGGGCAGTAATGATTCCTTAAAAATAGTCCCTTATCCATTATGTTGGAAGGTAATTAATGATTTCTTGTAATGGATGACAGAACAACTGTCTATTTATAGGAAATTACTGGGGCATATTCTATGATTATAACCATTCAAGTTGATGTGTCTCATTCTAGATACTTGTTTTCTAATTTTATCATTAATTAAAAGATGATAATATATGAGGAATTTTTTGTAGATAATTTCATCACTTTGATGAATAATATGGTTCATAATAATATAAATTATATGTAGATAGAGTGAAGTATTCTGTCATGGATGAGGTGAAAACTACATTTCATGACGTTACATAGGCAATATATGTGAATCATATGGAGAATATCACTACTCGAGAAGACTGTTATTTATTAGATTAATATATCAAAATTAAATAGAGAATTGAGATAGGGAAGATTTTATAAAATACTGAAATAAAAATGGTTTCTCAATTTTATTTGAAGAACTTGTTTTTTTGTGAGTGTTTCGATGGGATAGAGGAATCTTCACATGAAGACCCTATGAAATATATTAATGAATTAATTAATCCACAATATTCATCGAGAGAATAATTGTAAATGAGAGAGATATATATTGATTTAGTTAGGTATGTTAATCAAATTGATCCATAAAATGATATGCAAGATTATGTGACAGATAATATTAATGATGTTAAATATTATCACATAAAATAATATAAATCCATACAGATCTATTATAAGAAATAAATTATGATATATATAACTTTAGTGAATAAAAAGAATTCCAAACTACCACCGCATTCCACCTATCTGTATAATGATATTTTCATATTATAATGATGGAGTCATGAGGTGATGTGAAGTGGGATTTTTTTCCATTTTTTGTGATTTCTGTTCAAGGATTCCCTCTGTTCCGTTCATATTGAATGAAACTGTTATTAATTTGTAACACATTGATTCGACACTAATCTAATGAATTGTTTATCATTTTCATTATTTTTACCATAGTATATCGAGGTGTTTTCCCCAAAATGTGGAGTTTTTGTGTGGTAGTAGGGTGTACCATGACGACGGATTGGTTAGAGGAAAATGTGTGTTAGCCCAAGGAACCATGAAGCCTAGGAAGAAGCACTGGGTATCTACTATGGTTATGATAATAGGAATGAAAGATCACCCATAAGACCATGTGGTCACTATTCTTGGAGGTAGAGGATATCATATGGTAGGAACATGTTTTAAAATTCCATGTGTCCAATATATAAAACCATATAAGTATTTATATGTGGTGGAGTATAATTTTACTCCTAATCAATTTAACCTTCAATCACTCATTCCATCTTTCGTTAATTTCGAATGACACCAGGGGACCTCCCTATCTCATTTATAAGATCTTATTATACTCCAAGGTGGAATCTTGTTCATTTTTCAATGATTGGTTAGGGATCTCAGAGGTATCACTCATGGGTTCATTATTTTTATCCTCCTCCAATTTTATTCTTTCTTTCACTTCTTCTTTTGTACAAGTGACCTAGAGTTCATATTATCTTTTCTTTAAATCGGGGATTCCACTTTTTTATTGTTATTATTTGTCTATATTACATCTAGTGACCTCTTTCTGTTGTATATGGGTTTCCACGATCAAAGGTGACATGGAATGTGATGGGGCCTCGATTGGAACATTAAAATGTTTGATGGAAATGTAAATTACCTCTTAAGGAATTACCCTTGAATTGGAAGTGCGATGTTAGTAAAAAATGTGTTATTTTTCATTTATTCCTGGTGAAGATTCTTATTCTTGGTTTTTTTGACTGGTAAAGGAGTATCACATTTAATGGGGGATTGGAGGGGAGACGGTAGATGGGCGTTTTGTGTAAAGAAAATAATGCTTTCGTATAAGACTATTTCATAATATTCCCATCAATTTTTTGAAAATGTGAAGCATTTGGTAGTTTGGTGGAATCCCTAGGTACACATTCTAAAGTAGTTGGGATTACACACTAACTAATGGCCCTAGGTAGATAACCTGGAATCCCATGGGATGTTTTACTCATTCAAACTAGATAGGTTTTCCAAGAATTATTTACTAGTGTTTGATGATATATGGAACCCATAGAGATTAATGTTGTGAATTCTTATAGCTTAGTCCTTGGCTATCTTGACCAACACCTGAGATACCATGACACATATTTTACACATATTATAAATTCCCCAATTTACTATTTTTTTATAAAGTTTTATCATTGATATTATTTTTATAATGAGAAAACCTTTAGTAGTGGTAACATTTATACTAATTTATTCGAATATATCATGTTATTTTAAATATTTTTTTAATTGAAATGTGAAATGGGTTTTTATAAAACTATATCTTGGTTTTTTTAAATGAATGACAAACCATAATTTTATATGTCTTATATTATAAATATTATCATTTGGATTTCTCTTTAAAGGTAATGAATAATGAACATTTTATCCTTATGTATCCCTAATTATCATCTTAGTGCACATGCCAACACCATGATATTCAGTTTGAGGCTCTCCTAGCTTCGAATCGAACATTGAGTGAGTGTGGTTCCATGGTAGGTGGAAACCCATTAGGTCACATGGTTCTATTCCTAATTTTACTTTTTTCACTATATACCATAATTAATTTTGTAATGTTTTTTATTTTTATAACAATAATGGGATATTCTATTCCCAAATAATTTATTTTTGATATGTGATACTTGTTTCAAAACCCAGAGATTCGGGATTGCCTCTCTAGCATAATCATGGATCAGCTCAGGTGCCTAGCTCAGGGTTGACCTGTGTTGGTTCATGAAAAAATGGTATTAGATTAGGTATCCTTTGTTATAAGGGGATTCCTAGTAGTTTTGTTTTAGGATTGTTGGAATTGAAGTTTTCTATCTTGGGATGGTGCATGATCCCAACATGTTTGGAGGGAAACATGAACTTCTAGTGTGGTCTCAAATGGTTTACAATCAAAATCCAATCTTGGATCATGAATATTATTTAGTTTTTGTTTTTTAGATGGTCCATTTGAATTGGTTTAGAGATTTTTTAGGTTTTTAAGAAAATTTAAAGGAATTTGTTCCTATTTATAGGGATTCAAGGGAGTTCAGGATTAATTAAAATTGTTTGGAAAACTGTGTGTTAACCATGTAGTTTCCTTTCATGGCCTCATGTGTATTAAAATGATTTGTGTATGACATGGAAAATCATGCATCCAAGCCTATGTGGTTGTTATTATAAACAGCTTTTGGGATATTGACTCTTTAATAAATGGGGTTCTTTCTTTTGTTTCTCACTATTGGTTAGGGGTGTTTTGGGGTGTTACCCTTGGATTTTAAAAATTTTGTTCGGTTTATCAATGTTTCATTTAAAAAACAAAAGCTTTAAGTTCTTTGAAAATAAAAGTGAAATTATTTTTGAACGTAGAAGGAAAAAAGTATATTGGATTCTGAATTTTTCTAAAAAAAATTGGCTTGAGAGTTGAATTAGATATTTTTTAATTTTTTATTTTATGACAAGAGGTGATAAATAAATTGGATCAGATATATAAAAGGGTGATTCATAAATTTTTCCAGGTTATTTTATTTGATCGTTGGTACTATTATGAATTATAACATATATATGGATGTATGACTGTGGTAAATTGATAATTATTTTTATGTGTGGATGGTTAATAGAGCTTTTATAATGGTACATTTATGTCAGTTTTTATTGAATACCATTGCTATGTACCCAACCAGTTAGTATTGTTTTTATAATGTTTTTGGAAAAGTGAATTGTAATGTTTTGATAAGTTGTTAATTAAATGATGGTTTCTTACATTTTGTGGATTCCATTTATCTAAATTTGGGACTCTTTATGTTGAATTGTAGTTTTAATGGTTTTCTTTCATTATTGTTTTTTTAGTTGAGATTTGGAGATTTGGAATGTGATGTTATTTGATTTATTTTTCAATTCTTTTTTTAGAATATTTCACAATAAGCTCTTATAATCATTAATAAGATATGTGGGTGAAACGTCCATTATGTTTATTTTTTCTTGATCCCCATATAAGTATTATGGGCTGTCTGTTAGAGGTATGGAGTCTAGTGGTCCTCGTTATTAAGAATTTCTCAAGAGGTTCAATGTGTTAAGGACTCCTTTTTTATTAAGAAAATAAGAACTTGCTAAAGATAAAGAGTGGTTGAAATATAATTGATGAGATATTTGTTTGTATTGACATTCCTGAGCATCTTAGGATCATCTTGGCATCCGTTATGCTGGAAGGAAACATATGGAAGTGGGTGATGTTTATCATTAAGTACATACCACAAAAAGTTCACTCATGTGAATGAATTAAGCATCTATTCATTCTAATTTATTTATATGAAGACATAAAAGTTCTAAAAAGATGGAATTATACCATCTCAAGAAAGGTGAGATAATATTTATTGATTATGCAAACATTTATGTTGAGATGGTGCTGCAACATGCAAAACATGCTGGCGATTAATTTTTGAATGTAGGATTATTTTAAAAGGTTCTTCGAGCATAAATATTTTGGGTAGAAGTTTCTTTCCTCGACACTTATGATGATATGGTGAGGTATGTTGTTTAGTCCAAAGCTTATTTTTTTTCAAACAGATAAAGGTGTTTGATGCCTCTCGCACCCTCAGAGCAGTGATAATGGTTCCAAAAGGGGTAATGGGATGGAAAAAAATATCTAGAATGTTGGGTTGTATTATAAAAATACCATTGTGTTTCTTATTTATATATTCATGTGAGTGTTCTCTCAGGGTGTTCCATAAAAGTTAGATCTCTGGAAACAAGAAGACTTCATGTCTATAATCATAAATGACATTTCGTAAAGATGGATTCTTGGATTTTTTGAGATAGTTTTACCATGGTGTTGTTAGAAAGTTATGTGGATATATATCCACTCTATTGAAGGACCCCGACCCATTTATAGAAGCATGATTCTGATTTGGTTTCTATTTAATTTTTATCTCGATGAAAATGTTTCTTATTTTAGAGGTACTGAATGAAGGTATTTATCTTTGGTATATAATGAAACGTTGTTGTGAATCTTTTTGGAAACATTTTCTTAATTGAACAACCAAATTGGGGAGGAAATCCAGGATTTTTTATTTTATTATACTAAAATATATCAAATCTTGAAGAATTTATTTTATTTTTTAGGTTATGTCTATATTTGTGAGATATTCAAGATTGGGAAATTATGGTTTTAACGGGGCCCTAATATGATAGGGAGTATGATGCACACATATTTCCATGAATATGTTTAAATATTTTAAAATTATTTGGATGGTTTTTAATGAATTTACCCATTTCATTTGTTGTTTATTTAAAATGATGGTGGATACAATTGAGAATCTAAAATAAACTAAAATTTAATGTTTTATTTAAACTATCATAATCTTTCAAAAAAAATTATAATTTTTTAAAAAAACATTGGTTAAATAATTTTCCTACTTTGTCAGACATTAACCTTAATGGCCTGCAAGAGACATCACAAGCCTAAGTGGGACAAATGGCCAACTGAGGCGTGGGGAAGAGCATGCTGAGATCCAGAAGAAGGGTGAGCTCTGTGCAGAGGATTAAGCGGATCATTGTGTGGTTCGAGGCCCATGTGGTCCCATTAGTCTTCATAATTTCCCATCTATTTTGTTTTCAAGTGAGTTTAGTGGGTGATCCCTCGCTACCTTGTTTTTCAAATGAATCGATGCCAAAAAATTCTATATAAAGAAGCAAAAAGGCCATCCAAACCTCTATTGTTGGATAGCCTCATCATAGGTAATGTTTCTAATTTAGTTAAATGGTAGAATCCCTCTTTTGTAATGATTCTCATATGCATAGAAACTTCATATCCACTGTTTTCTGCCTTCATCACCAACCACTTTGACCTATAGGCATTGAGAACCACCAAGGCCACTTATATGGAAGCTACACCTTGAGAAAATATTCACCCCATAATCATTGTAACACCCTATAGAATCTCTAGATAGTTGGGAGACAATTTTGAATAGCCTTTTAAGAATTTTCCACCATACATGATGGAGATGAGTTCTATTAGTCCATTATGAATTCAGAATGAGGTTTGAGAGTCTACCTCTCCTGTTACACCACTACTGCATTTGATAATTGGATACACGACATGCCATTGAAAATTGGATACATGGTCCCTATAAGAAAGGTAATATTTGAACCCTTAGGAAGAAATGACTGTGAACACATGGCTACATGGAACCTTGTGATAATGGTAACCTATTTCCTTAATAATTTCATGATAACATTGTTTCAACCATTCATGCTATATTCAGAAGTACTAATGTTCCTGATACCATTTTTGTTATAAATATATCTACCATTCAAGATACTATGAGATGAACAAAAATTTGTGACACCATCAAAAATGCCACATTACAAGGGTTTACTATTCACAATCTACTACCACTCTAATGGATAGATCCCCTTGAGAAGGAACTTGTTCCATTATCACCAAAATTTTTCCATGGGTTCTCAAGGACGAAGAAGTTATTACAAGAATTTTTTTACTAGACAATGGTAATGAAAAATATGGTAGTGAAAAGGCCTTAAGGATAAAAGGGGTTCTACAAAAAATGAGTACCTGATCAAAATAATAGACTTCTAAACACTTTTGAATCAAATCTTTCATAACTAAACCCAATTAATGATCACATGCCTCTAAAAGAACAGTGCATCATAGATGGTTATGTAACATTGTATTATAATATAGTATATTACTTGGCCATATCTCAGTTTCTATATCACCATAACTCTCATAAAAAGAACAAACTCAAAGACAAATCTAGATTCTATATTTGTGAGGATTCATTTATGATAAAAATCAGTAATAATGAATTCATAAGGAGGTTCTCAATGGAAAGTGAAATTAAATCTATATTTGAATTTTTCTATAAAATACTTAGTGGGTGTCACTTAGGTCCTTGAAGAATTTCTAGAAATCTCTTTAAACCTAGAAAATATTTTCTAAACTTGTTTAAAGATACTTATTATTATTTTATGAAATTTGAGAATTTTGAATGTTCTAGAAATATTTCTAAAAGATAGGAGATGTCTCAAAAATCCATCATTTTTTAAAATCATTACTGTATGGGAAATTGATTATATGGGAAACGTTTCTATTATTTTTGGGAATCACTTTATTTTACATGTTTTTTATTCTTTCACTAAATGGTTGGAAGGAAATTCCACTTTGATTTATGATTCAAAAGTATTAAGTTGTTTTGTAAGGTCGACATCATTTCTATATTACGACTACTATAGGCCATCATCAATGACCAAGGGAATCATTTTTTAAAATAATTAAATATTATATTCAAAAAATTACATGGTTAATCACAAGATATATACACCCTACAATCCTCAAAAAAATAGAAAATATGAGGTCTCTAAAATGAGTTTAAAGATATCATGGAGAAAACAGTTATAGTAAAACTGGAGGATTGGGCCATAAAGATTGAATAAACCCAAAGGGTATATGAAATAGAATTCCATTTTTCCATATGTATGAGATAATATAGGTTGATTTGTTGACAATGTTTCAATTTTTCACTCGGGATGGACCACCATGTATATTGGGATATAAATAATATTAATTTGGATCTAGCGAGTTCTAGAAAAGAGAGAAAACATTAGTTAAAAGGAATAGAAAAAAAATAAAATGAGGGTTTTTTAGTCTATATAATAAACAAATACATATCCCATGTGGCACATGGAAAACTAATTTAGAAAAAAAAAGACATTTAAACAAGGTGATCTAGTTCTACTCTATAATTCCGTATTGAAATTAATTCTAGGGAATCATTGTTATACGTGGGAATGACCATTTATAGATTCTCATATATATAAATTTGATTCTATTTTTATCAAAAAATAAGAATAAGGAAACCCATATACTATCAATGGGAAAATTCAAAAATTGTTCCATGGGAGTCTACCTTAAGAAATATTTGAGGATCTCAAACTTCTCCATCTCGTCACCTGATTTCTTCCCACAATGTTAGGTTGAGAAAATAGTAGTAACCAAAGGCTCTTTTATGGGGAAACCAAAGATATATTTTTTCCATAATATTTAGGTATTTATAATAAATTCATTTCTTTTATTCACCCCTTTTATCATAAAAAGTTGGTTCTCACCAAACAATTAGTTTTTTTACCATATCACTCTAAAGAAAGTCATAAGATAACCCAAAATAATGAGAAGGTAATATATAAATATATATAAGTGGGTATAATGTTTATTATTTAATTATTTATGTTTTAAAATCCTTATATCCTTTAGATTATTTTTTAATGTTGAAACTTTCAGCTACTATGTGAAACATTAAATTGCATGCCTACACTAAAACACCTACATTACATGACATTCCATGGAGATAAAGGGTTTCTTAAGAACCATTTTATTCCATGATTTAAATTTTAATGATATTAAGATTTTATTTCTAAGATTGGGAATTTAATTATTTTTTGTAGAGCATGGATATTAATACGTTGACTCATGATTTGATAGAATTGGTTGATTTATGTTGATGTAAATTGCCTTAAATATTTTCACACGTTAAAATTTTTAGATTCAGGTAGATTGATTTATTATTATTAGTTATAACATGAGTTATTTTAAAATCGAATATTCCCATTCCCTAGTGAATTTCATGACCAAATAGATTCTATTATTACATGATTATTTTTTTGTGTGATCTTGGGAGAAGTCATCTTCTATAACATTTGTGGTAACATGTCAAAGATTTGACTATGTGAAATCACATTTATTATAATTGAGGAACATATCAAGATAATACCTTATCCATGAGACCACATTATAAATTTATTATTTTTTACCCCATGGATACCATAAATGACCTTGATAATAATGAGTCATATTTCAAGCCATATAAATCCATTACAACCCTCATTTTGTCATTTTGAATGACATTTTATAGTTGGAGGGTGGGGTGAGGGAATTTATGGTGGAATAATGAACTACGTTATGATGAAAAAGATTGGGTGCTCTATTATCGATATTAAGATAGGTTTTTGTGTCAAAAATTTTATATTCATTGTTTTCCCTTTTTAAAGAGATTATTAAATAGTTATTTACCTCGAAGTAGAAAATATTACCATCACTACAACAATTATTTTGTTTAATGTGTTTCTATGGTGGATGTGAGGTTTATTCGAAGGTTGAATATTTAAAATGAAAAAAGTATAAAAATTATATTGAAACAAAAAGGTAAAAGAAATAAAATAAATAATAGAAAAAAAATCAAGAAATGTTAATTCATTCATTATAAATCACTGATCATGACCTTACATTGAACATGGGAAGTGCGAGTTGTTTTTTTTATGCTAATATTTTCTATGATATGTTACATCTAATATCATGATTTTAAAATTATAGATAAGCTCCTCTTTCCACATTATTGGTTTTGAAATCTATTTCTACCAATATTCTACCCCATAGTAATTAAAACCATAATTGGAAAGACCTATTTATTTTATGTGAATCTTGTATTCATAATGTTGATAAATAAGAACTTTTAAAATCCTATATATAATGAGTATCATACCATGATATGATCATTACTATATGTAAACTTGTATCATGAGTGATGAGGGAAAATAATTAAAAAGTGGGGAAGATCAGGAATTGGAATGTTTAATAATAATAAATTAATAATATTCAATGAATGAAAGTATAAGATCCATAATTTTCAAAAGGTAGAAAGTAAAATAATTATAATGAATGTATCTTTGAAAATTGTGAAATATAATTTATTTTTTTTAGAAACTGAAAATTTTGGTTTTATATTGATACAAATTTTATTAAATATCTTTGAAAATTAAATAATGGTTAAATTGGTGGCCTCTTGAATTCAATTTTTAGAATTAATTCTGGAGGAAAATAGTAGTTTAAGTGTGTGTTATTTTATGCACACATATTTAAATGAAATTATATTATAAATTTATAATAATATTGATTGGTCTTTAATGAAAAGTCCAATTTAACTATCTATATTTTTTAAATGTGGAAATTTACAATTGCTAATATAAAATTAACAAAAATTTGGAGTTTTAATGTTATATTTAATTTAGGATGTCATGTCTGGGTTTTAACTATTTTTTATAAATTTGTTTAGTTTTAAAAATTGGAAAATAATGATGGTCCTCATCCTCAATGGTTTTTAAGCCACATTGTTATCCCTAGTAGACCAGCCAGCTAAGTGAGGCCCAAGGGAGACTTTCCCATAGGTAGTGGTTGTATGATAATTGTAGGGAGGATATTGTAGAGTATTATATGAGATAATGCATGCTCAAGCTTGTGTATATTGGGAAGGGACAATCTATTTTGTGTAAATGTTATTTATGGAGTAAAACCTTGCTACATTAGCATTACAACAAATTGATTCCAAAAATATCATTATAAATAAGCATGGAGGAAATATGAACATCTGATGTGGGATAAAATCTATCATTGTATTATTATTCATTTAGAAAAATAATTCCTTCCCTCATTTCTCTCACTCCCTCTGTGCTCAGACATAATATATCTACCATCTAAATCCATCATCCTTGACAGCAAACACCAATACATTTTGTGATCCACCATGGAAACTACCATGGAAGGTCGAACTCAAGCTTATTTTCATCATAGGATATAAGGATGACCACTGATCATCATTGGATCATTGAAAATCAACTGTTAATACCATTTGAAGAAGGCCACACAATACATTATGATTACAAGTTCTATTCAACCACTGCGAATTCTGGACGAGGTTTGAGATTCACCATTTTATGTACAAAAATATTACATTGGAGATTCATTAATAGTTCATTAAATTAATAATATTTTATGCGATTTTTGGAGGAAAACTTCTCCATAGACCATTAGAAAGTAATGGCTATGAAATAATGGCTAAATGTCACCTCATGTGAATGCTTACAAGAAACTAAACCATGTTTTTGCAACCATTGTTCCTACTGTGGGTGATACCATCATAGAAATGACTAATCATTATATCATTATTTCAACCACTCTTTCTAATGTTTTTGTTACTTCTTATGAAACAATCTAGCATAAAACCATTCATGATACCTTCATTTGTTCTTCTATATTTGTTTCTATCATATGAGATCTACCACTATTCATCATAACAAATAACTGTGAGGAGAAACCTAAGACATTTTTACCCAAATTATTTCCATGGGCTCATGGGTTTGATAAATTGGTATGAAGGAATTTATCACTACACTATGGGCATTCCCAATATGGCAGTGTTGACCCCTTTAAGAAGTTACTTCTTAAAGAGGATACACCATGTTATTTTGAGTTTTACCAGGAGGAAATGGTGGTGAAGTAGAGAGGAATAGATTATTTTTTATTTAAGAAGAGACACCATCACACAAGATACCACTTTGGGAAAGGGAGGGGAAATACCACCAACAAATCAATATTATACTTAGTTATTTAATAGTAGAGGCGCAACTATAGCTTCAACATTCATAATGAAGTAAATGTCTACAAAGGTATTTTGAAACACCCAATAATTATGGAAATAAAAAGTGGAAAATTTTAAAATATATATTATAATAATGAACATAGAACAATTAAGATATTTAGATAAGAATAATAGTGGATTCCTCCATCTAAATATAAGAGGGTCATGCTACCATAAAGGGAGAGAAGAATCAGAAGAAAAGGATCACTACTGCTACTTTGTTTTCTGGTGTATTTAAATTTATTTTCCATTATTTCTTCCCCTATATGTCCCATTATTATATTCAAATTGAGTGGTATAATTATTAATTTTGTATTTTAAGGTGAGTTGACATGAATTTTTTATGCTTGAGTCTCACTCGATTTAGTTAAATACATTGATTTATTTTCATTATTTATATGGGTTACTATATAATATTCCAGAACATTGATCATAATATTATTTTGTTTTATTAAACTATGTATTTTACTATTTCCTTTATTATATAAATAATTTATGTCTATTATAGGTTTTTTATCACATCAAATGGATGATTTAGAGTTAAGAGGAGAAGCGTCTAGTGGGTACTTAACATGTGAGGAAGTAACAGTGCATTATTTGAATAATTTGGAATTTAAAAACTATATTTGGTATTGCCTAAATTTTTTAATGAAGGAGCCTTTTGGTTTTACACATTATAAGTAGCATAAAATAAGAAATTATTTTTTGAGTACTATTCTCATCAATATAAAATATGCTTAAGGGAGAAAAAGGAAAACGATTCTCAGTACTTTTATTTAATATTTTAATAAAATAAATATATTATTTTTAAATTGACAATAATAGAATTTAATATAGTATAGTCATCCCAAAACCCAAATCACGTATCTCTCTTCTAATTTTTGAAAATATAAATTCTCTACATGATAGTCATAGTTCTCTCAATAACATAATATTCATTTAATCTTTAATAACAAGATAAAGGAAATTCAACATCGAGAAAACTTTGGTTTCTATTAATATTTCACCCTTAAGTGAAATTAAAAAACTTTTTTCACACCGTAGGACAGCTATGTGTTAGATGGAATCATAAAATGATCTTACGGTGAACCCAGGTTTAAAGATTCATTGATGAGACTTTCATTTATTTACACATTCCCAACCATGATAATTGAATTTGGTTAAACTAGATAATGATTCAGGTGATGGAATCTCATATATATCATGCACAGAATATGATGATATTCTTTAGTGGCCACTATATTATGGTTTCCGGTGTTTTATATATAAAGAGTCCACTTGAGTATGTGAGTCTCTATCCATCGGTCCTTTTATTGTTTGGTTCGAACTCTCAGCCTCATCATATTTTTGGGATGTGACGATGGTTCCATGGGAATGACATTTTCATCTTCTTATGTATCTTAGAGTTTTGAGTTTGGGATGGGAAGGATGTTCACAGTTTTTGGTCTTTGGGAGAAAGAGGATCATATTTGAGGTGATGTATTTTCACTAGTTTATGTCTTAGTTAAACGATTCATTAATAACAACTTTGGGAATAAACTATTATGGTGAAAATAATTGTCACACCATAAAACAATAATACTATAATGTTTCATTTGTTCTTTTATTTCATTATTTCAAATATTATCTGGTTATTTTCCTCTAAAGATGTCTTTTTCAGATGCAGGAGGCCGAAACACGGTTAAAAAACCATTAGGGAAGACTATGTGATAACACCCTCCAAACCATGTAGCATAGGATAAAGTAATAAGTAGATAAAATGATTTGGAATATAGGTGTGATACATCCCCTATTAGAACATTAGGCCTCCTTCATTTTGGTAAAGAGTCCAAAACATGGTTAGCATATGGTTTGGTAGACCATGTGGCAACACTGTGAGGGCTACCAAGTCCTTAAGAATATTGATTAGCCATTTTAAATCTACTATACCATAACACCAAATCACATATTTTTACAACCACTTGGTAGACATGTCCCAAGGGGCTCCTCCCTTTCCCTTCCTTTATATCCTACCCACCCCTATGGTGGAATCATGGTCTTTCATCAATGTAGGGTGATGATCTGAAATGTAATCCCTTTATGCATCTTCCTATTCCTCCACTCATTTTCGTGTTTCTTCTTATTAAATATTATAGGTTACATAGTATATATATTCACATATCTCTAAAGTGGTTGTTTTAATTTTTCGGTTTGTATTTGGTCTCTCTTGTATCCATGGACCTCGTTCTGGTGGATTCAGGTTACCATAATGAAAGTCAACATGATTTAAGGTAGGGTAACAATATTAAAACTTTAATTTGGCATTAATTATTTCTTGTTTTTATAATGTGTTTTTCATTATTATAAGAAATTGAACTAAAATTTAAATGGTTTTGGTTCATTAAAATTGATTTTCACTTGGTATTTATGCTTTCCCCATATATTTTTATATTTATTTCTTTGGCTTTAGCATATTCTTATGTTTTTTTATTTACCATCCTAAACGTTTAATTTTAATTTCTAGATTGTTTTAACCATAAATTTGGTTTTTCAAAAATATTTATGGGTCCTTATATTAGTTATAAAAAGGGATTAATGGCCTGGATTTTGTTTTTTTAGAAATACATGAGGGGAATACCAATATCATGGATTAGTGTACATAGAATAAAAAAATATACATATATATATATATGTGTGTAATATGTTGGAACATATTTAGTAATGGGAAGTAAAATATGTGGATTGGGATAAAGGGGAATTAAATATAAATCTATGTGAATTTTTTTTAAGAGTGAAATGTGTTTTTGGAAAATGGCACACTTTGGAAGAAATTTGTTTTAAAAATAATGATGTATCTTTTAAAGCAATGAGAACTGATTGGAACATTGAAATATTTTATAGAAATAGAAAACCAATCATAAGGAATGATCCTAAATAGGGAATGGGACGTATATGGTAAATGTGATATTTATTTTATGTAATGATAGAATGTGATTGTTTTAGTTCCATTTGACTTGGAACAGTGTCGTGCTTAAGGTGGGAGGTTAGAGGTGAGATAGAGAATGTGAATTTTTTGTAAATATTGTGATGTGTATGAATATGATATATTAGTATAAAACACCTCTATTTATTCACAATGGTATGAATTGTGAAGTTAGTTTGATGACATAAGTAAAAAATGTACAATAGCAGAGATTATGCATTGGCTAATGGCCCTGAGTTTATAAGCTAACTTCCCATTAGATATTCCCTCCGTCAAAACAGGGATGGTGTCATAAATTTTTTGGGAACTGTTCAATGATACATAGTTTTAATATATATTGAATTTTTAATCATTTTTTTAATAGTACTAGTCTATCTCGGACAACAATTGGGACCAAAAGACACATATTTTACATGTACACACATTCTTTGATTTCTTATTATCATTATAAAGTTGCATCACTATAAGGATTATCATTCAGAGACACATGTATAGAATTGGTTAATTTTGTAATCATTTCATTGGATTTTCTCTTATTCCATTCAAATAATTTCTTATGATATTGAAATGTGAAATGGCTTTTCATAGAATGATAGAATTTTATTTTCTTTAGAAAAGAATCATTAACTATAATTTAATATTTCTTATTTTTAGTTAATAATGACATGGATTTATCATTAATGTTAAGGAATATGAAACTTTTTAACCTTGTTAATCCCTACTATGAATAAATGTGATCAATCTTATACTATTGTTTTGAATTCTAGTTTCTCCCAGCTCTGGATTTCATAGAGTGTGGTTATGTGGTCGGTGGTCACGTGTGGGGTCAAATAGTGATATTCATAGTGGTATATATTTTCTTAATATGATATATGTTATTTCATTCTATTTATATTTATTTATAAAATATTCATGGTCTATTCATTACCAGCTGAGATATCTTTGATTCCTTACACAAGTTCTCAGCTCAGGATGATCAGGAACACATTTTGGGCCACGTCATGGATCAGTCAGGTGCCCAGTTGGGGGTCAAACTAGGTTGGTTTCGGACCTAGTTCATAAGGGATAATAGTTTAATCATTTAAAATGATTATTTTACCCTTTTAAGTGGCCTTATTAGTGTATTGGGATGTAGTCAGTGGTTTTTTTATTATTGTATTGTTTGTGGTTTTGATTGTGGGATATTTTTTTCTCTTTCCCATAGATACATCATGATTCCTTTTATTTACATGAACATTGGAAAAAAATTAGTTATCTAAAAAATATAACATCATTTAAGTGTATACATTCATTATGAAATACTAGATATTAGAAGTTAATTGAATACAATAGTGATTAACTTTGATGCTCACATGTTAAATGGAATCCTCGATAAGTCTTCCTTTCGAATAAATTATTTAAGATTTCTATATGAGATAAAATGATACCTAATAACTAGGAATGATTTGGTACAGAAAAAATAAACATTGAATTGATATAGAATAAACTTATTTCTTTGGTTTGTTAGGGGAATAACCTTTATAGATGAATTTTGAGTGGAATTATCCTAAATACTCAATTTAAATGGTGTAAGGATTCCATTTTAAATTCCATGAAAATAAAAGGATGATAAATAATAGAAGTGGGATACAGTTTGGTTATGAAAATCCCACCTACACTTATTTATAGAAAAGGTTTTGTGATATTTCAATACTATCACTAACAGAAAACCTTTTTTATCCCATTTTATCATTACCATGGTAACTAGAGTTTTACCTAAATAAATAAATTATATGAATAAAATTGAAATTGTTCTTATTACAAAGTTTTGATCTAATGATTAAAAATTTGGATTCCAATTAATATTATTAAATTTAAACAAAGGGAATTTAAAATTTTAAATGGTAAAATAATATAAATATATATATATATAATCATTTTTCAAGAAAAACAACTTCTTAAACATTAATTGTTCTTAATATTATTTTATATAAATTAGAAATTAAATATGTATTGACATATTTAATATGCATTGAAACATTACATTATATTAATCATTTAAAATTTATAAATGTAATTTTTGAAGATAAAGAAGTCGATAAAAATATATTCATATGAAAATAAATATTATTAAAATTAATTAATTTTAATCACAAACAATTAAATTAAATTATTCATCTTTAACATATTTTTTTATTAAATCATTGGTTATAAACATTTATTTTAATTTTATAAATTTATGAAATCATGATTTAATAATAATAATATTGTAATGAGACGCATAATAATAAATTTTTATAATAAAAAATATTTTCTTTATTCTATTATTTTATTATGTTCTATTAGTTAATTTTTTTTAAAATATCAATATACCAAATGGATATATTCATTCCCAATGGACATATATCCAATGTAAATATATATTGAATATATATCCAATGATAATATTTCTAATTACCATATTTGTAATAGTAAGATTTCATTTCTATATATTCCTTTACATATATATTACCAAATTCATGTATAATATTTGTATACTTATCTCTTAACATGTCTATTATATTTCTAATTCATTGTCTCATTTCCATTATTTTAATAGAATTTACATTCTTAATGGAGAACATTGAGGAGAATGATTTCATTTCTAAGGTATTATTATTTACATATGGATATATTACAATATTACTTTTATTATTATATTTCATATAAAAATCATATAATTTTAAAACTTTTATCTTACATTTTAATATTTTATCTCACTAAATTTTATAGCAATTTATTTTTGTTTAGTTTTTCTTCTGAAACCATATATTATACTAGGTATATATTTTAAATGAAAATATATCTATTGGTTTTATGGAACATGACTGAGGATCAGGTTCATGTTGATGTGTGCTTAAATACATCCTCTTAAAACATGGATATACCCATGATATGGAACATATACTTCCCTTTACATATTTTCTGGAGGCAAAAATGATTTTTTTCCAACACCGATGACATGAAGACTACATGAATCCCTTATGATAGTTGTGCCACTACAATTATGGAACTCAACAATACACTAATGTGAATGTCACATATAGTATTCAATAACCTACTCCAACACAGGGATAGGAAGCCAAATATTTGATTCTACTAACAGATTATTAGGTTGATGTTCAGACCAAATCCCTCATATCAACCTTACTTCAACTTTTTCTAATACATGATTAATATTCCCCTTTATACATATATGGTCATCCCATTGGGGGTTATGAGTAATCATAATCACCATGCACATAGATAAATACATTCTTCCATTTCATAATGCTAATTTTCATCCATAAGTGGGGATTATTCCCAATGTAATTTATTGATTCTTTTAGTAGCACTTAAACTAATGTAGATGTTAATCAGATATATCCCAAAATGAGTTTTCATGAATGAATTCTCTAATCATTGATTTAAGTATGGATGCCCTAGACTACATATATATGTCTCACAGATTGATTGTTACTTTTTTCATTTAGAATGTGAAATGAAGTCATCATGGGTCTCTCTTGAGATCTTGAGAAGGTGGTCAATGTTCTTTATTATATTGGTTAGTGAAATCTATATGGAATCATTTATTTATACTATTTTTAACTAATTCAAAAAATAAAAACTTTATTGGGGAACATACTATTCCCTCATCTAATAGGGAATAATACTTAAGGATACCCATACAAACTATAAAGGCACATAAATTACATATATTGTCATATCGATGTATGCTAATTCTAAAGGTTTGTTGGATCTTGGTTAACATGGAGATAAATTTATGTGTTGTAATAATCAAAAGGGGGAAAATAGATCTTGGAGTCGTTTCAATTGATTCTTGGGTAACATACATTCTATATCCATGTATTCCAATTCAAAAGTAGAGAATTTGATGTGAGGTATTTTAAATCATTCTCCATTTCTGATTTCTATTTCTTTGGGAAGTGATAATTTTGAGAAATTTAGATATTTACTTCATTGGAATAATGAAACATCAATTCATGACATAGTAAAACTATCTTGGGAAGAACTTGTTGAGGCCCATTATTGGAATATTGTTCTAATTAAACATTGGAATCTCAAGGAAAAATTATTGTTATGGTTAAATAATCTAATTCTTATGGAGAATATTTTACACGATGTCATTCAAGAGGTTGAGCTTCTTGAATGTCATCAAAAGGAGGACTGGGATGAGAAATTTTTTGAGGATCTTTTCAATAAGAAATATTATTTAGAATATTTTATTCTTAAATAGGAGAGGATATCCAGGGATAAGGATAAGATAAAATGGTTACAAGGGGGAGATAAAAATATAGATTATTTCCAAGAATGTATCAAAGAAAGGAAAAAGATTGTTAATCCTAATATTTTACTTGAAAATTGTTCTTTTTTAGATGATAGATATCTGATTGGAAATATAATTTTTCTCATCTTAAAGATCTTCTTACTGGAAATAATGTTTTCATACCTAATGGTTGTCCTAGAGTTTTTACCGACCATTTTAATGTTATACCGCAATGTGTTTTAGACAATGTTAATGATGAGATGGGCTCCCTTCCTCAAGAAAGAGATGTTTTTTATGTTATGATGAATCTCAATATGGACAGTGTTGCTGGACTAGATTTATTTCTAGTTTCTTTTTATAGATCCTCATGGGAGATTATTAAGGATGACATTATATTTGAAATTCAAGTTTTTCTCAAGGGTGGTCAGTTGTCTTGAGCTGCTAGTGCCACCACGGTAGTTCTAATTCATAAGAATAGAAATCCTAATTCTATCCTCCATTATCGCCTTATATGCATATGTAATTTTTCTTATAGGATTCTTGCTAGTATAATTAATGCAATGGTATCTATTCATTTATCCAAGTAGATATCTCTTAAGCAACATGGTTTTGTGAAAGGTCGAACTATCCTGGTACCCATTCCTTTAGAACTGTAAATGGTTTGGGACACTAAAATTAAAACTCAGGGTTATAATGTGGCCATTAGATATGATATGAATAAATATTATGATCGTGTGGAATAGGGATTTATCAATAAATATTTTTCATGTATGGGTTTTTCTCTATGGAACATCGATCTTCTTTTTCAATGTTATTGTTCTGCTTGGTTGGAGATTTCTTTTATGGGTAAAACATATGGTTTCTTTATATCTACCTAAGGTCTTATCCAAGGGGGATCCAATTTCTCCATGTATTTCTGTTTTAGTTTAGAATTTTCTCAGTGGATTGATTCATTGGGTCTTTAATTGTGGTGTTGTTATTCCTTATTCACGTTTAATGACTTCCCATTCGGTGACTCATCTCATGTTTGTGGATGATACTATTATTTTTAGGAATTCTTCAAGTATTTCATTGAGTGGACTGAATATGATCTTGGAAAAATATTTTCTCTTTAGTCGTCAAATAATTAACAAGAGAAAGATATGTTTTTATATATTGAAAACCTATACCTCGAGACATGTGTATACTATGGGTAATTTTTAAAACATTCATAAGGGTAACTTTCCTATGGAATATCTGGGAGCTCGTCTATCTTATAGAAGGATTCAAATTTGTTATTTTGACTCTCTGATCAGTAGATTTATGACCTAGACTGTTAATAGGTAAAACATTTTTCTATCATCTGGGGGTATAATCACATTGATTAATAGTATTCTTCTTGCTTCTTTTATTCATTCACTATCTTATGTTAAGGTTCCTAATGGTGTGTTAATTAATAATGCTATAATTCATTTGAATTTTCTTATGGGATCCTAAATACAAAGGTAAAATAAATTGGGTGTCATGGGATAAAATGGATCGTCCAGTGAATTATGGGGGGTTAATATTTGATTCCTTACTGATACTATTAGGTGTATGCATGGAAAACTATCATGGGATATTCTGGAAAGTCAAACTATATGGGGTAAAACTATGCAAGGAAATTCGGTGGGAAAATGAATTTTTTTGATAGACATGGGTATCTTTTCTAGAATGATATTTATTCCTATATTAATACCATTAAGACTCACTCTAGATAGATCATAGGGAAGGGTGAAATTTTGTTTTTGTAACCACAACTAGAGTAGTGAATTAGTTCGATATCCAGGATATCCTGTTTGAAACATATCCTTCAAGATATCCTAACAACACACACCTTTAATTAGTTCATTTTTGGACATCAATCCACAATCCCTTGTCAATCTTATTATTTTATCATCTGAATATAATGAGGTTGTTTTCACACCTTCTTCATCTAGCTCTATCTCAATGAAATATTATCGTAGGATCCTAAATGTTTAAAATCCTATGAATCCATGGAATAATATCCTTTGGGATAACGTCATTCCCTTGAATTATAATTTCCGATTGTGGTGGATTAGGAATGGTGTTGTATCTACTAATGAAAATGTAAAAATATGTGGGATATCCACTGTTTCAAGCTATGTTTGTTGTATGATCCATAAATACAAAAGTTTTAAACATATTTTCTATGATAGTGATTATGATTTTGATGTTTGGAGTTTCTTTGGTGAGTTCATATGTATTTCATCTTCACTTATGGAAAATCTATCTTTTCTTGATTGTTGGTTTCATGGTTTGGGTATGGGGAGTATTCAATGATCTGCTCACACTATTATAATACTGGTAGGTTATTGGTGCATATGGCTGGACAAGAACATGTATCTTTATGAAAATATTTGTTTAAATAGATAGATCATTATTTTTATAATTAAATACATGGTCTCTGGTTTCATTAGTGCTTTAGGTAAATGGTGGGAGCCTCATTCTTTATAGAAACACACTTGTAATCTGATGGTTGGACTAGCTCCTCTTCTTGAGGGAAATTGGGTATTTTGGAATCCTCCATTAAAGGGTCTAAATCTTAATAGTGATGGTTCTTATGTTTCAGGCTGATTTTTTGGTGGATGTATTGTTCGAGAGAGTTATCGTTCTACTATATCAGCCTTTTTCAATCAGGCTAAGTAGGGTAGTTCTTTATATGCTGAGGCTATGCCCATGTTATCAGGTTTAATCAATTGCAGGCAAAGTAAGTTGGATATTACCATTTCTAAAACAGACACCTTACTATTATATAAATATTTTTATGATTATGGAACATCTCCTTGGTATGTTACTTATATTATGAGAAAGTGAAAAAGATTTTTGGATAATAACATCAGAGCTTCATACATCATGTGGGAGGGTAACAAGGTTGTGGACTATCATGCATCAATTGATATTCTTGGTATGAAAGATTTTTTTTATGATTTGTATATATTGAAACATGAAGGGGTTAACATCATTAGAGGATATGCCACTGGCCTCAAATACTTTAGGCCCCCTTGATTCTTTTCATTTCTTTTGGTCTCTCTGTTTGGTCCTTTTCTTCTTGTACTCGATGTTTTCAAAGAATAAATAAAAAATATGAGTTGTCAATATAATACTTCAAAATAGAAGTATATTTATTAGAACATATAACAAAACCATGATAGGACTCTATATTTATAGTGTCTTTATAAAATGGGTATCATAAACAACTGGTTCATAAAAAATCTATATTGTCTCTTATTTTTTCATTATAACTAGACTCATTTTGGGAATATCATAATCTATACCCTTCATCATTACCTGGGGAAAAGTAACATATAAAAGGGTGATCTCAAAGGCATAGTATGGGTAAAAAAAGAAAGTATCAATCTCATCTTATTAAAAATAACATAACATTTGAAATTATTATCACGCATATAAAAGTTCAAAATATCATGTAATGGGATAAATCATTGAAGTAAAATGAAATCCCAATATTCACAACATAAGACATTTATTTTTTTGGAATACACACATAAGCATAAAAAATCACTTCATATTAGTCGAGGCTCATTTCCCAGACCATCATAGCCGAAAAAGTCTATTACTAAATAGATTTCACTCCTCATTCAATCCATGTATCACTGAACCATATTTACTTGTTGTTCCAGCCATTTCTATCTCATGAGATATAAATCTATACCCAATTCATTGGAGGGAGATATTGTTATCACCAATCTCATAATTAAACCATTGTTATGTGTGCCACAAAAACATAAAATCATTCACTATAACATAACCCATGAAATAAAATGGGTTTCTTAAACATCATTCCATCTATAAATAATCCATATAAAATATCATTCCATCATCAACACAATAA
The DNA here is from genome assembly GCA_963277665.1 of Viscum album. NCBI lineage: Eukaryota > Viridiplantae > Streptophyta > Magnoliopsida > Santalales > Viscaceae > Viscum > Viscum album. The sequence continues at coordinate 1,979,465,329 of OY728143.1, read as the reverse complement.
ATAATATTAATAATAGTAGTATAAATATAACCCTATTTAATGAACACCATCTTAGATTGAAAATAATTTTGATAAAACATTTGAAATTAATTTTGTGGGAAATATCCTTTCTTCTTCAAAACCATATCATTTAAAAAAATGCCAGGAAATTTTTAAAGATAAGAATTTAGGTTAAAATAATATTGAAATCATATAGAGGAAGCTTCATGGAAATAAGGTGTCATGAAACTGTAAAAATCCATTCATGACGTATAAGTTAAACAACATTTTCCTCATACTTTTTCTAGAAAAGTCAGAAGGTACCTCAAATTAAATAACGGCAAAAGAATCCTTCCATACCATTTAAAAAATTTACCAAAGGGTAAAATTAACTTTAAAAAATTATATAATAATATAAATAAAGTTACATAATTAGGAAACATGGATTCGGATGTTAAATATACCCCATAAATACCAACGTATAAACAATCTCGGATAAAAATGAGATTATAAAATTATCCCTTACCTTAGGTATGATATGATTCGTATATATATAAACCTCATATATATTGATTTAAATAATGTTACTAATTTATTATATAATAATTTTCATTTTTCTTATAACATTTATGATCATATTTTCATCTATTTGTTAGTAACATTTCATTGTTACTCTTTATTCGAGAATTAACTAATTTATATTATTATGTATATTTTATGAGATAAGTTATAATTAATATTTTAGTTGAATTTTATATCATTTAAAACTTGTAATTAGTATAATATATATCATATTTATTCATTCAATTTTTTTATATAATAATGGTTTAATGATAATTATGTAGAACGAATCACATCTCCCCATGGAGACAATAAACTGTATGTACGCACGAGTGACGATATCATTCCCATAATTAATCAATTATATTGAATATGATAATTTAATGAATATTTTAATTAGTATCATATACTTATTATTACCACCAGTATTCCCATCCATGTAAGGTGGTGGGGAAAAACAAATTACACTGATGTGTAGAGACGGTAAGCTGTATGTGCACACACGCGGTGATTTTGTTTTTCATAGATGGATAGAAGGTGGCATAAGGTTGTTTAATATTTTTAATAATATATAAATATATAATTCATACTGATGTTATTAATATATAATGAAACAACTAATGAAGAGGAAGTGTAAGAAGAAATAAATTTGAATGAATCGGTTGAAGAGATTACCTCTTCCTCGACGTGGTTCCTTTAAATTTCTTATTCGGGCAATAGAGTTGGTGTTTTGAGAAGACCGGAAACTCTAAAATGTAACTAGGGAAGTTGTGAAATTAAATGGGTAGGGTTTGTATAAGAATTAAGACACAAAATATAGTGAAGAGGAGAGGTAGGAAGTTCCCATTTATAAAAGACTTGAGGGACACTTTAGGAAACTCACAAAATATAAATTTATTATAAATTTTATGTCAATTAAAAATGGTCCAAAAAATATTTAATTAGAGGATAATATGATTTTGGTTCGAATACCCATCATCTAATATTTTTTAGACAAGCTTTTAATATTTTTGTTACCTTTATATTTTTGATGTAACTGTTATTTTACCCTTTTTAATCTTACCGTGATATCATGTTATTTACACATTGTGGGTTAATGTAATTACCAAATCATGTCAAATGACCCCAAAAAAAATATTTATGACATATTTTTACATTTATTATCCATTTATAAGAAACCAATATATTTAGGAATTTAATATGAATTACTAAACTATTTAATGTTTTATGTTATGAATTGTGTAAATTTTTGACAGTATTCATACTTGAAATTTTTAAAAAAATCATTACATCTTGATTCCATCAAACTAAAAGAATTAACTCATAACTAATATTTAAATTTCATATAAAAACTCGTGGATGGCATAAAAATGTTAAAATTAAATTTATGTATATATTTATAATTTCATTTTTTGACTCTTTCATTAATGAGGTAATCACTAAATCATAATTATGTCATAAATAAATATATTTATCTATTGTCTAAAAAAATATAATTAAAATACCATGATGTAAGAAATATTTTTATCTTTATAATGAAGATTCATATATATAAAGAAAAGTTATATAACTCTATATTAAAATGTATTTTGTAAAAGATATATTTTTCTGTTATAATTATCTTTACATTAAATTAATTCTTATAAAATGTCATTTTCACAACCAAGTGAATCCATGTGGTCCCAAAATAGACCCATGGATACCCATGGTCGGAAATATCTCATTCAATAGGATTAGGACATGTTTTAGGGTAGTTTTTTACTATTAATTGTTTTACCCTTATTTACCATATTTACCCTTTAACCACAGCAAATAAAAATAATTACTAAAGTTACTACTCCTAATGTCAAAAAATAAAAGGTACCTATTCACACAATATGGAACTTCTGATTCCAAATATGGAATACATTTTTGTATAATCAAAACACTTAATTTTCAGTAATTAATTTAAAATTAATCTTATTGTTGAAATGAGAAAACGAGTTTTGAACGTTAAAACATTACAAAAGATTTAATTGTTTTTACATGTGAATTCAATTTAAAGTTAATGATACTAAAATAAAATATATTAAATGGTAAATATATATTCTGTTTATACTTTAAAACCATTAAATATTATAATTTAACTATATAAATTATCTCTATGAAAAAAATTGTTTTTAGTTAAAATTTTGTGTATTTTTACTATTTATCAAAACATTAAACTTATCAAAAATTTATCAGAAATTTATCCATAGTGAAATATCATATCCCCCTTAAAAATATCATATTCGATTTTTCATATAGAAATTCTTAATGTCTGAAAATCTTAATTTAAAATAGGTGTGTCCATTAAAATGATTAAAAATTTACATTTTAAAAAAATTGGTTCTTATACATAAAATAGGGTTTTATTCATACCATATGACTAAAATATTCATTGGATGAAAATATAAAATATTTTATTAAGTATTTAACACATATATATCACATTAATTTCATTAACAAATGTAATTTACTCAAAAAAAATACAAATATCTAATTTATTTATATTTTTAATAAATAATTAATAGCCAATGAATTCATAATGTATTTTCAAAAGTTAGTTATAATTATTCTCGCTAACCAAACAGCTAGGATATAATGGTAATATAATATTAAGGTCTTCTCGTGTTTTTTTTTAACTGACAATTACGTGCAAATAAAGTTATTGAAGAATAAAAATTATATAAAGAAAATATTTCATAAAAACATTTGGGTGTTAAATTCTACCTGTAACGCCCCCACAACATTTACCCAAAGTCGGTGCATTATTGTATAACATTGGAATGATCAAAATAAATCATGTCCTAAAATAAATATATGTTTAGTAGCCTTGGGTGTACTAGATACATATATAAGTTTCACATTACATTATGAAATAAAAAAATCGTTTTCTCTCCATTGAATACACTCACATTACTTAGACTATCCCTATAGGTCAGTCTTAATATACTTCTTCGCATCCTAGATAAAATAAAATGTAAGAAATGTGTGAGTTCATATGCTCATTAAGGATAAAAATATAGCTGATACTATCATAAATAAACATAAAAATTTAAGTTAATGTATAAGACTAAAACACAAGACTTTTAAACTTAAACATTATCATAATATGGAAGAGATAAATCAAATAATTCCACTTACTTATTCACATGTATATTCTACAATGTAATATCAATAACTAATATCATAATGATGGATTGTATAATTTCAGACATCTTAAACACAATGTCAAGGCCTTGTGCCAAGACCCTAAATATAAATTTTGTCTGGCCTTGTGCCATGACATTAGTATGTCTCATGACACCTATCGATGAATCGAGGGGATATTGAGGGCCCCTCCCATCACTTATTATGTCCAATGCATTCCTCATATGAAAAGGGTGAAACATAATATAAACATTTATATTAAACTAACATACGAAATGTTAATACTTTAACCATAAACTTTTAATGACATAAAAATAGCACACACACAGTCAAAAATATCATAAAATATCAATAAAACACGAAATATTGTATCATAATAAATAAACATAAATTAAACATAAAATCCAACAATAGATGTTGACATATATGAAATCAATCCAAAAACTATTTGATAGAAATATATCTTTCAAGATTGAAATCATTTAAAATTGGCATAACTATAAATGAAAACATTTATTTTGAAAATATTCATGTATTCTTGTAAGGGAAGCTCTGAAGGTGTTATAATGGAGGAAAATATCCTCACCCGCTGTATAAGATAAAAACACATTCTTTCCTTAATTTTGTCGAAAAGTTCTTAAAGGACCTTGTTTGGAAAATGATGGAAATATTTCTTTCAAAAACATTTTATAAAAAGTCAAACTAGGGTATAAATGACTATATCCCATTATCTAGGAAATAGTAAAAAAATGTAATATATTTTTAAGAAACATGGATGTGAATGATAAGAAAGTCCCAATAGATACATACTTATAAACAACTTGAGATAATAAAGAGATTAACCCTTAGCGTGTAATTTTACTTGGTTGAGGGTAAATTAACCTACAAAATAATGGTTAAATAATTGTTATTAAATTATACCAAAAACAGATACATTAATATGATATCATATATGATCCTTTAATATTGATTTGTTAAAAATATATTAGTATTTTCATTGTTTTGGGTATTAACTGATTCATTTTCCTTCATATTCTTCGTTAATTAAGTTAGGTTTGTTTTTTATAGGATGTATTTGATTTGTTTACAGAATGATATAACTTTCTTAAAAATTATTTTTTTTAATCATCAAATAAAAATTATTTTTGAATGGTTATGATGGGGGAATGAAATCTTATCGCATTGTGGAGATGGTAAGCCATACGTATGCACGAGCGACAATATAATTCTATTGACGGTGAAATTGTATGTAATTAGACGGTATATTATATATACAGAATCGTTATCGTTTTTTATTTTTTTATTTATGTCAATTATACTCATTATTATACCCATCGAAATAATGAAGTGGTGGATCACAAACTACACCACAACAAGTAGACATTAAGCCATATGTATGGACGTTTGGTTACATTTACATTCATAGGATGGATAAAATAATGAATATGGATGTAAAATATTTATAATAAAATATCATTATGTAGAAGGTACTAGAGTTATTATTTTAGTATGTAAACAATAATGAAAAAAGAAGTGGAAGAAGAAAATAACTTTGAAAGGGGTGATGAAATAATTACCTCGTCTTCGGGTGCTTCCTTTTGATTTTAACAAAAGGGATCCTTAGGTTGGTATTTTGATCAAAGTAAGGCCTCTAGGTTGAATTGAGGGTAGTTGGGAGGATATTTTAATAGGGGTTTGTAGAGAAAAATAGATTTGGTGGTGTAATGTTTATAGAAGGGGAAGTACCCTTTTATAAGAGAGGTGAAAGGCACTTTAGGAAGAGTATGAAATATTAATTTATTATAGAATCATTTTCGGTTTCTAATAGATAAAAATTGATTTCGTTTGAGGATAAGGTGGTTTTGGGTCAAAATCCTAATGATTTTTTGAAATCTTTATGTCACCATATTAACATTATTATTTAGATTTAACTCTTAGTTAAATAGGTCAACTTTTAGTATGTCTTCATGTATTTTTATAGTACATGGTTAATATACTTACTATAAAATGACATGCGAACCTCAAGTGGTTCATAAATGATATATATAAGATTTTCTATGTATTTTTTCATATTCTTATATTTATAAGAATATTATATAATTTAAAAATACAGTATTATTTTAAAACACATTTATGTCAATTTTCAAACTATTTAGTATTTGGTTTTTGTGAAAGTCGTAAAAACTTTATTAATTCGAAATAAATACATATAACCAACCTTAACATGTCATATTCACCTATAAAATTATTTTATGGCATTATAAGGTTCAATTAAAATTTATATTAATATTTATAATATCAATTATTTTAATATTTCATGAATAATGTAATTACAACAACATCATTGTGTCAGAAATAAATTTAATTATTTAATGTATAAAAATTATACATAAAATACCATGATGTATGAAATATTTTCAGATTTATAAGGAATATTTATAGTTGAAATTCACTTATGTATAACACAATATTAAAAATTGTTTAGTTATTATAATTTGAATTTAACACTTTTAACACTTCTTTAAATAAAATATTATAAATTTTATAATCTATTCCAGGTGGATCAAAAAGTATCCTATTTTTTCCTAAGGTTTATTTTGATCGAAATATACTTATCCAATAGAATTAAGACATGTGATGGGGTAATTATAATATAAGTTTTACCTTTAATTACCCAATTAACTTTTAATCATGGTAAATAAAATTCAAAACTTACTATTCACCAAAATTTATTTTCATCATATTAAGCCACATTTCACATACTGATGACAACCATTTCTATTGGAATTTTGAAATTCAATTCAGAGAAGTGATAAAATTGTGTTTTATGCATATTTGAAACTGTTCATAGAAGGTGGGTAAAAGTCTTTAAAAAGTTTAATAAAATTTTATATGTCAAATCTTATTATAAAATGACTCCAATGAATTAAATTATACCAATATAGGTGTTATGTATCTATTCTTAAATTAAAATAAATTATAATTAGAAATTAATTATTTAAATAAAAAGTTGGTTTTAAATAATAATGCTGCATTTTTCACTATTCATCAAAAAATTGAATGTTTTTATAAAAATATCAAAAAAATCACCATTAGCTGATTTTGATATTATGAATCCAAAATGGAAGTCTATTTTACCAAATTCAATTACTAATAGTGTCAAAGTTTATTTTATTGTTTTTTACAAAAGGATATAAAAAGTAGTTCTTTTAGGTAAACAGTTTTTCTAAATATATAACTATTTTAACAAAATAGTAACATTTAATTATAAATATGTTTTATTTATGTGATGTCATTGTAAATAAAATTTTAATATTTTCTTTTAACTATTCACATTTAAATATTTAATTGATAAATATATATTGTTTAAATAATTATTTTCCTACTGTGTTGTCTCGTAGAAACTAAATTTTGTATATAACGCAATCCATGTCAGTGTTGCATGCAGTATAAGCTATTGAATTACTTTAAATAAATAACTTCATATGAAATATTGGGGTGTTAAATTCTACCCCCTTTCAAAAATTGTGTCCCCATAATTTTAAAACTGGTCTAGGAATCTTTATTGAATGTCCCACATCAGAAAATGAGTCAATTAAACTATCACTTTAAAAGAAAGAAAGAGAAGTACAAAGGTCACCCGAGATAACCCATACTCAGGTTCCATATAGGAAAACATGGATATGGAAGAGAAAATAAACCATCAAGTTGTAATGTAGAGTGATAATAAACACGTTTAGGAGAAAGATAACTACCATAAAACCATAAACTTGTGATGAGTAAAATAGTCTTTGATTACCCAATAAGAAAAAGTAAACAGACAACATTTTTGTTTTAAGTTTCTTTTCATAATGTTTTATAATTTTTTCATGATATTGACTAAGAACATAAGTAGATATACAAACTTTTCTAGCATAGTTTCATTTTTTAATAAATTTCAACCACAAACTCATATTTTCTCTAGATGATGAGTGTTCATGAAAAATTGTTCACACCTGAAGTGCTAGAAATAACTTCTTGATAATCACATAATACACTAATGATGAACTATATATTTCCCTTGTCTTTCGACATTAACAAAAAAAATGGTCAGTATAAGATTAGATGATCCTCAAAAAGTATAATTCTTTACAAAAAGAAATACTACTCTTAATCTCCAATATTAAACAAAAAATACCCAATGTTCAACAAAGACCATTAAAAAAATAATGGTCCTCAAAATTCTTCAAAATTATCTAAACTATGTTTGAAACCCAAAATTCAGATGGATTTGATCACAAAGTCTTCCATGATAAATCAAAACATTTATCTCCAAATAAAATCAACTACTCTAAAAGTTTCACACTTAAAATAAATTAACCTAATCACAAATTCTCTATGATAGGATAATCATTTCTATATAAAACTAAAATCTCTATATGTGCACAATAAAAACATAAAAATACATTATTACTCATCAAATGAAATCCCGTAGTATTTTATTTTCCTAATGTATTCAGGGTTTCCAAATGAGAAAACGTCTTCGAAAATAACATTTATATCATAATCGCCAAATCATTTTCTAATACTAAGGATATCAATTTGATAAATCATAAGTCCCCAAAATCAAAATATTATTGATCCATTAAATTATTTAACTAGAAAATTAGTCATACTAACCAGTGATTTCATGTAGTACAGTGGTATGCGATAAATTCTAGTTTCACTTTAGTTGTAGGTCTGATTCCTACTGCTTTGTATGACATGGCGGGTTGTCACACAGTCTGCGTGTTGTCCTTTTTCAAAAAGTATATAATTTTATAAAACTAAATAAAATGAGATAAATTCATCAAAAATAACCAACTTCTATTTAAACCACAATTGCTATCTTATACCTCACATTTTCATCCCAAAAATTAATAACCTGTAATTGACTCAAATTCAAGGTTCATATAAACCAAAATTGTATTTTGTAACAATATCCACAAAATAAAAGATAATTCTTCATCAAAATGAATTTTCACATAAAAAATTGTATGGTTACACATACAAGAGAAAATTATTCCAAAGTAATCCCATTAACAAAGATAATTAATAATTTTCAACATATCTCCATCCATTTATTTCCACATATGTTCTTCCTTGACCTAATGGTTATCCTATAGAATATGTCATTGACTAGGGTAATGCACAGGTCCCATAAATTTATGGAAAATGATTTTAAATGGATTCTTTAGATCTTTTTTATTTTCTTCTATTGTACTATTAATTTTTCCTTGGAAATTATTTACTTTATGTCCTTATTTCCCACACAAAAAGCATTTCTTTGTTCCATTTAGACACTTTATTGGGTGTATCCGTCTACATTTCATGCCTGGTGGAAATTGAACTTTCTTTTCCCCATGGTTTATAGTTCTGGAGTGCTTATCATTCCCTTCCATTCTCTTCTTTTTTGAATTTGGGGGTTGGTTAATCTATATGTTGTTGATCATATATTTGGAAAACTGATTCGACAAAAACACAATATCTCATACACCTATCAACATTCCATTTAATTTCACATTTCCTCCACCATTCCCACCTTGTACATCATTTTCAATAGTATGATGACATCTTTAGAATCCATCCATTGACTAAAACTAGAAAGCATAGTGTGTGTAACAATAGTCATAAAATCATTTAGAGAATATCATGCCACCTTATTTTAAATATTAAACACCATATGATTAAACAAGGTTATATATTCTCATCTTGTATTAATATCCTTCAAATCATTTTGTAAAGGAAATGTGAGTTATCCTATGTATATCCCCCAAGATTTTCGAACGAGGTGTGCAGAAAGGTCTGTTGTCATGTACCATGATACCACGGGTCCACCTATCTTATTCAGACAATGGTGTATTTCTTGGAAAACTCACAAAATCTCTACATTACCATAATCCTAAAAAGTACTTCTATACTAATTCTCAAAGTCTATCTTACTATAATGTTCTATAATCAGAGTTTTTCTAAATCTATTTCCCACAGTATGTCTAAACATCCTCTAATACCAACTATAATTCCCCAACCCCAGTTACATAGAGTCAGTGCATTAATATATAACTTTTTCCTGATCATAAGAAATTATGTCCCGAAAAACCGATCAATTTACTATACTTGAAAGTACTAGATACATATATAAGTATCCCATTAAATTATAAAATTAAAGACATTATATCTCCATTGAACACACTCATGTTTTTTATCATATCCCTTCTGTTCAATCATAATATACAACTTCGCATCCTGGGAAAAATAAAACATAAGAAAGGGGTGACTCTGATGCTCAGTTAGGATAAAAATATAGCAAAAACTATAATAAATAATCATTAACATTTAAGGCAATGTATAATACAAAAACATAAACTTTTTAAATTTATACTTGAGAATAATATGACAAAGATGAATCAAATAATGACATTTACACATTCACATTGATATTCTACTAGTTGAAATATCACATTAATATCAAAAGATAATCTCATAATGATTGAATGCATAATGCTGGACATCTTAATCACAAAGTCAAGGCCTCACACCCAGACCATAAATATAAATTTTTTTAAGGCCTTGTGCCTAGACACTAGTATGTCTCATGAGACCTACCGATTCATCGAGGGGATATATCAGGCCCCGCCCATCACTTACAACGTCCAATGCATTCCTCATATGAAAAGGTGTGAAAAATAACATAAACATTTGCATTAAACTAAAATACGAAATGTTAATACTTGACCATAAATTGTGAATGACATAAAAAATAGCACATCCACAGTCAAACATATCATAAAACTTTCAATACAATATGGAATATTGTATCATAATAAATTTACTTCAATTAAACATAAAATAAAACAGTAGATGTTTCCATAAATGAAATCAATTCAAAAACAATTTGAGAGAAATATCTCTTTTTACATTGAAATCATTTAAAAGTGGCATAATTATAAAAAATATTTATTTTGAAAATATTTATATAATCTTGTAAGGGATGATTAGAAGGTGTTATCATGGTATAAAATATCCTCACCCTCCATATAAGTTAAAAAAATCCCTTAATTTAGGCGAAAAGGTCTTAAAGAACCTTATTTGGAAAATGACGGAAATATTCCCTAAATTTTTTTAAAAAAAAGTAAAGAATGGGTATAAAGTACATTAACCTATATTCTAAAGAATAGTTAAAATGTTTCGAAATAAATTTTTTAAGAAACATGGATGTGCATGGTAAGGAAGTCCCAGTAGCTACTTACGTATAAACAACCTTAGATAAAAAAGAGATTAACCCTTACCTTGTACTTTATTTAGTCGAGGGTACATTAAACAGTTGTATAATGGTTAAAGAATTTTAATTAAATTATTCCAAGACCACATATATAAATATGATATCATATATGATTCTTTAATATTTCATTGTTAATAATATTTCGGTATTATCATTGTTTCGAGTGTTAACTTATTAATTTTCCATTATATATTTCATTACCCAGGTCATGTTTGTTATGTATAAGATGTATTTGATTCATATACATAAAGATAATAATTTTTTAAAAATTATTTTTTTAATCATCAAACAAAAAATATTCTTGAATGGTTACAATGGGAAATGAAATCTCATTGTGTGGTGGAAATAGTAAGTCGTACGTACACATGAGCGACAATACCATTCTATTGATAGTGAAATCATATGTAATTGGAGAGTATATTAAATATTAAGAAAAATTAACCTATTATATTTATTATTTACATCAATTTTACTTATCAATAAACCCATCCAAATAATGAAGTTGTGAATAAAAAACTACACCACGACCTGGAGACGGTAAGCCCTACATATGCACGAATGGTGACCATTTCATTCATAGGATGGATTGAATAGTGAATATGGATGTACCATATTTATAATAACATCTCATTATGTAATAGGTAATGAAGTTATTATATAATTATGTAAACAACCAAGAATGAGGAAGTGGAAGAAGAAAATAACTTTGAAAGAAGTGATGAAATAATTAACTTTTCTTTGGGTGGTTCCTTTTGATTTTAACAAAAGGGTTCCTTGGGTTAAATTTATGTTCAAATTAAGGCATATAGGTCAAATTGATGGTGTTTGGGAGGAGATTTGATCAGGGGTTTTCCCAACCAAATGGATTTGGAGGTGTGAATTTGAGACAAGGGAAGTACCCTTTTATAAGAGAGGAGACAGACACTTTAAGAAGATCTTGAAATATTAATTTATTTTAAAATAATTTTCAGTTTCTAATATCTTAAAATATATTTATTTATAGTATAAGGTGGGGATGGGTTGAAATATTCTAAACCAATAAGTTTTAGACATGTTTATGTCACCATATTTACCTTATCTTTTAGATTTAACTCTTAGTTAAATAGTATAACTTTTTCCATGTATTCATGTATTTTTATACTACATGGTTAATATATTTACTATAAAATTTCAATCAAACCCCAAGTGGTAAATTAATAAAATGTATAACATTATCTAAGTCTTTTTTCAAAAAAGTAAATTTTTAGGAATATTATATCTTTTAATAATATAGTATTTGTTTTAAAAACTCATTCATGTAAATTTTGATACTATCTCATATTTGGTTTTTGGGGAATTCATAAAAACTTCACTACTTCAATAAAAAATCATTGAATCAACCCTAACATGTCATATTCACCTAGAAAATTCATGGATGGAATCAAAATTTTCTATTTAAATTTATTTTAATATTTATAATACCAATTATGATAATCTTTCATTAATAAGGTAAATACTAAATCATCATTGTGTCATAAATAATGTTAATTATTTAAGGTCAAAAAATAATAAATAAAATTCCATGATGTAGTAAATTTTTTATAATTTCTAATGATTATTTATATTCAAATTTATCTTATGTATAACCCCATATTGAAAATGGATTAATTATTAAAATTTGAATTTAACACTTTTAGAACTTTTTTAAATAAAATATAATAAATGGCCTAATATAATCCATGTTAATCAAAAAGAAACATATTTTTGTCATAAGTTTTATTTGGGTAGAAATAAAATTATCCAATATAATTAGGACATGTGTTGGGGAAATTATAATACTATTTTTTACCATTAATTACAATATTTACATTTAATTGTGATAAATAAAATAAAAAGTTAATATTCATCAAAAATTATGTTCATCCCATTGAACCACATTTTACATACTAATGAAATCTATTTCTTTCGGTTTTTTTAATTTCAATTCATCGAAGTGGTAAAATTATGTTTTATGTAAATTTGAAAATGTTCATAAAAGGTGTGTAAAAGACATTAAAAGGTTCAATTAAATTTTCTATGACTAATGTAATTATAAAATGACTCCAATGAATTAAATTATTCTAATATAGGTATTACGTATCTATTTTTTACCTTAAATTAAATTTAAATTAAAAAATAATTATTTAAATTAAATGTCGGTTTAAAACAATAACGCAGTATTTTTCACTATTCAACAAAAAATGAATGTTTTCAAAAAAATATCTAAAGTTCAACCTAAGCTAATATTAATATTCTAAATCCAAAAATTATGTCTATTTTAACAAATTCAATTTTAATGAGTATCAAATATTAATTTTATTTTTGTTCACAAAAGGACATAAAAAGTAGTTCTTATAAGAAAATAGTTTTTCTAAATATATTACAATTTAAAAAAACATATACATTTCATATTAAATATGTTTAATTTATGTGAAAACATTACAAATAAAATTTAATTTTTTTTTACTATTCATATTACAATATTTAGTTGATAAATATATGTTGTTTAAATAATTATAATACTAATGTGTTTTCTCGTAGAAACTAGATCTTTCATATAACACAAGCCAAGTTAGTGTTGCATGCAGTATAAGCTATTGAAGTAAATTAAAGAAATAACTTACTATGAAATCGTGGTGTGTTACCCTAGCCCCATTATACTGAATTTCTCCCATAAAAATCATCAATTTGAAACAAACAGATGAGGATACATTTTTATCATCATATCCTCAAGTTCCCATGTAACTTCTTTAAATTAGTGGTTCTTCCATAAAACTTTAACCAAATGAGTGGTCTTGTTTTATAGAACTTTTTTTGTGGTGATCCAGAATGTATATTGGTTTTTCTTCATAAGAAAAATCTTTTTTCAGTGGTATAACTTCTAAACATAGTACATGTGAAGGATCAGGTATGTAATTTATCATGGTAGATACGTTGAAAACAACATGAACATAATAGATATTCGATGGAAGCACCATTTGGTAAGCTACCTTGACAACATGATTATGTATTTTAAAAGGATCAATATACGTAGGCCTCTACTTCCCCTTTGTTCGAAATCTCATTACTCTATTCTAGGGAGATATTCGTAAGAAGGCTTTATCACCCACTCAAATGTTAGGTCTTTTTTTAGGTTATCAACATAAATTTGTTGTCGACCTTGAGATGTTATTATGAGTTTTTGAATAGATCTGACCTTTTCTTCCATTTTATCAACAAGATCATGTCCTAATTTATTTCATTCCCCAACTTCATCCCATCAAGTTGGAGTTCAACACTTCTTTCCATAGAGGACTTTATAAAGTGCCATCTGAATACTGGAGTGAATTATATAATTAAAAGAGAACTCTACCAATGCTAGGTGTTGATCCAAACGACCTATGAAATAAATAGAGAAAGCTCTAAATATGCCTTCCAGAGTATGAATTTTCATCTTATACTCATCTTCTATATGAGGATGATATGTATTAATGTATCTTAACTCTGTATCTAGAGCATGCTGAAGACTTCTTGAGAAATTTGAGATAAAACCTCGGATCCCGATGAGATATAATGGAAAGTGGTACTCCATGAAATCTTACCAATTCCTTTATATATCATGGTGTGATAATCAATAAATAAATCTTCTCTAATAGAAATGAAGTGTGCTGACATTGTAAGATGATCAAGTATAACCTAGATATGATTATTTCCTTTGGAAGTTTTGGGAAGAATAATGAAAAAGTCCATAGTGATGTTTTCCCATTTCCATTATGGTATGGGTAATGGTTGTGACATCCCCATATATTTCTATCTCTCAGCCTTAACTTTCATACAAACCAAGCATATAGAGACATTTTCAGCCACATCTCTTTTCATGTCATCCCACCAGAAGAACTCTTTCAGGTCCCTCTACATCTTTGTGCTTCCAAGGTGAAAAGAAAATGAAGAACTATGAGTCTCTTCCAATAGATATTTCATTAATTCTAGTATGGGAGTAATAAAAACCTAGTTTCTAAACCATATTATTTTATCACAATCATGGTTTAATTCAAGAACTTTTATCACTTTCTTTTGTAACTCGACACCTTCCTTCTATGCCTCTTTAATATTCACTTATATAGATGGTTAGAAATTAATTTGAGAAAGATAAGATTTATCCCCTTCCATTAAATTTTCAAGATCCATTTCAAATCCATAAATATTTAATATTTCATGATCCTCATCATGGATATGCTATCATGGTATTTTCGACTCAAAGAACCTTCCACCTTGTTCGCTTTACCAGGGTGTTAATGTATTGAGAAGTCTTAATCTTTAATCAACACCAACCATTTTCTTTGGTTCATATTCATCTAATTTTTAAAAAAATATACTTTTAACAATTATAATCAGTATAAATATCACTCCATCCAACATAAATATAATGCCTTCATATTCTTAATGCAAGGATTACCACATCTAACTCCAAATCATGTGTTGGGTAATTTTTCTCATGGATTTTCAATTGTCAGAATACATAAGCTATCACCGTATTATTTTTCATGATAACACACCCCATCCCCTTCTTGGATGCATCACAATAGATCACAAAAATTTCTCCACTACAAAGTATTGTGTGAACAGGTTCAATGGAGAACCTTATTCTTAGCTCTTTGAAATTCTCTTCACATTCCACCGTCCAAAAGAAATTAACTACTTTCTGAGTCAACATGGTGAGTGAATTAGATTATCATGAAAAATCATCCATTAAAGGTTGATAATATCTATCCAAACCAAGAAAAATTCATATATCGGCTACTATTGTTGGTCTCAACCATCATTTAATGACCACTATTTTTGATGGATCCACAGATATCCCCTCTCTTGAGATTTTGTGAGCCAAAAATAATTCTTTCTGAAGCCAAAATTTACACTTAGTAAATTTGGAAAAAAACTTCTCCATTCATAGGGTATTCGGTACAATTATCAAGTGATATTCATATTCTTCCTTTCTCTCTAAATAGACAAGAATATCGTCTATAAATACTACCACAAAATGATCAAGATAGTCTCTAATGACTCTATTCATTAGATCCAAGAAGATATAGGGGGAATTAGATAGACCAAAAGGTGTCACTATAAATTCATAGTGTCCATAGCTTGTATGGAATGTCGTATTTTGTATATCCTCTTTTTTACCCATAATTGATGATATCCTGAATGAATATCAATCTTGTAAAAGTATTGAGATCCACATAGTTGGTCAAATAAGTCACTAATGTAGGGAAGATGATATTTTTTCTAGATATAGATCTATTTATGTTCTCGATAATCAATGAAGAGTCTCATTGATCAATCTTTATTCTTAAAAAATAGAACAGGTGCTCCCCAAGGTGAGACACTAGGGAGTATAAATCCTTTATGAATATTTTGTTGGAGTTTCTTCTTCAATTTCTGCAACTCATATGGGACAATTCTATAAGGTGTCTTTGAAATTGGCATAGAACTTGGCATGAGTTCTATTGAAAATGCAGCTTCAAGAATTGGTGGATGACCTGGTAACTCATCTAGAAATACATCATCAAAATCTTGTACAGTGGGTTTATTCTTAATCTTGTGTTTCTCCCAAACCATTTCAGATAAATGACCATCAATTATTGCAATTAAGAAACATAAGATGGAAGAAATTTCTACTGTAAGGTTATATTCATCCTTTCATTGATAGATGATCATATATTGATCTGGAATGTGAAATGTGACTTCTCTTCCATGGAAATTGATATCAGGTCTATATAAAAAAATCCAATCCCTAACAAGAATCACATCCAATTCTACTACTAGAATGATCACATGATTTGAAGGAATCACTTTCCCACAAACATAAATAGGAGACGAATTATAAACTTTTTATGTGATTGTTGTTCCATTAAGAGTTGTAACAACATAGAAAACATCTAATTATTGAGGTAATATGGTGATACCCATAGAAAATTCTTTTTAAATAAAACAGTGGGTGGATCCAGAATCATGTAAGACATTATCAACTTTAGAGTGGATGGTAAGTGTACCGTTCACCACTTCATTATCATACTCCACGTATCCGATAGTAATTTCTTGCAACCTTCCTTTTTCTTTGGAATTAATAGTTTGTTGATGACGATAATCATAATCACCATTTTATTACAGCATTGATTGGAATAATTCCCCACTCTCATGCACTTGTAACATTGATGTGTAGGTAGTGAATTCTACATATACTTTTTTTCACATCAGTATACATATTTTTCCCATCACTTTGGCATTCAATTTGCTGATAAAAATATTTTCCAAACATAAAGCATTTATTAGTCCCTTTAACACAATTCACTCTATGATTCTTTCCACACATTGAGCATAAGGGAAAAATAATCTTCTTTTCAGTGTGGTCTTTACGTTTTGCTTTGAATTCAATTTTTCTATTATTTTCAATCCCATATTACTGATGGGTTACTCCAATATCCATCTCAGCCTTGAGAGAACATAGAATAATATCATCCTAGCTATTTAAGTCCTTTATAGTTAATGAACTTCTAAGACTTGGTTACAAGCCACTAAAGAATCGATCAATTAAACTCTCAGGATGGATAATGATTTCAGAAGCATACCTTGAAAGTCTTGTAAAAAAAATTCCGTAGGTACCAACAGATTCATAAAGCTTTTTCTTAAGTTCAAGGGACTCCTTCCCCGTCCTTGTTATAAGAATATGAGGAGAGTACTTTTTGCGAAATATGTTATCGAACTCATTCCACTCTAAGGACTCAATTTCATCTCTTTTCCTCATATTCTTGATATGATTCCACCATTGATCAGTTTCATATTCCAAATGATATACTACTAATATGACCTTATCATGTTCATAACATTTTAGAATTGAATATAACTTTTCAGTGGTTCTGATCCATTGTCCAGCCACAAATGGATCAGAAGACCCACTGAATAAAGGTGGATGCTGCCTCATGAAGGATACAATAGAATATTGCTCCCACCATTCCTTGTTTGGAATTCCGATATGATTCATAGGTTAAGAATGTTGTGTGAGCATGGCTACAATATTTTTCTTTCCTTCTCCCATAACATTTGGTTTATCAGGGGGACAATCATTTCATTACCTGTCACATTCAGCATTAATGTGGTTCCTCCAGGTTCCATCCATTGACTAAAACCAAGAAGCATAGTGTGAGCAACACAAATCATAATAGGAAAACCACATAGTCAAGAATAAAATTTTAATTTTGCACACTTTAGGTTTTATTCTAGGTTATCCATGGTCATTTCTAAAACACTAGGATTGTATCTTATTCTTAGACATATCATTATTGATTTTTCATCATAGTTTCCAAAGGTTACCAATACCTTTCCTCTGATACCAATAATATTGACCTATAATTTACACACATTAATATTACTTCATCTTAGAAGTATCTTTATTACAACATATAAGAAAACCATTACAGTACTATATAGGTATAGTGTCTTTATAAACTGGTAATCATAAATAATAGGCTCATAATACATCTACATTGACTACTATTTATTTCATCATAACTAGACTCATTTTTGAAATATCATACTAATACCCTTCTTTATTACCTGGGGAAGATAAAAATATAAAAGGGTGAGATAAAATGCTCAGTAAGGGTAAAAAAAGAATTATCAATCAGATCATATTCATAAGAACATAAAAATTGAAATTTGTATCCATTATATAAAAGATCGCAATATCATGTCCTGGGATAAATCATAAAATTGAAATGTAACCCAATAGTCATAACTTAAGACATAAAATTTCGTGGCATATACACATAATCATATAAAATCATTTCATATTATAAAAAGGCTCATTGAAAAGGAAATCATAGAAGAAACATTACATTACTGAACTAAGTTCACTCCTTGTTCCAACCCTGTAACACTGCACTGTATTTTATTATAGTCGCATCCATGATTATCTCAGGAGATATAAATCATTACCCAATGGATTGGAGGTAGATATAGGTCCCACTAATCTCATAATTAAACCATCCTTACGTCTGCAACAAAAACATAAAAACATGCACTATTGCATACCCCATGGAATAAAATGAGTTTTTAAAACATCATTCCATCATAAAATATCCTTATAAAATATCATTCCATAATTATCACAATAAAATAATATTAATAATATTGATATAAACATAACCCTATTTAATGATCATCTTCTTAAGTGGAAAATAATTTTGATAAAACACATGAAATTAATTATAGTGGAAAATATCTTTTCTTCATCAATTTTTTTATCAAAATTACATTAAATTTTAAAAGATACCAATTTAGTTAAAAATAATATTGAAATCAGGTATAGTAAGTTTCATTTATATAAGGCATAATGAAACCATAAAAATACATTGATGTAGTATAAGTGAAAAAAACATTATCCTCGTACATTTGTAAGAAAAGTCAAGAAGTTCCTTAAATCGAATAACAAAAAAAGATTCCTTTAGTACTTTTTAAATTATTTACCAAATGGTAATATTGAAATTAAAATTTTTTATAATAATAGAAATAATATTACATAATTTGGAAACATGTAAGTGGATGATAAATATAACCCAGAATATGCTTACGTATAAAAAACCTCAGATAAAAATGTGATTGTAAAATTATCTCTTACCGTAGGTCTGATATGCTTTGTATGTATTATAACCTTCTATATAATTATTTAGTTGATGTTATTGATTTAATCAAAAATCATAATCATTTTTATTTTAACATTTATGATCATATTTTCATCAGTTTTTTAGAAACATTTCATTGCTACTTGTTATTCTAGTATTAATTGCTTTATGTTTTTACATATGTTTTGTTGGATTAGTTCTTATTACTCTTTTTAGGTTATAGTTATATAATTTACAACATGGTATTAGTATAATATATATCATATTTATTCACTCAATTCATTTATATAATCATGGTTTAATGACGATTATGTAGAACGAATCACATCGCACTGTGGAGGCAGTAAGTCATACATAGGCACGAGCAATGATATCGTTCACATAATTATTGATTGGTATTGAATTGAATGGTGTATAGTATCTTGGAATAAGTATCATAGAGTTATTATTTCCAAATTTACACCAATACAAGTAAGGTGGTGGCAAAAAATATATTTCACCACGGCGTGGCGACGGTAAGTCATACGTACACACTCGCGGTGATTTCATTTTTCATATGATGGATAAAAGGTAAAATAGGGTTGTTTCATATTTATAATAAAAATCAGTATATAAGTGTTAATTATGTTATTAATTTATAATTAAACAACTAAATAAGATTAAGTAGAAGAAGAAATAAATTTTAAATAATTGGTAGAAGAGATTATTGCATCCTCGATGTGCCTCGTTTAATTTTCATCTTAAGGTACTAGATTTAGTCTTTTGAGAAGACCAGAACCTTTGAAATGTTACTAGGGAAATTTAAAAGATAAATTTTTAGGGATTGGATGATATTTAATGATGAAAATTGAGTTAAGAGGAGAGGTAGAAGGTGTCCTTTTATAAGAGAGAAGAGGGGAACTTTAGAAAACTCTCTAAATATAAATTATTTATAAATTACATTTCGATTAAATATGGTCCAAAATATTATTAATTAAAAGATAATATGATTTTTATTTAAATACCCATCATAAAATTATTTTTAGATATGTTTTGGATATATATTTTATCCATATTGTTTGTTTAACCCTTATTTTAACATTCTTAATCTTACCGAGATATCATGTTTTTTACACATTGTGGGTTAATGTAATTACTATATCATGTAAAAAGGTCCAAAAAAAGATATTTGTGACATATTTGGATTTATATTATCCATTTTCCAAAATCATTCATTATTTGGAATTTAATATCATTTAATAATCTATTTTATGTTTTAAGTAATGAATTATGTCAATTTTGGACAGTATTCATACTTGATTTTATTTTTTAAATTCATAACAACCTGATTCCTTAAAAACAAAGAAATTAACACATTCATAATATAAAAATGTCTTAAATAAAATTGTTGGATGGAATCAAAATGTTCATATTAAAATTTATTTTAATATTTATAAATTCATTTATTTGAATCTTTCATTAAGGCGGTAATCACTACCTCATAATTATGTTATAAATAAATATATTTATCTAATGTATAAAATTATAAATAAAAAAACATAATGTAGGGGATATTATTATATTTATAATGGATATTTATATACATAGAGATTAGTTATATGACCCTATATTAAAATCGATTTAGTAAAAGATATATGTTTGTTTTATAATTATATTTAATTTAAATTAATTATTATAAAATGTCATTTTCACATTCACGTGAATCCTAGAGGTCCCAAAATTGAACCTAGTATGACCATGGTCATAACTATCTCATAAAATAGTATTAGGACACGTTTTAGGATCGTATATAATATTTAATTATTATTATTATTACCCTTATTTAAATGATTTACCATTTAACGATGGTAAATAAAAATAATTAGTGAAGTTACTATTCATAATGTAAAAAATAAAAAGTACCTATAAACAAAATTTGGACCTTCTAATTCCAAATATGGAATCCATTTTTACAAATTAAAAACCCATATTTCATTAATTAATTTAAAATTAATCTGGTTGTTGAAATGGGAAAACAGGTTTTAAAAGTTTAAACATTGAGAAGTATTGAAATGTTTTTACCAATGAATTCAATTTAAAATTAATGATAATGATAAAAATTATATAAAATGGGAAAAAAATATTCTATTTATACTTTAAAACCATTCAATATTATAATTTAACCATGTGCGATCCAGACCCGGATTCCACTTAACGGGTGCCCTAAGCCCGATGGGCCACATAGCCTCAAGTTCATCTTCCCGAATGCCAGAGGTTGTCGACTAACAGTTAGGGTGTAGGGTGTGTTCACGGGAAGACTATTCCCTCACTAGAAGAGTATAGCACACCAGAAGGAATATTATGGAATATTAAACAATGGAAGAAATATAAATAAATAGTAGAAGAAAACTAATTCAATAGATAAGAAAGAATAACAATAATTGTATCAACTTAAGCAGTGATGATGTAATTCCATGTCACTAGAAAACTGGAAATCATGGATACAAGAAAATCAGCATAACATGTTACACTAGGTAAAATAAAACAATGTATACTCCATCCATCCTGTGATCCTACTCAGTCATCTGTTACCACACTCCATCAAAGTAGCACAGAATCATGTATTAGATGTTGCATGATTCCCATTTTCAATACCTGCAACCATATAATCTATTCTGGGTACCAAAAGGCTCCTAAATAGGGTGTGAGACAAATCTCAGTGGGTCACCTCCTATGGTGTCTATAACATCCGGCCTGTATAATGGAATATAGCAGTGTACAGGCATGTATATAGAAAGTTAAGAAAGCAATACTCTATAACTAAATAACCAAGTACCTTCTTTATCCCTCAACTGGTGTATAAACATGTGACAAGTTAATTAATTAATCAATTATTATTTAATTCTAATTTCTTACGTGGTTCATATCCAATACTGACATCACCTCGTTATAGTATAATTAGTGAATGTCTAAAGATGTAACAAGGAAACCAGACAATGATATCTAGTGAGGGAGTTCTAGGGTAAAAACCAAGGTAACCTAAACTCACAGAAAGCTAAATTATATGTATCTGAGTCTATCTAAGGAGAAAAAATGTAATGCAAGAATCATAATCCAAGGAATTACACATTAAGGTGCCTACCAAGTCTGATGTGATCGACCAAGGTAAAACATGGATAAGCAATGATCGGGCCCTATGAGCTTTCACTGTGGAACCTACTAGTCAATGCTGGATCCAAGGTGTGTATCAGAGATATCCTATAATAAAGAAATGTAACCAATGTTAGTATATCAGGAATCCAAGGAATAGTCAAGAACTAGAGTCTAGGTGGGTATCCACCTAAGAAAACCATATCCTTGAATCGTAATGGGGTTCCCGATACCCAAGGTATTTTCCTCTAAGAATCCAAGGTGAGATAGAGTCAGCCCATTCCTATTTGATATTGTAATCATGTAGTAATTCATTTGGTTCACGTCTTTACATCCATTAGGGTTGATAGGTCATGTAGAGTTGAAAACATTTATTTATTGGTCTATGACTTGTCTTCCATTAGTTTGGATAGTCCAAGTTGTGTTGCAACCATTTAATCATGTTGTAGTTATCCATTAAAGAGTATTTAGTTATTGAGGATCACTATTCTACCTTCCATCTACATGGAATGGGGATCTACGGGCATGTAACATTTTTTCAATCTCTTTTATTAAGTCTAAGATATATACTTATATACTTTCCATTTCACATTTCCCATTTAATAATTATTTGGAAGCACTTAACTTAGGCGGGTCATGTGGTGAGAATACATAGTAAATCCCATTATTCAATTCCAAGAAATAACAATCCATATATATCAAGAAGAATCACCTTTAGAAATTTCATGTAAAAACACACCCGAACGGTGGCTTAAATATTCCAAAACACTAAAAACCAAATTATGGCATGACCTTTGACTTGAGGAGAAATTAGTTGTGGGTGAAACCACTAGCTTCTAATCACATATTTGGAAATATCATAACTATATTATTTTAATGAGTATAATCATGGATTGTTAATTTAATAAACGATTTCCAACGAAACCGGTGGTCCCCACATGAACATTCCAAAATCGATGAACTTTAGGGATGGGTTATAGACCACCCACCTTAGGTTTGTACGAGTCTTCTCCGCTGTTATCGGCCCTTGATTTTCCTCAGATCAGAGTAGATCTAAGAAAAGGCGAAAAATTCACACATGGAGATATCTAGATCAATAGTAAAAGAGAAGAATAATGGATAAAGAGGACTCGAGTACATACCATTGGGCATCTGACGTGATAAACAGAATCTCAATCGTATGTCAAATGAAAGAGATCTCTAGATCCCCAATTTTGGCCTTCAAAAATATCCAAAAGGTTGAAAATGGAGGAATATACAAATGGTTATGGGATTAAGCGGAAGAATTATGGTTAATAGATCATGAAGGGTGTTTTGTAAATTTTACATAGGTTTTTAGTCTGTGAACGGTTTGCCTGCATGATTTTCCTAACCATGCGCTAATCATGTGAGACGGTTCTACCCGAAAAGACTTCCTCCACACATTTTGATCAAACTGTGTGCCACCCATTAACTGATACCAATGAAAACAGGAATTCACATAGTTTGGATTCACGACCATGCGCCTACCATGTGAGGTTCCACAATTCAAAAAAATACCTTCCACATGGTTTACTCTAAACCACGCACATAGCATGTTTCCTAAAAAAGATGGATTATAGGCTCCAATCAATCCCCAGACACCCTCTAAATCTTAAATAACTTATTAGGCATCCAAATTCGGTCCAAAATAACTATTTAGACTGAAATTTTAAAGGATCCATACCTGACTAAAATCCCAAGTTCTTACAGTCTTACCCTCTTAAAAGAACTCACCCCCTGAGTTCTACTTCCATGTTTAAGGAAATATTGTATGAGAATAGATTTTGTCATTGGGTATGTACATGGGATTCCCTCTACCACATCTCCTTCGATACTTGACCATGATGCCATAGAACACGTATGATAGGGACAAACATGACTCAGAGAGCCTTCATGCTTCGATCAAAGATGCGTACAGGATATTCAACAAAGGTAGCATCGACTTCTAACTCAACGTCCTCAGGATCCGAAGTTTGAGATGGGTCAGCATAATATTGGTGAAGCTGTGAGACATGAAAGAAGTCATGGTTCACACGGTACCTCTAAGGTTGATGCAACCGATAAGGTACCATCCCGAATCTCTCTAGAATCTTGAATAGACCGCTATAATGAGGTGTAAGCTTTCCCTGCTTTCTTAACCATCTATGCCCTAGCGGGGAAGATACCCCAAAAAAACATGATCCCCAACCTGGAACTCAAGAGGTTGTCAATGGTGATTGACATAATATTTTTTTCAAGATGAGTAGTAGTCAAATGATTTTTGATTAGCTGGTCCTATTTAGATGTCTCCTAAATGAGATGAGGACCTTGTAGGGCTGCCTCACCTGCCTCTAGCCAGCAAAAGGGTGAACGGAATGGCCTACCATAAAAGGCCTCAAAATGATCCATTTGAATCGTCTCCTAGAAACTATTATTATAGTCGAACTCAACAAGATAAATATTATTCTCCCATGAACCGTCGAAATCAAGGATGCATTCTCGGAGCACATCCTCCCAAACCTGTATTATCCACTCCAACTGTCCATCTATCTAAGGGTGAAATTTGTGCTTAGATGCACCTGGGTTCCCATATATTCTTGAAAACCTTTCTAGAACTATGAAGTGAAACAAGCATCCCAATATGAAATGATATCACATGGAACTCTTTGTAGTTTTATGATCTCATGGAAATATAGTCTTCCCATCTTATCAAATGAGAAACTCTACCAAGTAGAAATGAAGTGGGATGATTTTTTTAGTCGGTCAATGGCTACCCAGATAGCATTTCTACTACTCAACAACCTTGGTAAGATGACTACAAAATCCATAACAGTATCTTCCCATTTCTATTCTGTGACAGGAGGTAGATGTAACAAGCATCGAGGACTCTAGTGCTCCACATTCACCTACTAACAGGTGGAATGCCTAGTGAAAAACCCTATAATCAGAATTTTCACCCCAAGAAACCAATACTGTCATCGCATATCTCGATACAACTCTGTGATGACTAGATGAACTACCCACTGGGAAGAGTGGGAATATTTTATCAACTCTTATATCACATCCGTAGGAACCCAGATACATCCACATAGACTCATGACATCATCTATTTTCACATACCAATCCAAAGGTGAGTTATATTCTGATATACACTCAAATAGAACCTAGCCTTCCAGATCTGAAAACTACCTACTCTTCACCTTCTCAAGGATGGAAGATATAACTATTACGTTTGAGAGATAAGACTGCTCATGATTGTCATGAAGCTCTTGATGAAGTTCTGAAAAGAGGTCCATTAACTTCCATTCATCACTAGATTCCTATATGGCATCTATTTGATTTTTCCGACTCAATGATTCAGCATTCAAATTTAAATTTCAAAGCATATATGAAAGCTCGAAATCAAAGGATTGTAGATATTCAACCCATCTTCGCTGTCAGAGGATAAA
This sequence comes from Viscum album, assembly GCA_963277665.1. NCBI lineage: Eukaryota > Viridiplantae > Streptophyta > Magnoliopsida > Santalales > Viscaceae > Viscum > Viscum album. Next base: position 1,979,439,065 of record OY728143.1, on the reverse strand, counting down.
CTCGCGCTAAGAAAATATATATTTTGAGGCTCATGTGACACTCCTAGAAGTAATACTGGCAGCTTAGGGACCACCATTTCTAGAGAATGGTTGTCACCACCCTCCTGGTGAATGACACGAGGACGTCATAGCGACATTGGTCAAAAAATTTCCAGAAAACACCATAGAAAAAGAAAATAAGTAAGGAGATAGCATCACTAGAAGAAAAAGATAATCAGAAAAATCACTATCCAAATTACAATGCCCAAACTAACCACTTAGATGGCCAGGTATATGTAAGTTCTCTATTATATGTTTTATGTCATTTCGCAGTTAATTCTTAGGTTCACTCCATTACAATTCATAATCATGACAAGGAAGAATAAGGATGTGCAACTAATTCATTTTTTATTTTAGGATTCACTTTATAATGGAAAGTCATTTCCGATGAATTAGTGCCCATCCACCTATTACCAAAAATGAAACCGATTTACTTATAGCATTATGGCTTGACTAGGTAAATTACTCATTCCAAACCATGAGAGACCATACACCTCATGAATTGAGACATGAAATCACTCAATGAAAGCCAAAGTAATATAAGTACTATGAACTATCACTACATCACTCAACAATCACATGCATATTACGAAATTGAAAGAAATGAAAAGAAATTAAACGCACCAATATGGCATGGAAATATGCAAGACATGTGAATTCTAGGATCTAATCATGATGTATTTAGCAATACTCATTTCCCTCATATCATCAGTCCAAGGATGAAATAAATTACCAAAGAGTAATGTCGAAAATCACCACACAACATGTGAGTCAACAAACGGTGAAATAAAAAATGTAACGGGGAAATAGAACAATCGTAGCATTATACATAACTTGGATTTTACCCCGAACATGGGTTGGTGGTTCCCATGCACGAATTATGACCATGTCCCAATAATTACTATTCCCCAGTCAATTTTTTTACAAATATTAAAGCATGAAAAGAATCCACCTTTGATACCACATCGTGATCACCTGTCCTGGATGCCACTTAACAGGTGCCCTGGCCCCGGTAGTCCACATGTCCTTAAGCTCATCTTACTGAATGCCAGAGGCTACTAACTAGCAGTGTGGGACTAGGGGGTGTATGTGGGAATACTATGCCCTCATTAGAAGAGTGTAGCACATCAAAAGGAATATAAATGAATAGAATGTAGCATAAGAAATATAATTAAGTAGCAGAAGAAAACAAGTGAAATAGATAAGAAAACATAATAATAACAGTACCAACATCAGCAGTGATGAAGTAATGTCATTCCATTAGAAAACTGGAAAGCATGGATAAAAGAAAATAGGCATAACATGTTCCACAAGGTAAAAGAAAATAATGTATTCTCTTATCATCCTGATATCCTACTCAATCATCTGATATCAAGATCCATCCTATCAGTACACAATCAAGTATTCGAAGTTCTATGCTTCCCTTTGTCAATAACTACAACCATGTAATATACTGAAAGTACTGAAATACACCCAAAAAGGTTTTGAGATAAATATCAGTGGGCCACCACCAATGGTGTCTATAAAATCTGGCACGTGTAATGGAATATAGTAGGGTGAAGGCATTCATAAATAAAGTAAATCAAATAGTATTATATAACTAAATAACCAAGTACCTGCTTCATCCCGCGGCTGGTGGCTGAACATGTAACTAGTTCATTAATTAATCAATTACTATTCAATTCTAATAGGTCACATGAGGCATATCAAACACTGGAATCACCTCTTGATATTATAAGTATTGAAGGTCCCAAGACATAACAAGGAAACTAGATAATGATATTTACTGAAGGAGTTCTAGGAAAAAAACCATGGTAACGTAAACTCAAGGAAAGTTAAATCAGTGGTATCTAAATCTAGCTAAGGGATAAGAGTGTAATCCGAGGAGCGTAATCCAAGGAATTACACAATAAGGAACCTAAAAAGTCCCAGGTGATTGACAGAGCTAAAATGGGGCTAAGAAATGACATGGCCTTATTGTATTTTATCATGGCACCTACTAGTAAATGCTTGATCCAAGGAGTGTATCTGATGTATCCTGTAATAAAGAAAGGGACCCAATGATAGTATACCAGGCATCCAAGTAATATACAAGAACCAGAGTCGATGTGGGTATCAACCTAAGTAAAGTGTATCCTTTAATCGGAATGGGGTTCCCAGGACCCAAGGTATTCTCCTCTCAAGATCCAAAGAGAGCTCGAGTCATTCCATTCCGATTTGATATTGTAATCATGTAGTAATTCATTTGGTTCAAGTCTTTCCTTCCATTAGTGTAGATAAGTCAAGTAAAGTTGATACTATTTATTTATTGGTCCAAGCATGCTCTTCCAATAGTGTGGATAGGCCAAGTCGAGTTGCAACCATTTAATCATGTATTTGTAATATATTAATCCATCATCCATTATTGAGGTTCACTCTGATTCCTTCCATCAACATGGAATGGGGTGCTACGGGAATGTAACCTTTATTCAGTCTCTTTTATTAAGGCCATGTTATATACTTATTATAATTTCCATTTCAAATACCACATTTAATAATTATTTGAAATCAAGTGCCTTAGGAAGGTCTAGTGGTGAGCAGACATGGTACCTTCAATTATGAAATTCTCATTAATAACAATCCATTTATAATTTAAAGACTCACCTTTAGAAAGGTTAAGTAAAGGCATGCCCAAATGGTGTCTCAAATATGGAAAAACACTAAAAAATCAATAATGACATAAACATTGACTTGAGGCAGATTGAGTTGTGGGTGAAACCACTGAAAACTAATCACATATTTGGAAAGAGTATTACCATACGATTCTAATGAGTATAATTGTGGCATGTTAATTTAAAAAAATGGTTTCCAATGATACCAGTGGGCCCCATATGATCATTCCAAAAACAAAGAACATTAGGGATGAGTTATAGAACACCCACCTTAGGGTTTTATGTGTATTCTCATCCGGTATCGTCCCTTGATTGGCCTCAGATCGAAGTAGATCTAAAAAAGGTGAAAAACACTCACATGGTGATATCTTGGTAGAGGGTGAAAGAGAAGAAGAATGGATTAATAGGGCTCAATTACTTACTATTCCACATCCAACATGATGAACATAAGATCGATTAGATTTCAGAAGAATGAGATCTCTTGATCCCTAGATTCAGCCTTCAACAACCTTTAAATAGGGGAAAATGGAGGAAAATCCTGATGGTTCTCGGATTGGGAGGAAGAAGGAGGATTAATAGATCATTAAGGGAATTTTGGATATTGTACATAGGTTTTTAGCCTACACACGGTTTTTCCACATGGTTTTTCAAACCATGTGCAAACCGTAAAAGATGATTCTTCCAAAAAAATCTTCCTCAACACATTTTGATCAAAACGTGGGCTAACCATGCACGATAACCTAGGAAAATCGGTTGTTCCCTTACTTTGGCTACATGACCATGTACCAACCATGTGAGGTTCCACTTTCCGAAAAAAAAACCTTCCACACAATTTGGAAAACCGTGCGGAAATCCAGCATAGTTCACTCTAAACCATGCGCAGAGTCTGATTCCTCCAAAAAGATGGGTTCTGCGCTCCGAACAAGCCCATGAAACCCTCAAAACCTTAAATAAATCATTAGGCATCTAAATTATGTCCAAAGTAAATATTTGGATGTAAATTTTTACAGATCCATACCTGAGTGAAAAATTGGGTTCTTTAAAAACCATATATATTATCTCGATGAAAATTTTATTTTAAATTAAAATTTAGCATATTTTTACTATTCATAAAAACATGAAAATTTTCTAAAATTTATTAGAAATTTATCTAAAGTAAATTTTTAAATCACGCTTCAAAATAACATGTTTACGATGTCATATAGAAATTACTAATGTGTCAAAATATTAATTTAAAATGGATTCTCCATTCAATGGTGTTAAAATAAACCTTTTAATAAATAGGTTCTTATACAGAAAATATGGGTTTTATTCATACCCTATGACTAAAATATCCATTGAATGAATATCAAAAATATTTTATTAAGTATATAGTTGATAAATGTCTCATTAATTCCATTACCAAAAGTAATTTGCACCAAAAAAATGCAAATATCTAATTGATTTATATTTTTCATAAATAATTAATATCCAATGAATTGATAATGCATTTTCATAAGTTAGTTATAATTATTCCCTCTAACCTAATAGCTTAGATATAAAAGTAATTTTATGATAGAGGCATCCCAAGGTTCATTTAAACTCACAATTATGTGCAAATAAAGCTACGAAAGAATAAAAATTATATAAAGACAATATTTCATAAAGACATCTGGGTGTTACACCAACACTATCATATATCGTGCTATAGTAAAATTCAAATACACTAGTTTAGATACAAAATTAGACAACCCAATAACATATAAATCATTTAAAAATAATTAGTTTTTGTATCTCATGAAAATAACATAATTTAAAAACCCAATTGTTTAGCCTCATTTTATATTTTCATCATATATATATCATTTCATATAATTGGGAACATTTCTCTATAGTTTTTATACCCTATTCCTCCTTCAAAACAAATCATATATGACACTCTAGTTATAATATATGGAATATAAAACATAAAAAATGGGTCATCTAAAATTCTCATTAAGGTAAAGTCTTCTAAATGATTCAACATGTATGTTATATGTTCATGTAGTTGTAACTAATTAAACATATAAAATGACATAAATGTGTATAATAATGAGATAATGATCAAGGTCTATGGATGATAGCAGATGAATATAACATAAAAATTTTAAATAAACATAATTATATGTTATAATAACATTTTTATCACATCACTATCATAATTATTTCCATGTATAATTATGTGAATATATCTTTACTACAGTTATGTTCATTCATATTCTTCATAACTTATCTTTACTACAATTATTACCTAGTAAAAAATCATCACCTAATGATATGTAAAACATTAACCAATTCTTTGGATGGTTTTATAGAACCGAAACTATATTCATATGTGTGTCACATTAAATCAATTATTCATCATACCATAAGTAGATCATTGAATGAAAATGGATTTGATAACATTTTCATTTGGTATATCATAAAATGACCCCATTAATTTGATCTTCTACTACCAAAAGATTAATAAAAAATAATGGGTTTTTTAAAAAAGAATTATTTTGAAATTTATGAAACATAACTCTATAAGATATTGACCTCTTTGAAATAACTATTAAAATAGATGTAAATAATTAAAAGTGTTCTTAGAAAACATTTCTAGTAATTATTATAAATGAAATGTTAGGATTCTTGAAAAAAGATATGTTTTTAAATGGTATCATGAAAAATAATTGAAAATCATTATTTAAAATAATCCTCAATAATAGAGCCCTAAAAAGGAATAATGGTTATCCATGTGAAATTTGATGTTGAACAAAAGATATACAATCACGAAATGAATTTTTATTCAATATTTTGTGTAATAATTATTGAAACTCACATCAAGTAATAGAGTAAGTAGTTTTCCATTTGAAAAAAAGGTAAGGAGAATCATAATGATATTAAGAAAAAACAAATATTTGGATTTTAATATAACAAATGAGATCATTGGAAGGAATAAAAACATGGAAATAGAAGAAGAATAGCTTTTTATGAGGATAAGTTTAATTGAAACAACGTTATACTTCAATGAGAGTGAAATTCATTAGATAATAAGATTTAAAAAATAATAATTTTCCCTTTGATGGATGAGAGATTACTATATAATAAAATATTATCATAGAAGAATAAAATAATTTAATATTGAAATTGATGAAGAAATTTTACAACTCAATTAAAATATGAATAGTGGGTAAATATATATGAAATAAAATTGAAAAAATATATATAATACAAATAAATTCATGATGAATGGAAATTGAAAAGAAAAATCCATTTTAAATTAGCAATACTTGAATTATAAAAATAAATGAAGGAACAAGACATGGCCAAAAAAATATATTGAATTCAATGAAAATAAATTTTAATGTAAATTTTATTTAGAATTAGTTATATTATATCGAGTAAAATATGGTGCACAATATGAAACATGTCTCAGTAAAATGAAATGGAGAAGTAGAAAGCCTTACCTTTAATCTCAACTTCAATGATTGTTCTTCAAACTTTTGTATAGTAAAAATAAATATATTAATAAAATAATTATAAAACTTATTTATAAATATTAATTTATAGATTGATTTATAATAATCATTCATTATACATTTATTCATAGTTAATTTTCATTTATCATAGGATGTAATAAATTCTTATTGTTTCATACATGTTTTATTATTGTGAAGTTGAACCACATTTCTTTTTTAGAAATGTCTTTTTCTTAGACCAGAAAAACTTTAATTTTTTAGAGTGTTTTGGGATATATTTTAATATAATTTTATTTAGATAGAAGTCATTTGGTGGGAGGAGAAGTAGGGTGGTTAATGGTTCCATTTATATGTGTGTGTGGTGACATATGTTTTGTAAATACTCATAATATTATATTAAATCCAGTTAAAATAAAAGAATCATAAAAAGTGGAAATTATTGATATGGGATGAGTACAAATTTATTAACCTATCATTTACAAAAATAATTGGTAGTTTGGACATATTTTGTGTCATTCCACCATCATTTGAATTTTTACTATGACTTGTTTTTTCCGCAATAACAAAAATTTCAAAATGGGTAACTTATTTTTATTACTAAAATTTTAGTGTAAATTTTTATATAAATTTAGTAATATTATTAAATAAATTAAATACCATTTTTATATATTAAAATTTAAACTGTGATAACATTAATTTTCAAAAAGAAGATTTTTTGATAAAACGGTTTTAGAATAAATATAACTTAGGTTGTAAAATATCAATTATAGGTTTCCCAATTAAAATGAATATTTTTATAAGGTACAAGTTTACCTATTAGATATTTATTCAGTCAAGAAATATGTTTTATAAATTTTAAATTCATTCTTATATCAAAATGATCATATAATGGTCACATTATTTATATAAATAATAATTTTCACTATTTATCTATAAATCAATTATTTCAAAGAAATAATGAAAAGTGATAATAAGATAATGTTTTCATGATGAATTCAATAATTATGTTCATTTTATCAAAAACAAACTAAAAAATTTAATAATTTTTTTAAATGAAAACAATAAATTTATGGAAATTAGTTTTTTAGGAAAATAATTTATTAAATATTAACTATTCTAATTTTTTTAAAATTTATCTTCTAATTGATTTTTAATCTATTATTCATAAAACAATTATTGTAATTATAGATTATCAGATTATTGCAGTTCAATTAGAATTTATATACCATAAAAAGTTGTCATTGAAAATGCATTTTAAAACATAAAAAATCATATTAGGTGTTTATCTATAATAATTTAATTTAATCCATGATTTTGTATTATTAATTAATATTATTTTACATTAAAAGGTAAAACTATGAAATTTACAAAATAATTTTGTTATATATAAATTTATTATTAAATTAATAATTACATTTTTATATCATACTATATTTAATTTACATAACTCCCAATATCCTTAATAATGGCGGCTTCTACTTGTTGATTACATTTCATCTACTTTCATCACTGATATTTTAATGTGGATACATATATCTATACCACCCAATTAAATGAAAATCTTAAAATTTTTATACCTTATTTACATCATTTTTAATTTTAATATAGTGTTTCATATAAAGAATGTTATTTCAAATATAATATATTTAATTTGAAATTAATATTAAAATTTTATGTTTTTATATTCTTATATCCTTAAATAAATTTAATCATCAAAATATAAATTACTAATTACTAATTAAAATACATGACAGTATCATAGAAATTGAAAAAACTCAAGTTATAATTTCTAGAGATATATAAACATAAAAACTAAGGGTATATAACTTTTTACTCAAAATAGATTTATCACAAATATTTTCTATTATATTTCAATAAATTGAGCTAAGAATCATTCATTATTTAGTTTAATGGATTCTCTAATTGAATTTATTTTCCTAAGAAGAATATAAAAATACATAAACATATAAATGGCCATAGGTTGGGTAGAAATTTTAAATGTGATTTCCTAATGTTGGTAATTGATAGGGATTTAATGTAAATATAAAAAATCTACATTTAAAATTTATCCAAATTGAGATTATGAATAATTAATAATATTTCCATGAAGTATATTCCAATAAATATCAACATGAGATGCAATAATCACATCAATGGAATATTTTATTAATAATCACTTAATCAGGGTTGTGATTTAATTCTTATAGAAACCTTCTATGATATACAAGAGTGTCTATAAGAAAACTCTAACAAGACATCAATAACACTTGAGAAGACGTTAAGTGTGTCATAATTATCATGATATACATTATATATATTCATATTATAGTCACTTATTTATTCCCTTTTTATAAGAAATAACCAATTCTTACCATCCTTGTTATCCCTTGGACTAGGAAATTGACTTCGATAATGCCCGAGAACCCCATAATTGAGATAAAATATTAGTGATACGTTGGACTGAAATTTATTTACCTATATCCTGTTAACTAAACTCTTCAGTTTTCCATTGAAATTTGTTTCTATTTCCAACATTTATAAACATAAAACACCTTCTAGTTTCCTTGAGACAATTAATTAGTGATTTTTACCATATTCTTGACATATAGAAATTTGAAAATTCATTACTTCATGGTATTTATATATAAAATATCCTTGAATATACATCATTAACATCATTTTTTTATTTGAAAACTATACTATATAATTTTTTTATTCATAACTCCTAATATCTAGTTTGGTGTGACCAGAAGACTTCTTCATGAAGTACTTTTTTATTTTGGGTTGTCATTCTTAAAATCACTATATTGTCTATAGACCCGATTTTAACTTTATTAAATATATTTGTATCCATTTAATAAAAGTGTGGAATTTTATTGAAATTAATGTTTGATTTTTTATTCATAAAAAAAAGATAGGTGCTAACATAGTTGAAAAAAATCATAAATAACATATGTACTCAAACACAAAAATTTCTAGGACTCAATAATGGAAATTCATTTTCAAGTTATTATTAGGTTCTCTAAACATACCATAAAAATGTACACAAATAATTTATAATAGTTCAAAATGATCATGTTAATCAACTAAATCATAACCCTTAAAAGTGGTAAACTAGATATGCAATGAAGCCTCTATGACTTTAACAATGTTTGGATTGAGGTAATAATCAACCTGAAATTTCAAAGTTATTACACCCTAGTTCATTACTTCCTGATACTCTATCCCTTTTGTTCATATCTATGATGGGATGTAATTGTCAAGGAATTGTACAATCTATATTTTAACAGAATACAAGGATTTAATTCTATATATTGGAACATCCCATGGGGTTTCACCAACATTCTCTCCTCCGGGTCCCTAAAAATATTTAATATTTCACTAATATAAACTAAGTAGACCAAATAAAAATATATATCTATCTTATATAATTTTAATTAATTAAATATTACAACACACAAATAATATCACAACCCTATGAAAAAAATATTTAGTGTCTCTAATTATTGTATGTATAATAAAATTTTTTTGAAAATACATGTGAACACTTATATATAATTTCACCACACTAGACGTAATTATAGAAAAATAATATAGGGTATTCTTCTTCATTTTCAATGGATTGGAAAAGATAAGAAAGAATTAGTTGAAATTTTATGTATGGATGAATCTTATTATTGAGTCATTAATGATTATATATGGTCATGTAATCTCAAATGATCAATCAAATACCGTGACAAAAGTATATAGCATAGAACAATGAAAAAATAAAAACAAGATGAAATTACAATGATACAAATATATAATATTTTTTATTTTGTCCTTTTATAGTTTTTATAACACAAATTAACCCAAATTATGACCACACACAGTCCTATGAGGAATACATCACTGAAATTATGTCTACACACAAATTCATTACATTATATGATGTTAAAAATTCTCCAATTTACTATAAATCATTACAAGACCACACATAAATTATACACAAACATATTTCAAACATGAAATCAATATTTCATCATATTATAATGATCATATTGAATAAAATGGGGTTTGTAACATTTCTGAATGGTGTTATAAAAAATTGTATCAATAATTGAAAATGTTGATCCCAAAAGTTCAATCACAATAAAGGATAATTATATGAAATAATTTATTGGTTGATTAATAAACAATAACCCATATATGATATATATATAAAATAAAATGTTTAAAATTGATATAACATGTAAAAAATTGTTCATATAGAACATTTTTTATCATTGAAATAAGACACAGAGTTGGGATTCACCTTTGAAGAGACTATTTTCTAGAAGGTAAAATGAAAAAATATAGAAATGTTTAAAATAAATGAAAATAATAAAGCCTTGAGAATGTTATAATGGTTATCAAGAATAAATTTGTAAGTAGCATTCAAGTATATGATAATGAATGGAATACCTTATTAATATTTTTGTTTACCTATAACAAAACTAACATATCATTAAATATTAGAATTTTATCCTTTATAAAAATAAGTAAACAGAAAAACGAGAATCACATGAAATAATATATATCTCAATTTGAAGATTATAAAGGGTAAACTTGATGAAAAAGACCATATGGTCATAAAAGAAAAAAATATTATGTGAGTGGGCGATAATTATTATTAACAAATTAATACATTTATGAGAAATAAATTCGTCATGAAAAATGTCTTTAATTAAAAAACCATTTTCCAAATAGAGGAATAGAGATTTCCCAATAATAAAATATTTTTCTTGAAGAGACTATGAATAGAATAATGAAATATGAGAAGAAACATTATAAATCAAGGAAAGTATATTCGCATTAATAGAATCCCTTATGACCTTGGTAACATTTAAATATAAACCATTTAAAAGAGAAAAAATTTAATATCAAATTACTTACCATGAATAAAAACATATTCATTGTAAAAGTTTTCAATGTGGAAGTATAAAAACTATATAAATAAAAACATTTGTATAATATTAATCATGTCTTAAAATAAGGGACATTGATGAAAACAACCATTACAAATTTTGTAATATAAGAACTAAAATCCCTAGAAAGAAGGGAAATGACATGGTCCTATGAAGCTCATGGTTTTCAGGAAAAAATATATTAAAATACAATTATTTTCTATTATATTCACTATTTAATGGAAAACATGGTGCACAATATGAAACATGTACCAATAAATTTAAATAAAGACATAAAACCCTTACATTTACTAAAAAATTATAAAAAAGTGAAAGAACCTCCTATATAATAAACATAACCCTCCTATAAACATATTTTATAACTATATTCCTATGCATTTTATTTTATATTAATTAATTGTAATCAGTCATCTTAACTTAATTACCTAGATAATGTTAGTTTTCATTTTTATACATTAGTAATTTCAATTATTTCAGTAATGTTTCAAAATGATATTGTCAATAATAATTATATTGTACTGATTTAATCATATATAATTTTTAGACTATTTTAAAAGTATTATGCTTAAATGAACTCAACATCCTTTACATTATTAGTTGGAAACTATGGTCTTCCTTATTATTAAAGATATTCATTTTATATATTTTTTATATATCTATGTAAGGTAGTGATGAAGACCAAAAAACAACTTTCAGGGAGGTGGTATTCCTCACAAAACTGGGTCGATGCTTTAATTTTTCTAATTTTTGTGTGGAATGTAGAAAGAAATTATTAAATCAATAGAATAAAATTTATATATACGTATATCAATTATCTAATAATTTTTTATTAATATAATATTCTTCCACAAGGTAGAATAAAAAATAAAGAAAATTTGAAAAGTGTAATTTAGCTTTTTTTTAACATACTTTAATGAGAAAATATTTGATATATCTTTTAGTGTCCATTTTGTGGGACCAGAACCTCTTTAACATGGAATATGGATTTTAGGATATATTTAAATATAATTTATTTAGTAATTTTTTTTGGGTGAGGAGAATTGGGATATTGAAGGGCTCCATATATGTGTGAGAGGGGTGGTATTTTCTCAATAGTCTCATAAATATATTTAAAAGAATGTCAATTTTAGGAAAATGTTCATCCAAATGTGAATATTAATGTATATAAGATAAATGATGGACAGTAAACCACTCAACCAAAAAATATGGGTTATTTTCTAAGATATTTAAGGTCATTGTTCTATAATCTATATTTTTACGATAATTTACTTTTATAATTGAAATACATTTCTTAACCCTAATATCATATTTTTATATTTAAAAATTTATATTAAATTTTAACCTAATTTGAATATTCCAATTCCAAATATTGAAACAGTTTCATAATGTTAAATTTTTAAATGTGAAAAAAAAATTACTTCTAATAAATTATTTTATAGTACTTAAATAGACTTTTTAAAGAATACACCTATAGTTTTAAATTTTAAACATAAGTTTCAAAATTAAACAAAATATTTTCCAAATAATGTTTTTTTCCAGTAAATTTTTATTTTTATGGGTAAAATGTTTCATAAATTCTAGATTCATTCATATATAATAATCATTTCATAAAATAAATTATATTTATTAAAATAATATTTTCATATATTCGCCTAAAATTCAATATTTTCATAAATGTCATAAAAATTCATCCAATGATAATATTGTTTTTTAATGAAAAAATTATGTTAATTATGTAAAATTAGTATAATGATCATTAGGAATTTATTTTTTAAATAGACACATAAAATATAATGATATTTCTTTCTTTGAAACTCAATTTTTCAAATATTAACCATTCTTCTTCTATTTTACATGCTAATTTCTAATTATATTAGTATTATTGTATTATTCATGTAAACAACACGTTTTATTATCACATAACCATAATATTAATAATTTCCTAAAATAAAAATTCATATCAGATAAATTATGTTACAGAAATACTATAATAAGAATAAAATTATCTTATTTGTTGTTTAACTATACACAATTAATTAATTCATTTCATTAGCATGAAAAAGGAACATTAATTTTCATTGAAAACAAAAATTTAAAATGTATAAATTAAATGTGAAATATATAATTTATTTATTTATTTAATAATCACATATTTATGTAATCATAATGCTTATTTACATAACCCCCGGGGTCTTTTTGTAAGTCCTATGTATAGTATAATATTAATTGGTAGTCATCTGTGAATCTTCCACCTGTAATGATCTTGTGTAAGTTTCAATGATCTTGAACTTATCTCATAAATGATTTATCTTAGCTGTTGGATTTCAACTTGATAAAGGTCTATGGAAAACCTTATAGAATGTACCTCTCTTCCAAGATTAGACAAATAAGCATCATTATAATGAATTAAACTATATATATCAATTTATTATACTTTATTAATTTATTTTATTATATTGTTACTTTTATTTAATCCATCTAAGTCAATGGATATGTTATAATGGTCTTATTTTAATTATAGTGTGGTCAATTTATATTATGTGTTGGGTGTAAAAATAATATTAAAAATAATTATTAGTTGAAAGAATAATTAATACTAATGTTTTATTTTTTTACAACACGACCACTGGGATATATGTCCAAATACTCTATTATTCATCAGATTTTATCTATTTCTTATTGAAAAAAATGAAGGAGTAGTCTAATGTCTATGGTTTTGATGTATATACATCATTATCTAGGGTGAATTTGGAGTGTTGTAATATAAATGTTGATCCAATATCCCCTTCATTATTTCTCATTCCATTCAATGATATTTTTCTTATCAATAATATTTTTACCCTCTAGATCACGTGTTTTTAAAATTATAAATAGCCATAAATATGTCTTCAATTTTTAAATGTTTATGACCATACAAAAAAAGAAACGCTAGCGTTGAATGTTTATAGTGATTCTCTTTCATGACTTCTGTAAGATATGGGGAGTTTGTAATATCTAATTTGGACATATTTGATAAGTAAGACAGTGTGATTAGTGACATAGTATTTGGAATGAGCTTTTTTGTTGGTGATAAAATTTTGTATTAATAATAATCTCAAAAATTCCCATCAGTTAGAAAAAAATTGAAGAAAACAGATAATTATTATGTTTTATGAATAAAATAAATGGGGGAAAATCATTAAATGAATTTTTTCCATAATCAAATCATTTTACATACATAACTTACATGGATTCACTCATATAGGTTTTATTTGGTTAATTTCTAAAGCCTCTTTCACCAAATACCTTTCATGATGGTGATATTTTCATACTTTTCTCAATTCACCATGGTTTAATCATTCTGGTATAATGCACTAAAAATGAAATTCTTAAATTTTTTAGATTGAGTGACTAAAGTGTTAAGAGAAAATTTAACAACAATGATTTCCCATATTATAATGATTCGTATAATAAAAGTGGTGTCACAATTTATAGGGGACTCACATCCCACACCTCAGTGCAAGAACGTATAATGAACCCATATTCTAGCGTTCATGGTGCACTAAACCATCTCCGGAGTGCATAGACCCACCTTTGGGGAAGCATATAAATCAGGGTTATATTGTCCTTAGAACTTGATCCTCTTTGATATGAAAAGACCCAATAATGAGACGGTAGGGGGATTTTTTGGAAATCTTATTTGTAATGGGTGTTGGGTGGAGATGATTTCCTTATGATAACATATTGAATTACCTTATCCATACACCTAGGATATATTATCTATTATATAGAGAGGAATGAAATCTATAATAGGGGACATGAATTTTGTTTTAAAAAATAACAATAATTTTTCATCCACCTCATATTTAAAAGAATTGAAATAAATTATTTTCTAATAAGTCCATATAATTAGAGAAAAAAACACATATATACATATAAAATTATAAAATGTTATATTTTTAGAAACATTTGATAGAATATAAATTAAAGAAAATAAATATATATATATATATTAAAAAAATTATTATAGTAAGGATAATGAGGAAAATTCATTAAAACTCTGTTATCAGAAAACTTATTTGTAAAAAAATTGAAAGGGTGGTTATCTGAACCTTATACAAGCTTTCCCCATTCCAATAAATAAGAACATCCTCTAATATAAATGTATCATTTTATATTTCTATTTTACAATTCCCTAGAGGAACCTAACTACAAACCCATTGAATTATTTTCAGCATTAAACACATTGATGCCCTTGATCACACTGATCAACAATAGTCTGTATCATAATATTAATGAATAGAAATGAATCTATCATTGTCGTGGAAAAAATAAATCTCAAAATATTTGAAAAAAATAATTAAAATATAAAAATATAAAAGAATTATACAGAATTTAGTAAAAGTAAAATCTTAAGAAAACACTCAGAAAGAAATATTATAATGAATGGAAGCCCACATGGGCCTCATCCCAGTTGGTGATGACTCGGAAAGTGCACCCAAGAGAGCCGTGATCAAATTAGGGAGATACATATTTCTCAATTATTATAGCAATATTGTAGCATGCACTGTAACATATACTATAGCATGTATTATTCGGTACTATAGCATCCAAAACTATTCATCCATCAAGGACATTAGGCCACTAGTTTAGTCCTCAGGTCCTACAAGGCTTTTGGGCCACCCAATGCATTTTGGCAAGTTGACTATTAAGGCCTTCGGGCTACCTCAAGGCCTTCGGAGCACCCCAAGTCCTTCGAGCCGCATGAATATGAAAATTTACCAGTCTAACTACAATGGAAAAGGATATAAGTGAGGATTAAGATCAAGCGCTTTCACCAGAGTAGAGCTAACTTGAATTGGGAGAATGAGAGGGATGGAATTTCCATCAGTACTGGGCCCTTTCATCTCTACACAATACTACTTTCTGACTATCCTTTCAAAGGTGGAGTACTGATATCATGAAAAGTGATGGGGAGGAGCAGTTCCATGTTTTCTTGGCTAGGAGTTTTCCTTTATGACCTACGGATTAGGTAATTATCTCTATGCCTTTAGGCCTTGTAAGGGTTCCACCTCTCCCCTTGAAAGATGGATTATCAAAAAAAATGAAGGGCTTCACGCCATTCAGTCAATGATTGAAATAAATTGTAACAATAACAAGTTTTAAAAGATTAAATTGATTAATTCATGTGATATATTTTAAATTCCCAAAGGAATATAAATTTATATGGAATTAATGCTATAAATAATGGTTTAAATCCTTTTATTGATGAAATTTTAGCAAACTCCAATATTCAAATTCCACAGTATTCAAATTTAGTAAGAACTAAATCAAAATATTTTTTATTATCTTAAAAATTAATCAACAAATCATATCATCATCCAATTATTTCCACCTTATAGTGATAACATTATTGAAAAAAATATACATTAAAAGTAAAAAAACATATATTTTTAAATTTTTATGTATTCTAGAATAAATAAAAAAATTTCTAAAAATGAATGTTTCAGATTTTTATCTTTCATAGACAAAACCCTCAAGAGAGAAAATAAATGTAAAATAATTTTTAAATAAAGTGCATTTTCATTTTAAAAACAATTATTCAAGAGATTAAATGTCTCAAAAATATCCACCTTTTAGAAATGCTTGTAAATCATTTTTTTCCATTTTTATAAGTCGGTTTAAAGGGTACCAGTATCCCAACATACAACCAAAACTGAAAATAGAAAGATGAACCTTAAAAGACACATAACAAAAAAACATTACACATCATAATAGCCATAATCATCTCCAAAACCCAAGAAGGATTCTTCTTCTCCCATAGCTGATTACCACTCTGGATGCCTCCAAAAATTTTCACTTTGAACCCGACTTCTAAGCTTCTCCAGTGCAGGCAGCTCAGATGAAGCGTCCTTGACTACTTTTCCCTTTCCCAAAGCAAGAACCACCTCTACACTCCTCTTATAGGAGGATATAGTCCGCATCGCCTGTGGATGGTGAGAATAATCCTTCCTTTCTCTTCTTATTGCTGGTGTAGACGAAGGCCCTTCACCTTCAACCATCCTATGATTCCCACTCTTAACAATATCACTGAAGGAAAGGTTGGTGGGGCCACTCACAAAGTCTTTTCCTCCCCCTGAATTCTACCTTCCTTTACTAGGTTGTTCCCTCCAAATAGAGACCGGCCTATCTGTGGTATTACCCAACCTCTGATCTGGGGTGCTGATCTCCACTAAATAGAGGCGCATATATTTAGTTGGGGCTTCTCCCATAGCCATGGACAAGGTCTCCTTCCCTTTATTGTCGTTGCACTTGCTCTTGCCCCTCCTTCCTTGGGCCGAAGTATTACTTTTAGTTATGCACAGAGGCCTATCCCCCTCGATAGGATTCTCCACATCCTTGGTGACCTCCTCCTGTCCCAGATCCCCAACAATAATCTCCTCCTTGGCTGCCCCCACACAATCATCTCCATCTCCTAAAACAACACTTAAAATGGTTTTAAACCTATCATTACCAAGGGATTCAAACCGGTTGGACAATGAAATAAAATTTCTGGCCGCTGGGTCCAAGCAACTAGCCTCCCCTGTATAGGAAACCATCAAAGAGGATCTGGATCCTGCATCCCCCACTGCCTGAACCAAACCAGACCCCACTCCAGCAATCACCTTAACAACATTAGCCTTAGAACCTTGACCATCCTCCTCCAACATCATGCTGACCTCTACCTACTATCCATCCACCACTAAAGGCTGAGCCACCTTACCTTCCCCTTCTTTTTCTTTCTCCTCAAGAGTAGGAGTAAGAACCACCTCAACTGTCGCCTTTCTAATATCAACTGGTTGACCAGCCACAATTGAAAGGAGGGATACCTCACCTTATCTATCGGGCCTAGGTGTCTTCTGATCGCGCCCCACCCTCACACCAAAATCTAATAACCTTCCCCTTGATTCTCCCTCCCTTCGACTGGGAGAAGACAGAAACGCCTTCAAAGCTCCATTCCTATGGCAGAACTCTACTCCATGACCCAGCCAATGGCAAAAAGAACAGAAATACGTCCAATTCTCATAAAACACCTATTTCATATACCTGTACTCTTCCCCAATCGTAATCCACACATAATAAAAAGGCTGCTGAGAGGCATCAAATTCCACGCAAATTCGTGGGTTAACCGGGTGGCACACAGCATCAGTACGACTATCAGAGCACAAATACCTTCCTACAAGCTTACCAAGCATGCGAATAATAGCAGGATTCTAGAAGAGGAGTGGTATATTAGGGAAGCTTACCCAGCCCACTGTCGACGGCGAGTCACGATTCATGTGAAAGTCAAAATACCAGCGTAGGAGGAGGAAATGACATCTATTGAAGTTGATAGGGGCTCTCGACCAAGCAGTAATGAGATCTGCTTCGGATTCGAACCGAAACATCATATGATTCCTATCAAGCAAAGCCGACGACCGCTCTTTCTTGAAGATCACACGAACTAAAGATAAACCTGTCGAAAGCATCAAAAGAAGGTGTCCTTTTCCTAAAGCACACGATTAAAGTGAGATTCAGAAGCACTAAAGATTCTAAAAACTACGAAGTTGAAATTTGTAGATTAGGGAATCCATCGATCAGATCAGAAGCATTGGGACTCAGAGAGGCTTTCGGGAAATGAGGAAGGAAATCTGGATTTGAGAAGGGTTGGAAAACACATGGATTCTCACCGGACGACAAATCTCCCTTCCCCCCCAATGGGGGGGAAGGCCGACACATACGCCGTCATCACCGCTCGCTCAAGGGAATCGCCAGGGTTTCGCCATCATGGGAGCCACTAATTCCCAAATCTAAAATCCACCTTTTGGAAATGCACATCTGATGAACACAAATTTAAAAATTATCACCCAATTAAATTAAAAAATAAAATACACTGATTTTTAAAATAAATAATGTTTTCCAATTCCCCCCTCCTTATATTAAAAATTATTAAATATTATCCCCCCAATATGAAGTGAAGAAATGTTTTTACAAATTCAAATTTTTATAGAAAATCTTTCTTAACTGTTTCAATTAAATAAAATTTCTCAAATAACTCCCCCATTATGATTTTCAAAAAAATACAAGAATAATAGATTTTAAAATAAATATAAGTAGTAAAATATATGGTTTATAAAAACCACTTTCAATAAATGATAATAAATTGATATATAAAAAATCACTTTATAAAAGTATACAATAATTAAGTAACTTCGCTCCAAAAAATATTATAAGTGTCATTGAAATAATTAAAAAATATTTTTTTATTTTTGGATATAAAATATCATTCACTGTGATATTTTTATTCAAATAAAAAATATGCATCTAATCATTCATAAATCAATTAAAAATGATTCATGTGAAAAAAAATCAAAAATTCAATAAATGAAGTATGTGTCATTAGTATTAATTAAATTAAAAACCATAAGTGAAATCATAATTTAAAAGCAAAATTTGAATGGAAATTTAATCATTTAATTAAAACATTTATTATCTAATAATTGACACAAAATCTAATCAATTTTATGTAAAATTTCTTAATCAAAATGAATATGGAAGTATTAAAATTTGAAATTTGTATACGTCTAAGGATTTTTGTTTCATATGTTTTATCATTTTTAACTACTTATGCTTCCATATGACATTATATTCTTAGGAAACTGACATTCCCTTCACAAGGAGGACAGAATTAGAAATTTAAAATATAACCTAAAATAAATAACTATGTAGATAGTGGAATTAGGGGTCAATTACACAAAGAAAATGAGATATACTTGGGTATATATATATATGATAAGTA
Organism: Viscum album; assembly: GCA_963277665.1. Lineage (NCBI taxonomy): Eukaryota > Viridiplantae > Streptophyta > Magnoliopsida > Santalales > Viscaceae > Viscum > Viscum album. The sequence goes on along the minus strand of OY728143.1, from coordinate 1,979,419,153 downwards.
ATCTATGAGAAAAAATGAGATTGAAAAATGGGAAAAAACATCCAATCATAAGTAATTCTTATGAGATGTAAGAATATATGGTTAGATTAAATTGAAAGTTGTAATCCAATTTTAGTGGTGTGGTCAGATCCAAATAACTCAAAGGGTTTAAACTCATGAATGGTCTTGATGGTGTTTAATTTAATGGGAAACTCTTTGGTCTTTCACTCGTATAATAACACTAGAATAATCTAATATCTGGTATGGTATTTAATTTAAGTATCATTTATCAAATATAAGATCCTAAACCCAAAGGATTGTATATCCAAATGTCATGTTATCCTCTTTCCCTTACTATATTAGTGTTCTCTCTCTGTTTCATATCCATTGTATTGAAATGTAAGACCTAAAATAATCATAAATGTAGTATTAATAAAATCTATACACAATACATAAATTAAAATTCAATAAAATTTTCAATATAATGGGACAAAAACACCATTCATTAAACACACACAAATAATCATTCAAGAAAGTAGTCCTACAACATAAGTCAATATATTTGGACAGAAAATATGTGATTATAGAGAATACAACCCCATGATGAATAAAAATTGAAAATTTTTCCTCAGTATGGGATGATATTAACAATAAATAAACTAAAATATTTGTTAAGGCCCTTGGTCAGATTATCTATTTTTGATAAAGATGGGTTGGAATCCTTCTTTGTCCTCTATGGTGTCTCATATGGTATCCCACTCATTTTCTCTCTATAATACCTCCTAAAAAGTCAAAAACAGTGTCAAAATTGATGTTTGGGGAAGGTAAGTAATGTATGGGAATTATTTAAGGGATAACAATCATGTGGGGTCCCGTAATTGTATTTTAAAGTGGTTTTTAATGTTGTATTGATTCCATGAGATTTTGTTAAACCATATTGAACGTTTTTAGATATTTTCCCATAAATTTCATTTCTATCACAGCTTCCTGGGTGATTTTCATTATTTCAATACTATACAAACCTAAAATTAGCCAATTTATCCACAAAAAACCTCATAACCAAGTATTATTTCTTGATAACTTCATTTTAGTAAAAATTCAAACAAATTAGACATTTCTGCATTATAAAACAACAATTATATAGTAAATGAATGATTTTTCAAGAGGAAAACAAAATATTTTTCCAAACATTGGGTACATCAGTAGCAAACATCCAATAACGTGAAGAAAAGATTTCATCCAGAACAACAAATTTCTGATTTTTATCGTCTAAATGGGTTTTCACATAATAATCTCTATTTAAACTCATTAATTGATTTATAATATTTATAAATTCTCCCACCATCGTTTTATATACTTAATCATTTTATTATAACCACTTACCCTATCAAACTATGTTTTTTAGAAAATTTACACATTTCTCATCAAAATACATGTAATTTCCTACAATTTTACACACTTTCAAATATCCTTCATTAGTTTAGAATGAAACTCATAGATTTCTTTATCATTTGTTGGTCATTATTTGTCTTCTACTATGAAGTGAAGAAGAATATTATATTTTTATAAAATTTGAATTTGGATAATTAGATCATTAACATAAATTAATCATGCATTATGTTTAAATATCTTATCACATACACTAAATAACTTATTCAAAAAGTTATTCCAAGAATCATTCAATCACACTATTCATTTATATCTTCTTCTTGTGTCATATTATGAAGGAATAAAAAGTTCTTCTTAATTATTTCAAACATATTTCAGTTTATTTTCTTGATATTTTATTTCATTAAGTGGTATATCTATATAATTCATGGGCTCACTAGATATGTTGACCCCAAATTACATTTTATCTATTTATATCCAAGGATTTCGTCTTTTTACGTACATTTTTACTTTATGAGAATAATCAAGATCTAGAACTCTGCACTCAATTCGAGTAACTTATTTTCCTGGAATCTAACAAGGGAGTTAATGTTATTGCATAAGAATAGTAAAATATATAATCTTATATAGAATGATCTCTCTCAATTTCCTTCTCAACCTATTCTAAATCTTCTCCAATTTACGTTTCCTTTACTTTTAACTACATATATTCCTTAAATGAAGGAAAACTAGCTAATAGAAATTCTGTAAAAGGATATTTTTATGCACAAAAATATGATGGAATGATATTTCATGAAAAGAATTCCTCATACTTCTCTATTGATTCGACAACTTCCTGATGACGAGTATAGAGGAATTAATATATTTTGTGAACTCATTTCATTTAATACTATCCCAATTTGTAAAAATATAGTTTCCATTGAATAATATATTATTATAAAAGATTTTCCTTGACTATTAAATAATATTGAAGATCCTTAAATTTTTTTGATGTTTTCACTTTTTGTGAATATATCATCTTCCTCTTATCATTGTATAATTTTTAATGGAAATGTTTTATTATTACTTTAACTAATACCTTTACCTAATAAAAATAATGATTCCCAAAATCTCTGTCTTTTTTATTCTTCTTAGTATCATTAATAGTATCTTTCAAGGAATCACTATTTATTTCAAAATATCTTCAGAAATTTTTATTAGAAGTAGTAACTCTTTTTTGTATGAAATGTTTTCTTTTGAACATCACATTTTACCGCCTTGTTCTTTTGATAATGAGTGTACATAGTAGTTGAAGATTTTGGTGTTTAATCCTTAAATTATTTTATAGAAACATCTAAAACAACATGATATGAATTTTTAACAATCATTTTCTCATTCATGTCTTCTATCAATATCATAATAAAGATTATTTCTATATTAATTTTATTTTCATTAACACTTTATAGATGCACTTAATTGAAGGATTAATTAACGTAAAATAAATTCACAAGATCCCTATTCTATATCCAGGAATATCACCTATCATTAACTTAAAATCCATCTTTCATCTTCATCAATGTAATTCCACGTAAACTTATTAAGATTACACATCCAAAAAATCACAAGGACATCCTAAAGATAAAGGTCTTTTATTTTCATAAAAATAATTTCCAACTGTACACTGAAAAAATTAATAAAAATAAAAAACAATTCTTACATCAGATAGTATTTGATTCACTTTATCAGCATTATTTTTCAAAGAAAAAATAATTTCCACATTTTTTAATAATAGATCCAAAAATATGCAGATCCTTGTAACATTCAAATTGAGACTTGAATTTTAGAGTAATTTATTGAAACTCATCAAATCTCTCTAGAATAAAACATAATATATTTTCAAAAATAGAATACAAAATAATGTTCTAACCACTATAAAAAAATTATTGTTATGTAAGAATGATAGGAGGTTAGAGAAACTTAGAATCTTCATTTTTAGGTGAAATAACTTTCCATCCATGAAACATAATAACTTATTTAAATAAAAAAATTACATGGAATAAAAATATCTATTTTAAACCTTTATTGAATGATATATTTACCAAAAATGTATAATAAATTATTATATCATGAAAATGGAAATTTAATATTAGTCTTGAAAATGAGATATTATTTACCAGTTTTTTATCATTGAACGAGTCTATAGACCCTTGAGTCTACACAATTATATAGGAATTAAACTAAATTCAAGGATACCATTGATTATTTTTTTAAAATTTAATGACCCATATCCTTCCCCAATAAAACATATGTGAAAACAAATTCATAAAATTATTCAAATAATTATTTATTCAATAATTTATTTCTTAAAATGCAAAAACTTTAATAATTTTTTTATAATCTGATCGAACCAAAAAAAGGAAAAACAATGTGATATGAAATTAAACATAAAAAAAACATTATGTTTCTTTTAAAAAATACATATCTGTAGTAGAAAATGATAAAATCATCTATCGTTTTTCTTTAAGTGTTATATCCTGACCTTATTATCGATATTATGGATTTATAAAATTTATTTAAAAAGTAAAATCTTCCAAAATTAATCATTAGCAATTTGAAAAGTATCAAAATATAATTACACGAAATCCACTAAATCAATTTAGTAAATGCAAAATATTTATCCAAAGGATAAAAACTCAAAATTGAACCCATTTAAATAGAAAAAAGTTCTAAATGTATTAAACAAATCTTAACAAGTAAGAGATAAAAATAATAATCTTCTGGTATAGTGTGAATTATTTACTGACAAAATTATGTTTCCGATAGATAAAATTTCTTGGGTATGGTGGAATCAAAAAAATGATCCTATGAATGAAAATTTTCGTTGTCATTTTTTACCCAATGAAAATATTAATTTGAAATAAATGAAAAATATTTCGTGATATGGAACTCTATTCAATGAAAAACTTCTATTATTCTGTAAAAATATATCCATAATTTTAACATTGGTTCTTTACAAACAACAAAACAATTTAAATTAAATGTAGAACATCTGGTGGATTTTGTTCTCAGTCATGAATTAGTTACCATTGATTTCATCATCTTCCCTTCTATTTTAGAAAATTATTTTATTCCTTTAGTAATGTTTGAAATTAATTAATTCATACATTCAAAATTATATGTTTTCATAAAAATCATTCTATTTTCCTCTATATATGTTACGATATTGGTACAATTATTTTTTAAGTGGATTATTTATTCATCCAATCAATTAACTTATGACAATTTCTCAATGAGTCAACAATAAATTTTTATTTTATAGTATTTATTGAAATATTCTCTATGATCGTAACCATCAAAAAAATTATATTTATATTTTCAATTTAAATTTTTTTAAATCTCCATGCATTGAATTAATATATTTATTCCTTTAATTCAGATAAAAAGTGATCTTACTAACATCACTTTTATATTGTTTTCAATTTAATATTATTAGAACTCAAATAAAAAGTTAATTTTGATAAAAAATTATTATATTTTCATTGGATAATTTTATTCTCAATTACTTCATCCTTACATCCAATATAAGTTTTTTATATATTTTTATAATATTATAGATCTTAAGTAATATAATCATCCAATTCCACTTGATATTTAACTTTCAAATCATCATAAGATTATGTGAAACATTCAAAATCACTTTCCACCACTATATATTTCCACAAATTTTCATGTTTCAAGACCCATGAATATATTATTCTTTCCAATGTATAATATTTATAATAGTTTTTTTTATCTAATATCATAAACTCTATAAGGTCAGACCAAATGTATCAAGGTTTCATATAATCATACAACTGGTTTCTAAAGAACATTTTTTATCTTGATTCTCTCTTCTATCTTATTTAAAATTTATATTGAAATTACCTACTTATATCATTTTTTGTTTTAGAATATTAAAATTTAATCTCATCCATTTCTGAACAATGATCATGAGTAGATATTTTAGCATTAATTTTAGTTGTATTTATAGTTAGATTTACTCATATTGATATTGATAGAAATGAAACTCCATATTTTCCATCTTTTTTCACCAGCTCATTCTAATATTCTCTCATATTGCATGAGAATTCAACTCTTATTTTAAAAACTAAAATAAATTTTGTGATTCATTTCATATATAACCACCCTCTTATACTCCCAATACATTAAATGTAAAAAATTTAAAATTTTGAAATACATTATCATAAAATAATTCATTCTCATTAATATATTTTAGGTTATTCAAAATAGTCGTCAACATTTGATGAATTTGAAAAAAAAAATATCCATAAATAAAATTAGTGTCTTCATAACATTCTCTTTATAAGGCTTATTTAGTTTAGAAAAATCATATGTTTTAAAATGTTTGATTAAAAACTTATTACATATACCACATATAGTTATTTATTATGAAGCCTAAAAATATGTTTTCCATTGAATTGAACACAGAATAATATTCCTCTCAAAAAAATAAATTTTAAATTATGTATGTTCTTATGAAGTAATTGAAGATAATTTATTCTCTTGAATTATATAACATTATTCCATCATAATAAAATTCCATCGCCCAGTATTTATGAAACAAATATCCATTATATCATCCCATTGTTCATAATCAGTATAATCAGACAAATAAATAAAAAAGGTATTTTTACCATCATGAAATGAAAATAATTATTATACTACATGCTTAGTGTAAGCAAATTAAAGATAAAATAATGTAAAACAATATGAAATTTTGGGAATTATATCCAACTGAGCCTCAAATGTTGAGAATGTATTTTATTCTTAATGTTATCACAGATATAAACAAGAAGGTAAACTACAATATGATGGTGAATATTAGTTTGGAAAACTAAGTTTAATTTTTCATCAACTTCTATGGAAAAATAACTGAATCATATGATCACATTAATCAAACCACAAAATATCATAGAAAAACATACATACGAAGTCGACATTAATGATTTTTTTTATTTCTATATATAATGAAAAAAGAAAATTTATATAAAAACAAAGGAACCTTATAATGTTAAATATAATTATTGGAGTAAGGATAATTATACTAAAACTACAAGAAGTTATCCATATTTCTATCTTATGGAAGCCCTTGAATATAATCCAAGTGGATGGTATCCTATCATCCAAACTAAAAATACCTCCATCATATATATAGACAGTGAAATGATTCCATAATTGTAAATATGATGATCACATTTGTTATAAAAAAACATGATATTTCTGATAAAAGAACTCAATTGTGATGTATCATAAGAAAAATGATCAGAATATACAATTCTAAAATCATTAAAATTAATGTATCCTAGAAAATCTCTTAGAAAAAACTCAGATGAAATGACTATAATTATAATAAGGACTCATAAAACAAGAACATCAAAAATATAATATTATTCAACAGAGGATCTATATTTTGAAATCCCTAAAAAACATAACATTACAAGTAAGTCCTTCTGATAAATGAGGCTACAATCTATATATAGTTAATGTTTTTGCCAACTCCATTTGTCTGATTCTATAGTATACATAGTAAAATCTAATGGTATAAGAATATTTTCCATCAAATTGGGATGAACCCTAAGAAGATTCACATCATCTAATTAATTCTACCAAACACTAATACAATTACTGAATATATGGTAAAGGAAAATTGGTATTGAAACATTATCCTCTATATTTTGGTGTTATTCAAAAAAACTAATATCCTATTTAATTAATGTTTCCATTATTTTATTGATCATGCCCAACAATATTAAAATAAAATATTACATTCAAATGTTTTTTTACATGAAGTGTATTGTAGTTTTCCAAAAATTGGGTTTAAAGGACTAATACACTCAAATATATCCACATTTTCAAAATTCATAAGGCATAACAAATTTAAACAAACACTCCATTTTAAAAAATAATAATATATCCCATTTTTTTAAAAAAGAATTAATTTTCTAAAATTGTCTGCTATTGTAATGTAAATCGTGTTTAAATATTCTCCACCATTGTTAAATAATTAGAAGTGGTTACATCTTTCAATTTATCTCAAACATTGATCATGACTATATCAATTAATCAACATTCTCAAATATCCATCCATTTTTTATTATGAAAACAGACCCCAAAGATAAGGTAAGAAAAAATAAATCATATTACAGGAAATTACAGTTTTAAAACAATGCCCCCCTAGAAATAAAAATCAACTTATTTTATAAGAAAATTTATTTATGAAAAAATATAGATGTAATATCCCGGTTCCGGGTGCCACATAAAGGTTCCTCGAACCTAGTTGGTCACATAAACTCCAACACATTTTCCCAAATGCTAGAGGCTACCGAATAGAAGAGAGGGGAATGGTCTGAAAATGAGGAAACTATGCCCTCATTGCGAGAGTATACCGAGTAGAAAGAAAATAGTAACAATAGCAGAAATAGTAATACCATACAACCAAAGAGAACAACAAGAGACTGACAGTAATATAACCATTGTAACATATATAAATGATGTGTGTCACATGTTTCTAGGAAATTATCTAATCATGTCACAATGTTGTAAATAAAATAATGAAACCAAAGTATATAAAATTAGTAAACTCCAACAACATCGAAAGCCTTGTCTTTGTCCCATGCTCTCTAGCTATCGTGAAAATCAAGTACCTGATGAATAAGAGAACATTCCATTATCTATACCTTCAACCATATAATCCTTTAGGGTCAAAAAGCATAAGCTAAATATGGTTTGAGATGAATCCCTGTATGAAACCACTAAAATATATGTGCCTAACTATTAATGAATATATATTGCAGGAAATATGAAAAAATGACGTGATAAACTAGGAAGTACTGAAAAGACAAAATACTATAGTTTCTTTTATACATTCATTTGAATTTATTAATTATTTAATCCGTTGAATAATGAAATCATGAAATTTTGCCTAATCTTTGTACCCTTTATGTAATAGAAAACAGATGTCTCGTAAAACCATCTATACAATCTAGTATGACTGAGTCCAAGCTTGTGTATTGCCTTGGAATATTTTTCACAATCCTGCAATCAGTAAAAAAACTCTTTGAGATTGCTTTCACAGTCTAACCCCTATGGTTTAACATAACACAAATCAATAACATAAGACCACCTGGGTAGCTCTCACATTCAATACCCCTTGGTCAACATGGTATTAATAACTTAGTTCAGAGTCTACACCAAGGCTCTCATGGTCCTGATTAAATAAACAAGGAAACCCCCACAGTTTTCCTGTTGCAAGGCTCTCACGGTCCACTGGAAAAATAATTTGCATATCAAAAAAATATAACACCTGGAATCTATAACTACTACATGGACAACATTTAAAATAATAAGACATTAAATTCATATAATCAAATCAAAAACAATCCTAAACAACTTAATCCACAGAAACAACATACTTCTCATAGGAAACCTAGGCCAAATGACCATAAAAAGTAAAACTAGAGAAACACACCCATGGGGTGTCCTGTAAACAAGGAATGTAACCATAAAATTTTGTAAAAACCCTTTTCAATCAATAAAACCATAAAAATTAAATAATAGTGTTAAATTCCCAATTAAAAAACACACAAAATGTGGGTATACATCCCATTTAGCATATATAATCCAAAAGGCAATCAACAAAAGGCATAAACTACCTACCTAGACATAGTATGATCAATAATCTTCAATTTCAACCCTTGAATCGACCTAGAATGGCATAGATATACAAAAAGGTAGAAAAATAACAACCTTAAAATACTCACGAGAGAAGAGGAATCAGGAATAATGGATCTGTGGAAAGATAGAACACACTTGTGGGATTCCAACGCACTTGACGGTGTCTCAATCAGAGGTCGAACGGAGAATCATGAGGGATTTGGAGTTCTTTGGTGTTATTTCTCTCTCCTGTACAGAACACGAGGAGAAGAAGGATGTTATGGATGTGAGATATGACCCCACACTGATTTATCAAATAAAAAAGAAAAAGTACACGACGTGTTCATTTAATGTACACACGGTGAACTAGCCTCAACTCACCCCCACTTTAGCTGGTCTTCCAGGTCACCTACATAGCCATTTACTCGACCGTTACAAAACCATTACACAACTACATGAGGAAACCAGGTACAAAACATGTACTCCAAATTAAATGGAATGTACCTATAAAATTTAAATTTCTTCCATTTTCCTCAAAAACCTTCGAAATCAATTTCCATACCAAAAATAAAGATCTGATATCTTACAAACTTCCCCCACATAATGAAATTTTTTCCTGAATTTTCCATCCAAGGGTGGTGAAAAAAACTTCAAACATCTCTGGCCACTAGGATCTTACATCAGCCTCCATCTCCTAAGTCTCATCATGTAGTGGCATGTGCATCCATAGAACAGGTACTAAAGGAACAAACCATCCACAGAGAACATTTGTGATGTGATCCACAATCTAAATAGGGTGCTCCTCAAAGGATGAATCCACCTCCAACTCAACCTCCTCGAGATAAAAAACCTGAGATGAGTATGAAAAGTAACATCATAGTTTAGAAACCTGAAATTGGTCATGCATAGCCCAATACCACTAAGGTAACTACACCCGATAGGCAAACGATCAAACTCTATCCAAAACTTCAAATGGCCTAACGTACCTTACTAAAAGATTCCCCTATCTCCTAATCCTCCTATGTACCATCCTCAATGTGACATGTAGTAAATCATGATTTCCAACTTCAAACTCAAGAGGTCATCTATATCGATCACCATATGAATTTTGTTGGGACTATGCAGTAGCCATCCTCTTTTAAATAAACTCCACTTTCTCAGTGGTCTCCTTGACAAGATGATGTCTTACCATAGCTACCTCTCCAGCCTCCATCCAACATAGGGGTGATCATCCAGGCCTACCGCACAAATCCTCATAAGGTTCTATCTGAATTGTTCCCTGATCACTATCATTGTAGGAAAACTCATCTATGGTTATGTGTCTGGCCCAAGATCCCCCAAAATCTAGGACGCATGCTTAAAGAAAGTGCTCCAAAACAAGAATTGTGCACTCGGACTAGCTATCTGTCTATGGGTGGTTAGTTGTACTCAGAAGTACCTGTGTACCTAAAGCCCTCTTTATTCCCTACCAGACATGAGAAGTAAACCGTTCAACCCAATCTTAAATGATAGAGTGTGTAACCCCATTAAAACACACAATTTCTCTAATTTTCAACCTTCCCAACTCATCAACATTGAAGGATCCCTTAACGGCATGAATTGTGCAACCTTTGAAAGACTATTAATAACAAATCAAACTACATCATTTCCTTGAGGCAACCTCAGTCAACCTATCACTAAATTCATTGCGTCGTCATTCCTCTCACCCTAAGGAATGGGTAACTACTATAAAATCATATAAGATCACTAATGCTCCTCCTTCACCTGAAGACAGGTGGAACATATCCTAAGAAAAAAAGATACATTCATCTTCATACATGTCCATCAATACTGATGGTGTATATCTCGATACATCTTATTGACACCAGGTTAAACTGCACAAAATGAGGAATGAAAATCTTGTATGAATTCCTCACATATGTCTCCTGACACCCATATGCGTCCATGAAAACACAAGTCATCATTGTTGATTATTGTCCACCCAGGATTAGGGTCCAAACCTGACACACCCTCCCATAGGACTAGGCCTTAGGAATCTAAAAGTTGCCTCATTCACACTCGAATGAGTAGAGTAGAGGTAATAGCTATAGAAGAATGAATATTATTCCCCTATCTATCATGAACCTCAAAATTCATCTCAAATAATAAATTCATAAACTTCCACTCACTACTGGCCTCCAGAACTGCCTATATCTGAGTCCTCTAGCTCAACACATCAGCCACTACATTTCCATTCCCAGATGTGTAGGAAAGATCAAAGTCAAAGAAATGAAGGTACTCAACCCACCTTCACTTCCTCAAATTCATTTCTCTCCAAGTAAATATATACTTGATAATTTATTGTTTAGTTTATACCACATAATTCTCTCTCAGAAGATAATTTCTCCAATAACATAAAGCATGAACAACTAAAACTAACTCAAGATCATGCGTCGAATAATTCCTCTCATGTGGTCGCAACAACCGAGTCTCGTTTGCAACGACCGCACCACTTTCATAAGCACCACCCCAGGGCGATACCTAATGTATCACAGTAAACAGTGTCACTCTTGCTCAGCTCTAGAAAACATAGTATCGGTGAAGAATAAAATCTCCCTTTCAGCTCTTAAAAGGCTGAATCATTGGAATCTCTCCATTATTACAATTCACCCTTCATAGTCAGCCCTGTTAGTGGCACTACTTAGCATAAAAAGTCTTCTCTAAAACACCTATAGTTACTAGCCAGACCCAAAAAACCCCACCCCTCAAAGACGTTGTTCAGCTGCTCCCATGAAACTTATTATCTCACATTCTCTAGGTCTACTGATACTCCTATGTCTGAGATTACATGGCTCAATAAGTGAATTTGGACTATCCTGAAGTGGAAGTTTGAGGGCATAGTTCATAACTTATTCCCTCTTAGTGTACTCAATTAGATCTCAATATTGTTGTTAAGGTCGTGTTGAGTGTGGGAGTACAAAATTATATCATCCACAAGGACTACTACAAAATAATCAAAGTAAGGATAAAATACTCAGTTTATTAGTGCCATGAAAACAATTGACGCATTCATGAGACTGAATGGAATAACCAAATTCTTGTATAGACTATACCTGATACAGAAAGATATAAGTGGTATATCCGATGGTCTAACCTTAAACTGATGATAACCAGATCTCAAGTCAATCTTCAAGAACACCCAGGCTCCTTGAAGCTAATCAAAGAGATCGTCGATCCTCGTAAAGGGATATTAGTTCATGACCATCAATAGGTTCAGCTTCTCATAATCCATAAAAAGTCTGCGTGTACTCTATTCCTTCTTTGTGAAAAGTATAGGTGAACCCTAAGAATTAGTACTAGGTCATATGATACCCTTTTCAAGAAACTCCACTATCTACTTATTGAGCTTCAGTAACTCTGATGTAGGCATCCTATAAGGAAGAATGGACATCGGTAACACTCCTGGTACATGCCCAATAAGGAAATCTACCTCAAGATCCAGAGGTAAACCTAAAAAACCTTCTGTAAAGGCATCTCTAAATTGATCCACCACTGGAGGAAATTCCATCTGTGAAGTCCCATGTTCATCCAGATATAAACTAGTCATATGGGCTGTAATTCCTCTCAATCCATTATGGTCGGGTCCCGCTCTGCTCACATGGACATCCCATTTTCCCATGTCTATAAATGACCCACCCTCTTATGAAAGGAATCTCACCCTATGAGGATAGAAGTCAAAAAAGGCCGGACTAGAGACCAACCAGTCCATTTCGAGAATGACATCGGATCTTGTCATCTTTAAGACATAAAGGTCCCATAAGAAGTGACACCCACCAATATCAATCGGTAACTCCTTCCACTAATGAACAATATCCATCTTAATCCCCAACAAAGTTTCTAGTGTCAGAAAATCCTTAGATGAAAAGATACAGAGACCAAGGCTCTCCATAATGACAATAAGTATAAAATTATGGGAATGCCCTATATCAAAAAAGAGAGGAAAATGAAACTAAGGAAACTAGAATTGTACCTCTGTCCAAAGTGCACCCAAGATCCTTTTCCTACTATTTCTGCTCCATCACAAAAGTCTGACCTGTTCCATGGTCTTGTGACCCTGCCTAGCTACCATAATCCGGTCCACCATGCTTTCATTGAAAACACGATGTCTGGATACCCTGGCCACGACCACCTCCTTGGCATGAATGTCCTGAGAAGCATCAGTTTCCTGAATAAGGAGAAACTAGTGGTCCTTATCCTAAATTTGGAGTCATAATAGAACCCCTCTCACTAGATAATGGTGAGAAAACCCCAAAAAATGTTTTAAGATGACCCATCTTTCTGCAATATCGGCACTCGACTGGGTCTCTCGGGCACTAAGGTCTCATGTGCCCACTCTTCCAGCACTAGTACCACCTCACATGGATAGCTGAAGAAATATCTCTACAACTGGAATCACCACACAAAGGATCTTTATTATGCTTCCTACTATCAAATTAAGTACTACCAACCTTGGATGCAGAACCTGCAAGGCTCATATCCCTTAACTCTCTCATATTGTTCTCAATAATCAGCACCTTATAACTGAAGTCAGTCAAAAAACATTCACCTGCCATCAGATGTCATACTTAAGACCATCCTCAAATTGGATAGCTGAAGATAACTCATCACCTCTGAAAAAAAGGTGTTAAGTGATGAAGCATTATAAATCGAGATGAATAATCCATCACTGAAGGAGCACACTACTCCAAATGCATTAACTCACAGGCGTGGTCTTCCCTCAACATCTTAGGGTAGAATTAATAATATAAGGTCTAATAGAACTCTACCCAGGTCATATCCCCATGAAATTCCACCAGTGAGATAAAATATTACCATATCTTGGTAGAATCAGGTAGCTTGTATGTCTCGAGATTCACCCTCCTCTCCGGAGGCATCCCCAAAATCATAAAGAGAGAAAGCATGGATTCCATCCATGACTCTGTAGCATGTGGTCTTCCACCCCATGAAAAGGTGGGATCCTGATGTTGCTAGAACACCCATGTCAACTCTTCCATAGTCGGGGAAGGTTGTGGTGCTCCCTGAAATGTATGCATAATTATCAAAAACCCATCACAGAACTATGCACAAGCACATGCATCCAATATAACAGTTGTATCCAATATGGGAATAATGAGAGGATCTTCTTGTAGTCCCTGATCTTCCATTTCCAGTGACTGATCACCGTGTTGCACCTGGCATACAACCAGATTAATTCTTGGTTTCATAAATATGTATGGTGAATCACACACCTCAGTACAAGACAACCAAGGAAAAAACTTAGAAGTGAGAGAAATGAACAAGATAGGGAAACAATTCATGCATTCCAAAACAGGTTTACATAATATGTATAACCACTACACAGAATGTTCCCATAATCCATAACATAGTTGTGTACCTCTTCTAATCCCGGTCTTGTAACACCCCTGACACACAGCGTGTTCCTCAAAAGACATGTTGTGTAAGGAATTTTCCCTCGTGCCAAAGTACATATACATGGCTAGAAGTACCTGGTTCTTTCCTGGGTAACACTACACAGCGTGTTCACTATAGACACGATGTTTAATAGTTATGTTCCATCCACCAGTGTTTCTAGTCACATGGATAGATACACTGTCGATTCTACCTGGCATGCATAAATAATACATGACATGTACAACCTAAGTTTCATCCACCTAGGTCTTCAGTCACATGGCCAGATACACAATTCATTACCACATGGTGTGTACTTATAGTACACAACATGTTCTAAAAAACATTTCCTACCCCATGTCTCTGGTCACACTGTCTGTCTCATAGTCAAGCACTACACTACATGTACTCTCAATATACAGTTTGTACTTAAGAAAAGTCATTCTTCTGTAACATAAAAACACATGGTGTTTTTTCATACCTTCACATGTCGTGTCGTCTATGTTTCTGGACAGTAAGCCTCTGAAACATCTCTAGAACCCTTAAAAACATTAAAATTATTTCCAAGGAAAGCCATGTTCACATCTGTGAGAGCTCAATCACACCGTGAATCAATGTTTAGAATATTTATTCATGTTATAACATAGATGAATCCAATTAAAGTTCAAAAATGATACAAAAAATTCAGATCCAAGAGGACCCATAACACATCAGGGACCAAATCTTGGCATCCTTTCAAATGAAACATTATATATATCAATACCCTATCAAAATAGCATGTATTTATATCACAATATAAATCACAGCAACATGAATATCTTCCACAACATCTATTATAACTGCATGGAGTCAGTAACACATCCTAAATGGCATGACAAGAAGGCATGAAATGTGACTATTGCCAGTGCCTATATGATGCATTAGATAGAATACCATCATCTCATTGGGATTAAATATAAAAGGAACCCCAATAATATCAATAATAATAGAAAAAAATAAGTGTGTCACCCAATGGTGGAATCAAATCAACTATAATAATTGAACAACCATAAAAATCCATTTTTAAGGGTAACTTGGATTCTCCCTCTACAATGGTTAGCTACTCCCTGGCACAGCTTATTACCAACTACCTATTCCTTTCTATACATATCTATAGGCTACCAATATTATGGAAAAAAATGAAAACTTAATTTAATAACACTTTGTAACATCCCAGTTTCGGGTGCCTCCCATAGGTGCCCTGAACCCGATTGGTAACATAACCTCAAGTGCATTTCCACAAATGCCAGAAGATACTGAGTAGCAGTGAGGGCCACAATCTGAAAATGGGGAAACTATGCCTCCATTGGAAGAGTATACACAACGAAATGAAAATAGTAATAATAACGGAAGCAGTAATACCATACAAGAAAAGTGAACAACATAAGATTGATACTAATATAATAACTAGAACATATATAAATGATGCAAGTCACATGTGTCTAGGAAAGAATCCAAACAAGACACAATGCTGGAAATAAAAAAATGAAACCGAAGTATAGAAAATTAGTAAACTCCAATAGCATCGCAAGCCTCAGCATGGTACCATTCTCTCCAACTCCAACAATAATGATGTACCTAATGAAGAAGGGTGATTGACCTTATAAAAACTTCAAACCATATAATATATTTGGGTACAAAAGAATGACCCAAATATGGTGTGAGATGAATCCCAGTAAGAAACTATCCAATGACCTGTTCCTAACTGTCAGTGAATATATACGTTGTAGGTAATATGCATAAATTAATTAATAAAGTAGGAAGTACTGAAAATTAAACAATCCTTAATTTTTCATTTTATATTCATTTACATTAATTAATTATTCAAACTATTGAATATTGAAATTTTGAGCACTATCCTAAGCTCTATACACCCCGTGTAATAGAAAAATATATGTCTCATAAAACCATCTAAGAAATATATCAAAACCGAGTCCAAGCTTGTTCTTTGTCTTGACATACTCATCAAGATCATGCAATCAATAAAAAACAACCCTCTGGGAAATCTCTCACATTATAACCCATATGGTTTAATATATCACTAACCATTAATATACAATCACTTGGGCAGCTCTCATGGTCAATACCCCTATTTCAACATGGCATCGATAACGTATAAACAACCTCTCAGTATCTCCCATGATTAAGACCCCCTTGGTCAACATAGAATAACTAATCATAAACGGCATCCTGAGTAGCTCTAATGGTTAATAACCCTTGGTCAATTTCTACACCAAGTCTCTCACTGTATTGTGTAAATCAACATGGAAACCCCCAATGTTTTCCTCGTCCAAGGCTCTCATGATCCATTTGAAAAATAACACACATATCATAACATGGAAGCACATATAATCTAGAACTATTATATGTCCATAATTGACAAGAATAATAAATAAAATTAATATAATAAAATTAAACACCATCCTAAACTACTCAAGGAATGTAAACAAAGTATGCCCCATAGGAAACCAATGCCAAATGGCCATAAACAGTCAAACTAGGGAAATGTACTCATGGGGATCCCAGTAGACAAGGTATCAGGCCTTATATATATGAAACCACCCCTTTTCAATCAATTAACCCATAAAAAGTAAATAATAAGGTTAAATTCCAAATCAAGAAATACAAATAATGTGGGTATGTGGAACTTTTTGCATATATAATCCAAAGAAAAACAATAAAAGGCCCAAACCACATACCTTGACAATGTATGATCAATACTATTGAATGATGACCCATGAATCAGCCTATAACAGCATAGATATATAAAAAGGTGAAAATTGTTCAACGTTTAAACACTCACGAGAGAGGAGGAATTAGGAACAAAGGCTCTAGGGAAATAGAGAACACGCTTGTGGGATTCCAACTCACCTGATAGCATCTCAATCGGAGTTCGGATGGAGAATCAGGAGGGGTTCATAGTTCTTCATCATTTCGTTGCTCTCCTGTATAAAAAATAGGAAGAATAAGTGTGTTCTGGATGTGAGACGCGACCTCGCACCAATTTATCAACATAATAGAAATGTACATAGCATGTTCATTTAATGTACCCACCGTGTACAAGCCTCAATCGTTCCCCACTTTAGGTGGGATTTCAGGTCACCTACACAACCATGTACTCAGCGATTAAAAGGGTAGTACACAGCTATAAAAAGAAACCAAGAAAACGACATGTACTCAAAAGCACATGGCGTTTACTTAGAAAATTTCTATTTCATTCTTTTCCATCAAAAACACCCAAAATCATGATCTTTACCTGAAATGAAGATCTTGATTCTTATAATAGTCTTTATGTATGTTACCCCAATTAATATTTCAAAATGAGTTCCTATAATATGAAAAACATCATTTTTTCCTTTTTCTAAGGAATTTAATTATCATTTTTTTGTAATAGATTGTATTCTTAAAAACATTCATTCAATAAAATTTATGAAATAGAAATTTAATCATCAATGATATTTAAATCATACCTCAAGACAATAGAAATTTAAATGTATGACTGAAATGGAAATTTAAAAATATAAATTAAAATAAAATTAATGCATTCAAAAAGATAAAAAAAAATTCCTATATGAATTTCAATAAATAAAGGAATTTTCATTTTTGTTATATAACGAATATCAATTTCAGGATCATTAGAAATTTTAAAATTTAGTCCTTTCAATTTTTTAAATAAAATGTGTATTCCATTCAATTCTTTTATGGTACGTTATGATATTTTATTCATAGAAAATAAACTCTTAGTCCATGTAAGTCATTATTTCTTCATGAACTTCAAATTTCTGATTTTTACATTTTATCTAGATATTTGGTAAAACCACCTTCTAGTATAGAACATTGATTAAATTAGGATGATAATCAATCATACCACATTGGTTGTTATATACATCCTTATTTTCATTAGAAACAATACACTATGTTTCCAACCTTTCATTCAATGAAACTGATTTTTCATAAATGGACTTCATTTGTTTCTCCAAGTATTTTAGATACATTTACATGTCTGACATATTTCATGAATGAATCTACAAATATTCTTTAACATTACCTCCACTTCTGTTAATTTCTTATACTATATCAATAAGCTAGATCTTTCATTCCTAAATTTTAAATTTGATAATATGTGTAAAGACCTGTAAAATAAAGGGAATTTTTTTTTCAAAATTTTCTTTGGGATTTTACCAGTACGCAGTTTCTGATGGCGCCTGATTCTGAGGCTTGGTGTTCCCGGAATTAATTTCTGAAGTTTAGCTCGGGTACGTTCAGTGAAGGAACGAGCGGGTTTTTCTAACTTTTGAACTAGTGCTCGGAATCGAATTCCAAGGGCACCGATGGATTCGCAGTGCCGATAATTTCTTAAGATGATCTTTTTCAAAGTTGCGTTTTCACGAGAGGAGTTGTTAAAAATATGTGGAAGATAAAATAAAAATTGAGTTACAATTTTTATTTATTTTAAGTGGTTTATCCATTGAGTGGAAGTTGGGGTAACCACCCAACATCCCATGAGAAGATTAAAGGTGATGTGGGGCCCACACAAACCTCACCCATTTCATCTTCCCTAAACTCCCTTAAACCTCTCCTCTCATTAATTGGCAACTCTTCTTAACATTTTTAACCCCCCTTTAATGAGAGACCACTCACCTCCCTTTATCTCTTCTTTAATCATGCTAACTCACTTAATTAATTAAGTGAGTTAAGTGTTTGATTTTTAAAATTTAAAATGCTTGGCTTGATGTAATAAAATAAGATAAGTCTTATTTTATTTGAGAGAGTTGGTTGGTGTGTGAGGAGGATTTGAAGGGAAAACTCTATGCTTTGAAGAACTTCTTCCTTCTTGAAGAACACAAAGAACGCAACTCTCTGATGAAGAAGGTCGACACCAAAGAGCGGCGACGTACCCCTTTCTTCCTTCTCTGTGACAAGAGGGGATACGTCACATCTTTGAGTACACATGGCTGACATTGGGCCTTCCAAGACCTTCGATGAAGAATGCTTCCCGGTCTCCATCAAAGGAGGAGACACCGTCGTGGGAAAATCGCAAACAATGACGTCACCTTCCGATGTCAACAAACTATGCTACCTCTCCGCAGATCCATCAAGGGATCACATCACGAGGTAGGGGGTTTTGGTTCAATTAAATCTATGTGGGTTATATCCTCAGCCTTGATTTAATTGTTGATAGTCGTTTGAGCCGCCTATTATCGAAATAACGGGAGGAGGTCGGACCGCATGAACATGGCCGAACCTCCTCCCCCTTTGATGGTTTTTCTTGTTGCGGCACGATTAAAGGAGGCATGGTGCAACGGCACCGCACGGAAACAGTTGAGGAATGAGCGAAGAAGCGCAGCGCCATCGCGCGGCACCGTTGCGACAATTCAAAAGGCTCCGTAGATCGTTTAATTGACAGCGGATCATCGGGCGATGATGGAACGGGCTGCAGAGGTAGTTTGATTATTCCGCAGTAAAGTTCGAGACCTGAGATGAACACCGGCAGAGACATATTTGAAAACGGACCACCTGAGAAACTCCAGTGGCCCGCAGAAACCCTGGAGTCGCGGGTCACCGGCGACCGGGAGCGGCGGCCGGAGCCGTCCGGCCTCCATGAGGCGGCGCCCCCCTAGCGCGCCTCCGGTGAAAAAAACTGTTGCGGTGGTGCGACACGGGGGATCCCGCGGCCGCGCAGGATCCCGGAGGAATGGCGGTGGCGCAAACCGCCGCCGGCTTCAATCAGCGGCGAGAAGGCCGCACAACCCCCCCCCCCCCCCCGCTTCGCGGCTTCCGCTCGAGCCCACTGGCCGAGCCATGGCTGGCCATGCGGTCGGGCCGCACCGCGCCCTGATGAGCCAGACCCAGACCCGGGTCGGGTCCACCCGGTTCAGGCTGACCCAGGGGGGTTGGGTCGGGCCGGGTCGGGCCCAGACCCCCCCCCCCCATTTCGGATTGTTTCCGTTCGAATGCCCATAACATGGGCCACAGACTTCCGATAGATGCACCGTTAGCTGCGATGTGATCCTTGGATCGATACGGTCGTTTCGGTATATTACACTCAAGGTTTCGGAGAACTTTGGGTTCAGCCGGGTTGGTTCGGATACGAAACCAATCGGGGCCTCGCAACGGAAACGCTTATATCATGAGCTCCGGACGTCCGATTGACGTGTCGCCAACTTTGTTGGATTCCTCTTGATGAGACGGAACATTTGGATTACTCTGCTCAAGGTTTGGACACCGTCTGAGTACGGTCGGGTTGGTTCGCTCACGAAACCAACCGGGCCCCTAGAACGAAAAAGCCAATAACTCACAGACCAGGTGTCCGATTGACGTGTCGTCTGTCTCGTTGAAATCCTCTTGATGAGACGGAACCTTTGGCATACTTCTCCTGAGTTTTGGTTGCAGTTGGATAGTGGTCGTGTTGGATTGCACACTAATCTAACCAGGCCCCTAGAACGGGAAAACTGATAACATTCAGACTGGATGTCCGTTTGACGAACCGTCAGTGGCATTGGTGATATTGTTGAGAAACGGTCCCTATGAGCATAACCTATGAGAGTTCGAGGTACATTTGAGATACATCTGGGTTGTTTCTCACACGAAACCAACTGGGCCCTTACGACGAAAAGGCTAATAACTCACAGACCGGGCATCTGATTGACGCGTCGTCTGTTGCGTTGAGACCCCTATGACGAGGCCGTCCTCTAAGATACTTCTTCGTGGGACTTTGAGATACTTGGAGTATCGACCTGTAGCTCATGGAGCGGACCCTCCCAAAGACGAGCGTGCAGAGTACAGAGACCGTGTAGCCGACTGAGACCTAACGACTGCTTGACCAACTCGACTTGGAGTGAGTCGACTAGCCCAGTGGACGGAGCAGTACTTTGTTTGGGTGAAGACCCATGGCGGACAGATCACTACCTGTGTGACAGTGCATACCCGCGTTACTCGTCCAGAGAGTACCTCTACAGGCTATTAGGGGGTGTGCACTACTGTGTTTGGGTGGCATACCCCGGCGGGAAGCACTACTGTGTTTGGGTGGCTGGCCCGCGGTACTCGACAGGAGAAGTACCTCAGCAGTCTTAGGTTAGTGAGTAGTACCTAGGTGTCGTGACAGGACCATTGTACACTCCAGAGATGGGGCTCTTCGGCAGTTACGGTTTTGATAATGAAAATCCCGGTTTGAGCTGAGTCTATTTTATTTTTGTTTATCTCATGATTGAGATGGGTCACTTGATAACTTAGGTATATGTATGGGCATATACCTTGGTATTGTTTATCCGTTGATTTCATAGTCTTTTTGTTTCCTCATGATTGAGTTGGGTTACATGATAACTCAGGTATATGTATGGGCATATACCTAAGTAGAGGTTATCTGTTGAGATCTTCTTTGTGGTTATCCATGTTGGGTTTTGTGAGACCTTGAGGGTCTCGGGGTCCCTACTGAGTATCATTATAATCACCCCCGCACGGGCTATGCCCGCACCACGTTGTGTCGGTTGCAGACGATGAGCAGTGCAAACGGAGGCCGAGTGTTCGAGGACTGGACGATACCCGGAGGTGGACCACATGACGAGTCCGCACCCGGAGGTGGACCACATGATGAGTCAGTATCTAGAGGTGGACTTCACGATGAGACGATACTCGGAGGAGGTTGACGGGCGAGAGCGTTGTGGAGGCTATCTGTACCTACCCTTCAGGTAGGATCTGAGGAGGATGACACAAGAGCTACTTCCTTTCTTTCAGTTGTTTGTCTCTTTATATTGTACTTTCGTTCTGTTGTAGCTGTACTTTCAGTTGGGTTTGTATTCTGGCCCATTTACTTTTCTGCACTTTCTTTTGTACTTAGTGTTTTACTTCTGCTTGTACTCTATGGTGTTTTGTTTACTTTTATAGATGAAATGTCTTCCCAGTTTTTGGGATTTACACCTTTGGTTCTAGTCGCCAGCCCCTGGCCTATGGAAGGCGGGCTTGGGGTAGTCACGGAACGGGCCCCGAGGACGGGTCGTGACAAATTGGTATCAGAGGAGTTGGTTCTACCGTAAAACTTATAACTCTGATATTTTCTTTCTGTGAAGCGATAGTGTTAAGAGTACCGGGTGTGGTTTTCAGTTCAGGGAGTCCAGTGTTGGTGCGGGCGGCCGACATATCCATACACTAGGACCCTAACAACTGATTTCTGACTTTTTGCATGAAAACACTGATTGTGTGTTTTTTTTCATAAGTTTTTAAAAGTCATCTCAAAACAGGTCATCTCACCAGGTATAAATCTTTTGACCATATCACGTTGTTTCTTTCAGGATGCCTTTTTATGGATGACCAGCTAGAGCCCAGCGGGATGTGCGTACTGACAGCCTTCCGAGCGACGAGGCTTCGGTACAGAGCCCTCTTGCAGTTGAGGCACCAGCGGTACTACCATACGTTGGGCCACCGATGCCACCAGCCCCAGCAGTAGACGATGCACGCCACTTGAGCGCGCTGCACGAGTTCCAGCGCTAGAGGCCACCCAGGTTATGGGGAGAGATGGACCCACAAGTGGCTGAGGATTGGTTGGAGGCTATGGTGTGAGTCTTCAGGCTAGTGGGGATGCCAGCAGACTTCATGGTGATCTTTGCTACCAGCCTTCTTCAGGCAGCAGCAGGCGGGTGGTGGAGCCACTTGTTCCAGTTTTTCGACAGGATGACCTTCACATGGGAATACTTCGAGACCTTCTTCAGGGTGGAGTTTGTGCCAGTAGCTCTACACCCCGAGCATGTACAGGAGATGCTGCATTTTCCGTAGGATTTTTGATCAGTAGCCAAGTCATCTGTAGGCAGTAGACAGATGATGCAGAGGTCCAGGAGGACCAGACCAGCAGTTGGGAAATCTTGGGTTTTAGGATCGGTGGTGCGGGGCACCTGGGCTGGGGCCAGAGCCAGCCGTATGAAAAGCAGGAAGTGTTATGAATGCAGCAGGAAGGGTCACCTGGCACGCGGCTGTCAGACCCCCCGCACAGTCGATCTGCAGGCATTGGAGGAGCCACCGAGGCAGAAGTAGCGGCGGGTTCTTGAGAAACAGCAGAGCAGTGGATAAGGTAGTAGAGCTCCGGGAGCAGGTGGATAGGAGCGGAACTAGTGGATACATCCCTTGTACTTCTAGTTCCATGTTTCTGTTGTATTTCTGTCTTTTACTAAGAGCTTCAATAATAAAAAGACACTTATCTTTGTGATGTTTTCTTTCCTGTCCTTGTGTTTGGTTGATACATAGAGGTCTTGGTTAAAACTGTTGACTTGACCCACACTTTCGAGTTTTCTACTGGAGGAGACCCAATGACCTCACATCGATTCCGACAGTGTGACTCGACCCTTGGAGGTGAGAGTGACGGTTGGATCTCTTGGTAGTTACGTCGAGGCCTTACGCCATCATCCATGGCATGAATGCATCATTCATGTCAGGATTGACTGTATTAGGCAATGTGCGTGGTTCATCCAGGGGATGAGACCAAGTTTCTCTTTTAGGCAAAGGAGAAATTTTAGCATCTCCTTCAGATCATAGGCAAAGATGGTTCAAATCATCTAGGAGTAGATGAATACTGCACAGTGTAGTAGAAACAGGAAACTGGCACCAGTCTTAGAGACCCGGGCATGTGAAATGTTTCAAGAAGAGGAAGCTTTAATGAGAGATGAGTCTGCGAAGCAGCAGACGTGGAGGCAGAGCTAGGAGAGCAGCATGAGGTGGTTTACATTTTAACATTCTACAACCACCCGCCTTAGTTGTCCCCACCAGGCTCAGGGAGCTGGAGGGCGGAGGAAGAGTGCGGCTTCATGCGGTCAAGGAGTGTGACCCAATGTCTTTGAGAATAATTCAAGGGAAAGTCTGTGTCCACTAATAGCTCCCATAGTAACAGATGTTGATATGAATCATTCCTTCCTTCCACGAATCTTGTCCCAGACCTAGAGTTTATGGTAAGCCTTAGACTTGACCCTCACGTCTAGAGATACCCTGGGAGAAGACTCGATAATCACGCTTACGCCGACGGTGTGGTCAGAACCTCAAGGAGAGAGTTTCGATTTGAATCTCTTGGTGGCAGTGTCGAGGCCTTCGACGTTGGTTTGAATACGGACTGGGAAATCACAGTTCATACACAAAGTGACGATATTAGGCAAAAAGGTTGTGGTTTAACTATGACGTCAGGATGGGTTTTCCTTTGTCGGCGAAAAGGAAACCCCGGGAAGCACAGGATAAACTCATGCACAGGAGGGTGCGACCGATCACTCTTGAGTTGGTCAACCTTACCCTCGTGGTAGCAGTCATTTTGAGTTTCAGTTCTAACAGGAATTGGAGACCTCTAGAGTTTGAGGATGATGATCACATCCTTATACGGGTCTCACCTCGACGAGGTTTACGGAGATGTGGCCAAGGCGACAAGTTATCTCTGAGGTTCAGTGGACCTTCTTAGGTCCTCAGATGGGTAGGCGAGGTGGTTTACTGCTTGAACCATCCACCTCAGTTGCATAAGATGCACGAAGGCATCCACATATCTCAAGTGGGATAATACTTACTTGACCCGACACATATCATCGACCATGGGGCAACTGGTGGTGCCTAGTGGGCCAGGACCCGACAGCCATGTTATGGTGGGGTGTCTGTGTAGTCACCGTGACCCAGTAGAGGTTGAGGATCGACAGGGGTGGGTCTTACGAGGATGGTCGATTCCTCTTGTGCGTTTTCGTAGGCATCACGGGAACCTCTAGGTGAGCACATGGGAGCGGAAGGCTCAGATGCGTGCTCAATACCGCTTTTGTATCCCTAGTCTGTGTTAAAACTTTACGAGGATGTAAATCCCTAAGGTGGGAGTAATGTAAAGACCCATATAATTAAAGGGGATTCTTTTTGAAAATTTTCTTTGGGATTTTACAAGAACGCAGTTTCTGACGGCGCCTGATTCTGAGGCCCGGTGTGCCCGGAATTAATTTCCGAAGTTTAGCTCAGGTACGTTCAGTGAACGAACGAGCGGGTTTTTCTAACTTTTGAACCGGTGCTCGGAATCGAATTCAAAGGGCACTGATGGATTCGCAGCGCCGATAATTTCTTAAGAATATATTTTTTGGAGTTTCGTTTTCACGGGAGGAGTTGTTAAAAATTTGGGGAAGATAAAATAAAAATTGAGTTTCAATTTTTATTTCTTTTAAGTGGTTTATCCATTGAGTGGAAGTTGGGGTAACCACCCAAATTCCCGTGAGAGGATTAAAGGTGAGGTGGGTCCCACACGAACCCCACCCCTTTCATCTTCCCTAAACTCCCTTAAACATCTCCTTTCATTAATTTCCAACTCTTCTTAACATGTTTAACCCCCCTTTAATGAGAGACAACTCACCTCCCTCTCTCTCTTCTTTAATCATGCCAACTATCTTAATTAATTAAGTGAGTTAAGTGTTTGATTTTTAAAATTTAAAATTCTTGGATTGATGTAATAAAATAAGATAAGTCTTATTTTATTTGAGAGAGTTGGTTGTTGTGTGAGGAGGATTTGAAGAGAAAACTCTACGCTTTGAAGAACTTCTTCCTTCTTGAAGAACGCGAATAACACAACTCTCTAATGAAGAACGCCGACACCAATGAGTGGAGACGTACCCCTTTCTTCCTTCTCTGTGACAAGAGGGGATACGTCACATATTTGAGTACACTTGGGCGACGTTGGGCCTTCCAAGACCTTCGACGAAGAACACTTCCTGGTCTCCATCAAAGGAGGAGACACCGCCGTGGGAAAATCGCAAACGACGACGTCACCTTCCGACGTCAACGAACGACGCTACCTCTCCGCAGATCCATCAAGGGATCACATCATGAGGTAGGGGGTTTTGGTTCATTTAAATCTATGTGGGTTATATCCTCATCCTTTATTTAATTGTTAATAGTCGTTTGAGTCGCCTGTTATCGAAATAATGGGAGGAGGTCGGAACGCACGAACACGGCCGACCCTCCTCCCCCTTTGATGGTTGTTCTTCTTGTGGCACAATTAAAGGCGGCACGGTACAACAGCACCGCGCGGAAACAATTGAGGAACGAGCGAAGAAGCGCGGCGCCGTCGCGCGGCGCCATTGCGACAATTCAAAAGGATCTGTAGATCGTTTAATTGACGGTGGATCGTCGGGCGATGACGGAACGGGCTGTAGAGGTGGTTTGATGATTCCGCAGTAAAGTTCGAGACCCGAGATGAACGTCGGCACAGACGGATTTGAAAACGGACCATTGGAGCAACTCCGGTGGCCCGTGGAAACCATGGAGACGCGGGTCGCCGGGGCGGCGCCGCCGGTGACCGGGAGTAGCGACCAGAGCCATCCAGCCGCCAGGAGGCGGCGGCACCCTAGCGCGCCGCTAGTGAAAACAACCGCCGCGGCATGCCGTAGCGGTGCGGCACGGGGGATCCTGCGGGATCCCGGACGAACGGAGGCGGCGCAAACCGCTGTCAGCTTTAATCAGCGGCGAGGGGGGCGCAACCCCCCCCCCCCCCCCCCCCCCGCTTTGCGGCTTCCGCTCGGCCACGCTGGCCATGCAGCCGGGCCACGCCACGCTGGCCGGGCCGCGCCGCGCCGGCCGGGCCGGGCCGACCCAGGGGGGGTGGGTCGGGCCGGGCCCAGACCCCCCATTTCGGATTGTTTCAGTTAGAACGCCCATAACATGGGCCAAGGACCTCCGATCGGCGCATCGTCAGCTGCTATGAGATCCTTGGATTGAGACGGTCGTTTTGGAATATTACACTCAAGGTTTCGGAGAACTTTGGGTTCGTCCGGGTTGGTTCGGATACGAAACCAACCGGGCCCTCGGAGCGGAAATGCTTATATCTTGAGCTCCGGACGTCTGATTGACATGCCGTCGACTTTGTTGGATTCCTCTTGATGAGACAAAACTTTTGGCTTACTCCGCTCGAGGTTTGGATGTCGTCGGAGTACGGTCGAGTTGGTTCGCTCACGAAACCAATCGGGCCCCTGGAACAAAAAAGTCAATAACTCACAGATCGGGAATTCGATTGACACGCCATATGTCTCATTGAATTCCTCTTGATGAGACGGAACTTTTGGCATAATTCACCTGAGGTTTGGTTGCAGTTGGATAGTGGTCGGGTTGGATTGCACACGAATCCAACCGGGCCCCTGGAACGGGAAAGCTGATAACTTTCAGATTGGACGTCCATTTGACAAACTGTCAGTGGCGTTGGTGATCTTGTTGAGAAACGGTCCCTATGAGCATACCCTATGATAATTCGGGGTAAAGTTGAGATGCGGCCGGGTTGGTTCACACACGAAACCAACTGGGCCCTTGGGACGAAAAGGAAAATAACTCACAGACCGGGCGTCCAATTGACGCGTCGTCTATTGTATTGAGACCCCTAGGACGAGGTGGTCCTCTAAGATACTTATTCGTGGTACTTTGAGATACTTGGAGTATCAAACTGTATCTCGTGGAGCGAACCCTCCCAGAGATGAGCGTGCGGAGTACGGAGACCGTGTAGCTGACTAAGACCTGACGACTGCTTGACCGACTCGACTTGGAGTGGGTTGACTAGCCTAGTGGACGGAGCACTACATTGTTTGGGTGCAGACCCATGGTGGAAGGAGCACTACCAGTGTGACAGTGCAGACCCGCGGTACTCGTTCGGAGAGTACCTCTGCAGGCTATTAGGGGGTGTGCACCACTGTGTTTGGGTGTCATACCCCGGCGGGAAGCACTAGTATGTTTGGGTGGCTGGCCCATGGTACTCGACAGGAGGAGTACCTCAGCAGTCTTAGGTTAGTGAGCAGTACCTCGGAGTCATGACAGGACCACTGTACACTCCAGATACGGGGCTCTTCAGCAGTTACGGTTTCGATAATGAAAATCTTGGTTTGAGTTGAGTCTATGATCTTTGTGTTTACCTCATGATTGAGATGGGTCACTTGATAACTTAGGTATATGTATGGGCATATACCTGGGTAGTGGTTATCCATTGATTTCATAATCTTTGTGTTTCCTCATGATTGATATGGGTTACTTGATAACTTAGGTATATGTATAGGCATATACCTAAGTAGAGGTTATCTGTTAAGATTTTCTTTGTGGGTATCCATGTTGGTTATAGTGAGACATTGAGGGTCTCGGGGTCCCTACTGAGTATCGTTATACTCACCCCTGCACGGGCTATGCCCGCACCATGTTGTGTTGGTTACAGACGACAGACAGTGCTGATAGAGGCCGAGTGTTCGAGGACTGGACGGTACCCGGAGGTGGACCACACGACGAGTCAGTACTCGGAGGTGGACCACACGACGAGTCAGTATCCAGAGGTGGACTTCACGACGAGACGATACTCGGAAGAGGTTGACAGGAAAGAGCGTTGTGGAGGCTATCTGTACCTACCCTTTAGGTAGGATCTGAGGAGGAGGACCCAGGAGCTGCTTCCTTTCTTCCAGCTATTTGTCTCTTTCTTTTGTACTTTCGTTCTGTTGTAGTTGTACTTTCAGTTGGGTTTGTATTCTGGCCCAATTACTTTTAAGCACTTTCTTTTGTACTTAGAGTTTTACTTCCGCTTGTACTCTATGGTGTTTTGTTTACTTTTATAAAGGCAATGACTTCCCAGTTTTCGGGATTTACGCCTTTGGTGCTAGTCACCAGCCCCTGGCCTAGGGAAGGCGGGCTTGGGGTAGTCATGGCACGGGCCCCGAGGATGGGTTGTGACAATATGATCTTGAATAATATTAAATATAGAATTATGTCACCATATAATGTCAAATACACATTCTAACTTCATCAAAATTTTATCCTAAGAGTATATCTCTATGTTAATTGAGTATGCTCCAGTTCAAGAGGAAGAATCTGGTGAATTACCATACTTTTCTTCTTGATTTCTAACTCTTTCAGGTTTATTATCCAATGATTCTATTTCTTTAGGGGATTGATATAAAAAATTGATGGTATCACTATATTTTTCCACATCAATTACCTTTTAACTATTTTGATAAGTAATCTATTCCTTTTACCTAATGAATTAATACATGAGTAAGAGAATGGCCTAGAACTCTTTCCCCCTTTTCATGTATATATTTCCCATGAATATAAAGTTGGATTTAATGTAAAATAATTAGAATAATGAACTGTAGATTATTTTTATAAAGGTTCTATTTTAATTTTATTCTCGACCACTTCTAGAACATCATTAATTTCATTTTATATTTCACTAACCATTATATATTCCCTAATTGAGGGATCATTATGTGAAGGGACTTCAATAGAAGGAACCACAAATAGATTAACATACAATGGATTAATAAATGGTTGAATTACATCCTCATCATTATATACAGTTTCACCAACTTCTCAATGAGGTGGGGAGCTGGATAATGATATTTAAAAAAACCTTCATTGAATCATTTCCTTTCTAATGAAATAAAATAACTATTTTAGAAAAAAATTTCCTTAAAAATTTCTCACAAATAATTACTGAAGGTAGAATATCTTTCAAATTTTGAGATGTTTTCACCTTTTGTGAATACCTTTCCTTCAACAATTCATTAGATATTTTTTAAATATAATTTCCCACAAAGAAATAGCCTAAATCATAATGATTAAAAATAAGGCTGCCCCACAAATCTCTATTATTTATTCTATATAATATCCTTAACTGTACCATTAGAAAAATCATTATGTTCTTTGGATAACTTCAAAAACTCTTCAATAGAAATAGCAAGTCCTTTTTGAAAATCCTTTTTTATGATATTCACATTCTCTAGCATTATTCTTCATATTTGTAGGATATATTGATGAATAAAAATAATTATTTTCCATTAATTTATTTAGAGAGTCAACTAACCAATATCTAATGATTTTTCCACAAAACAATTCATGTTTATTTCATTTTCAAAATCATAAGAGATATTGAAATGAAATTCTAACTTTTGGTTCAATTTTTACTTTAAAAAAACATTACACCTCTTCAAAGTTATTAAAATAACTAAAAATCTAGAAATCTATGATATACAAAGAGAAGATAATCTATTAATAGGGTTTCCATAAATATAGAACGTTTTTATAGTATTAAACCTAACACATTTTAAGAAATAATAAAAAATCACTTTAAACTCAATTATGAATGATACACTTTGTGGTTTTATAGAGCACATGAATGTTATTTTTGAAAAATAAACACAAAATATTTAATTTATAGAGAAATAACTTCTTACAACACCCTCTATTTCAGTTAATTTACCCATTTCTTATATATTTCCAGCTATATAATACATTTATTTTGCTTTTGAAGTTTTTAGATAGTTTTAATGTAATTTTATAGTGTTTTAAGTGGTTCATAGTTTTGATGTAGTTAGTAGAAACCATGAAATATCCCTATGAAACCATGTTGAGAGATTTGGGAGTTACATGGAAAATGTAAAGATGGAGTATGGTTTGTTCAAACAATGCACATGCTAGGCGAAATTGTCTAGGTGGAAATAGTGATAGAAACACAATAGGTTCAGATCTTGTGATAAATGTTCTATAAAACCATATGAGGGTGCAAACAGGAGAGAGAATAATAGAATGCTTGTTGTATAGTTTTAAAATCCATCTAGGATTACCATGAGGTATTAAAGGTGACTCATTTAATCATGTCACACCAATGTTTTTAATTGAAGTGACTTATATTTATTATATTTCTATCTAAATATCTTCCCTATGTCCCCCCAAAATCCCCCACAGATTTTGGTGGCATTTGGAGAAGTTTTGAGGGGAGAAATTATGGTGCATGGTTTAGGTGCACAGTATTCCAAATCGTGGACACAAACCATGCAACCATGTCCAACTCATTAAAAATGTGTTAAATTATATCTTTTACCCCCCAATATTTATCCAAACTCACCCATTGCTTCCCCAATTCGACCCTTGTAGCCATTTCAGGCTCCCAAGTACCTCAACCCCTCCTTTAAACTCTATTTTGAAGGGTGGGTTTGGTGGAGGAACTTCACACAATCTCAAGTAAGTGTTTATCCTGCTTAGTTACTCCCCTTTTCATGAAGTTTAATCCAATTTAAATGCAGTAAAAAATGATCATAGGGTAGTTTTTTGATCCTAGGGTTTAACATTTGGTTTTCTTGGTCCTATATTTTGATTTTAGGCTCGATCTACCTTCCTTGAGGTGCGGCGGGTGGTGCGATTGAATTTTTTCATAAAGGATTCAAGGTTTAAACAATTTTGGTAGGTGATTCCATTTGTTTAAAATTATTGTGAAATAGATTTCTCTGTTTATAATATTTTCATGTGTATATCATTTGATTATTGGTGTAAAAATTTATTTTAGTGGTATTTTTAAAGGAAATTAACTTTAAGTGACATTTTCATTTGAAAGTGGGGGGATTTTATAAAAATGTTTTATTGGTTAATTTTGGGCTCCCCTAAAACTATATAGTTTATTTTATTGAAATTTCTTAGGGATTTAAATCATGTTTTTATTTTTTATCACATTTGGTTTTTGCTTCAAAAATTTTATTTAAGGGTGTTTGTGAAGCATATGAACTTTAAGTGCCATATTTGTGTGGAAATGGAGTATTTACAAAGATATAACTTATGGGTTCATATGTGGATAGCCTATAACTAATGTTTTGGTTTCATTGAGAGGTATTGGGCGGAAAAGTGTGTTTTGGGGACTTATAAGGGTGCACATAGTGTGCAAAGTTGGAATTTCAAGGTGTTTTGGGTGCAAAACAATGTGAGATTTTGAGAATTTGTTTTATTGAAAATCGAAATGTTTTGTTGTGTGTTTTAAGAGTAATAAAGTGTGTATATCTTCTGTATTGTTTTTATGTGACCTTTATTTAAGTTTTTATATGCAAATGGAATAATGTTTCATCCCAAAAATCATTTAGCACAAAGGGGGAAGCCTTGGTACCGCGGTGAGATGATATGTACTAGTACACTAGTGATTCAGAGCAGTTTTATCCCTATTTTACTTAGCATTTTGGATAACAAAAACTCTAAATGAAGTATGTGGATGATATTTTGGGACCAATAGGTTATGGGTATGTTACCTGCTAGTTTCTCATTCATAATAAAGGACTGTGACATGGATATTTTACACTGAGGTATGAGGTACATAGGGCCCGAGACTATCTAGTGCCTAAGGGTGTTCATGGGTTTGGTGATCATTTGATTTGTGGTATTTACCCTTGTATTTGGGTTCTTTTTGGATTTACATTATAGTAGATAAAAATTATTATTCAAATGTGTTGACATTCTAAATTTTTTATTCTAAAAATTGTTATAAATTGAAAGTTGCATTTATTAGAGTTTATCACCGCTTTTCCTTGCATATTAAAACTGCGTGCTTTTTACCTTGTATTGAATACTCATTGGAACCATTGGGTGGTATCCTATGGGTCTTATCATCACACCCTAATTATACCCCTTATGTGTAATTTGACTTTATTATGTTTGAGACAGTTAAAGTCAAAGCCTCGGGTGAAGGCGGTTCGGGTTGTTAGTCCCCACCTATGCTGCGGTGTTGTGGAGACGGCTTGATGGTGATGACCCCTTGTCATGCGGAATCATGGGGGATTATTTTTTTGTGTTTTTATTTATTTTTTGACTTATTTTACTTTATTTGAAACAATGTATTCATATCTGGTTCCTGTTAAGTCTTGTTTGGAATGAGAATTTTACATTCATATTATTGATCATTTTTATTGTTTTATGCTTTTATACTCAGGTAAATCATTCCCAAACCAATTTTATTGATACCCAGAAAATTAAGAAATCTCGTGGGGATATGGAACACCCTTCAAGCCTTGTCATGTGATAGATTTGGTGCTAGTATTAGTGGTCACCATATTCGGTTCGTGGTAAAAAGTTATCAGGGGAGGCCGATGTTTTGAGGTTATATTAATAGTCTTTGATGAGTCGAGATATAAAAAATCTTGGACTATCGAGTCTCAATGTTTTGGTCATGATTTGGGTTCCTAGCCCACACCTCCAGTGGAAGACCTTGATTCCCCATGGGACGTTGGAATTGTCTGATTGACTTCACTTCTAGGTGAGACGTGTGGGCTGCAGACCAGATGTAGACATCAGGTATGGGTGAATTAGTTGTTTATTTTATTACTGTAATGTTTTTAGATTATTTATATTTCATTTATTTGATTAAATGTTTATAAATTGTGGTATTGACTATTGTTTTGGTGACTGTTTCATTTTTTAGCAACATGCATTCCCAGAATGCTCCCATGCACCAATGGGAGGAAGCCGGAAAGAGTTCTCCCCCACAGATTGATCAGAGGCTAGTCAGGTTGTGGTCCGAACTTTCCAAGATCTAGTACAAAGACCATCTTCTTTTCTCATTCTGGTTATGGTAGAAGAGACAATTCCTAGAAAAGATAAAGCTTCTGAGTTTCTGAAAAAACTAGCCTCCTACTTTTCAAGGAAGCATAGAACCCCAAGAAGCCATGGAATAGATAGAGAAGATCGAGCATATGTTTGAGTTCCTAGGAACACCCAAGGAAGTTAGAGTGAATTGTGACTCTTTGTTTATTGAGGTTCCAAGATGCAAGTGGTGGGAGTTAGTACTTCAGAATGGGATAATTGATCAGATGAGCTGGGGAGATTTCAAGGATATAATCAATGACTGGTACTGCCATGAAGTGTTGGCTTATGCTACATCTTGAGAGTTCTTGGACCTCGTTTAAGGGAATATTTCTGTGATGGAGTATGAAAACTATTTCACTAATATGGTTTTGTATGCCCCTAAAATCCACTCGAATGAACAAGAGAAGGCCCAGAGATTTGAGAAAGGCTTTCGAACAAAGATATACTCTAATTTTTTCTTATTCATGTTGAGGACATATGCTAAGGTTGTTGACTGGGCAAGTATGGTGGAGATTGAATGTAAACAAAAGGCTGGTTTCTCTAGGATAGTATCAGTAGTGGGAAGTGGTAGCTCTTAAGAGAGTAAAATCAAGTGGGAGAATCAAGTGAAGAAGGGAGGTGGAAATTCAGGCCACACTTCCAAGAAGTTTTCATCTCTGGATTTTGATGCGAGATCGGTCGTGTTCCACCAGTGTGGGAGACCTATGACCATCCAACTAGAATGCCCACTTCATATGATTCCATGTTATCAATGTGGAGGTATGGGTCACTTTTAGTGCTTTTGTGGGGTGGCACATCCATGTTAGAGTGGAGAAGGGTCAGTAGGTTCAAGAGGAGTGACAACACAGTCAGGGTTTTCGAGGATGAGGGGATCTCGAATTGGTGGCCATGGTGGTTGGTTTGGGTCATCTTTTGGGAAGATCCAGTCTAGGGAAAAACCACAGACTAGTGCATGCAGAGACTAGAATTCTCCATATACTGGATCAGGCACTAACAGGATCAGAGGTAAGACCATCGACAGTTTGAGGTACTGTTTTCATAGCATCTTTTATTGCAGCTAAATTTTTTGATACTGGTGCCTATGTTACATTTATATCTTTCTCTATTGTGGACACATTGAATTTTACTACTAATATGAAGTCTTTTGCGATGGAGTTGGTGAAACCGCTGGGAAAGAAAGAGTAGGGTCTTAGGTTCCCATCATGCGCACTCTCTGTGTCCAGGATTGAGATTTAGTGGGACCTTTGGGTCATATATATGGATATTTTTTATGTGATACTTGGAATGTATTGGCTAGTACACCTACAGAAACACATCTATTACTACAGGTAATGAGTTAGTTTCACAACACCTGATGGGAATCCTCAGGTTTTTCATGGAGAGTAGGATCCTTGGTCGGGTCGTGTGAGACCTCCACTCCCAAAGTTATGAGATTTTGTTATTTAGTTATCCTTTATCACGATAGAGGACGATGTTAATGCTCTTGATAGTGGACGACCTCTTGTAGTTGATGAGTTTTCGGAGCTATTTTTTGGATGATTTTTCAAGTTTCCCCCCAGAATAGGATGTGGAGTTATCGATTTATTTGGCACCAATAACATAGTTTAAATCTATCCCCTTATATCATATGGCCCCTAATGAGCTGAGGGAATTAATGATATAGTTGGAAAATGTATAATCCAAAGGATTCATTCAAACGATTTTCTCTCCTTAGGCCTCCCTTATATTGTTCGCGAAAAAGGAATACAGATTCTTTTGGTATTACATTGATTACAAAAAGATTAATTTGGTAACAATTAAGAACAAATAACCTTTTCCCAGAATAGAAACTTTTTTAGATTAGTTGATGGGGGAAAAATGGTTCTCAAAAATTGAGTTACGTTCGAGATAACATCAACTCAGTGTGTAAGAGGCAGATATCCCGAAGATGGATTTATAAAGAAGGTATTACCACTTTGAGTATTTGTTCAAGCCCTTCGGATTAACAAATTCTCAATGGTTATTTATGGAACTCATGAATAGGGTGTTCCACCGTAATCTCGATTTCATCACTATGTAGTTCGTGGATGTCATTCTAGTATACTATGGCTCTGAGGATGAACACGAAAATCACTTGAGGATCGATTTGGTCAATTGTGGGATCACTGTCTTGATTTAATGCTGTCAAAGTTCACTTTCTGGATCAGGGAGGTGAAATTTCTGGGGCATGTGATCTCGGAGCAGTGGGCTTCATTGGAACCTGAGAAGACCAGTGCATTCATGTCATCGGAGAAACCGAATAATTTGTTTGAGATAAAGAGTTTCCTCGACCTTACTAGTTATTACAGGCGATTCATTTGGGAATTCTCTTGGCTCGCTTCACTGATGACCACACTCACCCAGAAAGGGGTTAAGTTTTAATGGGGCCCAAAATGATAGGCATACTTTGAGGAGCTGATGAGGCGGTTGACTACCTCCCCTAAAATCATGTCTGTATGTGAAGGAGGATCACCACGTGCCCCTTTCGGATGTTAGAAGACTTTGTGTCGAGATAATACACAAGTCTGTATGTGAAGGAGGATCACCAAAGGCCCTCCACTTTTCTCCAACCACTACCCATTCATACCTGTAAGTGGGACAAGGTTTCCATGGACTTCATTGTTGATTTTCCTCATACACCTCGAGGTAATAATTCCATTTTGGTGGTGATGGGATGTCTAACCAAATCATCCCACATTATCCTAATCAAAGATACATCTAAAGTGGATGAGTTGGGTCGTTTGTATCTTTTGGAGGTGGTGAGACTCCATGGAGTGACATTAGTAGGTTTCTTTGATAGAGACATCTATTTCATTTCTTGGTTTTGGGAAGGCCTACAGAAGGCCTTGGGGTCACAGATCAAGATGGGCATGGCCTACCATCTTCAAACGGATGGTATGAAAGAATGGGGAAACTAGATTCTAGAGGACATGCTATGTGAATGTGTTTTGGACATTGGATGTTCTTGGGATAGCCATTTGGGTTTGGATGAATTTACCTATAATAATAGTTAACAATCCTCTATTATAATGAACCCATTTTGGGTGCTCTATAGTCGACCATATCGATCCCCCTATGTTAGGCTAAGGTAGGTGAGACTTCACTGTTGGGGTCGATCCTTGTGCAGGAGACATTTAAGAAGGTAAAGTTAATCAGGAAGAACTTGTTGAGAGCTCAATGTCATCATAAATTTTATTCTAACTAGAGGAGTTGAGACCTAGTGTTTTCTATGGGTGATAGGGTATTCTTGAATGTGGTCCCCCATCTGGGCCATCGTCGATTGGGGAAGCAAGGGAAGCTAATGCCGTGATTTTTCAGCCCTTTTGAGATCACCAAGTATATTGGAAGGTGGATTAGAGGTTTTCTTTACCTTATCAGTTGATATCCATCCATGAATTCATCCATGTCTCCCAGTTGAAGAGATACAACCTGGATCTGTCCCATGTGCTGAGTTGGGATGAATTAGAGATAGAGCCTGACTTGTCAGTTTTGAGTGGCCATTGCAAATAGTGGACTCCCAAGTGAATGTGATTTGAGGGATGTTTATTCCATGGATCCGGGATCATTGGTAGCATGGTAGTGATACACATGAGTCCTAGGAGAGTAATTCATAAGTTGAGGATGATTACCCATTCTTGTTTTTCAATCATGCCTCTAGTCGACTTTCCGGGACCGAAAGTTTTCATGGTGAGGAGAATTTTCACACCCAATGTCTCCATTAAATGTACTTATATTTCCTATAAATTTATCCTAACATCCCCCAATATGTCCCTATTAATCCCCCATAAATTTTTGTGGCATTTGATGATATTTTTAGGGGATAAGGGAAGGTGGATGACTTAGGTGCAAAGTATTCCAAACCGTGCCCACAAATCGTGCGCCCATGTCCTGCTCATTAAAAATGTGTTAAATACCATTTTTGCCCTCCTAGGATTTATCCGAACTCACCCTTTCTTCCCTCATTCGACCCTTTGAGCCATTTTGGCGTCCCAGTTAGCTCAACCCTCCTTGGAACTCTATTTTGAAGGTGGGTTTGTGGAGGAACTTCCCACAATCTCAAGTAAGTGTTTATCCCTCTTAGTTCCTCCCATTTTCATGATGTTTCATCCAATTTACCTGAAATACCAAATGAATAGAGGGTAGTTTTTTGAACCTAGGGTTTAATATAGGGTATTATTGGTCCAATATTTTTATTTTTGGCTCGATATACATTCTATGGGGTGCGGCGTTGGTGCAATTGAATATTCGCACAAAGGATTCAAGGTTTTAACAATATTGGTAGGTGATTCCATGTGTATGAAATCCTTGTGACATATATTACTATGTATATAATATTTTCATGTGTATATCATTTGTTTATTGGTCCAAAATTTGGTTTTAGTGGTATTTGTAAATCAAATGAAGTTTATGTTCCATTTTCATGTGAAATTGGGGTTTTTCTTAGAAATATTTTATTGGTTCATTGGGGACTGCCCAAAAACTTCTTAGTTGAGTTTATTAAAATTTATTATTGCTTCAAATAATGTTTTTACTGTCTATATAATTGTTTTTTCCTTTTAAAATTTTTTTAATGGTGTTTCGGAATCATATGAACTTTAAGTGCCATGATTGTGTGAAAATGGGTGTTTTACAAATATATCACTTCTTGGTTCATATCGGGCGGACCAAAAACTG
Organism: Viscum album; assembly: GCA_963277665.1. Taxonomy (NCBI): domain Eukaryota; kingdom Viridiplantae; phylum Streptophyta; class Magnoliopsida; order Santalales; family Viscaceae; genus Viscum; species Viscum album. The sequence continues at coordinate 1,979,380,585 of OY728143.1, read as the reverse complement.
ATTTTTTTTTCATTGATGTGTATTGGGATGAGAATTTGTTTTTGGTGACTTTTAAGTGTGAACATAGTGTGGAAAGTGGGAATTTTAAAATGATTTGGGTGCAAGATAATGCGAGATTTTGAGAAGTTGTTATATTGAAAATGAAAATGTTTTGTTGTGTGTTTTATGTGGTATAAGGTGTGTACAACTACTATATATTTTGTATGTGACCTGTAGTGGTATTTTTATATTCAAATGAATTTATGTAGAATGCATATATTGTTTGAGCACCAAGGGGGAAGCCCAGATACCTAGTTGTGCAGATATGTACTAGTACGCTAGTGATCCGGAGCGGTTTTATCCCTTTTTCACATAGCATTTTGGATAATTAAAACTGTAACTAAACTATGTGGATGATGTTTTTGGATCACTAGTTAATGATTAAGTTCCCTAATAGTGTCTCCTGCATGGGAAAGGATTGTGACATGGATATATTATACTTAGGTACGGGTAACATAGGGCCCGAGACTATCTAGTGACTTGGGGTGTTCCCAGTTTTGGTGCTAATTGGATTTTTCGTATTTAAAATTTTCTTAGGGTGTGTATGGCTGTAAATTAAAGTAGATAACATGTCTTATTCAGATGTTTTAACATTTTTAATGTTTTATTTTTAAATATTTTTTCAATTAAATGTTTCATTTCCTGGATTTTATCGCTGCTTTTCCTTACATATATAAACTCCATTCTTTTTCACCATGTATTCCAAACTCATTGGAATCTTTGTGTGGTGTCCTATTAGGATTAGGATCACATCCTACATACACCCATTGGATGTTAGTAGACATGATTATTTTTGACACAGGTAAAGTCAATGCCTCGGGTGAAGGCAGTTCAGGTTGTTTGTCCCCACCTATAGTGTAGTGTTGTGGAGACGACTTGGGGTGTTAACCCCTTGGCATGTGGAGTATTTGTGGCTGTTTTATGGTATTTTTATATATGTTTTAAATTATTTTACTTTATTTAAAACCCTGAATTTAGATCTGGTTCTTGTTAAGGCTTTTTGTCATGGAAATTTCATATTCATGTTATGGATTGTTTTTAATGTTTTAATACTTCATACTCGGTTAAATCATTCCAAATAATAATATATTGATACCTGGGCACTTGTGCCAGCCCATGGGGATAGGTAAATCCCTTCAGGCCATGTCATGGGATATATTTGGTGTCGGTATTAGTGGTGACCAGATTCCGTTCGTGACATATCATGTGCATATTAGGCACATATATTGACAAACTATATAGAATAATCTTTTGACATGCATTTAATGACCCAAAAATTAATTTCAAATTTTTATTATGACACCAAAACCATATTTTTTGGTATATTCATACATGTAATTAGTTTATTCCTCCCTTCTAGTATCCCTTGGTGACTCACTTTGGTGTTAAAGGTTATTTTAAAGAAATCCAAGGGCCTTAGTGATCCATATTTGATAATTAGTGCTTATTCTTAAATTTTATTCTTATAAATACTCTTATCCTCTATCCTAAAACCACAGGTCAAATATATTATTAATATATAAATATTATATAATGTGAATCATGGTAATATCTTAACGGAAATATTGTGGGGAAGGTTTTGGTGAGTCAGAATCTAGAAGTTCTTAGTGTCATTCTTCATTGTCATTATATATTTAGAGATATGTGGATTATCTATCATGTAAATTTATACTTGAACTTAAAATATTGGACGGATTTTAATATATTTTTTTGTATTTTTTCTATACATATCATGTGATATCAAGAGGATAACCATTTCATGATGATGTTTTAAAAATATGATAAATTGGATGGATTTTTGAAAATCCCTTTTCATATAATTTTAAAATGAAGGTTTAAAAATTATGGAGGGGATTTAATGTAATAAAAAAGATTGGTGAAAATTTTTACAAGGAAGTTCTTTTTATAATGAATTGAATGAAATATAATTTTGATTAATCTGGTTCGGTTGCATCGAGTTTTGGATAATGTATACCCGTGAAGTACCACTATCAACGAAAGAGGGAGGATGGTCATGAAGTACCATCATTAATGATTGATAGTATTCATGAATTTATATGTGATAGTTTCTGTGTTGACATGGGAATGACTATAGAAAATATTAAATAATGATAGTTTTCTTTGTTATGTGTTTCCCAAATGGGATACTCATATGGATTTGTATAAACCATTGACCTGGTTTTCAAATGTTGTATATATAACATGATAATTGGTTCTTATGTTAGTGGGGTGGGTTGGGAAGTCTTTAGAGAATACCTTTGGGTTTTATTCGTTATAATAATTCACCATTGATGATTTTTTATATTTTTATTGTTAGGTATTTTTATTTCCATTCGGTAAATCATCCTCAATGATCCAATTTTCGCATCGTACTTGATTCTAACATTTTCTGTCTTGGGCATATCTATTATGTTTAGTATAACCTCAAAATTTTACCAAGCTAATAGGTAATGATGATATAATAAAAATTGTATTAATCATGTTCAGTCAATCCATCATTTTGGGATGGTAGTAATGTTATTAGAGTTTTAGAAGATGAAATTTATATCTTAAAATAATATAGCTAATATTTTTATGATAAAAATTACAAATACTTGGGTGGTCTATGTAATAAATTGTTATAAGACACAACATGGAATGTTTCCACATAATCATCATGGTATTATATGATGAGTGTATCATATCATTCAAAAGTACCAAGACAACCCACTTGGACTGCATTGGTTAATTTTTGTTTACTAGTTTTCATAAAATGGTTAAAATGATTTGATGGATGAATTTTTAAAATAATGATGGAAATTCATGTTTATTAAATTGATTTGAAACCTTATTATCCTTAAATATCTAGTGATTGATGACTTAGTGGTTTTTATTCTAATAATACAAATTGGAAATATCTAAATTTCTAGGAAATCAGTTATGAGAGGTTTAACGACCCGAAATGTTCTAAATTAAATCCACCTTTTGATGTAATTAAACATTTTATTATGTAAATATGTTTATAAAAAACACTTGCACTTATTTGGTTTAATTGTATCATTTTAAATTTATTTGACCATTTTGAATCATTTCCATTGATAATATTTCCATTGGATAGTGATCACACGGTTAATATAATTATAGTGTGTTAATAATCCAATCGACACAGACAAAAGAAGTGATGGACTCAACCAGTAGAATCGTAACCAATGATTACCACTTATCAAAGCTCCCAAGGGAGATATAATCTTTGGTATTTCCACTTGACAAATCCCAAACTATGATTCCAGAACATAATCATGATCGAAAATGTTTATCGGAGAAGTTCAAGATCATCAAGATTATATCCCAATCAATGATCATTGAACCACTCCATGAAAGTACCACCATCATGCACTTCACCCTTACGGTGTATGTGTGTGTATTAAAGGGATATGTATCATGATACTATCAATAAGAATATTTACATTACTTTATGTAGAATAATGAATATATTTTCATCATATTATTTTTACTTTTTAAATAATTTTTAGTTTGATAAAATAAAGAAGAAATTATATTTTTGGTTAATATTAAAATTCAGTTAATGAAATTATGGGAATAAAGGAATGTTGAAATAAATAATATTTTAATAAAATATTATCATGAAATATATTTATTTAAATATAAATTATCATATAATAATATTTAACTTTTATAAATGTTGGAACACTTTTATCTTCAAAAAACACAACATTTATTAATAAATATAGATTTTATTTTAAAAGTAAATATTCACATATTTAGAAAATTATTTAGTTAAAATGAATATTTTTTTGAGAATGAATGTTTCAAAATTGTCCAATGTTGATTTTGAAATAATTGTTTGAGACATACTTTGTTCTGGGAAAAATTACATTCATCGTGAATATACTTTGTGCTTCATGACATCATAATGACCCAAAAGTGATGTAATATTTACTATAAATGCGATAAAAGACCAAATACATGTTATTAAATTAAAATAATTTGATTTTATGTTTATTTTATTTATTTTTTAAATTTATTATGAATCCAAAATAATGTATAATACATTTTAATGTTTTAAAATCATTTCTTTATGAGTGTGACTCAACTCCACATAAAAAAGGAAATTATTTTAATAGGATCATAACTTTATATTCTAAAATATTAATCACCTATCCAATTAGGAAGAATCCATGTGAAAAACCATTATATTGTGTGTGATTTTTTATATTTTATTATGTAGAGTCCAAAACCAAAATAATAATAAATTCCCCGGCTTTTCCTATATAAACCCACCCAAGCACACATTTCTCTTCACTAAAACTCCTTTTAGCATCACCAAACTACCACTAAATTTCTTAGAGTCATATAATGTTTCCTGTATCCTTTCATAAATCTCCTCTCAAGCCTTTGGAGTCACACACTCAATTAAGGGATCCTCTACTATCCTCTTTTATCAAGATCTCTTTTTATGTTATTCATTTTAATTTTAGTTATCATATTCAAAGATATTTTATTTTCTATATTCCCCAACATCCAATTTTTTTATAAATGATTATATCCCCATTCAATCTCATTTTTTCCTCATATGAACCCTTATGTACAACCGTTACTATAAATAAGTTCTAAAAGGGTTTTTTTCTTTCTCTTCTTTCATAAAGGTTTCTTCAATATAATATTCCGTATATTTAAAATTCCTCAAGATAGGACAGGTATTTACATGTCCCTATTACTTTAAATATAATATGTAAATTATGATATACCACATTATCTCTCATAAACCAATTTTTTTGATTATTTATGTGATGTAATTATAATTTCTAAATTTCACTACAATTTTCCATGACTAAACAATTGTTTACATAATACTATACCCATAAATTATCATGGGTATTCATATTTATGAAAATATATTTTATTATTACGGATTTAAATATGTTTATTACACCCTCTTTGATTATGGAATAAATTTTTTGGATGAATGATTCCATGTTGTATAATCTCTTTGGAACACTTAATATTAAGTATTAAATGAATATGATGGTTGCAACAAGATCATTTTCCACTGAATTGGGTAATGCTTAGTATCATGATACCTAATTTTGGGACATGGAGTGAAAATGATTCCTTTTTTGGAATTTTTCCACCATGATTTCTTGGCAGGATTAGCCTGAGCACAGGTTTATGATATAGTGTTTTATATTCTTTCCACATTTCTCTTGTTACGATTATCATGTTATATCATGTCTCTTTGTTACTATTAAAGATTTCTAATCTTTTTATGCCTCATTGATATGAATATTATTTATCATGTACTATACTCCTCATGTTATTCCAATTTTATTCCCATACCTGGATTTATAGATCACCCCTTTCTTATGTTTTTCTCCAGGCTATCCCATGTAGTTTTTAGTACATAGGAATATTATTAACATGTTAAAAAGATTTTAAATAAAGACAATGTATTTTATGTTTTAAGTAGTTATGTAATGTACATAATTCCGAAATAAACTATACTTCTCAAACATTTGGGTTGTATTAAGTCAAATCTGATGAAATAAATCAATTATTAATGCTAAATAAATATCTGGATTGTTATAGTTTGTATCAAATAAAAATATCAGTTGTTTTTTGAATTTTGATAAGAGAACTCTAGAGAAAGCCTTATAGATAAGAATAATTTTATAAAAACATTCCTATTTTTTTAATTATATATTTAATTGTTTATCGAGAAAATACAACCATGTCTAGATGTTATATGTGGGTGTGGTTCTGAAATAGATATACCGTGGAGTAACAACTTCATCATGTTGTTTTAGGCCCAACACAGGATAACCTGGTACAGAACAATAGTCCTTACTACGCACCTCGTTTAAATATCACTGGGAATATTATTAGGTAAATTAATAATCTCCTTACAAACCATTATTTAGGTAAGAAAAAAATTTCCCTTAAGAATACCTTTTAGGAAATAGATCATGGATAACATAGATTGAATCCTATAAATTCATATGTTAAGGAAATAAAAGTAATTTATATGTTATCCCTTTAGTTTCATTGGATTCCCTTTTATGATTTTAATAGTTTAAAAATAATCACACTTAGTTTCCCATTTATTCTAGACAATGGCCAAAAATATGAGGAATCGTGTAAACAAACAATGTGATGGGAAATTTTATGATTTCCCCAATGAGATGCCATACACTATTGGAGAAGGAATCAAAAACCTTATGATGATACACACTAAAATGACTCCATATTTAGATAGAAACTCAGATCAGGAGAAGTATCCAACCCCCCTATGAGATAAAAATCCATAATCGAGATCTTCATATGACCAAGGCATCCATCATTCAACAGATCATATGATTTTTTAATCATAGAAAAATGGATCAACTCCATTGATAAGATCGTCTCCATCCATCAATGTACTGAAAAATAAAATATTTTTTAAGATTATTATCATATGTTTGGAGAAAATTTTTAGTAGTGGACATTGAACTTGAATATGACTCGTGAGGAATAGATCAAATAAATGGAGTTGAAGGAATTCTGAAAAATGTTTTTTAATAAATATTTTCCTCATACTCTATATCATAAAATTGAAAGGGATTTACATTAACTTAATCAAAAAGATGATGATCCAATTGGGGTGTATCAGGAAAGTATCACAAGTCCATCTTAATATGCTTATTTTTTTCTCATTACCCCTGAATGAAAGGTCGACCAATTCTTTGGTGGGATAAAACATAGTCTAAAAATACTTTGTGATCCGTGACTTCAAAAGCTATAAGGAAATTGTCTGGTTTTCCCTCAAAGTCAAGATAATGATTAGCGAATCTTAGGGGTATCATTGGGATAACAAGCATAAAGCAGATATTAATACTGGTGGTTAAATTGAGAAATATAATTGTTACAATAAAGTCAAACATCCCACATTTCAATGGTTTGGAAATAAGACACCAAGAAATTCCATAAAGGGAATGATGAAATTCTTTAGGTGTTGGAAGGAAGGAGAACTCGATACTATTTCATGATTGGAGAAACTATCTAATATGATAGAAAAAATGAATTCTCTATTCAACCCTCAATGCATTTCTCATTAAATTAACTACAAGAAACCATGAAGCTATTCAAATCAGTTCCCTAAGAAAAGGGTTTTGGGAGACAACCAACAACCTCGAAGTAATCAAGGGTGGCCATTTCCATCATAATTTTTTTATTATAGTTCTATAAATTAAATCATATAATGAATTTCAGAATATCTTTCCACACACCACCATAAATTTTTTAATTATATTTTCCACTGAAAATGGAAAATATTGAACATGTTGAATCCCATGTATATAACTCTTCTATGGTATTAATTTGTGGGAGAACATCCTAGAAAAAATTTTCATGCCACCTTTGGAAGAATTTTATGCATTTATATTCATGGATTGGATTTCCCAATATTGATCCACCATAAATTTCCATGAGAATAAAATCACTCTCCATATGGATATTCGACCCTCGATTCTGTACAAGTGAAAGAAAGAGGATAAATATTCATTTTCACCATCATCTCAATAATGGATATTATTTACCAATGATAAATAATATCTAGATAAAATGATTGATTCTATGGAAATGATCATTCCTATAGACATGCCAATTGTGAGGGAATACTTAAGTGTGTTTCTCGCAGAATTATCGGGTCTTCCTCTTTGTATAGAGGATTAATTATCAATTGATCGTATACCTAGAGAGTTTCCAATATCTAAGAATCTATATAGGATGTTAATTATGGAACTTTTTGATCTAAATAATAAATTATAGGAGAATCTTGATTGAGGGTTTATATGCCCATGTTCCTCACCATGGGGTGCACCAGTTCTCTTCATCAAGAAGAAGTATGTGTCAGTTTGCATTTTCATTGATTATCACGATCTCAATAAGATCATGATAATGAAAAAGTTTACCTGTCCATAGATTTATAAATTGTTCAATTAGATATTTGGAGCACAATACCTCTCAAATGTGGATCTATGGATGAGATATTACTATGTTAGGGTGAAGGAGGATATCCCAAATACTTCATTTTGTACAAGTTACGGGCACTATGAGTTTATAGTACTTCCATTTGGGCTCACTAATGATCGATTAATCTTCATGGAATTGATTAATATATTCTTTATATATTACAATAAAAAAAATTGGTTTTCTTTATAGATGATATTATAATATACTCTAAAACCAAAGAGGATCATGAGGAGTATCTTATCCCTATGATAAAGACATTTAAAAGGAGAAGATCTATGAAAAGTACATTAAGTTTGTCTTCTTGTTTAAGGAACTCTCATTATGGGGGAATATCATCAGAAGAAATGGGATATCTATGGATCTGTAAAATACAAAAGCAATTGATCAATGGATGAGGAAAAGATTGATGATAGATATATGTAGTTTTTATTGGATAGCTTGATATTATCATTAATTTTTGTAAACTTTCTCGAGATTGTCAATCCCTTATACAAAGAAAACATTAAAGGGAGTCATGATTTCTTGGAATTATTAATGTGGATAATTATTCAATCAATTGAAAAGGATGCTTGTTGTTTCCCATATGATCACACTAGACACAAGTGGATAACTTTTTGTAATATTGATTGATGGTTTGAAGAGGAAATTAGGATGCGTGTCGACAGAAAATGAAAATGTCACAGCATATGCTTTAATTTAGTTGAATGTTCACCAATAGAAATATACAACACATGATCAGGAGTTGGCTGTAATGATCTTTTCTTTGAAAATATTGTGGAATTATCTATTTGGGGAGAATTGGGATATATATATATATGGATCACAAAATTCTAAAATATATATTTACACAGAAGTAGATAAATATGAGTTAGTGAAGATTGTTAGAGCTGATTAAGGACTATGAATTCTCAATTTTCTATCATCTTAGTAAAGAAAATAAAGTGTAGTTCTCCCTATGTTGAAAGGATTCAGTATTTTTATTATTTATGATAATTGAGAAGGATCCAATATTTTTATAATTAAAGGTAATGGAAAAGGGAATAATAAGGGAAGGAATAAAGTTAATCATTTAACAAATGATTTATCCATTGTCACTTATTTAAAGGTTAAAGGATGATCAAATAGATGATGTGGGAATAGAGATGCAAAGAGAGATTGCGGCCAACAGGCTTAGCGGGTATGGGGTGGCTGTGGGGCTTGGAGGGCCTAGAGGTTTTGACCGTTTAGAGTGTGGGCCAATGTGGGTTGGGCCTGTTCTGGTGCAGGCTTATGCAGGTGGAACCCACGTGGGTGCGGGCTTGCCTGCGGGCCTGATTTAAAAAAAATAAATATCATTTTTACAATATATGTTTCTATAACATTTTATTTTTTTTAATAAAAAATTCATTGTTAAATGGTGACATGTGATTTCTCACCATAATGGTCATATTAATTCCCCATTTATTCACATGTGAATTTTAAATAGGCCAATATTTATTTTTTTAATATGATAATTTATTATTTATATAGTAATTATTAACAATATTCACATTGTGGGTAAACCCATCTCTCAAAAAATGGAACTCATTGCCCATGGGAATGGTTTCAATTCTATAAGAGATATTATAATCATAATATTTTTTAGGTCAATTTAGTTCTGTTATTATTTAATTTTATTTTTTTATTAAGAGAATAGTATAGATCCTCCTGAAAACACTATTAATAGCTTCCTATGAAACCGATTGATACCTGGAGAGACTTCATTCATTCATAGGTTTACATGTTCACATCACCACACAACCAACATTATCATTCATCGCCCATCACCGATCTCTCACCTAATTTCTATCACAATAGTTCACCACCACATTGGCGTCACCACATGCCACTATTAACCCACAAAAAATTATCACTTCATATCCGTTAAAACTCTAGTTTCTTTTAATTCATACTTCACCCCACTAATACATTTAATAATGATAAAAAATAAAGTATTTAAATGATTATAAATAGTATTTTTTTTGTAAATTTGGCTAATCCCACAGGCAACCCGCAGGTTTATGCAGTGTGGGGCGGGCATGAAATTTTTTGTTTGCATTATATGCAGGCTTTTGCGGACAAACCCACGCGGGCTCAAACCCGTGCAGGTTTGGCTTGCCCCGAACTAGCCTACCCGTTTTGGATTACTATGTAGGAATTAATAAGAATGTGAAACTATAAGAAAAGGTAAATCCTCAGAGTTCAATGATAATTAAGAATGAATTGTGAGATTTGGGTCAAGAAATTATGTTCCATACAATCCTGAGTATAAGATGTAATTGTTGGATAATGCACATAGTTTAACATTCTTCATTCACCTAGGAATAAAAATGATGTATTGTGATCTCTATCATCACTATTGGCTGGACACCATGAATAAATAGAAAAATTAGGATACATTAATGTTCCTATTATGTTAGAAAGTGATGTCTAGAAGGAATATTTCTAAGGAGATGATGCGACCATTACCCCTACCAACATGGAAATTGGAAAACATCACAATGTACTTTTTTCATGAGACTTCCAATGAATTCCAATGAAAACAATGAAATCTGGGTTATTGTGGATCATCTTAAAAAAAATTCACACTTCATTACAATTCAAGTGGATTTCTCACTAGATCAAAATATATAGATATACATTAGAACCACTATCAATTGTTTCCGATCAAGATCTACGATTCACATATATGTTTTGGAAAAGCCTCCAAAATTATATAAATATTGATTTAGACTTCAGTATAGCTTATCACCCTCAAATTGATGGCCTATACTAGTAGAATATCCAAACACTTTAATACATGTTTAGAGCATGATAAATTTAATTCAAAGGAGGATGGGATAGACAGCTTCTTATAGATGAGTTCTCTTATAATAGCAACTTCCACTCGAACATCCCAATGTCTCCCTACATGTCTCTTTAAGGGAGGAGGTTCAGAGCACCTACATGTTGTGATGATTTTGGGGAACACAAACCGGTATGTCCGGAAAAGCTAAAGGAAATGATGGTAATAGTTAACATCATTCAACATCACATCAAGGCTACCCATAGTCAAAAAAAGAGACATTGTATCAATCATTTAACCAACCCAGAGTTTTATGTTGAAGACATGGTATTCATCTTCATATCATCGTGGAATAATGTTATGAGAGTTGGGAAGATGTGAAAGCTTAATCCAAGGTACGTTGCATGTCTTGAGATTCTTGATTACATCATACCAGTTGCATATCAACTAACACTCCCCTCAAACCTCTCTCATGTACATGATAAATTATATGTATCTCTCTTGAGATAGTACATACAAGAACCATCACAAGTACTCAATACAGAGTTGGTACCATTGTAGAATGACCATTCCTATGAAGAGCAGTCGGTTAAAATATTAGATCATAGAGATAAAGTTTTACAACATAAGATAATTCACCATGTCAATATGTTGTGGAGAAACCATATGTTTGACAAAGAAACATGGTAATCATAGGAGGTGAGGAATCAGAGTTTCCCTTCTCAATCATAGTGTGGGAAAATAAAATTTTGTGGGAAAACATTTTAATTGGGAATATTATAATGACTCAAACTGTTATAAATAAAATTCCCCTTTTGATTTAATTAAACATCACACTAAGTAAATATGGTTAAAGAAAACATATGCACATATTTGTTTTAATTATATCATATAATATTTAATGTACTATAATGAATCCTTTCCAGTGATAATATATCCATTGAATAGGGATCACATGGTTAGAATAAATGTAGGGTTTTAATAATCCAATTGACACAGAAAAATGATGTGATGGCCTCAATCAGTAAGATCGTACCCTATGAAGTCAATTTATCAAATATCCCAATGGATATTTCATCTCTAGTATTTACAATTTACAAATCCCCTGTTTAGATCCAACAGCTTAAGCCTGAGTGAAACCATTTATGGGAGAATTTCAAGCTTATCGAGATGATGGCCCAAACCATGTTCGTCGAACCGTCCCATGAAAGGCCTACCTTCATGTACCTAAATCTTAGGGAATATTTTGTTGTATTAAACAGATTTGTATAAATACATTAGAAATAGAAATATGTACATTATTTTATATAGAATAATGAATATATTTTCATCCTATTATTATTATATTGTAAAAGTTTTTTATTTCGATATAATAAAACACAAATTCTATTTTTAGTTAATAATAAAATTCAATTAATTAACTAATGAAGTTCATGAATTTTTTAAATAAATAATATTTTAATATAATATTATTTTTAAATATTTTTTATCAAATATAAATGATCATAGAATGAAATGAACTTTTTATAACTGTTAGAAAACTGTTATTGACAAAAATACCCAGCATTTCTTAATAAATTCCTACTATAATTTTAAAAAGTAAAATTAAAATATTAAAAAAAATTAGGTAAAATGAATATTATTTTTGTAATAAAAAATTAAAAAAATAGATGACAGATAATTATTCATAATTTACTTAGAAAATAAAATTTTCGGGTAAGAATTAAATACCGTATAAATATACTTTATGTTTTAGGACATCATAATGACCCAAACGTGGTGTAAAAATTTCTATAAATGGGATCCATGAGCAAATAAATGTCTTCCCGTTTAAATAATGTGATTTTATGTTTACTTGATTAATTTCTTAAAGCCATTATGAATCCCCCAGAGCATATTATATATTTTAAGATTTTAAATTAATTTCTTTAATAGTGTGACTCAACAAAATATAATTAATTGAATTATTATAATACTTTAGGCCCTTGGAATTATAAAATAATTAATACCACACCCATTTGGAAGAACCTATGGTCAAATCCCATGGTACGGTTTTTGTTTTTTGATATTTTATTGTCTACAGTACAAAACCTAAATAATAAAGAAACACCCACACTTTCCAGTATAAACCCTCCCCATATCCCATTTCTCCTCAAACAAATTCCCTAGATCATGTACACTCTCAGAACTTAACTCCCAAGAGTCCTCTCATGGTGCCCCAAGCTTTCAAGAAACCCCTCTCGAGCCATTGGAGTCACACATTCAAGTGAGAGATCATCCACTCTCTTCTTTTATCAAGAACTCATTTTATGTTATGTCTTTTAAAATCAATTTTTATATGTTGGGATATGTTCTTCCCTATACCCCTTACTTCTAATTTTATTTATAAATTATTATAGTTGTAACACTCTATGTTTGTGTCCTACTTTTTTTATAATAATGTAAATTTTCATTTATTTCTTGTAATGAACTTAGCCAAAAAATCCTTTCTAATTGAACATACTTGGAATAAGTAACATGGAACCCAAACACAGAGTAAAATATATATAACATCAACTTGGAATATGTTACATGGAACATTGACTAGGTGTGTGTTACATGCTGCAATGATGTTTCTACAAAACATCATTTTACTGCAATAATTTTTTAACGGAGAAAATTATAACCTAGCTATTAAATATATTAATATGAATTTTAATAAATAATTTTAAATTTTTTTATCATTTTTCATATAAATAAAAAATATTTAAAATGAAATTTTTTTTCAAAAAGTCCTTTTACGTTTAAAAAAAATTGTTTCTCGAATGAACTCATTTTAATGTCCCTATATAAACATATTAAATTAATTTAAAAACATATATAAATTTAATATGATATAATAAACTTCATTTTTTAATTTTTAATTCCTAAATTATATTAGATAGAAAGTTTGGGATTTTTCTGAGAAACATTATTTTGTGAATCATGAAAAATACAACAATTTAAGTTATAACTTCCATTTGGTTTAAATAATTATTGATGTTAATTTATAAATTAAATATGTATAATGGTAAAATTAGATTAATTATGCATCTATTAATACCATTTAGGTCATTATAATCAATTTATATTTGAAATTTAATATAAAAACTTAACAATATTTGGAAGATTTTTCTACTTTAAGAACTTGTTATTCCGTCCGGCCTACAGGATTATAATTAATATAAATTTTACATATGTTTTTAATTGAATTTATGAAAATATAAATACACCATTTTATTCATTATAATATTTATAATCTAATAATTTCAAATTAGTTTTTCTCCAAAAAGATTAGTAAAAGTGATTAAAATTATTCGTAGTGATTAATGTCATATTATGCATAATTATGTACTAAACCTCAATCTTATGGGGCCAAATGCGATAAACACATGTCAAATTTACATTTAATATCCATTATTTGACCAATTTAAGGACATTTCATAGGTAATAACATGTGTAAACCTAACTTGTTTTCAAAACATCCAAGTGAGTCGTATTCCTTCTATATAAAAGGTCACCACCTATCCCACATAATACCACCTATCAAACCACAAGGTATCAACAAATATAAACAAACTAAACATCACAATATCCCTCCTATCCTTATAAAATCATTTCCTTGGTCATAATGCAATCTAAGGTCTCTATTTGACACAAACCAAAAGGAGTTAACCGATTAAGAGGTAACGTTTTCACTCAAGTCATTCATTTTATTTTATTCCCCCCTCCATTATTTTTATTCCATTATTTTATAACAACACTAGTATCATAAATATACATGTATGTTTTTATTCTATGTATTCAACCTACAATTACACACACCCCAATATAATGGATAATGAACATTCTGTTTATGCATAAAGGGAACGACCACATCACTAAAAGTTGATTGATCAATTTTCATTTCCACCTCTATTGATTGATATTATAATATAAAAACTATTTATATATGTTATATATTATATTTATTATTTCTTAAAACCTAATTATACCTGTTTACAAAACATATCATTTTTTACTTTCCATTTGGTGTTAATACAATAATTTCAGTTGAATAAGGATGGAATACCACCCCCTCAATGCGATATGATTCATTCATACACGACATGAATTTTTTAGTGAATATATAAGACATATATGTTATCATAAATATAATTTAAAATATATATATATATATACATATATGTCTTTTACTTTCATTCTTGGAACATAATAATAAAAACAGAAACATCGTTCTTGTGTACGTAAGGCTTACCATCTCCATGAATGATGTATTCCATTTCCTAATTATATACTATATAGATTATTATAATACACATATAATCTATATAAAGGATATTTATATCATTTTTTTAATTCTGTAAATCAAGATATAATTTGTAAATACAAAATATATAACAAATCAAGACACATGTGAAGAATAAAGAAAATATTACCCGAAGTGAATTCTTAACATAGGATTGTTCACAAGCATGTAACATATTGTCATAATAAAAAACATATAGTATTATATAGAGTAAAATAATTAAATAGAATATTTCTTGTAAATTTTTTTTGGTATAAAAGTGTTCTGAAAAAGTATGTCATGAGTCAAGATACAAGGTAAGTAGATTTCATCTCACATTTTATTTCTATGAGATACATGTTGTGCTCTCCAATGATTCCTTTTTTGTAGTGTATGTAATGAACTTGATTATATTCAATCTATATTATAATAAAATGTTGGGGTACTAACATATCCATTTTATTATCCTTCTTTTATATGATTTATTTTTCAAAAGTTACCAAATCAGTAATAGTTTTGTCTCAATTTACCTTATTTGAGACTCATGTTCAGTTATGAACCTAAATTATTTTTGGAGGTTTATATACATCCATTTTACATTTAATATAATTAATATAATTATTTTTATGATATTTTAAGCTTCATGTAATTTCATTTTCTTACATGGATAGTATGATACCATGTTAACAAGTTATAAGAGTGTATTGAAACAATCTCATCACTTTTCGAGCTTATTTAGGTTTTTGTTTTCATTGAGGAAATATGATGATACATCAATAAAGAAAAATCTTGAGTTTACTTATAATATATCCATTCATGATATCCTTATGTATTAGTACCATTTTTTCACTCTTTGGTAGTTAATATAATGTTTTCATGTAAAATATGAGCATCTCTCTCTCTGATTAGAAATCTGTTGTTTTCAAAAACCATGTTTACAAAAATGTTTTCCAAAATGTTTTTAAAAGGTATTTAAAGGATGGTTTCAAGGAAAATATATTTTTAAAACATTTTATGGTTTCCAATGATTCTTTTATATTCTTTCAAAGCTATTTTCCAAAAAATTTCAAAATGGTTTTATTTTTTCAAAATAATTTTCAACGTAGAAATGATATTTTCTACATAAAATGTTTTGAAGGTATCATTCAAAATTATTTCCCATCTAAGATAACATTTGGTAGTTTTACTCATGCCTTAAAAGGAAAATTATTAAATGTTTCCATTCATATTCTTCATCTGAATGGATTATGTTTTGATGGCATGATGATTATGAAACCCACTTATATTTCACGGGTTATATGATTTCGATACCCTTTTTTCTTTTCATAAGACATGTTTATGATGAAATGATTGTGAAACTAATATATTTTTTAAAATTTTGGCACTATGATTACATGTTTATAACTCAAATTTCATTTCATGGGTTGTGAAATGATTATTTTTTATTTTTTTGAATATTTATGTATGATTTTACTATCAGATGTGTGGGACCTATATATCCCTCTAATGCATTGGTTAATGATTTATATATCATGTGATATAATAATATTGTATTGGGAATGAACTTTGACTACTAAGATGGCCATGGGAGTGAACCATGACTAACAAGGTTGTACGAGGAGTGAACTCATGCTACTATGATGGCCATGGGAGTGAACCATGACTACCAAGATTGTATGGGGAGTGAACCTATACTACCAATATGGTATTGGAAGAGATGCCTTGGCTAGTATAGAATTCATATTATATGCTTATATTCCTTCCATAATTCCTTATTTTATTCCTATGTTATGCATCCATGGCTTATGTTCTTTATAACCTTATGATTCATGTCTTATGAAGTACCAATATTTATTCCATAATTCAAGTATATGATATTTTAAATATAGAGTATGATATCATATTTTCATGATCCTGTTATCATACCCTTATGTTCATGATTATTCTTATATATCTTCTTTGTTTACCATTACTGAGCATTTGATCTCACCACATTTTATGTTTCCTTCCTCAGGTTATGAACATATGTATTATGTATTATGTGTCTAAGAGGGTTTATAATCATGAATAACATAGCGGTAGATAGTGTAGATATTTAATGTACCATTTTTTATGTTTTCTATTTTTTCAAAGGCACTAGACTATTACAGATTTTTTGAATCTATTTTTATAATGATTAAAGTACTCTGAAAATGTTATGTAACGTTACTGTATTAAATGTGAGGGTTTCCATAGTTGGTATTATAGAATAGGTGTAGTTATCCTTTGGAATCTAAGATGAAAAAAAATTGTGATAACCCAAAGGACATTTCTAGAGATAAGTCTAAGGATAATGAAATTATTGGAAAATGTTTAGGTATATTGGTAAAAGATAGAGTGAGTGGATTCCTCTAAATTCATCCCTATTTGGATATTACAATTGGATGTGGATCTTGAACAGATGTACTTTGGGGTAACAACTATAAAAATATATTTTGGGACTGATTCGGGGTAATCTGATACACAACAATCAGCCTTGATGCACACTGGGTTTGACACTTTCAGTGGATATTCGTTGGGAATTCCAAAAATATTCATGGACAATTATGAAGTTTTTAAATAGATGTTGGCTATGAATAAACGAGGATAAACCAATGGTTTCATAGATTAAAAAATTGTCATTATTTATAAATCATATAAGTGGATTTTCATGATTTTTTGGTTCCACACTATGATAACAGTTTCTTACTCTATGATTTTTGGTTTTAGTCAATGGATGGAACATGAAGGACCCACGCTAATGGTTATTATGACAGAAAATTCAATGAGTTTCTTCTTGATAAACCAAATTATATGGGAGATAGATTGAAAAACCACATCGCTATGCTCAAACAACATTCTCAAGCAACGAATTCTGGTCAGCTTAAAAATGAGAAAAGGTGGGAAAAACATTATGTTGGGTCATTTAAGATTTAATTACCAACTTCTTATAGAGTTTCTTCTTATCCACTTGTTATTGAACAACATATTATTACTAATGAGAATATATTCTATGTTATATACTGTTCGGAGAATGAGACAGTCCTTCTAGATGTCTATCAGTTAGATTGAAAATAAGACTAGTGGTATACTCTAATCAATAATACAAGGCTGCAATATGAGAATGAATCTATGGATTGGCATATTTTCATGAAATAATTTTTCAATAATTAATTACCTCAGATTCTCTATACCATGATGGAGAAATATTTCCATGTGTTGAAACAAAGGGTAACAAATGTTTTGGTGCATAAGAGGCTAATTTCATGAGAAATGTGAGGTACATTTTAGGAATTATAATCCCACCCAAAAGTAATTTTGATAGGTTCTTTAGTTGATTAAATAATTTTCCCATAATAATGGTGTCCATAAGTGACTTTAATAGCTATGAATACATTTTGTGTTGTGAAATAAAGGATGAAATGGAGGTTAGAGTCACAAATCAATTTCATGGTTTTGAAAATAAGAAGAATATAATGTATAAAGGAAAATACAAAAACCATGAAGATAATAAGATGAGGTTCCCTTTATAATATATGTATGGAAAGAAGCATGGAGGAAATTTCCTTAAGGGGTCTAATAAATGTTATAAGTTTGGAAGGTATTTCCATCGATAATTTCATACTCGTTGTGATGGGAAGAAGTTAGCTATCATTATGAATGGGAAAAAATGGAACAAAATGAAACTACCACAGTTTAGGGCTACAAGTCTATGGTGAATGTGCAGTATGATATCCACTGCCCAAACCAAAAGGATGGTGATTATGATTGATGTTAGAAACCTCTTAAGTCAAGGGAATTGGGGAAATCTCATGAAATCTCTATTTTTGGATGAGGATTAGAGAATCGAATTAATTAAAGGAACACATAAAATCCACTATAGAATTTCAAATTTAATATTTGATTTTGGATCTACCCAAACATTAATATCAAAATAATTTTTAATGGTGTTGTGATTCCACCAAAAAAATTAAATTGGGAATTACTAGTGCAAACCCCTAATGGAATGATTATTGCATCTCATGTATATAATTAATCTCTAGTTGAAGAATTTGGGAATGTGGTTTCTACATATATTGAAATTCTTCTTTTGGTTGAATTAGATGTCTTCTTATGCATGGATTAGATTTATCTTTATAAATCTCACATCAATTTTCAAGGAATGGAAATTAATTTTCACATTTTAAACCCTATAATGATCATCCATATATGTAATGATAAGTATAAACATCATGTGGATATTATATCTAGTGTATGGGTCATAATTCTCATTCAAAATGGTTGTTTATCTCAAATGGATGGCAAGATAATCGACATTTCTGATATTAATATTGTTCAATAATTTTTGAATGTTTTTCTGGAAGAGTTTCCTAGTCTTCCACCCAAATGTGAAGTTGATTTCTCAATATAACTCATACTGGGTTTCATACCAATTTAAAACACTCATTATATAATGGCTCTATTTGCATTGCAGGAACTAGAGAAGAAACTCAAAGAAAACATTGATCATGGATTTATTCGGCCAAGTTTGTCACCTTTGGGTGAACCTGTTCATTTATTGAAAATTTAATACGGATCAATCCAACAATACATTGATTATTTGGAGTTAATTATTATTTCACTAAACAATAAGAATAATCTTTCCCGTATTGATGAATTGTTTGATCAACACATAGAGCTCAATATTTTTCCAATATTGACCTTCTTTCTAAATATCATCAATTTAGGGTCAAGAAAGAGGATATGCCCAAGATAATATTCTATAAAAGGTATGGACACTATGAATATACAGTGATGAATTTGTTTTATTGCTAATTCCCCTTCAATCATCACAGATTTAATGAATAGAGTGTTTAGATATTACCTTGATCATTTTCTATTAGTCTTTATAGATGATATTATTATCTATTAAAAGAGAAGGAATAACATGAAGATCAATTGATAATTATACTGAAGACCATAAGAAAAGATAATCTATATGAATAATTTACCAAGAGAATATTTTGGTTGCAAAAGGTTTCATTTTAAGGTCACATAATCTCAAGAGGTGGTATATAAGTAGATCCATCAAAGATGAAGGCTATTGAATGCTGGCCTACATCAACCATGATGAATGACATGCATAGCTTTCTTGGTTTAGATATAAATTATCAATGGTTTGTGGAAAAGTTTTCATGACTATCTAATCCTATAAGTAAGTTAATTGTAAAAGGATTAATGTTCCTTTGGAAAGATGAATGTGACTAAAATTTCAAGGAACTGAAGAGAAGGTTAGTCAGTTCACATTTTCTTATATTACACTATAGTGTAGAAGAGATTTCATTCTTTAGAGATGAAAAAAACAGGGGATTGAGATGTGTGCTTATATAGAATAACATGGTTATAGAATATGCCTCATGTAAAATGATGATTCATGAGAAAAATTGCCTTACTCTTGATTTGGAATTGGCAGTATTAATTATTGCGTTAAAGATATTGAGGCATTATATTTCTAGTGAAAATATTCACATATATACTGACTATAACATTTTGAAATATATATTCACACATAAGGATTTGAACATTCACTAGAGAATATGGGTATAGTTGATAAAGGATTATTACTTATCAATAAATTACCACCTAGGAAAATAAAATAAGGTGGCTGATGCTTTGAGTTAAGAATATAATGCTGGTATATCCATGATGAGGATCACAAAAGATCTAATATTTCTATATTTTCAAAGGATGGATCAAGAAATTCTAAAGTAAGTGGAAAATATTATCTCTATAAAATGAATTTTCAACCCTCAATCAATGTGAAGATTAAGGAGGTGCATAAGAGATATGAATAGCTACAAAAGAAAGTCTAAAATGTAACTAAATTTAACCTTGATTAGGATTGACTCATATGGATTAGGAACAATTTATGTGTTCATTCCATAACAAATTTTAAGAAGGATATGTTATATTAAACTCATAGTTATTCAATATCTATTCATCTTGGATGTGTGAATATGTATAGAGACCTCAAATAATACTTTTGGTGGGAAGAAATAAATAGAGATATCATAAATTTTGTATCTCAGTGCTTGGTATTCCAGAAAGTTAAGGGTAAAATAAAAAAGTCAGAAGGGATGAGGCACCCATTACAAATACTAGAATGGAAATGGGAGAACATCACTACGGATTTTCTCATTGGACTTCCCAAAACCTATAAAAGGGTTTAATGCTATATGGTGGTAGTTGATCAACTTAATAATTTAGTACACTTCAACACTATATGAGAAGACTTCTATTTGGATCACCTTACAGGGATATACATTAAAGAATTGGTAAGGTTGTATTGAGTACCACATTCTATTAAAATAACAATACTCTTTTTATGACATCCATACATGATTTAATGGTCAAATATAACACTTAATACAACCTAAATGTTCGATAAGTCATGTGTCTTAGGAAATTAGGAACACTATATAACATCATAAACCATGAAATACAACATCATTATTGAAAAAATACTTTACATGATCACAACATTCCTTCGTACTTAACATTACATGAGTTAACACGGTGAAATACATAAGAAAGGGGGGAGCAATAAAGCCTAGTGAGAAAATAAACATGGAATAACATGAGGAAGAAATTTTTTTAGATAATAGGTATATCAATGGATCATAAAAGAAACATGACAATAAATTCATGATATAGCATGGTAATCATAACATTTAAATGAGGAAACAACTTAAAACATTCCATCATAGGTCATGGTTGAACATCCAAGAGATCATAGTAGCCAAAGTCACATAATGGAATCTGGTAAACCCTTGTTAACGATGATGTATCCTAATACCAAACATTTCCCAATGCATTGGAGTGCTATATAATTTCAGGCGCACACATTACTTTCATTTCATTCACATGCTTAAGTGTGCCACATAGACCCTAAAACATCGATTCATTATAATACTAATTTATTCCATGATCATGTGGAGTGTAATTAATACATTTAATTACTCAATAAAATTTTATATGTTTATAAAATTGAACACAATTGATAGATTAATTGGTATGGTATTCTCTACATGATGATTTTGGCATGGAAAATCACAGTTCAATTTTCACAGCATAACGACGTGGTAGAAAAATTCATAAAACCGGTTGTTGAGAGATGAAGGGTCATATCAAAATATATATATGAAATTGATAGTAATATGTCCATTGAAATACATTCCCCAATATATATAATTTTTAAATAGAAGGTGTAACATAATAAATAAAGCTAAAGAAAGAGGAGAAATGAAATAACTATCATGAAATCTTGACATGGTAACACGTGTACATGGGAGGGATTAATATGAGAGAAAGGTGTATCCCATCCTTCCAACATAAAAAGTTAATTATGGGGTAGGTTCAAAAACATATCCCATCATTTTTGAATGAAAATAAAATGGTGTAACCATATAAGGAAACTTGGATAAAAATGATAATTAAAGGAACCCATAAATGAGGGTGTGACTTCAAAAGCTTGAATAGGGGATTATTCAGAGATTGGGGCACCTTGGAAGGATCTTAGAGAGGGGATGAAAAGGTAAAGACGTGATCCATGTATTTTGAGTGAATAAAAGTTTGATCTTGGGTCGGTTTATAAATTAAATGAGTGAGGAATTCTTTAATATGTTACAATCCTAGGTTTTGGAATCAATATAAATAAATATTCAAAACTACAAAACATCCCATGGTTTTTTCTCAATATTTATGAAAAATGGGAGTGTAAAAATTTATTTTATTTTTCCATTGTCCGAAGATATTAAAATATTAGACTTCATTATGTGCAGGCAAGTCACATTATTATATAATTGAACTTCAAATCATAGAATATATTATACATCTTCATGGATTCATTATAGATTTATAAAATAAGTCAAACAAATAGAAAATCACATCATATTAAATTGAAAACATATAGTTTGATTAATATACATTTTATAGTGTTTATTACATCACTATTGGGCCATTATGATGTCAGAAAACACACTATATATATGTGGTACTTAATTTTTACCCCAAAAGTCGACTGTCTCATAAATTTGTGAAAAAATCACCATTGATTAATTTTGACATAATCATTCCAAAACAATATTTCATTTTATCAAAATAATTTTATAGATAATTAAATTTTAACTTTTCAAATAAAAAATGACATTTACTGAAAATTGAGGGTTTTTGACAAAAACAGTTTTTAAACCATAATAAAAATTACATTTGGCCTCATAAAAATTATATGATCATTTTTATTTAATAAAATTAATTTAATAATAATATTTTATTAACAAATTATTTATTAATTAAACAAATTATATTTCTTAATTCAATTTTAATATTAACCAAAACTATTATTCGTGCTTTAAAAAAATAAAAAATGACAATACATTCATTATTCTAAAATAATTAATATACAAATCATAAGTTTGTGGTCTTTATATATATATATATATATCCATTTTTACACCAGAATATTACCTAATATTAAAGTGTGTGATGGTGGTGCTTTCGTGGAGCCGTTTAATGAACATGGTTTGATTCGTGGTCTTGATGATTTTGAACTTCTCTCATAAATGGTTTTTCTCATGCTTATTTTTTAGGATCTCAGCTGGAGCTTAGACTAGAACAAAGCCCATAAATTCTACCTCCCTTGAAATGTCTGATAAATGGGATTCTGATGGAATGCTCTAACTGGTAGTGGTCATCAACTCATTTGTCGGTGTCAAAAGAATTTTTTAAAACCCTATACTAATACTAGTCATGTGATCACTATTCCACGATTACATTATCAACAGTAATGATAATTAATGGTAATCTAAATCCAATTGTATAAAATAAAATAGAGGGAGTGCATGTGTTTTGTATATCCATTTTACAAAATTAGACATTAAATAAAATTAAAAAGTAAATTTCACTTATAAATGTATGGTCTTCACAATCTTCCCTCCTAAATAAATTTTTCCATTGAAATTTTCATTTCCCGCATTAAAATAGATGAGGGTAACCCTATTTTATTTCCTCCTCCAGTTCTCATGTTGTTCCTTGAACCATGTGGTTTCTCCACAACACATTGACCAGGAGAATTGTCTTATTCCATAAAACATTGTCTATACGATCTAAGATCTTCACTGGTTTCTCCTCATAATAGAGTTCACTATATACTGATACCACCTATAGATTGAGTAAATAATAGGGGTATTTTATGTATTTATGAAGAGGGATACATGGAATACATCATGTACTTGACATTGGTTAGGTGGGAGTGTTATTAAATAGTCCATCTCTCCTATGTGATCAAGGATATAAAAAGGGAATATGTACCTTGGACTAATCTTTCTATTATTCCCAAATATCATTAATCTTTTCCATGGATATATGTGGAGTAATATTATGTCTAAAATATAAAACTCTAGGTCTTATCAATGATTGTCACCATTGCATTTATATTGACTCTGAGCAGCCTTGATGTGAAACTAAATGATCTTAACCTCCTCCACCATTTCCTCAACCATTTTATGACCTAACAGTTTTCGTTCCCTAACTTTATCCTGACATGCAGTTGTTCTACACCTCTTCCCATAAAGGGATTCGTAAGGAGACATTTGGATGCTTGTGTGGAAACTATTGTTGTAAGAGAACACACCTAGAGGAAGATATTGATCCCATACTCCTATGAAGCCCATTGATCATCCTATCAACAATTTTTCAAGTGTATAGATATTCCTCTCAGTTAGGCCATTAGTTTGAGGGTGATATGCCATGATGAAGTACTAACTCATTGTTCAGAGAATTACAGAGACTCTTCCAGAACATATAGATTAATATTGGATCTTGATCGGATAAAATCAATAGTGGTACACCATGTATCCACACCACTACTATAATGTATATCTGTGCTAGTGGTTCCAATTAATAATCCTCTAAAATTGTAATGAAATGTGAAGTCTTGGAAAAATGATCCACCATAACCTAGATATCATTATTTCTTCTAGATATCTTAATAAGCCTAGTTAAAAAAGTCCATGGTGATGTTTTCCCATTTCCATGTAGATATGGGTAATGGTTGCATTTTCCCCTTATATTTTTTCCTTTCCACCTTCACATACTGACATACAAGACATCTTGATGTATATTTTGTGATC
The DNA here is from genome assembly GCA_963277665.1 of Viscum album. Taxonomy (NCBI): domain Eukaryota; kingdom Viridiplantae; phylum Streptophyta; class Magnoliopsida; order Santalales; family Viscaceae; genus Viscum; species Viscum album. The sequence goes on along the minus strand of OY728143.1, from coordinate 1,979,355,243 downwards.
TACCTCTTTTAATTTTCCGACCAATAGAATTCATGGAAATATCGATACATCTTTGTGCTTCCTAGGTCGATATAGATGGTCGATCAAAGTGCATCCTCCAACATCTATTTATTTAATTTAGGATTTGATGGTACACATCGTCTGGACCCAAATAAAAATACACCTTCCTCATTAACATTGAACTCCAATTATATCACTTTTCTAATAGTTTCCACTTTATTCCAAATTCCCACATCATATCTTTCAGAATCCATTAACCTCTACAAAAGAGACGATTGAAAATCATTTCTGAATGAATTAATAATGTTCCTTCCATTATGATTCCCATATCCATCCTATTCATGTTTATGAAGATCGGAACCACCCCAATTCTCATTAATGAAAGGGGTGATGGATGATTTCTATTTAGATCATCTACCACTTTACTCACTTTCCCCGAATGGTAATGAATTGTGTAGACATAGTATTTGATCATCTCTAACCTTCTTCATTGGCACATTTTTAACTCATTCATTTTGAATATATAATTGAGGTTTTTGTCATCAATATATATTTTTTAGTTCTTCCCAAAGAGGTAATGTCTCCAAATTTTCAAAGAAAGTATCACTAAACCCAACTCCATATCATGTGTTGAATAGTACTTCTCTATAACTATAAAATACCTTGATGCATTGGAAATTAATTTGTCAATTTTCATCAAAACACTACCCATGACCTTCTTCGATACATCAACGAATACCACAAAAATCTCACCACATATGGGTTGTCTGAGCATTGGTGTAGTTATAAGCCCCATTTTCAAATATTGATGTTCTCTCAACATTCATTATTCCATGAAAATATGAATCCCATTTGAGTTAGCTTGGTTAGAGGGTTTGAAAATTGTGGAAAATTTCACATAAATCACCAATAATACCCAGGTAATCCAAGGAAACTATGGATATATGTCATATATGTTGGAATTGACCATCCTTAAATGGCCTCAGTCTTTGAAGGGTCCATAGATATCCCATCACTTGTTATGATAATCCCTAATAAGGACTCATCCTTCAACTATTACTCACATTTTTTGTACTTCGCATAAATAGTTTCATTTCCCAAGGACATTAGCTTAGTACATAAATGATCCTCATTCCCTTCCATGATTTTGAAGTATATTAGAATATCATCAATAAGGACTTTCAAAAATTTGTCAAGGTAATATCTAAAGAATCTATTCATCATGTCCCGGATTATTTCTAGATAATTACTGAGCCAAAATGGCATCAGATGAACTCATAATGCCCAAAACATGTAAGAAAAGCATCCTTGGGGATATCCTCCTTCTTCAACCTTACGTGGTTATATAGTAACCACATATCCACCTTGGCGAAGTAATTTTCTCCATGTAGTTTATCTAACAAGTCATATATTTATGGAAAAAGATATGATTTCTTAATCCTGATTTTGTTGAGCTTGCGATAATAAATGCAAAGGCACATTGACCAATCCTTCTTCTGGATGAAGAGGATGCGTGCACCCCATGGTGTAGTACATGGGTGTAAAAAACATTATGTAGATTCTCTTTTAGTTATTTATATAGATCCCCAAGTACCACAATAACCATTCTCTATAGATTATTGGATATTGTTAATGCCCCAGGTATAATATCAATCGATAATTCAACATCTATTCTAGGCTGAAGATAAGAAAAATTCGTGGAAAACACATTAGTGAATTCCCTCAGAATAGGGATGTCTATGAGGATGGTTCTTTTCATATATTCAATAGATTGAGAAATATAATAATTCATATATGATAGTAATATACCTGCTTTGGATGAATTCGATAAAAAATATTCATCCTCCTCTTTGCACTTGTATAGAATTGGGGGTTGATTTTCTATATGGAGAGTAATTTCCCTCTCATGAAAATTTATATTGGCAATATATATGGAAATCCCATCCATGTCAATAATTGTATCAAATTAAACCATCAAGAGTTTGAAAATATTCTTTGGGAAGATCTTCCCACAAATTGTGACATAGTAGGATTTATAAACATTGGATTCTATAATTGCCCCATTTTCCATTTTCAATGACATCATTACATCCATGATTTTTTGTGGTGTTTGGATTTTTCTACTATTGTTCTGGGATATAAATGAATGTGTAGAAACCGAATCAAAAAGTATGGTCACTATTATTTGATTAAAAAAATAGTGGACTTATCACCACTTTGTTGTTGGGATTCAATTCAATGGTAGTGATAGAAAAATTGTTCCCTTGCTACCTTGGAGGTTTTTTGTTTTCCTCTGAAAACCATTGGTTTAGTGTAATAGTTTGTGAAATGGCCTAGTTTCTTGTAGTAATAAAAATGAATGATGCTCTGATGGTTTATTATATCATTAAATTCCTCTATCAAAGTAGTGTATTTTTCATCCCAGTGATTGTTGTCTAGGAACCCTTCATTCCCACACCTAATGTATTTCCTCCACCCCTTCAAGAAATTTTCGGGTGGCTTTTTTCGCACATTTGGAATGTGGGGTGTCGAAATTTTGTGGCGTCATTAGATCCCTCTATAGGACCACTTTAATTTTACCCCACCTTCTGGTTCTTATCCCTATTATACCCCTAAGACTCTCCAATCTCCATTTCGACTTTGAGGGAACATCAGTCCATTTCCTAATACATATCAAAATCATGGATTACGAGGACTTTCTGTAGGCTAGGTTTTATCGCAACAAAGAATTCGTAAACCTTTCATTATGAGGTAATGAAATATTTGGTGGAGTATCACGCATGCCCTGTGATGTTTGACTTGTATTCTCTGATGGATTATTAATGTTTTTTTCTTTATGGAAAGGAATTTCTTTCCATTATAAGTCGGAGGTTCAACGAAAATATTTATCAAAAAACATTTTTTCAAAATCCTTATATTCCATCTACTCGATCTCTTCCTCAGGATTTGTATTGATTATCAATGTACACTATATATCAACTTAAACCTCCATACTACAAGAATCCAGATGAACCTTCTCTTGTTTGGAGCATTGAAGGATGTAGAAGATCTTCTCAATGGAGTTGATCGATTGTTTGGTGAATGAGGTATCAAATGATAATTAAAAGTAGGATCTCTTTATTTTCATGAAGATATCGATTGAAAATTCTTATTTATTTTTGGGGTTGTATATTCCACTTCATCCAGGTTTCTATTCAAAACATGATTCAACTAATTGAGTATAATGAAAAAGTTTGAAATTTACAATCCCATCAGATTGGGCTTCTCATTATGGCAGTCATTACATTGACCGTCACATCAGTTGTTAGCCTGATTCATCCAATTAATGGATATTGGAAAGAATAAAAGGATAATTATGGGTGATTATTTTAAAATATTAAACACATAAAGGGGAATCCAATGACATTATAGGAATAACATATAAATTACATTTATTTCCTTAACTTATGAATTTTTATGTTTTAATCTAAGTTACCCATAATCTATTTCCTAATGTATATTCTTATGGGATCTCTTATATTCAAATTATAATGGTTTTTACTAATCTATGAATTTGTCAAGGAATATCCACTAATAGTTTCAAACTAGGAGTGCAACAAAGCCCATTTTTGTGCACCCGATCTCATTCTAGTCTAGCTCAAAGTAGTGTTTTTAGGTTTTACCCTTGGATACATCTATTCTAGAGCCACATTAACATGTTTGTAACAAGACAAGGATTTATTTTCATGATAAAAACTTAATATATAATCACCATGATTGATTGATGTTTTTCTAATACTTAGTCTATTCCATGAGGAATTCACTAGAGTTTTCCAATCTTAATCCCAAAAATAACTAAACTTCCCTCTGATACTAACTATAACAACCCTGTTCTTTTTATTAAATTCATACATGATTTAATGGTATAATATTACACTTAATACAACACAAAATATTGATAAGTATAGTGACATGGGAAATGATGAACATTACATACCAACTTAAAACATGAAATACAACATCATTATTTAAAACATCCATTATACGACCACAACATTCCTTCTTACTTAACATGACCTAGGATAACATAAAAATATACATAAGAAAGGGGTGTGAAATAATTATAAAGAAGGAAATAAAATTTTAATAACATGAGGAAGACAACACATGTTAGACAATAGTAATATTGTTGGAGCATAAAAGAAACTTGAACATAAAGGCCTGATATAGCAAGATAATCATAACATGGAAATGTGGAAACAACTTAAAACATTGCATCGTAGGTCAAGGATAAACTATAAAGAAATTATAGTGAGAAAATTACCAACATGTAATCAGGTAAACGTCCATCCCAAAATGAAATATCATGATACTAAACATTTACCAATTCGTTGGAGCGCCGTATAACTCTGGGCGCACCTATCATGTTCATTTCATTCTCACGCTTAAGTGTGCCACATAGATCATAAAGTATGGATTCAAACATCAATATAATTCATTCCATGATCAAGTAGAGTGAAATATATAAATTTAATTCCTCAATAAAAGTGTATATTTATATAAAATTGAATGCCCCTGATAGAGGAATGGGTTTGGTATTCACTACACGATGATTTTGGCATTAAAAATCATGGTACAATTTCGGTAGCATAACGACGTGGCATAAAAATTCATTAATATGGTTTATGATATAAGAAGAGGTATATCACCACATAGACATGAAATGGATAGTAATAGGTTCATATAAATACAATTCCCAATATAAGGAATTGTAAAATAGAAGGCCTAATATAACAAGTAAAAATGAAGATAAAGGAAAAATGGAATAACTCTTACGAAATTTCATCATGGTAACAGAGTACATTGGAGGGATTAATGAGAGAAAAAGGGGTATCCCATAATTAAAACATAATAAAGGTAGTGTAGGGTAAGTTCAAAAACATGCCCATTAATTTTTAAATTAAAATAAAATTGTGTAACAATATAAGGAAACATGGATAAAAATGAGAATATAGGGAACCCTTACTTGAGTGCATGACTTCAAAAGCTTGAATATGGGGTTATTAAGAGACTAGGTAACCTTGTGAGGATTCAAGAAAGATGATAAAATATTAATGATGTGGTCCAATTATTTTTAGTTAAGAGAAGATAAATATTGGGTGGATTTATATATCAAATGTGAGGTGAATTCATTAAAATTTCACAAAAAAAGGTTTTGGAATAGATATAATTAAATATACAGAACCCAGAACCATCCAATGGTTTTTTCCCATTGGTTTTTTCAAATGTGAGTGGAAAATATTATTTTATAATGACATGGGCCTATTATATTAAAAATATTATCATTTCCTTTGTGGAGGTGAGTCACATTACTAAAGAAACAAACTTAAAATCATAAAATATATTACATATTTCGGAAGATTCAATAAGGCTTTATAAAATAAGTCAAAAATCTAAAATCAATTTATTTTAAAGTTAAAACCATAATTTTCCAAATATCCCTTTTATAGTGTTTATTACATCACTATCAGGCCATTATGATGTCATAAAACACACTATATATTTATATTATATTTAATTTTCACCCAAAAACTTGACTATCTTTGAAAATTAGGAGATGTTCATAATTGGATAATTTTTGCATCCCAATTATAAAAACAATATTAATTATATCCAAATAATTTTCTAAATATTTCAATTTCAATAGTAAAATAAAAATTGACATTTATAAAAAATTGGCGGGTTTGGACAAAAATAGTTTTTAAACCTTAATAAATATTACATTTGGAATCATAAAAACTATATGATAATTTATATTATATAAATGTAACTTAATAAAAATATTTTATTAAAATATTATTTATTAATTCATCCAAATAGATTTCTTAATTAAATTTTATTATTAACCAAAAATAAAGTTTGTGCTTTAAAAAATAATAAAATGAAAGTATATTCATTATTATATACAAAAATAATATACACAATAATAATGATAGGGTCTTGAGACATATAAATTTATTTCAAAAATCATATGCCCTAAGAGTAAGGTGTGTGATGGGGGGGATTTCATGGGGTTGTTTGGTGAACATGGTTTCATCCACGATATCGATGATCATGAACTTCTCTTGTAAACTGTTTCCCTCATGCTTAAGTTATTGGATTTTAGATTGGGTTTGGTCTTGGGAAAATCCCAAAAATTCTATCTCATTCGGAATCTCCGACAAATGGGCTTCATAGAGAATGATATTACTAGTTGATGTCATTTCCTCCTTTTTCAACATAGAAAGGATTTGTTAAACCCCTATATTTATAGAATTCATGTGATCACTGTTGAACAACTATATTATCAATGATATTAATACATAAAGTTCATCAAAATAAAATTGTATATAATAAAACAAATGGAGTGCATGTTTTTTCTATATTCATTTTAAAAAATAATACATTTAATTAAATCAAAAGGTAAATTTCACTTATAGTAGTTTGGGTTATTATATCCATTGTATCATATCGGGAACTAAGTTTTACCTCAACATTTTAGAGAATCCATCAGAAAGTACATGATATAGAATTGATTTTTATAATTTTTTATCATCGTCATATAGATGAGAAATTTGAAAGAACAATTCAATGCCAAGAGAATATGATGAGATCTTGTTCTCCATTTTTCAAAGGTGGTTGGGATCAACACCTTTATCTAGTTGATTTTTCTTAAAACAATATATTTCAATCATGAATTCATATATAACTTTATGAAGAAATATATGGGAAGAATTTTAGATCTCAAATGTTTTAGGAAGAATATGGATAAAGAAATCTATTTTGACCAGATATTTCTGGTGAAATAGTCATGAAGGTTAGAAACTTTTAGCATAAATGAATGGTAGCTCAATGTTTTTAGAAACTTTATGCTGATAACCATTGGCCGGATCTAAAATTTGATTTTGGTTAAAAGAAGTTTCTAAAAATCACACCATGGAAAAAATATATGAGATTCTGGTAGAAATGGAAACTAAGCCATATGTATATTGGTCCCTCTTATATTCATTATCATATCGAGATGGTATCCTATCACTTGTAACTTCCTCCAAATCTCTCTCAATTCATTAATGTGTTCCATGTATCTCTCTAAAGGAAGTAAATACCAAAAAATTCACCTTTAATGAACTCTGAAGTCCTATTGTTGGAGAAATATCTTTCCTAAGAAGAATAACCAATTGGAATTCTGCACTGATCAGAGAATGTACTATGAAATAAGATCAGTCACCTAGAAAAAAATTTATAGATAAATCAAATTTATAAGATGATATATGGGAACTTGATGATATGATAAAGTACAATTATCCTCATTTATTTTTACCCGAGTGATGAATATTTAGGGTGAAATTAATTTTAAGGGGGGGTTTAATTTAACACCATATGTTTTATGGAATGTTTTTCTTAATAATGTAAATTGTAATTTATTTCCTTAAATGAACTTGGTAAAAAATTCCATTCACATGACACAAACTTGTCATACATATCACGAAACATGAACAAGGTGTATGTTACAAGGAACTTTGACTTGGCATAAGTAATATGAAATATCTACTTGGAATACTTTACACACAACTACAATGTTTTTACAAAACATAATTTGGTTGTTATAATTATTTAAATGAGATAATTATAACGTAGATATTAAAAATATTAATATTTATATTAATAACCAATTTTAAAATATATTTTGTAATTTTTTTTATATAAATAAAATATCATGATATTGAAAGATTGGACTTTTGCTAAATTCTTTCTATATTTGAAAATTTTGTTTTCTCGAATGAACTACTTTTAATATACATCATTGAAAAATAATAAAATTAATTTTAGGCTCATTTAGAAATTGAATTTGATAAAATAAACTTAATTTTTTAATTTACAATTGTGAAATTATATTTGGGTTAATTGTTGTTACTTTTCAGAGAAACATCACTTTTTAGTGAATAGTGAAAAATACTACATTTTAGTTAATACCTACTTATTAATTTAAATATTTATTATATTTAAATAATAATTTATATTTTTTATTGTCAAGTTAGAAAAATTATACATATATTAATACAATAAAGTTCATTAGAATCAATTTCAATCTTAAATTAAATATAAAAACATAACAAATATTTGGACATTTTTCTACATTAAATCCACACTATTTCATCCAGTCTGCGGGATTAGCATTAATATTAATTTTTCAAAATATGTGAAATGAAATTTTAAAAAATTATTTAATTTTTTTTAATAAGTATAATATTTAAATTCAAATAAGTTAAAAATGAATTTTTAACCAAAATATTTTTAAAATTGATTAAAATTGATCACAACGATAAAGGTCAAAATAAGATCAGGTAGGGGATAAACCTCAATATTAGGGACCCAAATGACATACACATGTGTCCAAAATCAATTGGATGAAAATACATCAAACATAGACCTCCCATAATTGATTTATTTTTTATTTTTATGACTTTTTTAGGTAAGAAAATGTGTACACATAACTTGTTTTAAAAAATTCCAAGTGAGTCCTTTTTCTTCTGTATAGAAAGGCCACCACATATCCCACTTCATCACACCTCTCAAACAACATGGGTTCAGCCATTATATACACAATATAATTCCTTAAATACCTCCTCTCCTCTTATAATTTTTCCCTTTGGAAGATGGAAATCCATGGAATCCTTTTGTCACAAACCTTACTTGATAAAGGTGTAAGGACATCTATCATGTCCTTTATTTTATTATCATTATCCACCCATCCATTATATTTATTCCATTATTGTATAAAAACAAATATCCTCAATATTATATGATGTTTTTATTCTTTTTATTCAAACTAAAATTAAAAACACCTCCATCTAATGCATAACAAACTCACTTTTTATGTGTACTCTAATCTATCAGCTCGCTAAACGATGATTGTTCAATTTTCTGTACGGCCTATCATAGTGGTAATTAGGATGGAAACATAGTTTATATATGTTATATATTATATTTATTATTTATTTACGATTATTTATACCTTTTAACAAATCCTATAATTTTTTACTTTTTGTTCGGTGTTAATATGATAATTTTGTTTGAGGAACTGTCGACTATTGCCCCTTCATAGCAATATGATTCATTCATAAACTATATAGATTGTATTAAGGATGGTTCTAGAGAATATATAATACAGATATGATATCAAAAATATACTTTAAAATTATATATATATATATATATATATATGTCATTACTTTCTTTCATTCAACATGATAATAAACACAGAAACATCATTCAAGTGTACGTACGCCATACCGTCTCCTTGAACGGTGTATTGGATTTCATACTTATATATTATATAGATTATTATATTAAAAATATAATTTATATAAATTTTATTTATACCATGTTTTAAATTCTTAAAATCTTGGTATAAATTATAAATACCAAAGATATAACAAATTATGATACATGCGATGAATAAATTGAATATTACCCGAAGTGAAACCATAACTTAGGATTGTTAACAAGTGGGTAATATAATGTCATAATAAAACCATATCTATAATTAAATATAATAATGTGGTTATGTAAAATATTTATAATAAATTTATATTTTTCATAAAGGTTGATTGAGCGAGTCTGACGAGAGTCAAGATACAAGGTAAGTGGATTTCATCTCACTTTTTATTTCTGTGAGATACATGATTTGTTTTCCACTATTTAAATTTGTGTGATGTATTTTATTCCTATGATTTTATTCTATGTATCTAATAAAAAAAATTTGGGTATTTTCATATCAATTTTATTCTCTTTCTTTCATGGGTTTTATGTTTCAAATGTTATGAAATCGATAAAATAGTTTTGTTTCAATTTTCCTTCTCTGAGACTCATATTTTGTTATGTATATAAATTATTTTTTGGGGTGTATATACATCCATTTGACATGTCATATCATGAATTTAATTCTTTTTAATATATTTTAAGATTCATGTAATTTTATTTTTATACATGGAGTGTATGATCCCATGTTAACATGTAATAATATGTTAATAAAACAATTTCATCAGTTTTCGAGATTGTTTATGTTTATTATTTATTTGAGGAAATCATATGATCAGTCACTCAAGAACACTAATGATTCTCCTTATACTCAGTTTATTCAATATATCCTTTTTTATTATTACCATTTTTCCATTTCTTGGTACTTAATATATAGATATTAATTAAAATCTGACTATCACGCTCTCTCAAGTAGGAAATCTATTATATTCAAAAAACTTGTTTTCAAATAAAAATTCCAAAAAAATTCAATATCTATTTGAATCCCATTTTTATGTAAAAATGTTTTAACAAACATTTTATGGTTTTCAATTGTTCCTTTATATTTTTCCAATTCTATTTTCAATGATTTTTTTTTCAAAAAGGTTTTATGTTTTAAAAATCAATTTTAATATAGAAAAGATATTTTCCTCAATAAATGTTTTTAAAATATCTTTCAATATTATTTCCCATATACGATATCATTTTTCGGTGTTCTCATGACTTTATGTGGAAATTATTAAATTATTAAAATCATATTCATTCTTGGAATTGATTATGTTTTGATGGAATGATGTTTAAGAAACTCATTTCTCTTTCAATGGTTATTTGATTTTGAAACCTACTTCTATTCACAAGATATGTTTACGATGGAATAATTATGAAATATATAACTTTTAACATATGTTCTTATATGGTTGCATGTTTATAATACCCATTTCATTTCATTGGTAATGATATGTTTTTTTGTGATCTTCAGGAACATGTATGTATGATTTCACTATGATGTGGGAGTGAAATATATCTCTCTATAATTCATTGGGTAAATATTTATATCTCATGAGATACACTTAGATTGTCTTGGGAATGATCCTTGGATACTAAGATGTATGTGGGAGTGAACCATTACTACCAAGATGGTATGAGGAGTTAACTCATGCTATTAATATGGACATGTAAGTGAACCATGACTACCAAAATGGTATGTGGAGTGAACTTATACTATAAAGATGGTCATTGCAGCAATGACTTTACTACTACTGAAATCATATTATATTATTATGTATCTATGAAAATTCCATGTTTTATTCCAATAATATGATTACGTGGAATATTTTCTATATCTCTTAATGATTCTTGTCTTAAGAACTACTAATATTTAATCCATGATTTATTTATATGATCTTTATCATGTAATGTATGATCTTATGTTTTCATGATCATGTTCTCATGCCCATAAGCTAATGATTATGGTTACTTATCTCCCTGATTTACCCTTATTGAGAATTTGAGCACACCATTTTTTATGTTTCCATCCTAAATTTGTTTATACATGTATTATATTTCATGTTTCTATGAAGGGTGATAGTAAATAAGAACCTAGTGGGAGATAATATAGCTCCTTAATGTACCAGTGTTTATGTTTTCCATGATTCCAAAGGAACTAGACTAATATGGTCTTTCAATGCCTATTTGTATAATAAATTAATTATTTAAAAAAAAAAATTAATATTAATGTATGAAAATTTAGGTTCAATATAAAATCGCCGTTTACTCCCATTTTCCCTCATATGGACCCTTATGTACACTTTTTACCATGAAAAAATTTTGCAGGGTTCATCCCTTTTCCCTTTTGTATTGATGGTTGTTCACTATCATATGCCTTATATTTCCATTTCCTCATGTTGGGAAATGTATTTTAATGTACCTTTTACTTTCAATTTCATGTCTAAATTATTAGAGACCCATTTATCTATCAACAACAGATTTTATGAATTTTTATGTGACGTCGTTATGCTACCAAAATGTCAACATAGTTTTCCAGTCCAAAACAAATTATGTTGTGAATAGCATAACCATTTCCAATCAAGGGTATTAAAATTTATGTATATACAATTTTATATTGGGGACTTACATATTTTTATTCCACACTCATTGATCATGTAATAACTTATGAAAATAAATGAATCCAAGTTGTATAATAAATATGGAACACATAAGAATGAGTATAAAACGAATATGATGGGTGCACCCAGATATTTCTATAATTCATTGGGTAATGTTTAGTATCATTATAAATCATGTTTGAATAGGGAGTGAACTAGATCCCTTTATGGGAATTTATCCACCAAGATTCCTTGGTGGGTTTAGCCTTGGAATATGTTTATGATGCAGTGTTTTAGGTTGATGCCACATTTCTCATGTTATAATTATTGTGCTAAATCATGTCTCCTTATTCATTTTTATGATTTATACTCTTTATATTCCTAATTTATATTCCTATTGTTTAACAAGTATCATCATCTTCATGTAATTCCATGTTTATTCCCATACTGTGATTTATAGCCCACCCATTTTATATGTTTATCCCCAGGTTATTCCAGGTAGTTTTAATCATAACAGGATAGTATGAACCTGTTAAGGAGTTTTTCAATAAAGATGATTTATTTCATGTTTTATGTTGTTATGTGATGTACCTAATTCAAAAAGACACTATAACTCTTGATAATTTAGATTTTATTAAGTGTAATGTTATGAAATAAATCAAATATTAAGGAGAAATAATGATCAGTGTTGTTATAAGATGCTTTGGAAAATGTTTTTTCACCAGAGCCACAAGTGTAATTACAACTCATCCAGAGAAATATTTAGGATTTACATGTTATCAAAAGAGGAAATAAAAAACATGAACATCCAAATGTGGATCATTCTTTGCAGTTTCTGAAATTGAATCTACCAATATTTCAAGGTGATTTCAAATAATAAAATATGGATGTTTGGATGAATATAATGAATCAAATATTTTATTTCTATATTAATCTAGTTAGAAAATGGTCAATTTAGAATAATATATGCTCAAGGATCTTTCAAACTAGTATTGGGATTTGGTTAACAGAGATCAATTAAACCAAGGCATTAAGTTAGAGTATATTGAATAACTTCTTTAAAAAATCACATCCTCAAACATTCATGATTGCAATAGAAAACTATTTATTTGTTCTAAAGAAAGGTAATTCATATTTGATGGAGTATGGTGCAATTTTTATGAACATAGTTTGATTTCATGGGAGTGTTTTTCTAGTTCATCCATGAAATCATGAATCTTTGAGACTAGGTAGTGATTGGGGAATCCCTATAAGAAGGTTTTTATTTCTATTTTAAAATATATAGAGATATTAAATAAAATTTTGTTGTGAAAAAAGGGATATCTCTCTAAATATAAATGGTTTAGGTATTTTTATTTCACCCAAAATAGGTGGGAAACCATATTTATTGAATAAAATGAAGTCAGACACAAACTTCCATAGTAGGGGATCATCTCAAAATAACACACATTATTGGATAACATTCTTCTAGGACCAAATATTATGCATGGGTGTTTCTAGTATGGTCGACCTGAACATATAATGTTGTATTTTATTGAACCTACTAGATCATATTATAAAATAAATTAGATCAGAAATATTTTATGTTATTTTCATAGAACTCCAATTTATGGTTTTGAGAATGCATCTCAATATTCATAGAAATCATAGGCTTCGAGGGCATGATATCGATAGAATAACTATCATCCTTAGAACTTATCAATAATAGGTAATTCTATGTACACCATGGGTCTATAGACTATGAAATTGTAGTAAGAATGTATGGACTAGGGAGGATCTACTAAAAAAATTTATGGTTCTGGGTAGAAGATGATAGAGGACCAAATAGGTCCTTTGACGATGTGAGGTACAATTATTTCAAATTATAACCCCATGGATGGTTTATTTAATATTTTATCATCCTAAACATTTCTTTCTTTCTTTCTTTTTGACCATATATGTTTACATATTCATGTGATGATTTTTATATTGAAACTTTCAGCAGCTCATTTTTAGTGAGAGTATTGATCAATTAAGTGTCTAGTGTGTCCTATAACTATTTATAGGGTAGAATTGGAATTTTATTTCATATATGTTAATATATATATATATTTTTTTTTTCTAGTGGTTTTTTCAACATATTTCATAGTCTGTATCGATTGTTATGCATGTTAGGTTTGTTTCACATCTTCTAATGTCCATAAGTATCTAATTAAAATAAATTATGAGATAATAATGGGGCCTTTGGTAAGGGTGGTTAGGAATATCAATTTTCAAAATATTTTAATGCCTCTAGGATCATTTTACTCTCTGAAGATATTTATTTTCCAACCATCGTTAACCAATTTCTTGATGTCTTTATCGATAATTTCTTGGGGTTGTCACCTAAAGAGAAATGGACCTTAAATTTTATTTCCTACTACAGAAAAATCATATTTCACTTATATATTATTGGATTCATCTAATGGAATTAATAGAATTAAAATTCCATCTAGATGATAATGTAGAAAATTAGTTCATATAACCTAGTATTCTCCAAGGATACAACATATAATTTTTCAAGAAAATTGATGGAACTAATCAGTTTTGTGTGGATTATCATAAAAACCACCAATTCATGAAAACTAATTGGATCAACTTCCCTGAATTTATGATATATTTGATCAATTTTGGTGTTTCACATGGGTTTTTAGGATTTATTTATGATTCGGGTATCATCAACATCATGTTTGAATAGTCAAAATTCTGAAAAATTCTAAAGCCATTCTAGACATTATGAATAAGTGGTCATGACCTATGGTCCTAGAAATGAGAATGATGTGTTTAGATCATTAATAAATTTTATATGACTTAGGTGTCTCGAATATTTTCTGGTTGTTTATTATGTTATTTTGGTAGTTTTTAGTTATAAGGATGATCATGAGAAGAAATTTGTCTAATTGTTTGGAATATGTTAAGAACAATCCATTTACACTAAACATTCATAATGGGAATTACAAACAAAATAGGTGTATTTATATGGTTATTTCATCTCTAAAAGAGAATTAACCTTAAATATTTAAAAGATATAGGCTATTATATTTTAAAAACCAATGAATAATTATTTTTAAATACATAGTATCTTTGGTTTAATAGGGTATTATCAAATTAGTGTTCATGATTTTTCATAACATTCCTTATCAATGATATATTTAACAATGAAAGGATTACATTTTCATTGGAATGAATATTTATATAAATACTTCCAAGAGATTTATGGATTAGCTTCCATGATAACTTATCCCTATATTTATAGAATTAGTATAAATCTATTAGGTTTTTTATGGTGAACTATTTCTTGGTTTTTATGTGTACTCATGTAGGGAGATCATTTTATCACTTATTATCTATGATAGTTATAGCCTCATGTGAAAAGCTAGGAATTAAATTTTATTAATGTTGCAGATACAATCCATGATTTGAAGACTTGGTTTGATTGAAAATTTGGTATGAAATTTATATTATTTATGGATCATAAGAGCAGGAAACACATTTTCTCATAGGGGGGTTTTTATCTTAGGCAATGAAGATATATGGAATATCGAATGTCATTTTAATTTGACATGATGTATATACCAGGTAAAGGGAAATACATGGAAAATTCATTGAATTGGAAGTCATATAATCAATTGGATAGAGAGGATATGGATTAATTGAAGCTTATGTTGGTCATAACATATATTCATTTTTATTTTGTTGGAAATCATCATGATGTGGTTTTATTTATATTTTATTCTTTCCCTTACATGGGTGTACAGGTTAAAGATTCTATGACATCTAATCTTGAATATTTGACTATGATGTCAAAACTCAATTGTGGGTATACCATTAACGTACGGATTCTAGATTCTATATATTTCTTTCATTTTAGTGGTCAAATTTTTAATCCTATAACATATTAGGAATACAATATTTATTCCAACCAAAATTCAAGATGGGTTGTTCATCCATATATTCAAAAGATGTACAGTGAGATGAAATTATAGTTTTGGTGTCTTTATAGGAAGAATAATATTGTAGAGTTTATCTTGAGATTCCTCACCTATCAAAAGTTTATGGTAAAACATCACATATAAGATAATATAATTCAATATTTACCTATACCATTGTGAAAATGGGAAAAGATAACTATTTATTATTTTAAAATTCTACCAAGAATAGTTTATAAACATGATTATTTACGGGGGATTATGGATCAGGTCATGAATTAACATCACTTCCTCCCTATTTTGGAATAAAATATAGTTGAATACTTGTCAAATATCTATATCTGAGAAATTTTGAAGTTTCATGGAATACTAGATTTGATTATTTGTGCATGGGACCCTTGGTTTACATCTCATTTTTAGAAGTCATTAAATAATCCCTCACTACCTAGTTGATGACGAGTACAAATAATCATCCCCAAATGAATAGTCATCCCTATTGGATGATATATATATTTTAGAATTCAGAAAAGATCATTTTTATAGATTCTATATGCATATGGGAGGATAATATTACATTAGTGGCGTTTTCCCACAATAACATTAGACAGACCATGAAATATATAGCTCATTTAGAATCTTATTATGGTAATCCTTATTGTGCTTTAGTTTTTTTGGTGGATATTGGTGAGACATCACTTATAATAACAAGTCTAATTCATGATACAATAATAAAAATATAGATGATTTTAAAGAGAATGGTGATGGATCAGTTTCTTCAAAATTTCTATGTAGATCATTGTCTTCAACAAGTATTGCTTTTGGAGATTGTTATTGATTTCATGAGAGTATCCAAAAAAATTAATGAATCACTATCTCTGCTTGTATGTAATGATTTCACCTAATTACATTGTTCCTTTGAAGATATTTTAATGGTTCAATGATAGAGATTATCGAATGGATTTACCACTAAGGTTTTTTCGGTTCATAATGTGTTTTATAAATCCCAAATAAATATGCAGATACCTAATCATTTCCTTGTGATTTTATGGGACCATGTTGATATTGAACCAGATTCTACATTGATTCATGACCCAATAATGATTGTATATAATCATGTGAATCAATTTCAATATAAAATATTCATTTTTTGTAGGTTTTAGGGTATCATGGATAGATTCAGGAAGATACATGGGAACATGTTAATGAAATAATATATTATATTCCCGAACTCTTCCAAAAAAATACCAAAATACCACTTTTTGATGTTGTTAAGGCTAATTGTGAGGTGGGATATTACAATCCAGTTTTTCATAAATATTACACTTTTATCATGTAGTTTGAGATTATACAAAACATGTTTGGATTTTAAAGAGTATCTAGAGGGTTTTTTATTTTTTAAGATGGGTCTTTATAGGTTCATAGTTTCAGAATGACTAGTGGAAACCATGCACTATCTCCAAGAAATAATGTAAGGTTATTCAGGGAGAAACTATAGGGGTTCATGGTAAAATAATTATTTTTCAAAACATTTTTCATTCTAGTGGAAAGTGTGTGTGTTAGTATATTTATAAAAGAATAGTTGGTGCGTGGTTTTTCAGAAACCATGTGAGGTAACATTTATAGGGGTGTTTATTTGAGAGTATCACCCCAAGGTTTACATATTGATCCTAGAAAATGAGGAATTATCTTGAAACTATTTGGGTCATTTTTAGTAACATTCACAAGGTAGGTTCGTTGTTGAAAAAACTATGTGGAATAACCCTTCGAAGTGTAGTTAATGATAAAAAATAAGTTTAAAACAATTATTTGGACTAATAACCATCATTTATATACTATTATTCCATATTTGTATACTAATCTTCCCAAATAGTATCACGTGGAGATTTCCTTTGTTTTGTAAGGGTATTAGGACATAATGAAGGGGAATTGGATATCAAAAATCAATGTAATGTACTTTTTCATTATTATTCATCATAGATTAGTTGTTCTTATCTTTCTCAATGAAATAGATAAAATAAATTATAGATATATCTATGTGAAATGATTTTAATATTTATAATATCATTATGCATTCATATAAGCTCTGTTTTTAAGATTAGGATATAGATGGCCTTTGTGCCATTATTTGGTTTCAGCATCTGATGATAGGTATGTGGGTTCTCTCTCACTTCCACTTATTATAGAACATCATGGCTTGGTTTGATTTAAATATTTTTTTTCGATTTCATATTAATTTTTTTTGACTTTTTGAAGGAAATAATTTTGGTTTTGGTTTTATAAATATGGGAAATTGGATGGACTTTGAGAAAAATATTTTTATATGATTTTAAAATCATGTCCTTAATATTATAGTGTTTTTTTCAAAGACTCATTTTGATGAATTTTTTTTTAAATTAATATTAGTTTTATGTAAATTGAATAGGCTTGAAATTTAGAATAATTGTATTAGGGTGTCTTCAAAGTGGAACAAATTATTGTTGGGATGTACATACATAAAATTTGGATAGATAATGGTTGATAAGTACAACCATCATTGTGTGAATCCATGATTTAGTGTGTGTGATTGTGTGTGGTTGTGTGTGTTTGGACATGGTAAGGATTAATACAAATATTAATGAATTGTAATATAATTGTATTTGGGTTTTTTCACTAGGATTTATCTTATAGTTTTTTTATAAACCACTTAACTTTTTTCAACTCTTTTATATAAAATATCCAAACCCATTCTTATTATAGTAGAAATTGTTGGGATGCTTTTAGGTATTACCAATTGAGGGTTATTCTCACCCCATATTGGAACATTTTGGTTCCATTTTAGGCATTTCATACTGAAAAATAATAAAGGGAATTGAATCTTACATCTCCTTTTATGTATTAAGATGTTGTGGGTTTAAACTTGGATCATGGATACTATTGAGTTGATTCTTGGGTTGATTCCATATTGGTGTCTTTGAGTTCATTTTTCTTTTACAGTATCATTGTTGTATCCATTTCTTCCACCCAATACTCTAATATTTTTGTTTTTTTAGTTTAATAATTTGGTTAAGTTATTAACACACATGTATAACAAAAATAAAGTGTATGTTCTTATTTTTTTTGATAATTTGTTCTATTAACCAAGGAAAAATCAATACTCAAAGTTCATATATTCCCATGGAACTTATTTCTAGAATTTGGTGTGTTGGGGATGTCACCTACGAAAAGTATAACATCATCCTCTTCCAAACACAGGGGTTGGGGGTTGGGATGTTATAGTAACTATCCATGAACCATAATCACATCTTTCACTGGTAAACATTCTATGAAAACTAGTCTTGTTAGATAAAATTCTAATGAATGACCACTCTAACAAAAATATTCAATGAAATATACCTTCTTGAGAACCATAATTCAACAATGATCCAGAAAATATGAAAATATTTTGTAGTGTTAAATAATTTTGTGTGTAAAAATACCAATGTATCTAAGAAATTATTTATGAATCAAAATAAATTTAAAAAATGTTTAGTTTTCAATGATCAAATGTACTAAATTATTATCTGTCAAAACTTTTGTCAAAATAAAATCATAAATTAATTAAAATATATATTTTATAAATTCACAATTTCATAGAAATAAAATATTTCTTCATTTTAAAATATCCTATGATGAAATCATAAAATCATAAAGACAAATGATATGAAATTATGCTTTCAGTAAAATAACATTTCTTTCAAAAAAATATATAGGATGAAAATAAAAAATTATGAATTACACTATAAGTAATATTATTGTATACCAAATTTATATTAATCCATATAAGAAATTTATCTGAGAAATAAACTATTTGAAATTTATAAGTTCAGTATAACAGAAGTTATTTAATGATAAAAAAAACAACCTCTAAATAAATTTACTTAATGAAAAATATTTATCAAAAAATTAAATATTTAAAACATAAAACATTAAAATTTAAATATTTTCTTGAAAACATATAATGGAATTTTCAAGACGATGGACATAAAAATATCTATTGTCAACATGCTACAATATCATATCTCCAGAATTTATTTTTTCTTATATAATACTCACAAAGTCTAGTAGAATAATTTAATATATACTTTTGAAGCAACATTTTTTGGAGCTGTGATACACAAAATTTTATAGTTAATTTTATATAAGTGTTTAATGAGTTCAAATATATTTAATATTTATAATCTTAATATCTCTTTATAAAAAAGGGTGAACTAATTAGAAAAAAATAGTTTGACCGATATGTTGATCAAATGGGGAATCTTATTCCTAGTTTGGATGTATTTATCATAGATGGATTCCTCTTCTGATTTTTTTTTTCAAATTAATATTTCATGTAGTGATGTTTGTAATTAATTTCAACAAAACATTCATCTTCATACATTAGATTAAAAACTATGAATTGATCTACCGTATTAGTAACAATCGCATTTCCTTTATTTTATGATATTGATTCCTTGTTCTTTTGATCAATTGAGTCATGAATAATATATTATTCCTCAACAATACATTAAAATATTCAATCACTAGTCCATGTTAAAATATTTTTTTTCGTATAATCCATATCTAAAATATGTTACACATTATTATTTTTTACTTGTTATAAATATTATGTCATAAAATTATGAGAAGAATTAATTTCCTTTATCTCTGATGTGAGTTTAATAACATTACCATTAAAATATAACTATTTAGAATTATTATTAATCAAATTAGAAGACTAGTTTACAATATATTTCTTTAATTAACTTAGTATAGTTTTATTCTATGTTACCTCATCCATGGGTCTAGTATAGGTTTGGTAAATATTTTTTGTAAAACTCTGCATAATGGAAAAACTAATCATTTAGTTCTTATTGAGATCTAAAATTCTTATCATTATCAGAATGGATTGATCTCTCATCACCACATTATTCATCTATAGATATATCAACTAGAAAATTATTCTAAGTGTATTTTGATTAATTTTAATAAAATATTATATTATTAATAAAAAATTTCCCAGTTTTTGAAATGCATATATTCCCTATGAAAATATGTAATATTGAAACTATCATCACATTAATTTGTTGAACCATATGAATAAGTATCTCCTAAACTTGTTCTCTAAGTGATTAATTCCTTCAACCCCTTTTATTTAATCCTTTTAGAAAATTTCTTATAATACATTTAATATCTTCTCATCAATACTAGAGAGCCAAATTCAATGTGTCTAAGTAACCAATATTCATAAAAATGGGTTTTAATGAATATCCCTTATCTCAATTATCAATCATATCTTTTATAAAGTAATTATTAGAATTACCACTTCTAAATAAATTTAATTTAATCTAATAAAATATATTCTCTTTCATTTATAATAATAATCATCTGTATATATTTTATCTTTTGTTCATGATGTGTTTCCCAAAAAAAATTAAATATTTTGGTGTCGATGAAAACACAATTAAATATTTATTTTTTTTATATAATTCTAATGAATTATCATAGTTCATTATTGTTATAATCTGATCATTTAGAGTTAAATTATTCAAGTTCCTTATTCCAGTTACAGTTTTTCTATTCTTTTCACATTACATCGAAATATCTATAAATTTATCAACTAGTTAATCATTTGATAATAATTTCACCAATGGGTTGAAATATATTCACAAAAAATATCTTATATTTATTCATATAAGCATTAATTTCTCCTATTAGGAATTCAATGGCTTCTTAGTCTTCTCATATAATAGATCATTTAGTTTCCAAAACATTTTATGTTTTGAAATGTTTGACTCAAAAAACATTATATATTGTGATTTTTATTTTAAATCAATTAAAAATAATATATCTAATCCATTTAATTGGTAGAAAATTAAATAAGAGTAATTTAGTTTATTCTTAACTCATTCTTATCCATTGAAAATTGAGACATTATACCCCATAATTTTGTAATCATCTATCAACAACAGAGAATTCCCCAATCCCTTATTTAGAAAAAAATTTCCATCATATCATCCCGAAATTAAAAATCACCACCATTAATTATTGAATGTTGATTTGGATTCATATTATCCACGGATCTAATAAGTATGAATACAATCATAAAAACACATTCTTTTCTCAACTACATGGTTAGTGTAAAGAAAAAAAATAAAATTACAGTAGTTTTTTTCAAGGAATGATATCAAGATCAGTCTTCTATGTGGTGAAATTATCTAACTGCAATTGTTATCCAACATATAAAAATCATGGAAATATATAATGTTAGGGTCTATTATTGAGTTAAAACAAACAACAATTTTTCATTCACCTCAAGTGTAAAAGCACTAAAATATATGATCTTCAAATCAAACCTCTTATTATTAGATTATATTCTATATAAGCTACAAAAATTATAAATTATAAAATTTTTGTAAATTATAAAAAATGAAAATGAAAAATATTATTTTTAAAAACATATAAATATTAAAAACAATCTTGAAGTAGTAATAACAATCCTATAACTATAAAAGGATATTTTTAGGGAAACCCCACCTTTATCCAAATTTGAAGGGATGATCTCGAATATTACCAAACTATATCGGTATTCTGAAAAGATTCAACTTCCTTGATTATAACATTGATGATAAGTATCTCCAGCATCCTATCCATAGGAATCGATCAGCTATAAACATGTGGCTACGTATTTTTTCACACATTTAATCCCTTGATCACACTGGTAAAAAATTGCAACACGAAATTCCAATATAATTTCAATGAGATAATTACAATTAAAATTTGAGAAATCATAAAATGAATTTATAAAATTATTGGAAGCTCTCATACAAACATGTAGTTGTAAAACATAAATATTATTAACTCTTAATTTTCCATTATAATTTAGAAAGAAACATTTGTTATGAATTACATATTTATAATATTTCGATAAGTGATCCATTAAAATATGAAGTTTTAAAAAACACTAATATTAGAATTATTTTATCTTCTAAAATAATTATAACTATATCATTCACTTCATCCTAATATTCTTATTAACTAATCAAAGCATATAATATTATGATAACATCAAACCTATGACACTATAGTTATGAAAAATCTACTAAGTGAAATTTGGAATGAAAACCTAGATCTCCACATTTTCATGTGGTTTCAAAAACATTAATAACCTATGGGTTTGAGGTTTCTGTTTTCCATCATTTATACTAAAAACCATTGAAAAAATCATGTTAAGTAATATTAACATGAAGTTGATTATTATTTTCATAGACAATGGTACAAATATGTCTTAGACTCAAAATAAACATATGACCAAGTTAGTTAACATAGGTATATTCATCCTTATTTCATCTATTACATGGTACTCACCCTTATTCATGAGATTGTTTTTCAAAATTATTATATGAAAAATACCCCATCATATAAACCACTTGTGCACCCATACTCTATACATATCTCGCTTTTTCATGAACTATATCATTTCCCTACCTTTGCTTCCATTCTAGATTATGAAAATATGTCTTACCCATTATTATACATATGGTCGTTACTTACATTTAAATTTTCCATGGTGTCCCCGTGGTCTTTAAATAGACCATATTACCATTATTTTAGGGAATTGTTTTAGGATGATATGAAATAAAAACTATGAACACCCAGTCCATCTCTCTGTTTAAGAGACTCGAGGTCTATACTAATTGAATGAAATGATAGGTCTATCATACATTAGGGTTTCATGCGTCGTATTCGTATCAGGGGAACTATACCAGGGCACCCCATTCCTATGAAACTCAAGAATATTATACTTTAGTGTCATATTCCTTAGTAGTTCTAAGATTTGAATACCTAGGAACCTTGAAACATATCCATAACTAATGTACCCAGCATGTGGGAAACAATATCTTATTATTAGAATAGGAAAGATATTAACTCATACCCTATCTTGGGTCACCATTATCATACATTTTAACTTG
Source organism: Viscum album (assembly GCA_963277665.1). Classification (NCBI taxonomy): domain Eukaryota; kingdom Viridiplantae; phylum Streptophyta; class Magnoliopsida; order Santalales; family Viscaceae; genus Viscum; species Viscum album. Next base: position 1,979,331,405 of record OY728143.1, on the reverse strand, counting down.
GTAACTATGTTTTTTCAGGTCTCCTTCACGGGAGGTACCTTCACTTTTGTCCTCCACAATGGAACCTACATTCTTATCACCCACCATGAACTATTTGGATTCATGAACCCGTAATTCACTTGATCATATACATAATCATTCAAGTATTTTATTAATAAAATTAATTTATAGTGTTTTTCTCTTGAACCAGTGGATCTTCGGGTGAAAAAAACATGTATGCATTTAATAACAAGGTTTTATACTGTTAAAATATTAGTGAAACCATCACTATCTCGTGGTCATTATTCTAACTAAATGAAATCTACAATCCATTTATATCTAGTGTCATATGGATCACTTGGTTGACTTGATGTTCGCGATACCTTTCTAGGTTCTCTTATTATGAGTAATCTTAAAAACCAACATTTTCCTGAGTCTCTAGCCATGTATAGATGCATTGGGTAGTATATCCATAAACCACAAACATTTCCTTCCAACTACTAAGTAAAATCAACGCTTCAAATAGGTTTGAGCTTGAACTAAGTCACATGAATGTAATCCCTTTCAAAATCCATGATCCCACCCAAATAGTTCATATTACCTAAAATTCAGTATGTCTCCATGTTTCATATTCCTTATGAGCCAATATATTTCAAGAGGGAATATAACTTATGAGATATTCTATCTCAATGGGATGTATCTATTGAGGTTTGATCTATAAACTATACTATTTATTTAACGATAAATAACAATATACAAAAGGTTCAACCATATATATGTATCACTACAACTATTCCTTGGAACACTTATCCTTGTAGTCCTAATTACATAGTCAATAGAGTCATAATATATTGTAAATATTAAATTTATTTCATATTTATTAATTCATTTAATTTTGAGTAATTTTATTAATTCATTTGATATTTCATTTGAGTTCTTGAATATTTCATAAAATTGAAATTTTTTATTTACTTAATTTAAATAATTTCGATGAATGTAGAATGGGTAGATTTTTATTTGTCAAAAAATTATTGATATTTAGGGTTCAATTAAAATTGATGTAAATTCCATTTATTATTTCAAGATTCATAGCTCTAGTTGACCATTAGGAGGGGAGGGGTGAATGAGTGGTTTTTTTTAAATCATTTTCTTTACTATTAAACCTATAGAAATTGTTAAGGTTCTAAATAAACTAAATATTTACTCTAAAACGCACCTCATGTGAAATAATACAAATATATAGAGTAACAAAAGGTATTTACATGGTTCAGATGAAAGGCATACTCCTTTCCATGTTGATTATACACCCAACATGGATTCTCGACTATGATCTTTTTTGTCATCAACAACGATGTAGGATGAAACAAGTAATGAACCCAAATAATAGAACCTCAAGATGATTATATTTATAACCCCAAGTAATCCTACTCTTATTACTTAATTGGATATTCCCCATAATAATCCTCTTCTCCCAATCTACACCTTTATTTCATGGATTAATCCACTATAGGATAATATATTGACCATCCTCAAATATCATTCTGAATCAATATTTTATGTATACCTATTCATTTACATTAGTTTTGAATGTGGTCATGATCAAATTATTAGGAGTACCTATATCATATCAATTTCTGCAATGCAAAAAAAAGAATGGGATATAATTCGTTTTTTAAAATTAAAGTCCTGACCTCACAAGATGTGTGTAAATTGTGAACTAAAATTATTCAATTATATTTTATTCCATAATAACTTGCACAAATTAATTCATGTTCTTCTTAAGATCTCTATTTATCTACACTTCATTCAATAATTTAATGGACTCTGAATATATTGGTTTGGTACCTCAATGTTTATAGATGAAAGATGACCACTTGCATGTACTCATTTGTAATTCATTAACTCATATTAGTTATTTATTTCATTGAACACAAAAACATGCTATATGTATAGATAAAATAAGTATTGGTTGATAAATTCTTAAGAAAGCACATGTTCCGAGGAATACATATGCATGGAAACATTATGCACAGTTTTCTTCACGTGAGTAAATGGCCTTCTCAACCTTTATTCACATACACACACAAATATGCTCTTTTCATTGTCACATAGTATTTACACACTATTTAAAATAAAAAAGTATTTATTATTATTTTAAATAATTATTCACACAAATCAAGTGCATTGGCCTCTCCTTCAAGTGTGATTTCCTTCTCTTTAGTGAAACACAAAGTATTATACATTGTCTTACATTTCTCAAATTGATCATGAAAAAATGGAAGAGGATTACTACATAATCGAAAGGCAGTTCACAAAACTAGTTCATCCCATAAATATTGAGTAATGGATCACATTTCAAGAGGGTTATGAGATCATCCCTTCATCGCATAAAAATAATTCCTCATGGAACTCTTCCTCATGAAAAAAATAGTTTTTTGGTTCTCTAGTTCAGGAAAAAATGCGAGTTATCATAATATATCAGTAGCACCTCAATAAAATGAGGTCTTATCCTTTTCTAGGAAATTAGGATAGTTCCTCACATTACCATAGATCCATGTTTCAAGCCTTTTTAAGGACTACTTAAATGCTATGAGTATTAATCTTATTATATGACTTCTTTATAAGACTAATACCATTGGGTTATCTCAAACATATTGTGAATTACATTGAATTTTTCTTATGTGGGTTCTAATTTTTACTAAGTTGTAGTTTACTCACAACATTATCTAAATGGCCTCTTAAAATAATATTTTTGAGTCATTAAAAAAACATCTTCAAATTTTTCACACACATACAAGATGTTGTATTGAATGCATGAATTTGGTTTGATCCGAATAAATCAATTTATTTTTATATATATCATTGAATAATCATTTCGGTATTTCATCAATCATTGGTTTGTTTGAACTATGCTTTAGAATAATAAAGATTCTGAGGGAAGTTGGTGGTTGCTGATGATCACTGATATCGATCTGATAGCTCAAATTCACTCAATCACGTGGTGCGTGTTATATGCATAACATAAATGATAGAGGAACAGTTCACCACATATATCATTCCATATTGAATCTATGAAGCACCTTCTATGTGGTTTATCAATCTAGGTGTGCTAATATCACCTTGATCTAGCTAACATGGATCAACACTGTTCAAAACCATCACAAAAACATGCATGGACAAACTCTTATGTGGTCACCTTCACCCATTAGGTTCTCTCTAATCACCTATACCAATCCTAAAAGTCTTATACATGGGCCCTTCATAGGTTTTTACATTTCTTACATTCTATTGGTTTTCCCAGTATAGTTCTCACTTGGCATGGTTGGCCTCTATCTCACATGATCGTGTGGTTGTTCCTAGGCCTTTTTTCAATATTAGGTAGGCCACTTTTTATAAGAGTCCATTATATTTTGTAATACTTATAGAATTTCTAAGTAACAATTAAATTCAACTACTTCCAAAAAATACTAACCAACTAAAAATTTATTTTCTTATTATCTCATTCACCCCCCATAACAAATATTTATATTTTTTCATGACCATAAATTTGTAGCACATACGATTCTAATTCACTTCACATAATATGAAATTCAAATTTAATGGGCTTATTTAATCTTCAAAAAAAATTCATAACCAATGTCTCATCCATAACACGTTTCTTGGAAATTCAAGATCATCACAAAAAAATTAATATAGTTTCACAAATAATTTCTCACATATGATCTTCAATGACATAATATAAGTCCATAAGAATTCATTACGATTCACCGCATCTCATTATCAAATCACCATTGACCACAAATGAATCAATTGGTCCAATATTCTCCCCATGGTCTGAACAACCTCCCCTTTTTATTTTATTTTCAATACCATTTTAGTATAGTAAGATTTTATATTTGTTCTCAAACGTTTTCTCCCACATATTACAAATCAAATGAAAAGGATAGGTGGGCTCAAAAATATGTCCCCCTCTCTTTGAAGGTTATTTATTGAATAATTATAAGAGAGGGATGACAAGAAAAGGTTTTTTAATAACAAATAGATTTCAATTAATAAACTCTAAGTTGACATAGGATAACCCTTTTGGTAAAATAATAGATATATGACCAAGGAGTTCATTATTGTACATAAAAATAATTCATGTGAAATCATGATCAGAATTTCCCATTTATATTATAGGGTATGGGAATAATAAAATTTATTAATGAAATTAAGAATCCTTTAGATACTTCAACAAACACATAAAAAAAGTTAAAGTTTAAAAGATATTTCTCCAACTTTGTCTTATTTTATCATCAATTAAGAACTCCCCTTAATTTTTAAATTTAAAATGATTAGGAATAATGCATGAATGTGTAACTATAATGCCTAATAAACTAATTTTATAAGGTTGTTTTGAAGTTCTAGATTAACGATGTAGTGAATATTTAACAGCTTTTTCAATACTATTCTCCCCCTCAAGGGACCAAATCATCTCCTTAAATTCATTACATGATAGTAAAAAATCATTCATATATACGGGAATAAGGTGGTATCTTTATTGTTCCTCAACATGAACAACATGATAAAGATGTTTTTTTCAACCATGTTTCTCCAATTTATCCAGTATTTATGCTTCCACAACAAATTATAAAATATGACTTATCCTTTGGTAAATTGGGTTTATCACTCCCATTACTTAATTTGGGGATATAGTTCTTCGTTAGTTATCTGTCAAATAATATACATCTTCTGATGCAAGATTTATTCATGTCAAGGATTCTTCTTGTGATGTAATAGTGGTAAAAAAATTTATTTCACTACATTTAGATTTATTTAATCTCTCCAAAAGATATTCAATAATACAATATTTTTTATTTGTTTAAAACTTCTAATTAAATTAATCTTCATTATATGGAATAATTATTTTTTTCATTTAGAACAATATTTTTCTTATGGTTCCTATATCTCTTTTCGGATATAAAATTCTAATAGAAAATTTACCATAATATCATTAGGAATAATGAAAACTTTTTTGGTGTTTCTACATGACATTACCAAAGTTCCTTTATTTAAATATTTCAAAATAGATGTTGTAATCTTTTTTATATTCTTATAAATCATTTTTTTGAGTAATTTTACCTACAATTTTTTTTATATTTCTACCTAAGATAGACAATTCACCTTCCATATTATGTGGATTTATCATTTATGGTTCAGGTCTTCCCATCTGTAATATTTTCTACCCCTAAAAGTAGGCCTTCTGTTATGTTCATTAATTGAAATGTTGTGAAAACATTTTAGTTCCTTGTTCCCAAACATTGAGAAACACCAACAATAACCTATGGTACTTTTTGTTTCCTTTTAAGGTGTGGTCTATTTATATATGTCATTTTATGAACCTTACTAATTATGAGTAGAACCATCACTCATCGAAACACATCTTGGGAAACATATACTTATACTTCATTCCACATTCAACTTTAATGTGGTGGATTTAACGTCATTTATCACCATCCATACCTTCCAAGAGCCTGGTTTTAAACTTGTGTGAGCACTTCAAACATCCTTAGTATGTAAAAATGTTAATATGATACGAGATTAATTATTATTTAAGGATGATTCAATTATATTATAGAATTATCTAGGGCTCTTTAATGAGTCATGATATTTAAATAACATGTGTGTAGTAATAGATCTTATTCCAGCTATTTAGTCAATTTCATCTTAGTTTGATTCCAGATTCTTTAATATCACATATTTCACTAAACACTCCAGTTTTAGGGTGTTATTGTTATCCTAAACTTCTCTCAACATGTATTCCCAAAAATATTATTTATGCATTGTTTTTTCTTAATTAATTTTTCAAGATTCTGGAAAATAATTTTCAATATCCCTTATCATGTTATCTTTATTCTCAAGTTGATTTTTTTCCAATAATGGAATCCTTATGTAATTATTGAAATTCATTGAAAACATAATCAATCAAAATATCATAGAATTATATCACAAAAACATCCTTTAAATTCTTCATCAGCATTAACATATCCTTCCTTTTGAAGATAAATTTTTTATTCCTTTTTCTTTCATATGTTTTATGAGAGTGTTGGATATGTATATCATTTTAACCAGTATGTGTTCCATGAAATGAACATATTCTTCCAGATTTAATTTTTAATTCTAAATAGTCTTTAAACCTCCAAAAATATAATTTATTACATCATTGGGGAGTTTCATTATATTCTCATTGAAATGAATGTTATGATCAATTAATGATACATTATCATTGTAGATTTAGTAGGTTTATTCTTAATAATCATAATCAATATAGTTATGGATATCTATACCACATTGCTTATATTGAGTTGTTTCTACCACTAGCTTCAGTATAAGATTCTTCTTCCACTTCCCTGAATTTAATTTCATGTAGTTCTTATGAGTCTTGACATAGATCTCTATATGAGGCAGCTCACTCATTTCTTGAAATCTTCACATCATACATAACTTTTTTGATCTTTATAGACGACCTATGCTTTGATACCACCTTTAGAGACCCCAAATATATTGACCATATAGAGGGGGGTCAATAGTTTCATTTTTAAATATTCTATTCCTTTAAATTTAATTATATTGAGTTTATCATGGCTCTTGAACCACTCTATATTAACTCACAAACCCAACTCGTGTGTAGTAATGAGAATAGATTGAAATATAATATTAACAAAGTTTTTCTTAAAGGCCTCATCCTTACCATTTTGATTCCCCCAATGGATTATAAACATTAATATTTATTGTTAATTACATATTTTTAGGATGGAATGAATTGTACCCCTCACATTGGATCATTCAGTTGATTTGGGTTATATCCGCAATAATATAATTCATCTTCCTTACTGGGTTATACCCCCAAACAAAATTATTCTTCAAACTCCAAATTAAGGGCATCATCTTCTCAGGGTCTAACCAAATAATTTGTCATTATTTCAAGTATTTATCTGAAACAAGAATATCTTTTGATCTTCATCCATCATTTTTATGAAACAAACTTGTTTTTATTCAACTTCATGTATCTTTTTTATGATTTTGGTTCATATAAATGATACTGATCACTTGTATCTAATTAGTTTCAGCAGTGTAATAAAATTCTCATTCTGTAATTCTTTCTTCTGACTGAAGTACCGACCTCACTAGATATGTGAAAATTTTTTTACAAAAATTCACCCCTTATATTGTATCCATAAATAAATTTTACAAATTAATTCAAGTTATTATTTAAATGAAAATTAAATATCACTCCATCCATGGATCTAATGGAATCCAAATATATTATTTAGGGTATCTGGATTTTTATACATATAAGATGATCACATCCATGAACTAATTTTTTAGGCATGAACTATTCTTACTTTTTTGTTTCTCTTAACTCAAACAAACACATAATATGATTATATCTAATTACTCTGGGTTCTTCAATTTATAATCAATCATATTTTCAGGGTAATATGTATGAATGTACACAATTTTTCAAAGTAAACTCCATGTATGTACAAGGCCTTATCAACCTTCCTTCACATGAACAAAAAAATTCACACATACGCACACACTGTCTGATTCAATTATCATTCACACCCCTCCTTTAAACATAGTATCAAATTAATTTGTGCCATGTACAAGTGATTAATTTCACAAATAAATCTTCTGACCAATATGGTTGTCAGACTCATCATTCACAAAAATTTTCTTATCATTTTTGAATCACAAGGAAATATACACAATATCTCAATTACAAAATCAATCACACAAAATAGGGATATGTGTATCATATTATCCCATGATAGTTTGTTGAAAAATTTCATAATGTAACTCTTAACTATGTGGATCACTTTTAAAGAGAGCTAAATGATCTACCCATCTTCATAATGGATGATATTCTGCAATAATCTTCCTCATGAAACAATGATTCGTGATGCACTATACCGGGGTGAAACAAGAGCTCTCGCAAGGTATTGGGTTTACCTCTCTCAAATAGAGGTTGATAATTTTATAAGTTATGATGATAGTTAATTACACCACCATATATATGCATCTCAATATGTAGTGAGGTTCCACTCAGAGTTCCATGAATTAATCCATGTAGATCAGTTCATCAAAGGACTGAGTTGTTTGGATTTTCTAAAACATATTCGGAATTCAATGATATTTTTTACCCATGTATTAAATGCTCCATTGCAGTGGTATCACCACTACATTATTTGAATATCCTCCTAAAACTTCTTTTACATTTCATTTGAATAAACATATTTGAATTCTTCTCTTTCATGAAAGGTAATAGAATGTATGCATGAATTTGGTTTGATTGGAATACCTGACCGTCTCTTTATCTCAATAACAAAATAAACATGATGGACTATATTCAATCACAGGTATGTTCATTTGATGCATAATGTGTATAAATATTCTTATGGATGTAAGAGGTTGAAGATGATCACAGATTTCGACTTGACAGCTTATATTCACTCAATCGTGTATCCTATGTCATATGGCCAACTTAAATTAAAGACAAACAGTTTTTTATATCTTTCTCCCAACATAGATTATCTAAAGAACCTCCACATTGGATTATCATTCAAGGTGATATGCTAGTGGCTCAATTCAAGCTATCAAGGAACAGAACTGGATACACACTTTGTTACGACCTGCCTTCACTAAGATGAGTGAAGGGACAACAGATTGTCAGGCCCTTACCTCCTCAATATGAATAAGAGATTATGACCCCTAATAACCGCCTTCAATAGATCCTGAAGTGTAAAATAGCACCAAGGGTAAAGAATCACACTCAATATGGAAGGTATTACCCTTTTTATTTAGTGGGATTAGGAGATATGATAGTACATCCTACACAACACCAAAACTGGAAGTAAAAGTAAATCCCAAACAATTCATTCCCATATGCATGTTCCAATAATAAGTGATAAAACAAATAAAAGAAATCTCTAAAAGAAGGTACCAAAAGAAAAGAAAAACAACCATGTCAATGGTCCCAGAGTCCGAGATAATTGGGTCTGGCATGGTAATCGAAGTCCTCCTGGAAACCTGATATTAGTTTTATATACGAAGGGTGAGTATACAGGTGTACTTATTAGGGATAACCAAAATCTCTCATGCACAAGTGGAGAGGCATTATAATGACATATGAAAAAAAACATATAACCAAAGAACCTACTAATAAAACAATACACGTAAACCTCACCAAGGCACACTCCCCTAATAATGCAAGTTAAGTAAAGTAATAGTAATAATATATCAATGTTCGGGTACCCCGCACCACTTTTCCACTGGTTATTGAATACTTACTGCGCATCAGACCTCCCCCGCCATTCTCACCGTAGTCCCGCTGCTATACCACGCCCGCACACACCTGGGCTACCACAACCACCCATCTTGCCCGCAAACACCTGGGCTATAACAACCACACGTAACCACTCCCACAAACACCTAGTCCAGAAAAACTACCACCACGCTCGAAGAAACCTGGTCCTCATCCCGAAGACAGTTGGGAAACAACTTGCACACACACACCAAGGGACACCCCCCACAACTACCCTACCCGAAGAATCATGGGCTATAATGGACCTCAGAACATTGCATCCTACTAGAAGCATCTTGGGATACTTGGGAAAGAGAGATAAAAAATAGCTAATATCCATCCACTCATAGGAGTGTTGGGAAAAACACCCTCCCCCAGAAAATGTGAGTGTTCGGAAAGAAGTGATCAAATTGGGTAGGGCGCGAATAAGAAACATAATAACTAAATTATACATATAGGTACACAATAACTCATCCCAACTTATGGGTTACAAAACTATCCCATACACAAACACTCTCATTACTATTCATACATAAGAAGCATAACAGCCACAACCAACTCACAACTTATTCCCAGAAAACCATTCCCCATTCAACCCATTCTTGTTTCCATATTCTAGTGATTCCATTTAAATAATTCTTCACTACCGGGAAACTAACAAGAATAGCCACAAGCCAAATAAAAAACAAACAAGTTGAAAATTAAGCATTCTTACCTGCTTTTCTTGTATAGACATAAAAGGGATCTGTGCGATCCCTCGAAGGACTGGAACCAAACTGATCCCCTACATACAGCCCCACATGGCTTCAGATCCAAAAACTCACAATTTCACAATAGGGGATCTCATCCCCATCCATGTCACCCCACAAGCATCAAGAGGAATAACCACACATGTTACAAAGACATAACAAGGGAGTTTTTCAGGTTTAAACACACCATTCATTAAGTTCCTTCTTTCCATTTTGTTAACCGGGGTGATCAGAAAAGGATTCTTGTTCACTAGGAATCCATTTAATCAACTGAGTATATGTGATTAAACAATTTCCTTGTTACATCCTTTCAATCATCAGAGAAGACATTGGTTCATTAGTGCACAAGGAAAGACCACCAATATCCATGATTTTCAGTGGACATAATTCAATACAATTCATAACATGTAAGAAAGGGTAAAAGAGTACAGATGCATCATCAAACACACCTCTTAATTCTTTAAATGTTTATTTATTATCTTCATCAAGGATTTTTTTAATCCATACCTATAGGAACATTAGTATATCCACCCTACATGATACATAGTAAAGAGAGATGAAGGAAGAAACCTACTTGGATGATCAACGATCGAAGATTTTCAGTTTGCACCAATAATTGAGGATGCACGACTTGCAGGGGAAGAACTCTGAGGACTCCAAGAGAGATCAAGAAAGGTTTACACACAAGCGTACCACTATCCTTAGTAAGGGGGACTCCAAATGCACCAAGGAAAAGAAAGAGACCAGCCAAGGAAAAGAAATAATTCTTGTGGGATAAAAAAAGGTGATATCATAGAGTTATGTGATTTGAATTTAGAATAGATTTAAAGTCGGATCATGGTTTCACGACATAGTTGGAAAGTTAAACAAGATGGATTTAATTGTTATCCAATATTTCTAATCTGGGAGGTCGCCATAACAGGTGTGAGTTAAAGGGTTTCCTTTAAACCGAGGAAAATGTGTAACATGGGAGGAACATGAAATTACAGGAAAAGTGTGTGACATTGAGGAAAATCCACACATTTTGGTAAGTTAAGGGTTTCCCAGATCATGAGAGATTATAGATATCATTTATGGTCTATTCATGGTTTTTAAATTGGAATAATAACACTTTAACGTCAAAAGATATGTTGCGGGAGAAGAAAAACTCAAAAAATGGAAAAAAAGGAACAAGGGTGGGACACAATTTGGTGAGACACTGTAATGGTGCCTCAGTCATAGTGCCATTCTCACTATGCCACTATCATGGTGTCACCCTCAAAGTGCCACCATCACATTTCCATTGTTTTAATGAGTGACTATGATGGTGTGATCACAACGGTGCCACCATCACGGTGCCAACGTCACTAGTTCCACCGTCACAGTGCCAATATTTTGGTGAAACCATTTTATGGCTTTGAGTATTTGGAAAAGTACTGGACCATGAATGTTTGGTCCATTACAATAGGTACAAGTCAAAGTATTCTCCTCCTCAATAATTCAAGGATAAACTCGAAGAAAATAGAGGGTTCCGAACAACCACCTCAAAGATACATCTCAAGAGTAAACCTCATCGACACCTAGGAACACGCCTACCTCAAGTAAATAGACAAACATATAAAGGTGTCACTATCCATACATATGGATTAGGGGTCCCCTTTTCTCCATGTTGAGATAATATCCACTTTCAGAGGTACTGACTCGCCTGCACGGGCTTAATCGCATCCACCTTAATGTGTCTCGATTAGGGATCAGGTCCTTCCCCTCCCCATAGTTAGTACTCTTCACACACATCCAAGGAATGAAGATAACAGACAATATGATAGTTAACAATGTCAAGAACATCATCACAAATAAGTACAAAACCAGACATAACACACTCAATACATCTCTTATTACTAGGTGTGCATTTGTGCCTCCCATTCCCAGGTACTCTCCTCGAGGCCACCATGCCTTCATAACACACGAACCAAGGTAATGGTTCATCCATGAAGCTCATTATCCTCATGATCCTCGATCATCACTGGTCACCCCACAAATGTAGCATCATCCTTAATATCTAGCTACCCCCAGTCGAGGACATGCGAATAATTGTGTAGAAACTGACAGAGCTGAGACACATGGAAGACGTTGTGCACTCTCAGTAGTGGCAGTGGTAGTACCTGCTAATAAGCCACTTCACCGACCCACCACAACACCTCGAAGGGTCCTAAAAACCTATTATAAATATTAATCCCCATTTCAAACCTCTATTTTCCATACTGAGGGGAGACCATCAAGAACATGTGGTCCCCGACCTCGAACTCCATGGGTCTCCTCCTATGATCGACATACGAATCCTGCCAGTCTTTAGTCGCCTTCATACTATCTCATATAAGGTTATCCTTCTCCATCTTTCTCTCCACTACCTCCGGTCCAAGAACACATGCTTCCCCGACCTCTTCCCAGTACACTGGTGAGCGACACAGCCTCTCATACAAAGCTTCGAATAGAGTCGTGTCAATGTTACTATGATAGCTATTGTTGTAGGAAAAGTCAACCAGAGGCAAGTTTCTTACCCACAATCACCCAAAGTCCAAAAAACATTCCCATGGAATATCATCCAATGTTAGGATGGGGTACCTTATCATCCCATCTGTTTAGGGGTGGAAAGTAGTGCTAAGGCATAAATGGGTGCCAAAATAATTTTTTAGTCCTTTCCTGACTAATGAGGTAAACCGTGTACCCCAATCAGAGACTATAGACCTTGGAACTCCATGAAACCGCACCTCCTCATCTACGTACCTCTATGATAAGGCATCTTCCACACATGACTTGTTGATTTCCAATAAGTGAGCTAATTTCATCATCTGAACCACCACTACCCAGATAAAATCATAGCCTCCTTCAACCCTGTGTAGTCCTGTGATGAAATCCATCGATATGTCATCCCAAATACACTCAGGGAAATCCAAAGACTGCAAAAAAACATCCTGGGATATGGTCTTCAGCCTTCACCTTCTGATACACCAGGAACCTTGCCACAAACTCTGCCACTTCCCACTTCACCTCGAGCCCCCAAAATGGACCCCTCAAGCCCTAGTACATCTTGGAAACTCATGGGTGCACCGCCAGGGGTGATTTTTGGAACTGATGAATAACTCTCTTGTGCATCCCTATATAGACGTAAAACATTCCCTGAAACACCATCTGAATTTGGCCATCTTTCGACCATCCTCCCGGAGCATTTCCCTAGCTAACACGATCGCGCATCACTTTAGCCTCTAAGTCACTGCACTGAGACTCCTCCACCTACTACAACAGAGAGGACTGCACAATCATATAGAAAAGATAGCACTTATCTTCCACCACCCTTACATCAAGGTGCAGGAAATCCAACTCCTCCATCTCATACCAAGCATCTACCAATTCTCGAACCACATCCTTATGAAACTTTGTTCTCAAGTAATCGACCACCATGTTCCCGTTTCCTAAGGTGTATGAAATTTTGATGTCTAAGTCCTGAAGAAACTCTATCCACCTCTACTACCACAAGTTCAGGTCTTATTGAGAGAAGATACACCTCACGATCTTGTGATCTGTAAAGACCAAATATCACTCCCCAATTATGTAGTGCCACCCCACCCTTGATGTGCACCAAACCGATGCGAGCTCCAAGTCATCGGTGGCATAGTTACGCTCATAGGGACGTAACTGCCTAGATTCATAAGAGGTCACCTATGCTACTGCATCATCACACAACCCAATCCTTGGCTGGAAGCATCACAGAACACCTCAGACATCACCCCTTCTTTTGGAAACCTCAGTACTAAGGCACTAACCAACTTCCCCTTCAGATAACTGAAGGATACCTGGAACTTCTTGCTTCATATAAAAGTTTGGTCTTTCTTGGTTAGGGCTTCCCAAGGTGATACAACTAGAAAGAGGTTAGGAATGAACCTCTGGTTGTAACCTGTAAGACCTAGGAAACTATGAACCTCTACCATGTTCTTGGGTGCTGCCCAAGAAACAACCGCTTCAACCTTCAATGGGACCACAACTCTTCCCTAATCGGACACCATGTGTTCAATTAAGTCCACCTATCATGTCCAAAAAATTCACATGGGCAACTTTCCGTAGAGTTGGGGCTGTTAGAGGACCTCTAAACCCATTCTTAGATGCCTGGTGTGATCCTATGATATTGAGTAAATAGGATGTTGTCAATAAACCTGACTATGAACTGGACCAGATATTCCCGAAAGATAGATTTAATGAGCCCCATGAACACAGATGGTGTGTTCGTAATGCCGAACGGCATGACCAAGAATTCAAAGTTCCCAAATCTGCACCAAAAGGCATTATTAGAGATTTCAACCTATTTCACCCTCAAATGTTGATATCCTGACCACATTTCAATCTTGGAGAACCATCCCTCCCCCTTTTACTGGTCAAAAATGTCTTCAATCCTTGAGATATGGTAATAGTTTTTGACCGTCACCTGGTTTAGCCTTCCATAGTATATACCCAGCCTGAGGCAATAATTTACCTTCTTTGTGAACAAGACAGGGGCACCCCTATGATGATGCGCTTGGTTGAAGAAAACACTTGTTTATCTGATCATCAATCCGAATCTGTAACTCCCGCAACTCAGAAGGCACCATCTGATAGGGATCCATCAAAATCATATGGGCACCAGGTTGCAAGTCTATCCCGAACTCAACATCACATCGAGGGGGTAGACTCACCCACTCTTCTAGGAAGACGTCCACGAACTCACTATAAATTCAAGACGTTTCCACCATCTCTAAGTCCATTTAATCCTCTCACAGCTTGCATAACAAAGATTGAAGGGGTTCCACCAGTTGGATGCCCTTCTGGAAACATCATTCACCAAAGAAAGTTAAACACTTGACACCCATATCTAAAAACATGATCCTTCTTCGGAAGTAGTTGATAATAGCAAATATATAGAACAACCAGTCGATTCCTAAAATAAAATAATAAAGTTGCATTTGAAGCAATAGAATATCCCCACTAGACTGATGTGGTCCCAACATCAGTCTACATTCTTGGAAAAGACAAGACAAGTTGCTCTAGCCTCCGACTGGCGTACTCAAAACCCAGGTTATGGGAAGTCTCTCTGTGTCTAGATCTAGATCATGGACTAGATTGGGTGAAAAAATAAGTGTGAAGTTCCTAAATAAAACAAGGCATATGAAAAAGTGCTAAACATGTTGATCGTACATCGAACATCTTCTGGAAATGCCGGAACTACTGCCTCTGCAACATGTAAATGCAAACACCTACACCCTCTTACCCCCGCTTGTCTGTCATCTCCCCAACCATGCCCTTTTCAAGGTCCCTGAGGAGTTCCCTAAGGCTTACCTCCTCCTACAATGTCCACTCCTAGAGGAGCGAGAGCTCACTGTCCCTACTGATACTTCTGAAAAGGCATGGATGGAAACTGTTGCTGCTGAGGTGGGCGCTAAACCTGCCCACCCCCAACATACTACACTCAGTCCGGGTACTGATTCCAATGATTCACAATACTTCCACATATGAATCATCTTGTTCCTCGGCCTTAAAATAATGGGAAAGGAACAAGAGATCGAAACTGGAACTGCTGGGGCTTAATCCCCACATGTCGAAACCTAGAAGGCCCTGACGTTTGAGGCATGATGCTAATAGCTTTACCCTTTGACAATCCCAACTAGATCCTCTCTCAGAGAACACCTCCTAGAATGTGAATCCTCTCCACCACTTCATCCTTTTTTTGGACCTCCAAGTAGGTCGGTAGGGTGATGGGAGTAACATCATACTGAAGAGAAGCTCAGAGTGCCTCCTCTAAACATATCACCTAAGAATCCCCATCTAAAAAGTGGTCTGGAGCAAAGCAAAGAACATAGTTGAGATTGATCCCCAACTCCCTTGCTGACATGATCCCCTACTGAAGAGAGATTAGCTACTGCCTCTTCTCTGCATTCATTGTGGAAGAGTAGAATTCTTCCCTAAAGTCCCTCTCAAAGTCAGTCCACGAATCCTCAGATTCTCTCGTATCCCCATGATATCGATTACACTACTGATGTGCCACTACCCGCATATGGCTTATAGCCAAAGGAACCCAGTACTTCGTTAGATCCCAGATCAATCTGAATTCTATCCTAATCTCCAAGAGCCATCTCTATATCTCTATGTCCGAGACGTTTCCCTTATACTTTCCAAGGGTCTTCAGCTGAAAGGAATTAAGCGTCCACTCCCACTGGCCGTCCTCCTCCTCTCGATCAACCCTATCTTGATCATTCAAATTATCCACTTGGGCCTCGATGGCCCTCAATACCTGTGGTCACCGTCGAGGTTCCATAGCTACAAGGTAAACAAGGAATGCCTGAGCCCGAGTATTTTAGAATATTGCTTTTAAATTTTTCATAGACATTTTATTTATTTTAAATCCCAAAAATAACCCAGACACACAAAAACACGGGTCATTATGATGCATTTACCTTTCATAGGGTCTCTACTCTGCTCGTCTTCCCTGGCCTATTTCACACACCATGATTGCAAAACATTATTTCCCTACCATCCCATGAAATTCATACTATTCCTAACACCAAACTCCATCATATCTCTCAAAGTTTTTCCTATGATACTATTTATTCACGACCCGCCTTCACCAAGATGAGGGAAGGTACATTAGATTGCCATGCCCTTCCTTAGTAAAGATGAATAAGATATAATGGCCCCTGAGACCTGCCTCCAATAGATCTTGGAGAAGTGACTAGAACCAAGGGTATATAATCACATGCAATATATAATAATTAACCTTTTCATTTATTAGGATTAGGATATAATATATTAAATCCAAAAAAACACCCAACGTATAAGTAAAAGTAAATCCAAAACAATTCATTTCCATATGTATGTTCCAATAATAAGTGTTACAAAAAAAATACAATTAAACTCCAAAGGAAGGTACCAAAAGAAAAGAAATTAAGCCACGTCAACTATCCCAAAGTCTGAGCTAATAAGGTCTCGCATGGTCATCTAAGTCCTCTTGGAAACCTGATAACAGTTATATATATGTAGGGTGAGTATATAGGTATACTCAGTAGGGAAAACTGAAATTTTTCATGCACAAGTGGGGAGGTGTTCTAATTCACTATGAGAAAAAGGAGATAACTAATGCACCTAGTAAGAAAACTATCCACCCAAACCTCACCAAGTCACACTCTCCAAATAACACAAGTCAATTAAAATAATAGTAATAACAAATTGATGTTTGTTTACCCAACACCACTTTTCCACTAGTTATTGAAGACTTCCAACACGTCTGACCTCCCAAACCATTCTCACTACCATCCCACTACCATACCCTGCCTGCATAAACTTGGTCCACCACAATCACACATCCCACCCACAAAAAATTAGGCCACGACAACCACACGTAACCATTCCCACAGACACCTGGTCTAGAACAACTACCACCATGCCCTAAGACACCTGGGCCACATCCTGATGACACTTGGGAAACAACATGCCCACACACACTTGGGAAAACCACCACAAATACCCTAACTAAATAATCTTGGGTTATAATGGACCTTAGGCCATCACATCCCGCCCAAAGAGTCTTGGGATACTTGGGAAAGGGAGTAGAAAAAGAGCTAATAACCAGCCACTCATAGGAGTTTTGTTGAAAACACCCTACCCCGTGAAATTGGGGGGTTCGGCATGAAGTTCTCAACTTGGATGGGGTGAAAATAAGAAACATAATAACTAAATTATATATATATGTTAACAAGAACTCATCCCTACCTAGGGGTTCCAAAACCATCCCATACACAAACACCCTCGTTACTATTCATTCATAAGGGGCACAACAGCCACAATGAATTCACAACTCATTCCCAGAAAACAATTCCCCATTCAACCCTTTCTTATTTTTATATTCAAGTAATTCCATTCAAATAATTATTCACTACTGGGAAACTAACAGGCATAGCCACAAGCCTAGTAAGGAAAAAACCAAGCAGTAAATTAAACATTGACACTCAGTTGTCTCGTAAATTCACAACAACCAAAGGGATCCGTGAGATCCCATGAAGTATTGGAACCCAATGGTGCCCCAACATACAGCCCCACATGGCTTCATATCCTCAAACCAACAACTGTACAATTGAGGATCCCATCCCCATCCATGTCACCCCACAATCATCAATAAAAACAACCACACTTGTTACCAAAATAGAGCAAGGGAGTTTCTTAGGTTCAAACGCACCATTTAATATGTTCTTTCTTTCTGTTTGGTTAAATGGGATGATAACACAATTATTCTTGTTCACTGGGCATCCATTTAATCAACTAAGTTTAGATGTTTAACAAATTTCCATGTTACAACCATTCAATTGTCACAGAAGATAGGGTTTTGTTAGTGTTCAAGGAAAGACCACCAACGACCATGATTTTTAGTGGACATAATCCCATACAATTAACAACATGTAAGCAAGGGTTAAAGAGTATAGCAGCATCATCATAAACACCCCTTCATTCTTTAAAATTATTTTTGTTATCTTCGTTAAGGTTTGGTTTTGTCCATCCCCATATGAGCGGTATCATATCCACCTCGCATGATACACAGTAAAGAGAGAAGAAGGAAAAACCCTACATAGATGATCAATGATCGATGTTTTTCTTCTAGCAACAATAACTGGGGATGCACGACATCCTGGGAAGGAACTCTGAGGACTTTAAGAGTGAGACGGAAAGGTTCTAGCACAAATGCACAACTAGCCTTGGGAAGGGGGACTCCAAATGACCCAAGGAGAGTAAAGAGACGATCCATGAGGAAGAATGAATTCTCATTTGATAAAAAAGGAGAGATCATGGAGTTAGAGGATATGAATTTTGAACATCTTTAAAGGAGTATTGTGGTTTCACCATGCGGTTGGACAGTTACACAGAGTGGAATTGATTTTTATTTTATAATTCTCATCAGAGAGGTGGCCATAAATGTTGTGAGTTAAAGGGTTTCCTTTAAATAGAGGAAAACGCATAACAGGGGAGGAACTGGAAAGTATGGGAAAATAGTGTGACACTATGGAAAATCCACATGTTTGGGTAAATCAAGGGTGCCCCTACTCTTCGGTGAATTTAGATATCATTTGTGGGATTTTAATGTAATTTAATGGTGTATAATAACACTTTTATGTCAAAAGATACGTTGCAGGAGCAGAAAAAGTCAGAAAATAGATAAATGGAACAAGGGTGGGATATTGTCTGGTGAGACACCGTAATGGTACCACCATCGCGGTGCCACCTTCACAGTGCCACCATCAAGGTGCCACCCTCACAGTGCCACCATAAAGGTGCCACCATTTTGGTGAGCGACCATGATGGTGTGGCTGCCAAAAGTGCCACCGTCACAGTGCTGTCGTGACCAATGCCGCCATAATTTTACCACATCTTTCGTGGAACCATTTGATGGAATCATGTTTTTGGAAAAGTACTGGACCCGGAGGGTTTGGTCCATTACACCCTTTATGTACACCTCTATATTATGAAATAATTAGATAATTTAAATATAAAAAATTAAATTAAATACATCCTCAAAAATTACAACAAACTCAAACCATATTATCTTCTTCTCTCATTCATCATTGAAAATACATATTTATATTTTTACATGACTATCAATTCAAATGATTTACATTCCATATTTAAATCATGAAATAGGATATTAATATTTCATGGCCATTTTTAATCATCCAAACATTATCTTATACTTTTGGACACCATAACACATGTCTTGGATAATTTAGATCCTCAAAAACAATCAATATTGATTCATGGATAGTTTTTTAAAAATTACATCCAATTCCATCAACTATGTTTATAATTAATTTACATGGTTTGACACTTCCTGTCATGAAATCACATAACACATATTTATTTAAAATTGAAAACAAATTGAACAATGTTTCCACCATTATTTAGAGTGGTGGTTGAAATCAAATAATTAAAATTCTCCAGCCCAAAATCTATGTAAGTGTTACTTCCTCCCAAGTATATGGATTGGTGTAAAAGTATCTAAAATAGAGGTAACCATGTAGTTGGATTTAGCAAACACAAAATCATTTAAATTGATATGTATAAGGGGATTCATAACTGATTCACCATTAAAATGGATATATGTCCCGACTTCTCTATATAACGAGTTTAACATCAAGATTCCTTTATATAAGGGTATCAATGTAAGATTCCTCGATGTCTAAGGACCTTGGGGGGGATATCCTCATACGGGTGATTTAAGAAGAATTCATTAAAATAATTTACACATAGATACATATACATTGGGTGATATATTAGAATACATGAAACAAAATAATTGGAAGACACGTATAATATAAACATTATTTATTTATGAGATTTTGAAAAAAAATGATTAATGTTTTGGACTATGTGAAATTTTGGGCTATAAATCTCATTGAATATTCTGATGAAGAAGGTAAAAAATAAAAAACTATAGAAATAATGATATTGTAAGGATTTATAAGGAATATGAAATAATTTAATAATTTAATAAGGCTATAATTTTCAGAAATTTGACTTTCTTGATGTTGATGTTGTTTTCCAATTTTTATTTTATTGTTTTAAATATTTTTTTAATGTTGTATTCTTACCTTATCACAACTATTTTACCTCAAATTGAGGTGTAATGACCATTACTGATCAAGGAAGAAAATATAATAATAAAAAAATTTATGTTTTCAATTATGTGAATAAATGATCTCAATTTTATATCTGGTTTTGGTGTGTTTTAGTAGTAAAAAATTTATATACGATTGTGTTTTAATTTTAAAAGAAACTTATATATTTTATAGTTCAATGATAAGTCATCTCACTCTGCAATGTTGAGCCTATTGATAATGGAATATAATTTTATGATAGGTTATTTTAATGGTTATTTATTTTACATGACTAAAGAGAGTAGAATATTCTATGGTTACTAGGGAACTATAAAACTCCATTGGGTCTCTCATTGGTAGTCTAGTAGTGGGATAATAAAGCACATTGCATATAACATAATGAGGACATATAAAATAGATATCACATCCAAATATAACCCCACATAACCCATTCTATCAAGGGTGAGTGGAAAAAAACTTTTGAACCCCTCATTGATTACATAATTAGGGAAGAAATAAAACATTATAAGACTATGATTACATTACAATAAAATAACAATTTTTTTCCCAATAAAATTTTCTCAAACTATTCTCATTCTATATTTTCAATTCCATTTTCTTTATTTCAAGAATCAATAAATCAAAAACACAACCATTACTATAACTAAATGTGACATCAATTTTAGGTCACCCCACTGAAGGGAACCCTAGGTTTTGAGAAATATTATATTTAACCTAGGAATTATTTATTATTTTACAACACCCATGAAAGTGAATACAAAAGAATGGAACCATTATTGGGTATAAAGTAAGAAATCTTAAAACATTAAATTGAATGACTGGATCATATAAAAACAAAATTTACAGAATTACCTAGATATAGAATAATATCTACTATGAAGGCATAAAAATTAAAAATTAAAAACTGATTTTTAAGGAATTTTCTCTGATAGACTCTAGTAAAACATCTAGTAACCATGGTGATCATTCCAGCTTGGACTGAAAATCCATTCATGCCTTGGTAGATTTATTTTTTAACACATTAGGATGTTACAATATATTTAACCATAAATAAATTAAAATTGTTTGATACCATGCTTTACACACAACATTAAGCTTAAATGATGCATGATATACTATTGAATTTTTTTTTATTAAATTTCACCGTTATCATTGAGATATGGGATTGCCATGAATGAAAAAGGATAAATAGATTATGAAAATTATATGAAAAATTTCCCTTAATGAAAAATTATTGATTAGATCCTTGTATATGAATATGTAAATTAAATATTAAAAAGTAAGATCGTTCTATGAAGAAATATTATTTTCACAAATTATTGTATGATTGCATATATTATATATCCTCATACTGAATGAAATATAATTTTCATGAAATATATTGATATTGAATTTGGAAAGATGATTAATAATTGAAACATTTATTATCAATTGGTTATAAATGATGAAAAGAATCCTTTGATTTTTGAAGGAGATAATTTCATATAAACCTATTTTAATTATGAAAAATGATATTTGTCTTAATCAATGGAATTAATTAGTATTAATGAATTATTTAGATAATATATTCAATTATAAATGTTAACATTCATAAATATTTTGATTAGTCATTGAATAAGAATAATGTTTATGTTAGGAAACAAATGCGTTATTATATAAACAATTTTTAATGTATATTACTAGTTTATTATCGAAGAAATTTCAGCCACTTATAGATATTTAATTTCTTAAAATTAGTTAATATTTTGTAATTATTCCATTAAAATTTAATTATATGTTCAATTTAATTTTTTTATTAGTTATAGTGACCAAGGTATAACATTATCACCACGATGAGGGTCAAAAGGATCAATAGGGAGGTCAAACATAGAGATAATGATTAAAATGTAAATAAAATATGGAAACCATTAATTCGTTATGTTTATAATGATGAAAAATTTTCTTATAATCAATTTTTTGGTGTCATGGTTCCACTATCACTAAAATATGGCATCATTATTTTTAAATGGATTATGTAATTATATGTTTACCACTCACCTCATAAATTTATGAGAACATTAACTCATTTGATTTCTATGAAACATGTGACCATAAAATTGACAAAGATCTTCAAAAATACACAAAAAATATTATTAGATATGACTAAGATAATATGGTATTTTTACAAATCACATTCAAGAATACTTGCTGTTTTATTCAATTGAAGATAACCAAAGATGTGGGATATATTAATACCTACCTTTTTCATGTTTAATTATTCATATACCTCATCAAAGTGTTTCACAACTATATTAACATGATTTAATAATAATATTTACCACATATATATTGTTAATTTTATATCCATTTCCTATCATTTACTGATCCCTTGGAAAATGATAAGGTTACTTGTGGGTACATGCATAATACCACCTTCATGAAGTGATGTGATTTTTTTCATTTTCTCTTTAAATGGATATTCTTAATGATATATATAATGAATTTATATAATATTTATGATATAATTATTATTTTTAATTATTAATTATTATTTACCTTCTTTTCATTCCACACATCAAAAAGTGGAAACATCACTCGTACGTTGGTACAAACTACTATATCCATGAAATAATTTAAGTAAGTTTTCAATACAATATTATATAGATGGTTATAAAAGGGTATATAATAAATAAATATGGATGATATGACATAATTAATATTAAATAGATTATGAAACCATGAAATTTATTGAAGAAAAAGAATCATCAAACTGAAATAATCATAAAAAATAGATGCCTTTTCACAAGAATGTTCATTTTAATGAAGAATTATAAATAAATTGATAGTTAGAAATTTGAAATAAATGAAAAATATTAATTAATTTATGAATATTTGTATTTTAATATATGTATAATAAATCAATATTTATAATATAATGGTTTTGGACACATATGAATTAATTTGAGACTTGAGTTAATGTTTTATGGTATAATCGCATTTTTTAGGATTTCTTATGTTAAATTTCCATTAAGGGAAATTATTTTATCCTTATACTTTTACATGATCTATTTTTTATTGTATGTCTATTCATATAATTTTCAATTATTAATAAATTTTTGTCTATTTTTTGAACTCAAAATGATTAAGAATTTTTTTAATAGAATATGACCTACTTTACTCTATTGTTGGTGAAATTATTAATCAATGTCCAGTTTTATTAAAATATTTTCGTATATATTAATTTTTATGATCAAATTTGTATTTGAAACCATTTTATATTATATTTTAATTTCTTATAAGTGGTTTAAAAATTCATATTTATAATTATTTAAATAAAATTCCATTTAAAGTAAGTGTGAAATGAATATTTTTTTTACCATTCTAGCAGAGAATAATTTTAATATATTAATACCAAATATTTTATATGAGGATTCCATTAAATTTTTATAGGTTATTTTAAATTACATTATTTTTGTTAGTATTCTAGGAATTTATATTTAAAATTTTATCTAAAGAAAGTGGTATTTTATCATGTTTTCAAAGAATTATTTGAATGATCTTTTAATGGAATTTATTCTTTAAGTCAAAAAAACATTCATGTTTATTATAATTCACTGAGGATATGATCTTATGAGACCAAGAATGTTTCTAGATGATATATGACGCTAATTTTATTAAGGTAATTTCATGATACCTTTTTATTTTCAACAGGTTAATTAAAAAATTATGGGGTAGTGAATACTATTAGGATACCACCCATTCCCTTTCTGTTGGTTACAGAAGACTATGTAGTGATGATAAATTTTAAAACACCATTTACTTTTAATGAAATTTAGTATAATGATATGATGAATATTATTATTATATTTGGGAACACATAATATTAGTTTTCATTATTTAATTGGTGGTCCCAAAATTATATAAACATCCAATTAATTGGGTAAACATTGAAAATTCATGAGATAATAAAGATTTTAATTAGGAGTGGTACCTTTTTTAATGGACATTTTGCACTATGATAGTCATAGATGTTATCCTTGATAAAGGAATAATTAAATGGGGAGAGAACCCATCCACCTTAGGAATCTATCCACTATGATTGTCTTGGTAGTGATATTTAATTAAGGTAATGGTTATGGGTGAATATGTATATTCTAGAAAGTTGTGCCTTATGATTGTGACATATTCAAATAGATCATGATTGATTATTAATGATTCCATACTCTAATGAAATATTTTTTTTCTTATTAAAAATCTATATTCCATGACTCATTCGTAAAGATCCATGACTTATTATTTATTAATTTGGAATGATGTGATAATGATCTCATGCCTTAATAATTATCTTATTCTCACTTATGATCACTAATTGGAATACCATATATTTCCCTATACAAAGTAGATGATATTAACCTTTTTTATGTTTAATATCCCCTATTTAGACTACAATTATTATATAGTTAATATAGAATATGGGAACTATGTGATGAGAACATTAGGGGAGATATTGAAGGTAATTCATTATATAATTTTGTTATGTATGTTGTACCAAAAGAAATTAATCCATTATAGTTCTCAAGAATGTATTATCTTGATATATATTGAATATTTATCTTATCTATTATAACATTTATGAATATAATTTTTGGATAACATATGTTAATAATAGAGAAGGATTTAGTA
Organism: Viscum album; assembly: GCA_963277665.1. Taxonomy (NCBI): domain Eukaryota; kingdom Viridiplantae; phylum Streptophyta; class Magnoliopsida; order Santalales; family Viscaceae; genus Viscum; species Viscum album. The sequence goes on along the minus strand of OY728143.1, from coordinate 1,979,306,008 downwards.
ATTTTTGTAATTCATTATAATTCATATATAGATAAAACATAATACATACTATTGTGAAATGAATGTGGTATTATGAGAACATAAAATATTCACAGATTTACAAGAAGGTGGTTTCATTTATGAAATATTAGTAATGAATTTAATGATTATATGTTTTCTCAAAAGGATTATTTCAGATTAATACTTAATATATGTATTTTTTGTTTCAGTTAAATGATGGAACTAGGGAAAATAATGTAAACAATAAATCTGATGGTGAATGCCATTATTTTAATCATAACAAAAAAATTAAAATGGAGAACTCTACTCAATAATACCTGAATGGTGGAGGAAATTCACACTATGACATGGGATGAGTTTAAAAAGATATTTATCAATAAGTATTATCCGAAAAAATGAGATTAAAATGTAGAGTTGTTTTTTTTAATTTCATCAGAGGGTCGTTGAATTTATTAGTATATATCAAAACAAATTTCACATAATGATAATATAGACCTCATTTTTATCATCAAACCTAGAGAAAAAGATGAAAAATACATTACTGTCTTAAGACCATGACTTTTAAAAGACTCAGATATGAGATACTTTTATATAATTGATTATATAGTTATACATTAACATAATATGGAAATGAATATCAAAGGATCTCATTATTGCCTTGATATTGTTGGAAAGAATAGGAAAAAGGAATTTTGACGATTTTCTAAAAATAAGACCCATGAATGAAAATAAAATATCTTCCACCATGCCAAAAGTTTTGAAAGAAGCATGAGAAAAATTTCTTTAATGGTCTAGTAAATGATTTATGTCATAAAAGGGAAGACATAAATAATAATAATCTTAATATGATGTGAATAAGTCATCTAATGAAAAATATAGAGATAAATTTCATCTGAATTCACAACCCACAATCAAATTCTATAATTGAAATGACTATAGGCATTATTTTCACCAATTGATGAATCCAAGTATTAATGAATAAAAGTTTAATCAATAACCCTTCAACACAAGAGATAAATATAAATCTCATGTGATTACAATCATCGAAGTGGGTCAGAAAAATTAAATTGAAAAAAGTACAATTATAATCCACTCTAGAACTGATGATTCCATATTTGATTCTAGTACTTCCCAATCATTTATATTTAAGTAATTTGATAATGGTATCACATAATAAACTCAATGATTATATGTTTAATTATAGATAAAAACATAATTCTATGATGATTTAATCTCAATTACATAGCTCCTATATGATAAGTATTTATGTGAATTTTATTATAGTAAATTAGTTTATCCTCCATATAGTTAAATTTGATGTCATTTTGGGAATGGAATTGAATTATTTATATAGGTACAAATATAAATTATCAAGGAAGGGAATTCAAATTTAATATTCTGAATGAAAAAAAATATTTTTTTTCCTTAAGAAGATAACTTTGATCTGTTATTGTAAATTACTGTCATTATTTGGGACTTGTTACATATTCATGAGAGGTATTTATCATAAAATTTAGAGAGAAACTCCTCATTAAATACATGCCAATTTTTAAGGAATATATGGATGTATTACCTGATGTCTTTACTAGTATTTTCCTAAATTATAATGATTACTTTTCACAAAAACTCATTCATTGTGTGAAACCTTTTTCTAAGATTCTATATCCAATGACCTTGATTAAGTTATGATATTTGAATAATAATAATTAGGATAATATTTATAATTAATTAATATGATCTAGTTCTTTTATATGGGGTGAATATATTGTTTTAGTATAGAATAAATGATGATAATCTTAACTTTTCATTGATTATGAAGAACATAGAAAGGTAAATTTTCAGAATTTGTTTCCTCTACCTAGTATGGATGATCATTTTAATCAATTATGAGGATCTCATTGATTTTCCAATATTGATCTATGATATGGATATTATCAACATGTGGTTAAAAAGAATATATACTAAAGAAAATTATAATAGACCATACATTTAATACACAGTTGTTACATCATATTAGATGAATAATCATTACATAACATAATGATCCATGCCAAAATTATATAGTTTGGGTTCCTTTAGAATCTTGGAAACATAAATAACATGTATATATAAGATCTACACCACATCCCAAATAAGATTTCGTAGGTTTATCCATTATTGTACATATGATACTTTAAAAAATATTTTTATACTCTTGACTGGAGACATAAGAAGGGGTGATATTATATTATTATTAAAGGTAAAAAATGTATATATTAATGATTAAATATGCCTAAAATTAGTATAAGGTTAAGTTAATATGATCTTATCATTTGAAAACCATACCATGCATATCAAAGATAAAAATATTTAGTCATAGAATAAAGTTTACAAATTTATAATAAATGAATTATAATTGAATCAAAGTATATGATACTTGAGAGAATAGAAACACCCTAATATTTCAAATCAACATGATATTTGATAGTGTATACATCCCGCAACACCAAGAATAAACAAACCAGAAAATATTATTTTTTATATATTTCCATTATAACCTAGTCATTAAATTGGTGGGTATGAATATTATTAATAAATTATGATATATATATATTTATATTTACATAGGAACTAATTAAAAAAAAGTAATATATTATTTCTGTTGAAATAATTAGTCAATTTTCAGTAAATTTATTCTATGCTTCAGAAAAAAAAAATTATTAAAAAATAATTTCTTTTTTTTATTAGGAAATATTATAATTATTTACATGAACGTATGTAATTTTTTTGATAAAATTAAATTAATTTTTAATTCATCATATCAGAATTACCTAAGGATAATTTTTTTTGAAATGAATTATTTTCCATTAAATAGATAAAAATACTAATTATCATTAGAACGGATATTTTTGCTTCAACCATTTAAAAATTATACATTTTATATTATATTTATATAAAAGTTTAATTAGTTTAATTATATTATTTATGATATTATTAGGTTAATTTCAATATATTTTATAAATTATTTTGGTATAAAAACTTTTTTATTATTTAAAATGTATTTTTCTGAAAAAAATACTTATCATTTTGTTTTTAAATTTAATTTTAAACTACTTTAATCCAAATATTTATATTGAATAATCAGTAATTAATCCCATATTTATAATCTTAAGTTCTATATTTATTAATAAGTACCCATTTATTTTTGGTCATTTTGAATACTAACCATATTAATTTTTGTTTTCACATCAAAGGTTATATTAGGTAATTAAGGTTAAAAATAAAAAGTAATGGACTATAAAATGAAACTATAACATGAATAAATTTTATTGGATGAGTCAATTTGTTCACTATTCACAAAATATGATATTACATGTCCTTTTGTGTCCATTTGTGTGTTATTGTGACTGCTATAAACTTTTATGTAAGGAAAAGTAAATGATATCACACTCTTAGTTTTAAGAACTATAATATTTTTATAAATTGGATAACTAGATGAAATATTAATTTATCAAAATTTATTTTAAATATATAATATTTATCTTAAAAATATTGATTTATTTTATAATTTTAGTTATTATATAATTACTTTAAGTTATTTCTCAATGGTGAAATAGTAATTATTCAACTAAAATAAAAATATAATAAATGATTTTAAAAATATTAAAAGTTAAATAATTTGAATGATATAATGTTTATAACAAATTTTCTTGATCAATGTGAAATATTAATTATTTTAATTAATTATATTTTAAAGAAAGCATTTTCTTTATATATTTCAGTCATATATATTAAGTTGTGTCAAAAATGACAATAATGTAATTTTCTCGATGTAATATATTTATAAAATTATTCAAATATTATAAAAATTTTGAGGCTGGAAATTTATAATATTATATATACTAAATTTATTGCATTTTAATTTTATGTTTCAATAGTTAAATTATTTTTAAAATCATAACCCATAAGAGTGAAAAATACATTACTATGATAGATGTTTAAATTTGTTTGTTTTATAGTGATAAACCAAATGGTAATTTATAACATATCACTTAAAGATATCCAAATTTTATTATTTGATGATGTTGAAACAATATTCTGAACTAGATTCAAAATCATGACCATTTGTAAGAATTTTTCTCTAGAATAGTATTTTTATTGTTTAATTGTTTTTATGAAATTCTATAGGATCCCCTCACATCAATAATAAAAGGAAACCCATTACTTCACTTATATTCACCACATTGAGCCATATATATCTACCAAATACAGCCATTTAATATTATAAGAATACTTATACATTTTATTGAGTTTGTGGACCCTCAATAATATAATCCCTTGGTCCCTTAATAAGATATATAAAGGCAGTACATAAAAGAAGAGGTAATTAGATTTACTGAATCTTTCATGTTTGTTTCTAATTCTACTTCAACTTAATCAGTTATAACAATCTTAAAATAAAAAATCCATTATAATAAAAATACTAGGATTTAATTTTGATTATGGAAATATAATATTTATTTTCATTTATATCCTACTAAAAGCGAAAACATCAATTTTTTGTATGTATGACTTACCATCTCTATATTGCGGTGTAATTAGTTTTTCATAACAATTTTATTCGAATGGTTATAAAGAAGTAAATAGTTGGTATATATGATAGTTATGTCATAAATATTTTTATTTTACTATAATATCGTATATTTATTCTTACATTCCAATCGATTGGAAAATGAAAATGTTGCTCATGTGTAAGTTAGACCAACCGTCTCCACAAAGCGATGTGATTCATTTTTAATTTATATTTACATGGATGGTAGTGAGGGTAGAATTAATGATTATACATATATATGAGGTATATTATATAATAATAATTCTTTAATGTATAATTAATAATTATCTTTCTATCATTCCATCAATTGAAAGGCATAAACAATTTTTATGCATACGTATGACCTACCATTTCCATAAATGATGTAATTAATTTTTATAAATCTATATTTTTTGGATTACTATAAATATTTATATAATAAATATATATTATATTTATATAATTAACAATATTCTAGATATTATGGAAACTTCAACAAATTCCAAGGACTGAAACTATTGAAACAAATCATACAAGAATAATAATGTTGTTACTACCCAAAACTGATATTCTAATAAGGAGTTGGCAATAAATTGGTGAACCTATATTATAATTACTTAACATATGGAATGATATATCTTATTATAGTTATATAAAATATTTACAATAAATATATATTTATTATATATGATGTTTGGTTATATATGATGGAGTTCAAACCTATAGTAACAGTTTCTTTTCTCACTTTTACATCTGTGAGACATATTCCATATTCAGCAAATTTTTTATGGTTCATAAAATACCCCTATAAAATATGATGAAATTAATAATATTTTATTTATAATATTTAAGGTCTTATTTCAAATTTATTTCATTGGGATAGTGATTCAAAATAAATCTATGTGGTAATAGTTTATTTCACATTGTCATCACTATTTGGGATTGTTTATTTGTTTGTCTTAGCTGGGAAATATTTCTCATCCATAAAAAGTTTTCTAAAACTATTTTTAGAACTTTTTTATTTACTCTCAAATTATTTTTTAGTTAATTTATACCCCTTTATATTTTAAAACTATTTTAAAATGAATCTTCCCATATTTGTTCGAAACATGTACTTTTATAATTTTCTTATGAAAGAATAAAAGGAATGTTTTCCAACTTATACAGAATTAAAAAAATTACTTCTATCAAGACACATCATTATTTGAATATTGTTTTAAAATATTAAAGTATTGTTTTTAAATAAATTTATTTCATTATTTTTTGTTTCATTGTAATATTTTAAAATTTTATTTTCAAACAATAAATTTTATTTTTATCAAGAAACTTTCCGCTAAATTTTTTAATTTATTTTTATCTATGTTAACAGATATTTTGAATCATATGTTGAGGATATACTATAATTATAGTGTCCACCATATTTTTGGGATGGTTTATGATAATTTTGACTCCGGAATTTTAATGACATTCCACAAGATAACTCTCCCAACATGGACAGTTATTAATTTTCAAGGTATAATGATTTAGTATATTTATTTTTTAATTAGAGGAATGCATTGGAAATATTATTTGATGGTTGGGGATTCTATATCCCACCAATATATCAGTGGTTTTGACAAGACAAGCTATATTTCTTTTCTACCGAGGTATTAGCCATTTATGTTGATGTTTTGTTATAAGGCCTTGATGGTAGTTACATATGTCTTTTCCATGGTCTCGATAGTATGTTTGAGATATCTGAAAATATACATTCGATTATTATGAAATTAGTTATTTAAATCCATGACACTATCTTATTAGTTATAAAATCCATGTATATGTTTCAATTTTATATAATTTTATATATATATTAATTAATCATCCTTTATTCCTAACATATTATGATCTAGTTATTGTTTAAATAGATTTTGATTTAGTTGTTTATCTTTTTATACTTTTTATCCTTATTTTTGAATGATTGATTATATTCCCCCAAAACACTTCATGAGTGTTTGAGGAAAACCTTTTTGTATGTTTCATTTTCTCCAAGATTCCTAGATGTGTTTTGTGATTGATTTGTAGGGATATTATTAGGGGGATAATGGTTTCCACTAATAAAACACATTGTTAGTTTTATTTTACTTTTAGAAATTTAATATTAATGTCATTATGTATCTTGTTTACCAAGACAACTAAATTATCATATCCATTGGGTTGTTTTTTATTATATGTTATGCCACTTTAAAGAAGTAACCACTATCTCTATGATTATACGGCCAGGATCATTATAGTTGGTATCAGAGGAAGTTTAATAGAAACCTTGAAAAATATATTTAGGAAAACAAATATTATTAAAGATAACCATATGACCGAATTTGAGTAAAATTCTATGTATAGGATAATATATTAAAATTTGTATGGTATGAATTATATGGTATCCCAATATTATTATTGTTTCTCATACCATTTGATTTGGTTTTAGTTAATGGTTCAATCTAAGAAGAATAATAATAATGCAGAATGTGATGTGAAATGTAAAAATTTTGAGAAACTAAGATTGATGAAAACTGGAGTAAAATATAATGTGATTCTTTCTATTCAGTAATCATGATATATGGTTAAAAATTTTCATCTTAACCAACTCTTATACTGGACAAATAATAAAAAGATATAGTTTACTATGATTATAGTGAGGGGATTCAATAGAGGTGAAAGAAGAATTTCATTCTTATTTGTAATGTGAGAATAGAAATAATTGATAAAATATTAATGAAATAAGAAAAAAAATCATTGTGTAATAGAATGGAATAAATAAATGAATTTTTGTGGAAAAATTATGTGTATGATGCAAGGTCATTAATTACAACATATAACACCATTCAAAGTCCAATGAATTATTTTTGTGTAGTATAGGCACTATCTGAGTCTATGTAGTAATCCAACGGTAAACTCCAAGGGCGTGGAATATCCTATGCTATTTAAATTATTCATGTTTTTTTGTCTTGGTACTTGAGAATTATATTATAAAATAATTATTATATTTTGGATATAATAATCACAAAACATTGAATTAGTGATCCACAATAGTATTTCTTTATAGATTTGGAAACATATATCGAATGGAATAAATAATTATGGAATGTGATTATTTGAGAAGATGGTATTTTTTAAAAACACGTGATTAGGGTACTGATAACCCTTATATTGTGTTTTATATTGGGAAAATGTAATCTTTTTTGGTATGATAACTATGTGGTTGATCATACTTTTAATATAATATGTATCCCTTTTAAATTTCTATCTGATGGTAGTTTAATATGATTAATGATATTTTGGTAGAAATTTATGGGAATAAATCCCTCTAATTTGTTATACGTTTTATTAAAAAATATGTTTTGGTTATAATGATTTATATTTTTAGGACATAAATTTAAAGTTATATACACTCTTTAACGTTAATATGATTTTTTAAGATGATATATTTATGAATTATTGGGATAATATAGTTATTATATTTTTGGAATATATCTTATGGGAATATTAGGAATTAAAAAATGTGATTTTATGAGTAATTTTATTTTTTAGGATGTTCATCATATTCTTGGGAATTTTAAATTTTTTGAAATAGGGATACCCATGAACTAGGTGACATCCTATATCATCTAAAAATGCCAAGGGGCATGAACCCCTAACTGTTGGGAGATATGGTTTTGATTCCTACCACTGGCATACGTGGTGTCCAGGTTATTATAACATTATATTTACATAAACAATTTTATAGATAAATAATAAGTTGATTTTGGAAAGATTATTATCGGTTCAATTTGTTTTGTGATTTTGAAGATATTAATGTCATTCAAGGAGACATGTCATTGGGTGGAAGTATATGTAACCATTGGGAATAACATAAATGATTTTTTGGTAATAATTATATTATATATTTTTATTTTCAATATGAAGGGTATGAGGTAAACATTGAGGTTATCGAATTATTCAATAATTTAGTTATTGGGGTTATATTAGATTTATGGAATAAAGATAATGTTAATAGTAATTCATGATATTAGTACATCTTATCTGGGTATTCAAATATTTGGAATGTGACATTATGAAATGCTAGGTATAAATTATTGATAATGTTTCTGGGATATCAAGATGGTCGGTAATACATTGGATGAGTATTAAGGCTAGCTAATCATATAATAGATTAATGTGAAAAAATGATATTATTTTTTTGAGGTTAAATAATTAAATATTATATTGGATAACCTGTACTGACCACTTTGGTCTTGGTAAATATATTGATTTTTAAGGAATGAATAAGGGATATTTTGATTTGTTAAAAACATTCTCTAGGAATGAAAAATAATCTTCTAGAATTTCCATTTCACAGCACAAGAGACAATTTGAAATGATATTGAAGAAATATAAATGGATGAAATTATTCATATGAAATAAAAAAATAAATGATGTAAATTTATTTTTATAAGTTATTTTCTTGATATTAATATAATCAATCACCATTAGAAAATTTATGTTTAAATTAATAAATTATCCATTTACTTTTCTTACCCCGAAATCAAAATAATTTTAACTCATCTTATATTTATATTTTTCTAATGGTTAACTTTATCATGACCTTGTTATCTACCTCACTCTATAAATCCCTAAGCACTAGTTTTCTCTTCCATATCCATGTTTTCACTTCCCAGCAATGTTCAATGATTTGGAAACCTCGTCTTGTGGTGACATTTACACATCCACTTCCCACATATTAAGAGGAGGTTTTATTAACCCTCTTTAATATGGGGGTTTTCCAAAAACAAAATTCAAATGTAAAAATCTTGATTTATAATAACATGTTCGAATTTCAAAGAAGAAATTTATTTAATGATGTGATAATATAGTACATTGATTTTTTAAAAAGGAACTATATTTGATAACATATATAATATATAGCATTGAGCATAGACAAACACCAATATATTATTATTTAAATATGTTTGTTATAAATTATCAGTTAAATAAGATGATTTGAATAGTATTTACCAAACTATGATATATATATATATATATGATATACTAAATAAATATTGTTATTTTAATTCTTATAAAATATGTACTAAATTTTTAGTAAATTTTTCTTCTTCTTCATAAATATAATTTCTTAAAAAATGATTTCTCTATATTTTGTGAGAAAATATTATAATTAATTTTTGGAATATATATAAATATAATTTTATAAAAATAATATAATTTTGGTAATAAGCATAAAAAAATTATCCTAAGGGGAAATGTTTATATTTTGTTGAAAATATTTATTATCGAGTGAATATTAAAAAATAATGATTTTTATTTAAAATTATATTTTTGTTTCAACCATTTATAATGTTGAATTTTATAATTATTTGTTTTTAATGTAAAATTATATCAATTATATATGAGAAATTTTATTATTTTCCTTTTAATCAATTATATAATTTCTTATATTTAAAATAATTTTAATATTTAATAGTCATTTTTAAAAAAACTACTTTTCATTAGGTTTTGTGTTTTAAATAATTTATCCCTTAATTAGAATATATATGTATAAATTTAGTAAATAAGTTATTTTTTTGTTTCATTATTAATATCATCCATATTAATTTATTAACCATTGTAAATAGTAAATCAGGTAATTATGGTTTAAAATAATATGACACTTACCATAAAATAATCCCTAAACCTACCTAATTATTATTTATTGAGTCCATTTTCATCCATAATCATAAAATATACAGATATTTGTCTTTTTGGGTCAATTTGAGTGTGATAATGACCACTATTATCTGTTAGGTAATGAAAATTAAAAAATGTTACACACATGTTTTTAATAATTTTGTTATTTTAAACAAGTGTGTAGATAAATGAGTTTTTATATTATAAATATTAATTCTAAATATAATAGTTTGTTATTTATAAATGTAAATTAATTTAAATTTTTAGTGATGAAATAATTACCTTAAATGTTTACACGGCTCTAATGCTTTAAATTTCCATTTAAACAGAAATATAATAAATGATATGGAAAATCTTTACATGTGATATAATTTTAGTGATATATTTTTTTTAAACTAACAATATAGATCAATGTAAATTATTTTTTGAAATTTAAATGAAATATGTTCTTAATACATCTTTTTATTCATGTAATTTATATCAAATTGAATGAATAGTGTCAAAGTTGACAATAATGATATTTTTTCAAAATAATATATTATTAAATTATTTAAAAAGTATTTACAAATTTATAGTGTAAAATTATGATAAAATATTTTCTAAAATTTCATTTCTTTCCCATTTATGGGTTAATAGTTACCTTATAAATAAAATTACAACTGTTCATGAGTGAAAAAGACATTACTGTTGTTAATGTTAAAATTAGTTAATTAAGGTGTTAATCCTTAATATAAGGTATACAATATGAAATTATCTTATCCAAGTTTTATAGTTTGATGATATTTTAATAAAATTATACTAAATTTTTAAACTAAATCACTTTTTGATTCAATTGTTTCTAAAATAGTATCACTGTATTTTAATTTGATTAAAAAATTCCAAAGGGTCCCCTCACCCAAATTTTAAATCAAAAACCATTCCTTCGTTTATTTTTATAACATTGAGTAATATAGCTCTAATAGACCCTTCTGATTCCTCTTCTTAAAATAATTATTCATTTCCTTAAGGTTCTATAACTTCCAAAACAGTAACCACAGTTCTTTAGTGATTACTACAATCATTTTATGGTAGAAATTATAGACGATATTCTTATATATTCTATGATAATGGAAGAAATTAAATATAATTTGAGGATTGTGTTTAAGATGTTGAAGAAGGTGAAACTTTATACCAAATTTAGAAATTCTGAATTGTAGGTTTGGAATGATTCATTCATGGGTTACGATCTTGAGAGAAGGGATATTATTATATCATCCAATGATGGATGTTATTGGGAAATTGGAAAGGACAACAATAGGTAATGAGATCTATAGATTTCTTGGTTTTTATGGATATAATTAATTATTTTTGAGAATTTTATTAGTTTTATCATCTCCAGTGATCATATTTACAAGTAAGGGAACCAAGATCCATTGAATAAATTAATGTGAGAAATATTTTGGAGATCTAAACAGAATAATTCCCAGTGGACCTATGAGAACACTAACCTATAATGGAGAATTATTTTTCTACTTTATTTATTCAATGAATAATGAAATAGGATTCATCCTTTTGAAGAATGATATGGTGGATTCTTTTTCCTCCTGAAAATTGAAAAATCTTGTAAAAAATTACCCAACTCAAGATTTTGTGGCAGTAACAATATGTTTTAATTAATGATATAGAGGTATTATATCTATAGTGAAATGTGTGATATATATATATATATACTAATTATAAATTATTGGTGTGTGTATTGAATAAAAAATAGTGGAATATTTATTGAAAGAGATGGTTTGGTTGATTAAATATTATAAATGCTTAAGAAGTTGTCACCATAAGAAGGAGAACAAGGTGGATGATGCTTTAAGATGAAAGGATGATGCTAGTTTTTCCGTAATGTTATGTGAATGATATTAAATAATTATCGATATTATAATATATATATTTCAATCTTGAGGATGGGTGAAATACTATATCCTTCTTTGAAGAATATTCGATTTACCCACAAAATTACATGTTTCCCCCTAATATAGACATAATATGATTTCTTATTCCTCCCAAGGCTGTAGAGATGATTCCTTTTGATTCTAGATTGATTCAATGGAAAATAAAACTACATTGGAGTCCCAAATCATCTATAAGTACCCGTTCGAGGTTGTTTTTTAGAGATCTCTTCATCTTCTCTCTTCTGGAACTATAGATATAGTCCATAGAGGATATATATATGATGTATCATGGGAATAATTTTTATATATATGTTTTTGGATTAATTTTGAGAAGTCCAATGTTCCGATATATAAGATATAAGCCAAGTTTTTTATGTTGTTGTACATTTTTTCATTTTCAAAAAATTTTGAGATTCACGTGGATTCTATCTCATTTTCAATTTTTTAAAACTTCATTTCCTAGTTTCATATTCATTTATTTGCATAAATTTTTTGTGAAACCATTGTGTATCTTTCCAGAATCCTTTTTTGTGATTTTTCATAGAAATTGTTGAAATTAGATGTTTTTTGGAATGTTATTTTCCTTCATGATTTGAAAATTATGAATTCAAGAATTATGGTTCTATTGATATGGATTTAAAAACATTTAGAGAAATATTTTCAATAAAAATTGTTTCTCAATAAAATAAATGTTCTATTCAAATTTCATGGCTTGGTTTAATTCAAATTCTATATGGAGAAAGTGCTTATCCTGAGTTCCCTTTCATTAAATGTGACAATGTATAAGAGGCATTTTCCATAGGGGAACCTAGTATTAGAAACCTTATGATGACATGTTAAATCGATAAGACATCACCCATGAGTATAGAACTGTAACTTAGGCATGCATGGGTGTATATTGTGATGTGTGGAATGGGTACACCAAATGGATTATTTTGAAACTTCTTTAAATATTTTATTTTCATTCTTCCCATAAAAACCATTTTTCATCAGAAATATATTTTAGCTTGTATTTGAACAATTTTAAATTTTTTTTGAACTTTTTTTATATTTTTTTATGACATTTTTTCTGTAGTGGCATTAGGTTGAATTCATTTGGGGAATCCTACTATGATTTATACTCACCCCGTTCTTGGGAACTAGGGTTCATTTGATGATCTTATATATCGAGATGTGGGTAAGCGACATTTATCCCAGTTCTTTAGTGATTCCACTTAATACCATGGGAATGGATGGTAATGTTGGATCTTAGATCATTTTGAGAGTTTCAGGATTTATGTATTTTGTCTTCTTATTTTTTTTTCCTGATTATTTAGATATTTTTAACTAGTTTATGATTTATACTTTCACATGTTTGTTGATTTCATATGTTGAGTTTTATTTGGTACTCATTAAACAAATAGAGGTTTGGTTGTTTATGGTTATCATAGTCTGGTTTTTTTAATTTAAAATATTAATTCATCCCCTAATTTTTTATAAATACCTGGTAATTTATTTCCATCCTTGAGTGTCATAGGAATTTCACGTAAAGACAATAAAAACACTGCTTATTCCCAAGGCAATGGGTGAGGGGAAGGCTATTACAATCATTATCTATTTTTTGGACTTTTTTTAAAAAAATTAATCTTAATTAGTCATTGATTTGGGTTGTGAGCATTAATATTGGATCATAAAAGAAAGAAAAGTATATAATAAAAAGGTGTATCTAATATATTTACATTGAACTTCAAGTTAGTAAGGAGTTTCAGTACATTAGTGTTTAGAGACACATCTAAGAGTTGTTAACTCATCGTGATGGGTTTAGCCGATGTGAAGAGTATGACATTTTTTTGATAATAATGACTTTAAAATAGGATTTCATAATTTATATTGATTAAATGATTTATGATACACTGGAAAGTTGTTTATTTTTAGAATAGATTAAAATGATTTAATTTTCAAAAATAATACGGAATTTCAAAAATAAATCTGAAAGAAATATTTCTTGAATATTTGACATCATTATTAGGATTAGTTTTATTTAGTAAATATTAACGTTCTAGTACTTTATTTTATAGATAATGAGACTAAATAGAGTCTTTTTAGTAATGGAGAATCGTACTAGGATGGCATCTTTGAAACCAAAAAAAGTGGCTATGGAAAATGTGGCTTCACCTATGCCACAGGTAAACCAAAATTTGGTCCAATTTATTTTCCATTATTTTCAAACCAATGATAGTGGGAACAAAATTGATAAACAATGAAAAGTGTACCATTCATTTAATTTTAAAAAAAAAATCCACCCATCATTGAGGGTGATTCAGGGTCAAAAATTGTTATGATGTGCATAAATATTATAAATCAAATCATTGATTTACTTCATATAAAGGATGAGTTGAAGGTTATTTTGGAAAAATATATAGAATAATATATAGCATTCAATTGGTGGGATTTAACATTTTAGGTTAAACTGGAAAAATGATTTGTGTGGGTGTATTTTTAATAATTTCTCAATATCCAATTCTATTCTCCCACATTCAAAATTTCTAGAATAATGGATTTATTCATTTTTAATTAGGATAATATCTCATTAATAGAGTTTTAAGCTAAATTAATAAAAAATGGGATGTTCCTAGAGAGATGTGAGACCATCTCTCACTAAAAATAATGATAAATTAGTGCTTCCTCGCTCGATTTCTTCGATCTTAATACTCATGGCTGATTTTCTCAAGACAAGGATATTTGAATCCTATCACTATGGGACTCCTCAGATGAAGCAGGTGCCTCATATACAAGACCCTATCAGAAAAAACATAAGTCGGATACCCATAATAAAATCTCTACACTCGATCTTTCACTGGTAAATCCCGAGGGATATCATTTTTTGATGCACTAAAGGGTACATACCTAAGAAAAGATAACACAATGAAGCCCCCCCCCCCCCCTTATCAATAGGCTTGATGATGGTGGGCACTTGGTGGATGAGAACCTAGATGCTCCTCAAGAATGCACACAAATGTAAAACTATTCTGTCATGGGCTACATCTTCAACCTTAATGTTGACTGTCCTTATCCATTATCTAAATTACATATGTGTATTACACACTGTTGGATTTCTTCAAACTAAAAATTGATTCCAATAAGAAAATGCTATTTCACATTCTGTTTAAATAAAAATTTGATTTAGAGAAAATTTGGAAGACTGGAATCCTAAATCTAAAATCGGGCTTACATTGGATTTCTGACTGGGATTCTATTTTCAACCCACACACATTTATGAATATAATGGAACAAGTCTGGATCAAACTTCATGGCCTTAATTGGTTATTTTGGAACTAAAAACATCTGAATGATATTGTTTCAAACATTTAATCTCCCTTAAAAAATGATCAAAGATCCCTAAATTCAAACCTAGGACACTTTTCTTGAGTTATTGTAGAAATTAACATAGATTAAAAGTTTCCCAATACAATTAATTTAAATTCAAAGGACTACAAAACTGAAATTATAATTGATTATGAGAGGAAACCTCTCTTTTTTCTCCATTGTAAGATCATTGGGCATACAATTTATAATTTTATGATGATTATAAAACTAGTAATTCAACCAATTAAAAATCATTGGAAGGAAATAAGGAGAAATAGAAAATTTAAATCTTCGATGATGGATATACTCGAACCCCCCCATGAAGAAATATAAAATTTGGGTGAAAAAATCACATATTTTGACACACAAAGGGTATCCCTCAGGTATAAACTGGGTAGATATTACTGAAGATGAAGACATCTCCATTATAGATTAGGGCCTTTTGGAAGAAATATAAAATATAGTTTTAGACACTATAAGGATATCTAATGAGAAGAAAGAATCCAATACTTGTCAATATGATTAGATTCCAGGATCTATTCTCATCCAAGATGCCAATCATACTGTGGTTAAGAGAGATAAACCCATGAACAAATGAAATGCAATGCATGTAGCACATGCAAAACAACCCATAATAATTTTTATTTCCCAGGGAAAATTTCTATAAAATTGTGGATTAACACACTACATAAATGGGTACTGGACAGATCCAAGATCCATATCTATTAAATTCCACTGATACTATAGGGATAAATATTGAAACCAGTAACAAAAAAGATGACATAAATTCTCTTCCCCGTGCTCAATGTACATATGTTATTTTCTCTAAATCTTTGGACTCCACTGTCTATAATATAAAATTAGGGAAACTTATGACTAACTAGATGGATTATCTGGATAAAGCACCGTCCGTTATTATTAAGGCGACTGAAACTACTTCAAATGAATTAAAATATGTTAAACCATTGAAGGGAATTACACCCACGGTACATGGTCTTTTTCTAATCCAGAAAATCAATGGATCCACTAAGTAGACAACACCAATGGAGAAATATGGGGTGGAGAAGAAAATAGACCCATATCTAACCCTTACTGCTTCAATAATATAGTCTTCTAAGAGAAATTTTAAGGTTAGGAACTGCACACCTTTCTTATCTAATAACGATACTACTCTAGAGATAAATAATGAATGAAAAATGAAAGATACGGAATTAGTTTCTTCTCCATCTACTCAAATTATTCTTATTAGCTGTCCTATCGAATCTGGGAAACTAAACATAGGCCTTAAAGTAGTTCAGGTCAAGATCGAATCTGTTAAATATGGTAGCACACCCTCCGTACATGTCCCTAGTTTTATACAGGTTATGAATGTCTCCATGGATCAGATTTAGTTTTATCTATCTAATCTGAAAATTCTCAAATAGCAGAACTTATCTACATCAAAGGTTCTAGGTAATCCCACTCTTATATCTATATATAGTAATGAATGCTCTATGAAATTTGGAAATTTGATTTCTAACCACAATACCAATTCTTTATTTTTGTTTTTTAAGTGTTCTACAGACTCAAATACTTGTGTTCCAATAAATGAACCTATAAAGAAGAACCCTAGGATATCTAACCACGAACATGAAAGGACCACAAATAATAATGTTATAAGGTCTACTAGAAATAAAGTTTTAGGAAAATAGAAAAAATGGTGTTATATAAACAAAATTAGGTTTAAATGAATATCCTTTTTTGGAATTGTCGGGGTATTTAACTCTCACACATTCATTATTTTAAATAGAATGGATAACACTCATCATACTTTGTTATTTTCTATTGCCGATCCAAAAAATGATTTGTCTTCTAAATACTCTTATTTATGTCAATATAATTATGTTCTTACTGGTGAAATCAATAATAACCCCAATGCTGAATCTTGGTTGATTTTTTCACACTTTTCATTATAGAATATTAGTGTTTCTAATATCACTGACCAGATTTTTACTTGAAACATTAATATACATGGTATACATATTTTCTACTCATTTCTTAATGATAATAATAGATACCAAGAAATAGAACATTTTTTAATTATCTCTCATATCTGGGAACAAACATTAATTCACCCTGGTTTATTATTAGAGACATTAATGCCATTCTGGACTCAGGTGAAAAAATTGGACCTTATCATTCTTTTATTTCAACAGGAGAATTTTAATCCTTGATCTATGGCACCAATATAATTGAAATTAACCTAACTTGTGAGAAATACACTTGGTATAGAAGACAATACAGCAAAGTAGTTACCTGCAAGTTGGATAGAACTTTCTTGAATGTCCATTATTTAGATAATTGGGACACTATATCCAGTAACACTCTTCATAGGATGAACTCTGATCATCACCCCATTCTGGTCAATGACTCCACCAAAGACATGAAACCCCATTTTCCTTTTAGATTAAACAATGTGTGGTTATCTGATGATGAGTGCACTCATATCATCCAAAACTATTGGTCCTCAATGTCTCATAACAGTAAAGCCTTTTCATGTAACCTCAAATTAAAACAACTCAAAAAAACTCTAAAAACATGGTGCATCTCTAAAGCCAATAAAATTAACAATGACATGATGCTTCTTAAGAAAGATCTCGATGAGCTTCAAAACAAAAACACTAGCTCTGACCTCAACACTGATCCTACTCAAGAACTAAGTATTGCGGTCCAACTCAACTACTTGCTAACATTTAAATAAAATATGAGAAAACTTGAATTTTAAGTTAAATGGTTAATGTATGGTGACTGAAATACTAAATACTATAAATCTCTTCAAAGAATCAGGAAGGACTATCGGCTGTTAAACTTTCTAATATATGGGGACAAGCACTTTGACAATGAAGATGACATCACTCATCATATAGTCTCCGACTATGAAACCATCTTAAATAGTCAATATATCAACAAAGACCACCTCCCTAAAGTCATTCCTTTAGTAATCACTGGTGAGGAAAACTCATTACTTCTCAACACGCTGCTAGATCATGAAATGAAAGACACTATCTCTATCTTGAATCTAGATAGTGCTCTAGGTCCTTATGGCATCAACAATGGTTTCATCCAATAGTTTTGGGATCTGATTCATACTAATATTTGTAAATTTGTAAAATTATTTCTTTAATGGGGGCTACCTTATTCACAGAATGCCTAGTTTTTCACCTTGATCCCAAAAGTGGATAATTCCTTTGAGATTCAATTGTTTTGGCCCATTTCACTTATCAATACTCTCTATAAAATCATCAACAAAATCATTGCTAACATACTTTCCACTCTCAGGAACAAAATTGCCTCCTAGAACCTATTCGATATTATAAAGGGTGAATCAATTCAAGATTGCATTTTTCTTGCCTCTGAGTTTGTCAATAACTTGAATAAAACTAACATAGGTGGATAAATATCTAATAAACTTGACATCAGAAAAGCTTTTGATACCATGGACTGGAGCCTTATATTAAATGTCCTTCATTATTTCGGTTTTAGCACTTCTTGTATCACTACAACCAGAACTCTCTTCAACATGGTGTCTATCTCCATTTTGATAAATGGATATCCCAAAGGAAACTTTAGATGAATCAAAGGTGTAAAGCAAGGTAACCCCCTATTTTCTATTCTCTACGCGATAGTAGAAGACTACCTTAGTGGTCTGATAAACCGTTTGGTGGTCTAGAATAATCTAAATTCCATCCATTTCTCAAGGAATGGGAATTATCCTACTCTTTTTTTATGCTGATTGCATCATCATTTTCCTTCAAGGCATTAAAAATAACATTCCTAACCAGAAAAATGCATGCTCACATTATGAAGAGGATTTTGGTCAAACCATTAGTTGAACAAAAATCATGCATCTTCTTTAGGAAGAGATTTCCTTCCATCAGGAAATGTAACATTATCATTGACTTGGGGCAGAAAGAACGTGCAATTTCTTTCACCTATCTTGGTGTCTCCATATTTTGTGAAAGACCCAAGTTATGTCACTTTGTGACTATTGTTGACCAATTTCTAAATCAGCTATCTTCTTGGAAAGGTAAATCTCTCTCTATAGTAGGTAAGACATTCCTTGTTAAATCCACTATTGTCTCTATGATGGTTTACTCCATGATGATCTACAAATTGCATGTTTGTCTTATCAAAAAAATGAACACCACTATAAAAAAATTTATCTAGATTGGTAGTATTCTGGAAAGAATACTTGTGATTGATCCCTAGTCAACATGTTGCAAGACCATTGAAAATGGTGGTATTGGTATAAAAAATATAAAATACTTTAATAAATACCTTTAGGTAAGAATCACCTGGAACCAATTTCACAATACTTCTGAAGCTATTACCATTCTCAAATAATATATTATTTTGACAAACTTAAGATGGGGAATTTGAGTTTCATTAATACTTCTATATAGCCATCCATCAAACACTCCTTCACCAATATTATGAATAATTCTAGATGGATGGTCTCCAATGACTCCTCCATGAAATTATGGTTGAATAACTGGGTTGGCATGCCTTTAATTTCTTTTATATATCCAGATAAAACTCCTGAAAACACCAGTAAATCTATTTGATATTCTTTAAACTCTCAACACGATCACCCATGGTACTATTTTTAAACTCATTGAAAACTACTCTTTCGCTTACACTAATGATTTCTTAATTTGGTAACCTACTCACAATGGTATGTGTCACTCCAAAAATTTATACAATCATTATTTTTGTAACTCTGAGAGAGATTATAGCTTGATAAAACTTTTCAATAAACCTTGGATAAAACAATTTAGATTCAACCTCATCTGGAATCTTTCTCACAAATGAGTTCCCACTGAAATTTTACTATATTCTTTTGGAATCAAGCTCTTCCCTAAGTGTAAAATCAATAATCAACATAGAGAAGATTCTAACCTCCTCTTCCACTCTTATGCCACTATTTCTGCTCTTTGGAACTATATTTTTTACATTTTTGATTGTATATGGTTGATTCTTGATTCCATCAAAACTCAACTAATGAAATGTTCATAAAGGGAAGGCTCTCAGCAAATCAGGAACCTCGTCCTTGTTGCAGTTGTTGAGTTCCACCATGTGGTATGCTATGATCAGAAGACCATTATTCATAAAAATTACTTACTTAATCAAAATTCCAGTTGGTTGCGGATCCTTAATATCATAATTGAAGCTTCCTTGGTGCAAAAGGAAAATTTCCACAACACCATTGATGGCTTTGGGATCCTGAAGAGTCTACGGATTAACGGCAATTTTTTTCAACCGCTCCACACTATGGTGGTGTTCTGAAGAGAACCTCTCCCAAGATGGATGAAAATAAACATTGATAGAGCCTCCAAGGGAAACCTGAGACCTATAGAGTGTGGTTCTATATTCAAGAATCATCTGGGACATATTCTTGGATGTTTCATGCTTAATTTGTTCATTTCCACCTCCTTTGAAGCTGAGATGTTGAGTTTGATTCATGCTATTACCTTCTCCAATCACATTGGCTGGAACAACCTCTGGATTGAAAGTGACTCGAGGACCATCGTACAAGTAATTTGGAATGGTGTAACACATCCTGCTTGTCCAATCAATACCTTTTGGATGGAATGTGTATGTTTTCTTATCGATCAAAACTATATCATCAAACATGTTTATCAAGAATCAAACACGGTTGAATATGTCCTAGAAAACATAAAAGTAAATAAAGACATTACCTGATTTGAAGATGTAACGCCATGACCCCAGTTACCTAGAGATGGTTAATTATTTTAATACATTGGCATGATTACATGGAATCAAGTCCCAGAAGACCGATCTGTTTATCAGTCTTAGAAAATAGATTACATATATGAATGTTGCATTAAAATTTCTAAAATTAAACACAACATAAATAATCCTTTGAGAACGCCATTATTCCCCTAGATTAACCCTACATATCAATCATAATACACTTTTTCGCATCCTGGGAAAAATAAAACATAAGAAATGGGTGAGATCAGATGCTCAGTAAGGATAACAATATAGAAAAAACTATCATAAATAATCATAAACATTTAAGGCAATGTATAAGACACAAAAAATGCTTTTAAACTTAAACATCATAATAATATGGAAAAGGTAAATCAAATAATTCCATTTACTTATTCACATAGATATTCTATTAGTTGAATAATCACAATTAATATCAATCTCTAATTTCATAATAATAGAATTCATAATGTCGGACATCATAACCACATAGTCAACACATCATGCCAAGTCCAAAAATAAATATTTTTTCAAGGCCTTGTGCCAAGGAAATAAAGTGTCTGATGAGACCTACCGATGAATCAAGTATATATAGCAGTCTCTACTCATCACTTACTGAGTCCAATTCATTCCTCATATGAAAATATTGAAACCTAACATTAACATTTGTATTACAACTAGAATATGAAATTTCAAAACTTTAACCATAAACCACAAGCGGTATAAAAATGTTACATCCACAGTCAAACATATCATAACTCATTCAATAAAATATGGAATATTGTATTATAATAAATCTACCTCAATCAAGAATAATATCTAGTAATGGATGTTGACGTAGTTTAAAATGATCAGTAAAACTCTTTGAGAGAATTATCCCTTTTTGTGAAATAATTTAGATGTTACACATTTATAAAGTAATTTAAAAGAGATTTTTGAATCAAATTGTCCCATACCACTTTGAAACTTTTTAAAATAATTAACATTTTAATACAATAATGTGCATATAAATAAATCCTTGAAATCATTTTTAAAAAATAGATATTAATTTAAAATATTTTCAAAAATAAATCATTAAAAAATTTAAAATGTTGATCTTGGTAAAGAGTCCCTTCCTAAAAACCTGAAAATATTTCTTTTGAAAACATTTTTATGAAACATGGACACAGATGATAAAAATCTCCTAGTAAATAATTACACGTAAACAATCTCAAATAATAATGAAATTAAGAAATTAAACCTTACCTTGTACTTTTCATTAGTTGAGGATATGTTAACCTCTTGTATAATAGATAAATGATTGTTATTAAATTATTCAAGAACCACATACAAAAATATGATATGAGATACAATCTTCTAATATTTAATTGTTAATAATATTTTAGTAGTATCATTGTTTCAGGTGTTAACTGATTCGTTTTCCTTTAAATTTTTTTTATTAAAGTCATGTTTGTAAAGGATAGGATGTATATGATTCATATATAGAATGGTATTAATTTTATAAACATTATTTTTAATAATAAAATGAAAATTATTATTGAATGGTTACGATGGGGAAATGAATCTTATCGCGTCCGTGGAGACGGTAATCCGTACATACGCACGAGCGACAATATCATTCTATTGATGGTAAATTAGTATTTAATTGGATGGTATATCATATATAAATAATTATTAACATGTTATATTTATTATTAACATCAAATATACTAATTATTATACTCATCCAAATAATTAAGTGTTGAATAACAAACTACACCACAACGTGGAGACGGTAAGTCGTACGTACACACATATGGTCACTTTGTCATTCATATGATGGATAGAATAATGAATATGGATATACCATAATTATAATAACATCAAAATATGTATATAGTACTTGATTTATTATATTTTAATGGAAACAACAAATAAATAGTAAGTGGAAGAAGGAAAAACATTGAAAGAGGTGATGGAATTATTAGCTCATCTTCGGGTGCTTCCTATTGATTTGACCAAAAGGGCTCAGCAGGTTGGCATTAGGATCAAATTAAGGCCTCTAGATGATTTGAGGGTAGTTGTGAGGATATTTTATCAGGTTTTGGAAGAGCCAAATGGCTTTGGAGGTGTGATTTTGAGAGAAGGGGATGTACCCATTTATAAGAGAGGAGAGGGTCACTTTAGGAAAAGCTTGAAATATTAATTTATTATACAATCATATTCAATTTATAATGTCTTCTGAATGATTTATTTATAATATAAGGTGGGTATGGGTCGACAAACGTTCAACCAATTGGTTTTAGATACGTTTAGGTAACCATATTAACCTTATCTTTTAGATTTAACTCTTAGTTAAATAGTTTAACTTTTACAATGTCTTCTTGTATTTTTATATTACATGGTTAATAAACACACTATAAAATTCCAAAATAAACCCAAGTGTTTTATTAATGACATATATATAATTATTTAAGTCCTATGGCTGATCCTTAGATTTTAGAAATTTTATATCAATTAATAATATAGTATTTGTTTTGAAAAAACTCATTTATGTCAATTTTGACACTATTTAGTACTTGGTAATTGTGAAAGTCTAAAAAACTTGATTACTTCAAAAAACAAATTAAATCAATCCTAACAAGTTATATTAATATTTAAAATTAGTGGAATTCATCAAAATTCACAATTTAATTTTTTTGGATATTTATAATATCAATTATGTAAATATTTCATTAATAAGGTAATTACTACATCATCATTGTGTCATAAATAAATTAACTTGTTTAATGTCAAAAAATTATGAATGAAATACCATTATTTAGGAAATATTTTTATATTTATAATGAATATTTATATTCTAATTTATCATATGGATAACCCTATATTAAAAATATTTTATTTATGAAAATTTGAATTTAACACTTTTAACTCTTATTTAAATTAAATAATAACAAATGTCCTAATCAAGTACACGTGAAAAAAGGTCATATTTTATTCCTAAGGTAGATTTTGGTCGAAATACACTTATACAATAGAATTAGGACATGTGTTTGGGTAATTATAATATCATTTCTACCTTTAATTACCCTATTTACTTTTAACTGTGGTAAATAAATTTCAAAAGTTACTATTCACCAAAAAATTAATTTCATCACATTGAACCAAATTTTACTTACTAATTTCAACTATTTCTCTTTTATTTTTGAAATTCAATTCACAGAAGCCTTTTATGCAAATTTGCAAATTTTCCTAGAAGGTGGGTAAAAGACGTTAAAAAATTCAAAAAACTTTTATACATTTAATCTTTTTATAAAATGACTCCAATGAATTTGATTGAACAAATATAGGTATTATGTATCTATTTTGAAATTAAAATAAATTTAAATAAAAAAATTATTAATTAAATAATAGTCAGTTTTAAACAATAACGCAGTGGTTTTCACTATTCATCGAAAAATGAAAGTTTTCAGAAAAATACCAAAAATTCACCCTAAGATAATTTTGATATTCCAAACTAAAAAATGTGTTATATTTTACCAAATTCAAAAAATATGATTTTGATTAATTAATTTAATATTAATTCTCATTGTCAAAACCAGAAAATGGATTTTTATGAAGTAAAAACTATCAAAATATTGGCATGTGTTTATGTACAATTTAAATGTGAAATTACCTCCAATTACCTAAATTATATTAAATGATAAAAATATAATCTAATTATACTTTAAAACAACTCAAATTCATAATTTAACACTATAAATCATTTTGATTAAAAAGGTTATTTTCAAATAAAATTTAGTATTTTTCACTATTTGTCAAAATATGAAAGTTATTTGAAAAGTACCAAAAAATGATCCAAACTAAAAAATTTTGTCCCACTTCTAAATAATAATTTTATTTATTTAAATTTAATATATAATACTGTAAAATATTCCATTTATAAAGGGTTCTTCATTAAAAGGCAGTAAAATTTCATTTTTTGAAAAATACTTATTTTATCTGAAAAAAAATAATTTTTTATTATATTATGTCTATGAAACACATAATATGGATTCTAAAATTATATGGAGTACATAAAATTAAAAATGAAATTAATATTATTCATAACCTCTTTTTGAACGGCTAGTTTGGTAAGTCTTGGTGTGCTCAAACTCGGTGTCGTGTGAAGCGTAAGATATTTAATTACATTAAAGAGGTAATATATTATGAAAACGTAGGGTTTTACAGAAGACCTCCCCACTAATCTTCTTTCCCTTTAAGAAAAATATTGTAATATTATCCTGTACTTTATACTCTTGTAATATATCATTTAATAACAATTGTGCTTTGGTCTTTTTGGTCCAACGCATTACCTTTTTTTAAAAGCTAAATTTAGGAATTGTTTTCTCCTTTCACTAGCTGTTATTACATGTGAGACCATGAATAAACTAATTTTCGAGTCATGTTTAAAATCATAAATTTTCTCAATGACTATCGAGATTTTTATAATAGATTGTACATAGATGGTCAACAAAGTGATGGTGTCATAGAGGGTCATCTCAAGAATTTTGGTCGGGTGGATTTGGGTTTATTCCTAAGGAAACTAGCAGGATCTTTAATGATTCGAATAAGGGAAGGTTGTAAACCTATTCTCATGTGGAGTTATATCTCAAAATCAGACTATTGGATCAATTAACTTACCTACTTGGTTGAAAAGTATTCCTGGGTGCTTTTAGGGTGGTTATTTTAAGCATAGGAAATAAGATTGTACAACAACACCTATATCATCCCACAAAGGAAATCTGATGGGGAATATTCATTGATATTATCATAGTTGTGAAAGTCTAGGTTCTAGGGATGCATCTCAGGATTCTCATGCATTATATGTTTCAATGAGATTTGCAAAATATAAATATTCTGATTTTTAGAATCAAGAAATATATGGTGATTAAAAAAATAAAATGATTTTTGAACCAGTGCATTCCAAAAAGGGTAATAAAGAGAAACATCTAGTGAGTAAGACAATGTATGGAGAAGAGAAAGTGAACATGGATGATCAATTTGGGCCTTCACTAGCTAGAGTAATGATTATTCTGAATTCTAAACCCCTGAAATCTTAGTTTGATATAGTTTCATACCATTCATTTATTTTTTCTTATGGCATTGATATTTTGGGTTTTCATGTTGGGATGATACCTTCTATTTTGAAACATTAAACTCCTCTTAGCTGAAGAAAATGTCAATTATTTATGTGAAAATCATGTTTTATATCTATCGATGATGTTCATGTTTATTAGTATATATCTATGATTGAGTTGGATATATATGTATTAATCCTTGGTATGGATTGGTTAACAATGTTCAAAGATCACATTGACTATTGTACTCCAAGGGTCGGTATTAAAACATTAAATGAAATTGGGAATCTCTTTAGAGGAGATAAAAATGTGAAGGTAAGTGGAGTATTATCATTTTCACTAGTGGTTGGAACTATCATGTACCAATTGAAATATTTGACCTCGTCATATGTGGATAATATCAGAAGTATCCTTTTTCCATCAATTATTGATCGATTTCCTGATGTTTTTTTCTGATAATTTCCTAGGGTTCCCACCCGCCAGAAAAGAACAGTTTTTTATTGCTATATCACTATCAACTATTACTATCTCACATCCTTATAGTTGGATAAATCCATCATAATTAAGATAATTTAATTTCTAGTTTCAACAGTTAGAAATCAAAGTGTTCATTCAGCTTAGTATATCTCTACGGGAAGAACATGCGTTTTTTGTGAAAAAAAGCAGAGGTAAATTATTATCATTGTACCAATTAATATATGATTAATAACGATAGGTTAATGAAAAACTATCTTAAACCACACATTTATGAGAATCTTGATCAATTGAGGGGATCCCATGGTTCTCTAAAATTGAATTGTGTTTAGGATATCACTATATTTTGGTTCATAGAGAGGATATTCTGAAGAAATGTTTTAGAAGTAGATAAGTCCATTATTAGTATGTGTTTATTCCTTTCAGTCTTATTAATTCATCATTTATCTTTATCTAATTTATGTATTATAAATTTCAATGGTATATAGACTCTTTTGTGTTGGTGTTTTTTGATGATATTGTGGTGTATCCAAGTTAAAAAGTTGAGCATAAGTAAAATTGGTGATAATTTTGGGCAACTTTCTGGATTATCATCTATATGCCAAACATCAAAAGTGATTTTTTTTATAAAGGAGGTACATTTAATTTTCCATTTTATATATAAAAAGGTTTTTTCAGAGGATCCAAAAAAGATAGTGATGGTGCTCTCTTGGAATCCTCCAAATAAGGTCTTTGATATACATAGTTTTGGTTATTATAAATGTTTTGTTCATGGATTTTCATGACTAGATTCACCAATTATATCTTTAAAAATAAATATTACTATATTGAAATTGAATGATAAAAATTAGAAACCATTTCAATAGATTAATTGTTTCCTTACATCCTCGCCAATAAATATTTGGGAAGGAATACCCAAAAAATGACTAGGAATTTTTTGATTTTTTCAGTATTTAAAGAAAAGGATTCATTATCAATTTTGTGAAAAATTTATGGTCTTTATGAATCATAAAATCCTAAAACACATTTTTCCGATGAAGTGGTTTTAATAGAGGAAAAATAAGACAGATGGTGTATCTTCAAATTTTTGAATTTGACATAATGTATTAGATGGGTAAAGGGAACTCAGAGGTGGACTTATTATGTATAAATTCATACATTCAGTTTTTTAAAGAGGCTTCATATCAATGGAATCTAATGTTGGTGATAACTGACACACACATGGAGTGTGAAGACTGGGGTGCTATTATTGATTTTGCTCAGGTTTCTTTTGTTCCTAATTTTATTGAGTTTTTTAAATTTTTAGAAAAATATGATACTTAATGTGTTTTATGGAGTAATAAACTCAATGGATGGGAGACCATTGAGGTGTGGAATCTTAACTGAAGATCAGTTTATTGGTATCATGATCAGATGGATGTACTTTTTTTCCTGGATGAAATCCTTCATGATTACTATCATTCGAGATGGTATATTCATCCTCGAATAAAAAAATAAGGCATTGAAATAATATTTTTTTGGGATGGGATGAAAATAAAAGTGGATGAGTTTTTTTCAGATTCCTTATATGATATATGGTTAATTTATTTCACCCAAGGCCAGTGGGTGTGATGCATTCCCTACCGATTCCCATGTGTAAATAGCTATAGATTTTTTAACAAGTCTACCAAGGATGTTTTAGAAACCTGATTTCATATGGGTGATAGTTTAATATATCACACATTCTTCTAATTTAAATCTTATTCAGGAATCCAATATGGTGGAAGAATTTTGAAAAAATCTATATCCATGAAGTGGTAAAAATATCATGGAGTGCCATATTTGATATTATCATACTTGGATACATGTTTTATGTCTTATTTTTTGAAATACTTTTATCAATCCCTGGGTAATCAGTTTTCTATAATCATGACATCTCATCCTCAAATAGATGGGATATCAAAGAGTATGCTCAAAAAATGGTTGGAATTATTATGGGACTGTTGATGGATTTTGGTGGTTCATGGGAGGACCAAATACAACTAATGGAGTTCTCGTAAAATAATATTTATCCGGAAAAGATACATATGGATAATATTCATGCATTATATGGTCTTCCTTGTCATTCTCTAATTTGTTGAGAGGTGACTAGGGAGACATTAGTGGTTAGAACAAGCTTTGTGCAAGAGATAACATATATTATCCTCTTGATTAGAAAGAGGCTGGAGATGGATTAAAGTGATCAAAAATCATTTGTTGATAATTTCTTCTGACCTTTTCCATTTGAGGTGAGTGATCATGTGTACATGAGAATATCTCTATGGCTTGGGAGTCATCATTTTGTTAATAAAAGAAATTTATTTCCTCAATACAAAGTCCATTTTCGGATACTTTAACAGTTTGTTGAGGTGGCATATATGTTTTCCTTACCACCAAGATCCAATTAAGTACATGATGTGTTTCATATATCTCAATTGAAGAAGTATCAACCTGATTCTGAGCATGTGATTCCATGGGATCACATTGACATTGATCCAGATGATACATTGGTTTATGTGCCTGTATGGATTATGTATATGCATTAAAAATCTTTCTTGGGAAAAGAATTATTATGTTGTAGGTTTTTTTGAAACAGGGTTGGATTTAGGTAGAAATTTGGGTGTGTGAAAATGAAATATAGGAGAAACATACATAACCATTCCAAAATAGTGAGATATTTCTACTTTCCAAGGATGGAAAGTCTTATGGTGGGGAGTATGTAGGACACCCGGTTTATGCTTTATATACCTTAATATATTTACAATATGTATATATAATTTTTGGGTTATGTTTCAGGTTGTTCAAAGGATATTTGCAATTATTTTGTGGATTTTATATAGGTGCACGCATTAAGAATGGTTAATTTAAACCATATATCACAACTAGGAAACAATGTAAGGTAAAATAGTGAGCAATGTGAAGGTGTATAGTAGATGAATGTTTTGGAAAACAATGATCATTCCCAGGATAAAGAACTAATTTTATATAGTAAGAAAATTCATTGATAGAATCTTGTTTTTTAACTATCTGAGCCCACCAAGATGAAGGATAAAATCACAGAAGAGGGGGGGTGTTGGGTGGGGCCCAACATTTCTTTTTTCGTATTCAATGATTGATCATGGATTATTATGATGTTAAACTCTAGTATCCATGGATTGAATCAATGAAATATGAAAATAAAGGAAAACATAGAACCTTGAAAGAGGATATTGATCATCTTTTTTATAAATAATTTATTAATTTTGAAGAAATTAAAAAATTAGGTCTTTGTTACTTTTTTTATTGGTTATATTTGATCATCCATAATGACACTTACGGATTGTCATGGTTTCACTCATGAGGATCCAAAGTATAATCCCTTTAGCAGCGATCCACACATTCTCCAATTGACTCTGAATGACATCATCCATTCTTTTGGTGCTAGGGCGGTGATGTGAATGTCCTACAGCAAACGTTCTTGATCTCTCATTCATCGTCCATGAGGAATATCTCTCATTCTTGAGAGGCAGAGATGAGAGGAGTCGAGACTGAAAATGTATGGCTCAACACTTCTCAATTCACCAGGATTGGCAGAATAGATGTGCCTATCTCTTAATCGAAAAGGGGTTTCCGTTACAATATTTAATTGTGAAACTTCAATTAGATGAAAGTATAACTATGAGATAAAACCAAGGCCACATAATTAAAATAACAACACAATTATTTATGGTGCGCCAACATGCGCAAAATGGAACCATAAATGAAATATCGTTCCATATAATGATAATAGTATTATATTAATTTCTTACGCTAACTAGAAAAACATAATATACCAACTTGTAAATAATGAATTTATCAATAGAAATTTTATTGGTCCATTCAAACACCTCTTCCATCTATTGAACACCGAAGTAAAATATTTTATTATCTTAAATAAATATTTTTTTACAAAACTAATAATTTTTTTTTAAATTGTAAAAAAATTATTAAATATATTTTATTCACAATACTATGAATAAATATTTATTTAATTTATTAGATCATTTTTACTTGAATAAAATTAATCCTCGATCTTGAGAATAATATTTATTACATTAATTAAATTCAATTAGAACATAACTGAGACAACCCGAAAAACATAGTGTGTGATCCTCTAGGATTATTTCTTATTAGCATTAGGTGGGATTGCATAATTTCCAACATTACTCTCTAAAACAGGTTAAGGAACCCAAGGGAAAGAACATAAATTCCAACGATGACAACCACATATGAATGCACATTGTGTAATATAATTCCTTCGTCAAAATATCTCATCAAATAGGTTTCTTAATAGCTCCATCAACTTATATTCTAAATACTTCATTTTTTGACTACCTAAAATAAAATTTTCATTACACCATGGACATAAAATTTAGGAAGGCAGTTATATTTCAATCAATGTTACGAGATATCAACTTCCATAAATGGTAGGGGAAATCCTTCCTTGACTATTCCATTAATGACATGTCATTTGTGTCACACCCATTGTACCCTACTTCCCACCAATATATGGCGTGATTTTTTTCATAAGTAAATAATAGTGTGTGAGTCATGACACATATCAATGATAATATTAAATTCTAATAATTATTACACATGCTCGCAGGGCAGAATATATAATGGCACCAAGACATGTAGAATTCTTACTGGCTGGTCTGTTCTCATAATATCCCATCTTAGAGACTACCAAGTAGAAATTTTATGAGAATAAGTCTCATCTACTTATGATTACTCGCACAAGATGGTCTATATAATATATGTCCCATCATATTATGACATCCAACCACAAAACTATATTTAATAATATTTTCATCGCACTTCAAGGTTCTCATCATAGAGGGGAACTGTAATGACCTTATCAATGTGAAAAATATTTTAGGATGTTATTACATTTTTGTCATAAAGAACAATGAAAAATATTTAATAACATTTTTAATATTTAAATACAATAAATATTCATGTAATAAAAGTAAAAACAGTTGGTTCTAGGACACCAATCTTACAACTTTTAGTCCTCTCGACCTCATTTGATGATCATGTTTCTGCTGATTCAAGGCTTTAGTCAAGGGGACCTCCATGTTTTCTTCTATGGAAATACTACGAATTATAGCATCACCTCTCTAAGAAAAATCTCTCAAGAGATGATAAAACCGTAGTATGTGCTTCATCTGTTGATGTGACCTTGAGCTTTTTCGAGAGCTGCCCTTGTAGTATTATCATAATAGAGATTGATGGGATCATTACTGATAGGAACCATATAAAGATCGTGGATGAATATCTGGATATTAACTTCTTCTTTAGCTTCCTCAGAAGATACTATATACTTGTACTCTGCTGAAAAATCTATGAACACACCTTTATTTAGGCTCTTCCAGCTCACAACACCTCTATTCAATGTGAATATGTATCATGTTTGTGACTTCATGTCATCTTTATCACACTGCAAACAATAATATGCATATCCTCTCATGACTAGCTCCTCATCTCTTCCATAAAACAGGAAAATATCCTTAGTACGCCTCAGATACTTAAGAATATTCTTTACTTTCATTCAATTACAGTCACATGGATTAGCTTAATATGTTCCTACATCACTCAATGCGTATATAGAATCTAACCTAGTACATAGCATAATAAATATGACTAACTTAATCACTGATGCATATGTAATCCTTTCCATTTTCATTCTTTCCTCATGTGTTTCAGGTCAAATTTTATTAGAATGATTAATATTATGTGACATTGGAAACAATCCCCTCTTGGATTCTTCCATGATTAATATTTTTAATATCTTGTCAATGTATGTAATTTTACATTGGCCCAACAATCTCTTTCATCTATCATGATGGATCTTTATCCCAAGATCATATGTTTACTCACATGTGTCCTTCACAGAGAAGCGTGAATTCAACCATTCCTTAAAAAACAGTAAGACTGGTATTTTGTTCCTAATAAGTAATATGTCATCAACATATACTATTAGTAAAATTACTTTAGTCCCGCTAAATAGTTTGTACCGACAAAGCTCACTTTCTTTTTCTATAAAACCAAATTCCATTATGGTTTTTTCAAAACGAATGGTTAATGACCTGGAATCATGCTTTAATCCATAAAAGGATTTTTCTAACTTTCATATCTTATTGTCTTCACATGGAGCTTCAAACCATTCAGGTTGTTTCATGTAGACATTTTCCTGAAGGTTCCCATTAAGGAAAGATGTTTTATAATCAATTTTCCAAATCTCATAGTCATGGTAAGTGACAATGGCCAGAATAATTCTCATGGATTCCATCATTGCAACTAGTGAAATGGTATCGTCGAAGTTAATTCCTTGATTCTTCTTAAACCCTTTTGAAACTAGTCATTTATTATTGGTAATGACTTGTCCATATGTGTCTAGTTTCGTCTTGAATACCCATTTACAACAAATAGGCATTACATATACTATAGGATTTACCAAAATACAAACTTGGTTTTGGTACATGGAATCCATTTCAGAATTCATGGCTTCTGGACACTTTGCAATGTATGTGCCACTTGCTGCATCTTTATAGGTCATAAGATAAATATTATCAACTAACAATGAGTCTCCATCCTCGGTAAATAGGAAACCATTTCGTTTTGGAATTCTAACCTCTCTTATACTCCAATGTAGTACTTTTGTCTTTGGAATAGATCTTTCTCCCATAGGGAATTCAGGAATCTGCTTCTATACAAACTCTTGTGTACCTTGATCTTTAACTTCATTGAAGGATATCTGGATCCCACCATCACTTTTAGTGATGTGATACGTCCCAAGAAATATGGAATGTCTTTCCACTATATCCTTTTTTAGGGGTAGTACATGTAATATCCACTTATATGCTTGGGGTATCTTATAAAGGTTCACATTGTGCCTTGGGGTGTGAGTTTGTTAATTGAAGTGGCCTTAAAAACAGTCCACTTACCCACACATGTAAATTTGAAAACATGGATTTTCT
Organism: Viscum album; assembly: GCA_963277665.1. Taxonomy (NCBI): domain Eukaryota; kingdom Viridiplantae; phylum Streptophyta; class Magnoliopsida; order Santalales; family Viscaceae; genus Viscum; species Viscum album. Next base: position 1,979,272,107 of record OY728143.1, on the reverse strand, counting down.
TCCACTCCAAATCTCATATGGAATACCACTTATCTATTTATTTGGTACTTGGTTTAGTATGTATTATGTTTTTTGTAACACATATCCCCAAAAGGATAATGGAAGGTTTTCATGACTCATCATTGATCTCACCATGTCCAACATGGTGCAGTTCCTCTTTTTGCTTACACCATTCCACTATGGCATGTAGGGAGAAGTTAGTATGGATTGGATACCAAACACCCGTAAGTAATCGATGACATCATGATTATGATATTCTCCACCTCGATCAAAGTGGAGTTTCATAATCTTCTTACCAATATGGTTCTCAACATCATTCTTTTATTCATTGATATTATCAAAATAATCTAACTTATACCTCATTAACTAGATATATCCATATCTACTAAATCATTAGTAAAAGTTATGATGTTTGAGTACCTAACCCTTGCTTCAACATGAAATGGTACACAGACATCGGTATGAACAAATTCTAGAAGCACTTTTTCCAATTCACTTTTCCCACTAAATGGGGCTATGGACATTTTTCCTTGTAAACATGGGTGACATACATGAAGTGGTCTTATTTTAAAAGAATATAAATATCCATATTAATGTAACTTTTTTAATTGTTTCTCATTTACATGATATAGTCTGTGATTCCAGTTATTGGTGTTGTATGAGTCTTGTGAAGTAGATTCATTATCGATTTCCATTACTTGGTTTTTGTAATCCAACACATAAAGACCAGTATATAAATGATCCATAGAAAAAAAAATCAATATTTATAAATAAGAAGCATTAATTTCTGAATATAAAAATAAATCCATCAGTATCTAGTCTGGATACAAAAAAATGGTTACGAAAAGAAATTATTAACAAAAACTATTAATACCACGATCATCCAAGACTGAAATGTGAGGTGGTAGTCCCTAAAAGCTACACCTGAATCTCTATCTCTGTTGGATGCTCATACATCTACCTCCCCTTAGTTAATTTTCATGAATCTACATGGATCCTTTATTTGGATAAACAATTGAGCAGCACTGGATATATCTAATACCCAGTTTTTAGAAACAGATAAAATTCACTTGATAAAAAACACACTAGAAGATTCACATTTAATCATTAGCTAGGTGAAGTTTTCCTTCTAGTGACCAATCATGCCACATGAAAAACAAAAAGCTTCATGTCCCCTTCTATACCCCTTGATCATATTTCTCTTGGATGGGTGTGAAGAATTTTTTGTCTTAAATCTATTCACCTTCACTTTCCTCTTATTCATCATAAGGACAAGATGATTTTATGGCTTCTAGTCTTTTCCCGCATAGAAAAAGAGGATAACAAGATCTGGTAGAGACTTCTCAATTTTTTTCATATTGACATTAAAAAAACTAGATAAGCTCGAAGGGAGTGATGTGAGAATTAGATCGGTACCCAGTTCTTTGGGGAGTATAAACACTAGAACCTCCAGACACTCAATGTAGCCAATGAGATTGAATATGTGAGCCCCATCTGTGGAACCCTATCAAAGCTCAATCTTGAAGAGTGACTTGGATATCTCAAGACATTCCTATCTTTCTCTATTCTGGTAAAGACCACGTGGTTTTCAAGCATATTATAGGCATCCATGTTTTCTTGAGACTTCATGAGTTCACTAAAAATTGATGATAATATAAATCATTGAACATTGAACATGTTTTCCATATGTTTCTCATAGACCAGAAACTCTTCATGACTCGCCTCTTGGGTAAGAAGATCAAGTAATGAGGACCCCGACACATAAGATATCCGTTCATGGCATATAATGACATGAAGGAATATAAACCATTTCTAGATATTACTTCCAGTAAGGATTTTGTGTTTATATAGTATTGATCGCAGGGATAGTGTGTTTGAAGAACTTTTCATTTTTATTCTACAATTGAAAGATTATATAATTAGTACTTTTTTGATTAAATTTTATGATAAATAATAAATTAATTTTATTATGTCTCCCACTATATTATCAATTCCCAATAACCCTTACAATTCAACTTGGAATGTCTAGTTCTTTCGAATTTTATGTGGAAAGGAACCATATTCCCATTCACATAACCCCCATAGGGGGTTTCGGCCTATTTGAAGGTATTTAGGTTAGTAGGTCATTGAAAACTACATGCTTGAAGCCCCTTGATCTGTTGAGTGGACTCCCAATCCTGAAATCTTGAATTGGACTTCCTAAACACTTACATCAAAATATAAACTATATCTAGAAAGGGATACTCCTTTTGATGTAAAATGGTTAAGTCAATCAAAAACATTCATAATAGATTCATGTATAAAAGTATGACTCCAAATAAGGGTTTTTCAAACACTTAGTTTTATTGAGTCATTCCCTTAATCAAGTAACGGAAGGATTGGTCTGAATAAATATTTTATTGAGTTGTTTATATTTCTTATGAGTAAATTGATTTATTATCATTATAACATGATATTTAATACTATGTGGAAAATACTTAAGTGATTAACCATGTATTGATAATATTTATGCATAATCCTTGTTTATTTTAAATCCATCTCTCATGTTATGTAATTCATTAATTATGTAGTCGCGACAATACATCCATAATGAAAAACCATGAAACTAACATAAATATCATAATGACATGGGATTGATCATGAGATCTTCTATTGGTTAGTTTATTTATAATTTGGAAAACTAACTGGTGAACTAGGGGATAAACACCTTGAACTATTTATGGTTCATGTCTACAGTTTTCCACTTGTCCACCTTTGTATCTCCTTTGATTGGACTCACCTCGACTCCTTCCATGAACTGACTCCATAAGCTCGGCAGCTCCATCCATTACATATTTTTAACTGACATGCATGTGAGGGGAAAATGGGGTTTAAATAAAAGAAATGATGGCATATAGGCACTACAAATTAATAAAGAGAGATAACATATTGGCCAAAAATTTATTTTAAAATAAATTAAAATGAAACCAATCACATACATAGGTATGTTCTAGCTCAGGATCAACCACATACATGCAATGAGCTATGCATACCAGAAAAATAGCATTCAATTCTTTAATCGTTCATTTTAAGATAAATTGTGCCGGAATAAATTAATTATTATCTATAATTAAGAAATCCTTTTATCCTAATACTTTTCTGAATTTCCCTGATATTATCATCCAAAACCTTGGAGGTAACATGGTGAATACCTATTTGAATCTACATGATATTTCATTCTTAACCTTACATAAACATTAAAGTTTTAATTATGTGTAATTTTGAAAATTATAAGCCATGTAGTTCCGATTACAAGATGTGTACAACCACTACTACTAATATGGCCTTTATCAATGCTAGAAAAGTGCATTAACAGTGCTAAAAATGTGCTATTAATCGAGGAGAAGATAAAGGGGGGTCCCTTTTATCAGCACTCCGAAAAGAACTAATAAAGTAACCTTTATCAGTGCTAAAAAAAGTGATGATAAAATACCCCTTTATCAGAACTTTTTTTTTTATCGTTGATAAAAGGGGACTTTTATATGCTCTTTTAAAAAGCGCTGATAAAAGTAAAAAAAAATTAAAAAATATTATACAATGTGGGGGGAGCTTGTAATAGCACTTGACCCCCACTTTATCAGCACTAGGCAGAACCCCCCCCCCCCCCCCATACACACACACACACTCCCCCGCACACTGCCCTTCCTGCGCATCCCCACATGCGCGCACCTCCATGCTTCCACCAGAACTCGAACCCATGACCTCCCCCCTTTCATAGCTGCAACTTTACCACTAAGCCATTTCATTTTTTTCTCTATTTAATGATATATCTATTTTTATATTTATATATAGTTATATTTATTCATATATTAATATAGATTCATATTAATATAAATATATTTAGTTATATTAATACATATATATTTACTCATATATTAATATATATATATATATTTATATTTATTTATTTATTCATATATATATAGTTATATTTATTCTTATATTAATATAGATTCATATTAATATAAATATACTTTGTTATATTAATACATAAATATTTATTCATATATTAGTATATATATACTCATTCGTATATTAAAATATATTCATATTTATTTATATATATATATATATTTAGTTATAATTTTTTATCCGTATATTTATTTTTATATTAATATATATTTATAAGATTAGTTTTAAATACATTAATAAAATATGTTTTTTTGGTGTGTTTATAAATAAATAAATACATACATACATACATATATAGAACACACACACAAAAATATATATATACACACACATATATATATATTTATGAATAAATACATATATGTGTATTTGAAAAGCTTTAGAATGTTAGAACAACCATAACTTATAATCCAGAAGCCCGTTTCAACTCCACAACCATTCAAATCAATGAAAATGAAACAATATTCGATATGATATGTGGTACTAGCCTAAAAGACATTTAGATTAGATGTTATACCTGTTTGAATGTTCAACAATCGGGGTATCCTGACTAAAAACTCATTTTTGGAGGCCTTTTGGGCCTTTTTGGCCTCAAAAAATTTGACACAAGCTCTTAATAGGTTAGTATCGTGTAGAGCTCGTCGTAGGCTTCAATTTGATATGTTGTAGAGCTCAAACAGACACCCAGATCAAAATTAATGGCCGTTTGAAGTTTAAGTTACATTTTCAACTTATTTTAGTTCTTTTATTAATTTTATTTTTATTTTTTCGGTCTTAAAATTGTTATTAAATTATTTTTAATCTATAATAATTATCAAATTGTTAATTAATAATATTTTTAAAATAGTTTAAATCCATTTTCACAAAATTATTTATATATTAAATGTAGTACTCTATTTTTACTTATCTAAAACATATTTAAAAAATATATATTATATTTATATCAATATAAATATACTTATATGACAAAATTTTATTTATCATGATTTTTGTTTGAAATATAAAATTTATCATCACTAGGAAAAAGCACTGATAAATCCCCCCTTTATCAGCGCTACTAAAAGAAGTGCTGATAAAGCGTAGCGCTTCCCTTGCTCGTTTTTGTAGTAGTGTACCTTCACTGTCTTATCTAAAGTACATGACTAGGGACTCAGTGCATGAGGTATACTTTAGCAATATCAGAGTACAAGGAATTTCCAGGGGCCATACACCATGTTGTCTCTAGGTTACATGGTTATCAGTCATCTTATCCCTGTACGGGATACATGGTTTGGACATTGACCTGAAGGGAAAACATACTGTGTCCAGTAGGCCACATGGCATGTAATCTGGCTAGCCATGCACCAGTATGTCTTGGTCAACACATGATGTCAGAATTCACAAGACCTGGTTTCATTAATGCACATGGAATGAGTTTTTTCTAAATTACTCTCGATGTACTAAAAAAACTATACAGTGTGAAATCTAGGTTACAGGGTGTGTATAGAAGATTAAATAGTGTTTAACTTTGAATATATGGTGTGTAACTTCGTGTTTCCTGGACAAAATCATCTACGCTTATTGATGAGATCCTATATTTAATTTTAATCGAAAAATAATTTGTTTCTATTATATTTGCAAGAAACGAAACAAGGAATAACCGGTCTCAAATTTCATATTACAAGAATGATTAAACATGAATTGAAAAACTAAATTGTTAAAGAAAAAAATCATCAAAGAATTATTATAATAATTATAAATGTTTATGTGACCACTCTAAAACCACTTGAAGGATCCGGGGATAGCGGAAGCACATCATTGGTTGGGGAAAAACATTGTTTTTTCTGTAATCGATGATTAATCTAGGATCAATATGACGATGAACCCCATTATCCATGGATTGAATCAAATTAGTTGATAAAAGAAGTAAAAACATTGGGACCTTATGATATTATCTTGAACACTTGATTTTAATTAATTTATTAATTTCTGATGAAATTCAATACATGGGTCTTTGGTACATTATTCATTGATGATCATTGGTTATCTAGAATGACCCTTAAGAATGTTCTTTGTTTTTTCTCGTTAGGATCCAATGTAGAGTCCCTCTAGCGGTGTTACACACATGCTCCAATAGTCTCCAAAAAATTCCACTTGTTCTCCAAGTATTAACGTGTAAAAGTGAATATCTTGCATTGATCTTTCTTCAGTCTTGAATAACGTCTCTCATTCATCGGAGGGATAGATGAGAGGAGTCGAGAGAGAAACTTTTTGGTTTAACAATTCTAAATTAAACTATATTTGGCACAATAGACGTACCTTCCTATTAATCGATAAGGGGGTTCGGTAACAGTTGTTAATTGGGAAACAATAAGTAAATGAAATTGTAACTATTAGAGAAACCCCATGAGACAGAAAAACAATAGTAGCATCGTTATTTATGGTCTACCAACTTGTGCAAAATAGAACCATAAATAAAATCTTAGTCCACATAATGGTAACAATATTATTTTTATTTCTTTTTTCAACTGGATAAAAATTATTTACTAATATAATATTTTATTCCCTTAAATAAATATTTTTATTTACAAACAAGTGAATTGATATTTATTAAATGTTAGATAAAATAAATAAATATATTTTATTATTAATCTGGTGAGTAAATTCTAATTTAATTTATGAGATCATTTTATCTTGAATTAAATTATTTATCGTTGTTGAGAATAATATTTATTACATTAATTAATTTCAAATTGAATTTAATTGAGGCCACTATAATGTCTTAGTGTGTGACCATTTAGGATTCACTATCATTGTCATTAGACAGTCATTCCTAAAGTCCAAGATTACAATATATAAATGGGTACAGGAACCCATGAGAAATAACCTAAAGTCACAATGATGACATCCAGATATGAATGCTCATTATGTAATATAATCCCTTTTCACAATATCTCATAAACCAAATTTCATGATAGTGTCATAAAACTATATGATTGATACATCATTATTTGACTACCTCAAATAAACTCATTGTGACACAATATCCATGGAATTTATGAAGAAAATTCCATTTCAATCAAAGGGTCGAGATATCAAATTCCATAAATGGAAGGGAAAAATTCTTCCTTGACTTATCCCTTAATAACATGAAATTCATGACTCACCCAACGTACTGTACATTCCACCAATATATGGTGTGAGGTTTTTCATCATTAAATAAAATTTTTCTAGTCATGAAATGTATAAATGATTATAATAATGTCTAAGTACCATTATACAAGCTCATTGATATTTATATCTGATGAGACTGAAACATGCAGAATTCTTACTAGCGGGTATTCTCTCATTATCTCCCATTTGGGAGAATACCAATTGAAAACATTATGAGAAGAAGCCTCATCTGCTTATGATTACTCGCACCTGACGATATGTATACTATGTTTCCCATCATATTATGTCATCTAAGAAAATAACTATATTTTTTAATATTTTCCTATAACTTCAAGGTTCTCATCATAGCAGGGAACTGTTATGACCTTTTTAATGGGACAAAGACTATAGGCCATTATTAACATATAGTCATGCAGAAAATTCAATAATATGTTTTATAATGTTTCATATTTCAATACATTAAATATTAGTGTAATAAATGTACAAACATTTGGTTCTAGTACACCCACTCCAATAGAAGAGAGGTGTGTTTTGAGGTAGAATCTTGATAATCATTAGCACATAGTTTTCCTAGTCATGTTCCCGAACCATGCATCAGGAAATGTTTGATATGAAAATTGTGGATCTATTTTTATTTACACCCATAATCACTTATTTTCCCCTAATCCATATATAATGAAATTTCTACTTCTACACAAGAATAGAGACAAAACAAATTTTGAACATGGGGTGATCTATATGTGAATCAAAGTGTGTTAGAGGCCTAAACACATCAGTAAGTGCCTGTTTTTATTCATTCTTCATAGATATGTTCTTCTCCTCTATTCCAGAAATATCGATCTAGCCCATATAGGATAGATATACGATTTATCACAATATTATTTATGTGATCGTGTTTTTTTAGTTGAAGGGAACAATATATAAGTTCATATTCTGAGGATGTAACATCTCAGATATTCTATGTATTAATTTATATATTAATTGGATTATTTTTATGACCATTCCTTAAGGAGATGTGTGATTCCAAAGCTCGTTGTGCCCAAAATAAATTCTTCAAATATGATAAAAATATTAAATAGAATGTATGTGTAGTTTTTCTAAAAAGGTGAAATAAATCCCTAACTAAGGCATGAATCTGAAATATGAGTGCACCATTGAGTTCAGAATTCATGTTTACCCTAAGCAAGATATAATATTTATTAGCATGGGCCGCCTGTGAAAAATCTATAAAGGTAATTGTTTAATGATATAAATTAATTAAATTTATTTATTTTTTTATTCTGATTTAGTGGATGCATTTATACTTTATGTGAGTGGATATTGAAATTATCTAAGGGTTGGCTGCTAAACCCTAGAGACCTAAGTGCCATCGAAGGAGAGCATTCTGGCCAGACAATGAATGATCGGGATCGGATCACAGATTGTTGTGCCGATGGAGTTAGAGGATCTCATCAATGATGGAAACACAACCATTATACATCAATGATCAATTTAAACTCTAGGTAGGATTTTTTTGATTTTATTAATTCTCTATTCATGATTTCTAATATGAATGTGAATCAATCAATGAACATATTGAGTTGGAGTTCAGACATCATGTAGGATGTGTTATATTAACCAGGTATCGAAAGAGTTATTTTGTGGTTATTTATTTTTCTATTGTTATTCTCATGTAAAATTATCAAGATAAACATGAACATCGATTGAGGTACACTCCTCAATTTTTTATTATGCTTTTTTCCCCAATTATTCATTAGCCATGAAAATTATTCATTTGGATAAATGTTTCAAATATCCTGACCAATTGTTCATTGCACACCAATTTCTTGATTCAATTAGCGTAAATCATAGATCTGGGATTGTAATAACATGATTATTGTGAGATGATGGAATTAGATTTTAATGAGATAGTTTATATACATATTTTTTCATTCATCGACATTCTTCAACGCACAACCAAGAACGATGCATAAATCTATTTTTCTAGTGGATTTGAGTCTGACTTCTCATAGATTGGCATTGGAACGGACTGAAAACCACCCTAAAAATATTATCTATAGAGGGAGGTGTGTCAGGAGATGTGTATGATGATGCTAAGGAGATTTTTTTGGATTTGGAAAATCCTAAGAAACACAGTGTGTATATTAGAATTACACATTGTGTGGGGCCCTATGTAAAGAGACTAGGGTTTTAGATGAACATAAGTATCTCATAGTGTGGGACCATTGTCACACATTTAGTGACCCCATCCATGTGACTCTTCCTGTACATACGAGAGTACAGGGACAAGGTTAAAAGTAAACTACCAGATGGCATGTCTTGTACTAGTACACGGACACGGCTTGGTGTACACCAGCTAGTACACAGACACATCCATGGTACACGGGCACTACGAGGTGATACATTCAAGATATTGTGTGTCTCTACATGTTGTGTACACCCTTTATACATTGTTTCTTTGGAGACTATATGGCTTGTGACACACTTCCACGTAGGTAAGCGTGGGGATAGATGGGCATGCTATGTACCCCATAGAACATGATGTGTATCCACTTCGATAGTGATTGTGGCTCTTTTTTTTTGGACCATTATAGTTTTATTATGTTCCCTTGGACCATTCCCTTAAGGTTAAAGTGTGACATTACATCCATTTCAATGGATTATGATCCCCTCTAGAAGTTGATTCCCAGATATAGTTCTTTTGTCCCTTCATGAGACTGTAGTGTGAGCCTCTATCATTATTTTTTCCCTAGTTGGAGTTTATGGAATCACCATGACCTCTTTGAGTAGGTATTTGATCCTCCAACTTGAGGGATGTATCATCAGGTTTTATGGAATCATTGGTATATAATCCCCCAGGAAGAGGGTTGATCCCGGGTAGGGTTCATGGTGTCCCCCAATAGTTATGGGCATGACCCCCAGTGTTTGTATAAGAGTCTTCTTAGACATATGAGAATTAATTGGATGGGGTCGAATGAGCTAGACCTCTTTGTTGAGTTTCTACAAATATAGCACCGATCGTGGAGTGGATTCACCATGAACGAGCATTGATTCAAGTAGAATCAGGTTGTAGGCAGTTGGTTCTGACCGCTTGGTGGTGTGGTTTCTTTCCTGACTATATTTGGGTGTTTCTATTGTACATTTATTATTATATATATTCTATTGAGATATATGTACTTCTTGTTTGTGTTTATTATTTTTGGGGCGTCGTATTGAGTATTTTTATACTCGCCCCAGCATTGGCTCTTCCTGCACATGTCATGTCTTCTACCGATGATGGAATAATAAATGGTTTACTAGGAGGATAGGGAGGGGGTGGATCATAGATGGAGATTTTCATAATTTTGTTCTTTTTTTGGGGTTTTTTACATTTTTCCTTTCATGTGTAGTAGGTTACACTCATTACAACTTTTCTTGGGATTTTATTTTCCCCTTTTTAGTTTTCAGTACTTTTTTTGTACTCTATTATGGGATAATAGATGTATGAATTAATTATTATTTTTTGTTTTACATTTCTGCATTGTTCGGTCTTGGAGATGTGCGTGTTAGTGTATGTGTGTGTAATTACTTTTGGCTAAGGCCTTCGATTTTTTGGATTTGAAAACATGGCACTGGCCACTAGCCCCTTCCCTATTGGAGGCAGGCTTCAAGTAGACACAGGTCGGACCTCAGTGGGTTAGGTCATAACAAAGTGGTATCATAGAATGATTATACCATGGGATTGGAGTTAGAGATATTGGTTTTGGGTAATAGTGTTTAGTGTTTTGAGTTTGGATTTTAGGTCAGGGATTGTAGTTCTTTTGCGACAGCCGATATATCTATACATTTGGACTCTGGTCACCTACATTTCAACTTGGTAAATGTAAACAATGGTCATAGGAATATTATTCGGTACATGAATCATATTGGAATGGTTTTTTTTCTATGTATTTCATGATTCATCTCACCATGTACTCTCTTTTGACCATGGTACATCTTATTTTATTTCAGGATGTCTCCAAATAGATCGTAATCTAGGATTACACTACATGATCATGAGGGTGATTTACCTAGTGATGAGGCATTGGTACAACGGCCTGTATCATAGATATCTCTTTTGGGTGTTTTACCAGGTATTCCACCACCCACTGAGATGCATGTAGAGATAACAGTTCCATTTGTGAATGTAGGTAGATTTTTTGCATTTCATGAGTTTTAGAGGTAGTGATCACCCATGTTTAGGGGTGAGATAGCTCCCCGGTGGCTGAGTACTTGATAGAGGTAGTCACTCACTTTTTTATCATTGCTATGATGTCTAAATATCAAATAGAATTCCTTGTGGGGAGTCTTATTTAGGACCATGTTAGGATATAGTGGGGCCTGATGACTTAGTCATAGGATGAGATAGCTCTCTATAGGAAAAACATTGAGAATCTATTTAGATAAAAATTCAATATATCCATTTTCAAAATGGTATGCAGATATGTGATTCTACATCTACAGTAAGGTATTATATCCATGGTACAGTACTCAAAAGGTTTAAGGATCCATAACATTACTCCATAGCTACGGTGGGGGACCATTTCTTCCAAATCATTCCTTTAATCATCGATTGAATTGGGAAATTATGCAATCCAAGGTATATATTCACATTTCTAACTATGTTGGAGTTCATGAGAGATCCTTGTTGGTGGAGATATTTTTAGAAAATTAGACACCAGTAGTGGGAGCTAGAAGGGATACCGAGTAGCAGAAACCGTGACAATAGGAATATAATAAAAAAAAGGTACCCAAGTATGTCAGATGCTTAAGAAGGTGATCCTAGGACATAGGGCCAGTAGTAAAATCATTTCATAGTGGATACAATCAGCTGATGGATATGAGTATTTATACTATGATGGTTGGGGACATGTAGGATTATATTGTCTGATATTTCTTACAAATAATCATGATACTTTTGAGAGAATTATGAGATAGAGATAGATATAGGAGAAGGGAGCCATGTAGGGTAGTTGACATGGCAGAAGGGGGTGTTCGAAGGTTCAACCTATTAACACTACCAACCCCAGGTGCTCCACACCAGGCATAGAGAGCTTGTGGGATTGGATGAGGATAGATATAGACTATGAAATTATATGACCATGAGGCTCTTGGTATTATACAAGGTATGATATATTTCTATTATACTTTAGTTGTAATATAGATAGACACAAGTTCAAGCCATTCCATCCTTTACACTTCTCATTTTTTAGATTGAGATATTACATTTTATCCATTGTATCAACCATTCTGGTTGGAAACTCCAAGAGAGAGTGACACATCAATTTTTAAACTATGATGATAGTGAATTATGATGCTTGGGTGTGAGTGTTTTTTATGGGATCCCTTTTTGGTAGCATTGGGGAACTATGATATCATCATTGGATGTGAATTTCTATCCACATTTCATGCCCATATTGATTTTTTTAGGAAGAGAATTAATTTTTTGAATACTAATGGAAAGAGTTTTCCATTTTGGGTGAATAAAAAACTTTGGTAGAGTAAGATGAGATTATGAAAAGGGGAGTGTAGTCAATTACTCACTATTATTAAAGCATGAATATTTGAGAAGTGGAAGCTTTGGGCTATTAATTTCCTACGATGGTGGAAGAGTATGGAGACATCTTTTGCAATGAAGTTCCAGGTTTACCTCCACACCGAGAGATTTATTTTTTTATGGATAGGAATCTTAGGATAACAAAAATATATGGACCATTATGTTATATGACTCCTATATAGATTTGGGATCTAAGGGTGTAGTTGGGAGACTTGAATGAGAAGGCATTTCTAAGACCCATAATTTCCCTCGAGGTATCAACAGTGATGTTTTCCAAATTGGTGGATTCGATCTTGATGTTATTTGTGGACTACCAGTTCTTTATTTAAGAGACTATGAAGAATGTGTATCCACTATCGAGGATAGATGACTTTTTTGGTAATTTGAGAGGTTCATAATGGTTCTCAAATATTGACATAAGATTAGTCTATCACTAGTTGTGAGTACAGGACAAGGATATACTGAAGACTACATTCAGATGTCATTATGGTCTGTATGAGTACTTAGTGATGTTCTCCAACATGGAAACCACCCTGGAAGTGTTCATTGGACTTAAAAAATATACCATTCATCCTTTATTATATTGTTTCATGGTGGTCATCATCAATGATTTCCTAGTGTATTTTGTGTCTGAGGAGGAGAACATAAGACACTTGAGGATGGTCCATGACACACTCTGAGAGCACCAGATTTACAGGAATTTCATAAAGTTTTATTTTTTGATTCAAGAGGTTCACTTTTTGAAACACATCATATTAAAGGATCTTTTATCCTTGATTCCAGAAAAGTGTCAGGCAATTCTTGCTCGGGAGCCAACCATGACTATTACTGAGATTAGTAGTTTCCTTGGGCTGGTTGGGTACTATCTCTGGTATTTACCTGACATCTCTAGAGTTGAAGCACTCCTGGCGGCCATGACTCAAAAAAGGAATTCATTCGCATGGTCTGAAAGGTACCAAATGTGATTTCAAAAAATGAGGCAGAGGTTAATGGGTACTCCCATATTGATATTTCCATAGAAGGGTGTCAGGTACATAGTGTTCTATGATTCATCAGGGACTTCACAAGGATTTGTGCTCATTCATAAGTATTAGGTTATTTTTTCTAGCTTATTCATGTTGTGACCACATAACCAGCACTATGAAGCCAATGATCTTGAGTTAGCAGCGGTATTCTTCACTTTTAATATGTAAACACAATGTATGATAGGCAAGAAATTTATCATTAACTCTAACCAAAATAGTCTCAAGTATATATTCTCTTAGAAGGACCTAAATTAATAAAGATTTTATGTCAAAGGTTCCTCATAGGAAATGATTTTGAGACATTCTATACTGTTTGGAAGGGAAGGTGGCAGTACATACTCTCAGTAGGAGATTTAGTTCTCATTATTTGGATGATCTGTCATAGTATTTAGCATCATTGATTTTTTCTTTCGTGTAAAAGGATTGTGATTCATATCCTCAGACAATGGTTGTTACCCCATCCCTTTTATAGTTTTTTAGAAATTATCATTGTGGAGATACTGACTATGAGACCTTACATAGTCAGATATCAACTAGGAAATCACTTTATGGATATTATGAGTGTGGGGATCCCATTATACTTCTCATAGGATAGAAGATGTATCCTTTAAAGTTTCAAGAGGTGGTGTTTCAAGAGTTTCATACATCTTATTTAGAGACACATCCATGTGTGGAAAAGATATACCAGGACCACCGAAGTCTGTTTTGGTGGCTAGGTATGAAGAAGGGATCTGCATAGTTTATCTCTCAATGACTTTATTTTCACAAAGTGAAGGATGAACACTATATTTTAGTGGGTTTATCATATCCCCTTGAGGTGAAATAGTGGAAGTGGGGTGGGATATCCATGGAATATGTGATGGTTATACCACATATGCCTAGAAGAAATGATTTCATATGGTTGACCACTGATTGACTCACTTGGTTGGACCACTTCCTATCTATTTGAGAGAGGATTTCAATAGATATCTTGGGATTCACATATATTTAGAAGATAGTTTGATTTCATGGAGTTTCCTCGATGATCATCTCAAACAGTGATGATCACATCACATGTCGGTTTTGGAGGGGATCATATGAAGTCTTTCAGACTCAATTACACTTGAACGCAACATTTCACCCCCGAAGTGATGTCCATATATAGCGGACCATTTATGGATTGGTGGAAAATATTTGGGCTTGCATGTTGTAATTTGACCATACATGGGAGGATCACCTCCCCTTGGTAGATTTTACGTAAAAAAAAACTAATATCATTCAACCATTGATATAGTACCATTAGAGGATTCGTATGGGTGGCCCATCAGGTCACCAATTTGTTATAATGATCCAAGTAAGTAGAAACTCGCAAGATTAGAGTTGGTGTGATCCTCTATAGAGAATGTGAAAATGATCCAGGAGCAGACAAAAACTACAGAGAGTCATTAGAAGTCTTATGTGGACTAATGATGAAGATATCTAGATTTTGATGAAGGAGACCATGTGTTATTTAGAGTCGCGCCTTGATGTGGATTGAGGAGATTTGGGTACGGAATAATTTTATCTCTAAGATTCATTAATCCCTTCTAGATACAAGATTGATTTGGAAAAGTATCATACCAATTATCTCTACAACCATAGTTGGACTATGTAGATTTCATCTTCCACGTGTAGTAGGTGAGGAGGTATGTTCATGAACCGTTGCAAGTTATTGTCTTGGGGGATCTTGACATTGAGGATTGATCTACCATTTCAATGTATGCATTGATGATTGATGATCATTAGGAGAAGATCCTACATGGGTGATCGATTACCCTTTTGTGTGTTCGGTGGCAGAACAAGAATATTCAAGAGAGAATATGGGAGTGGGAGACCTAGATATGTTCCTAGTACATGTGTATTTTTGAGTAGAGTTTTCTCTTTTGATGAAGAAAATCCCTAATTTGGGGATAATTTAATGTCTCTAATCTTTCATATAATATTTTTTTGATATTATATATATAATTTTTTAGACCAAGCACTAAGACAACATGTAATTCTAAGGCACAGTGTTCTCGTTATAAATGTTTGAAATATATTAAATATATTAAATAGAATGCATGTTCATTATTTTGGAAAAAGTGTAATAACACCCTAAAGGAGGCCTAAATCATAAATCTAAGGCATCATTTAGTTTAGAATGAGGGTTTTACCATAGGTCATACATAATCTTTTTTAGAATAGGTTGTTTCTAAAAATTGTATCTTGAGTATAGATTCATGAAATAAATAAATTAAATTATTTATTTATTTTGATATTGCGACATATTTTCTCTTGTAAGAGTAAATCTATGGAAATTGTCTCAGGGTTGGCTGTTAAATCCTAGAGACCTAGGATCCTTCGTAGGAAAGAATTCATGGTGAATGGGGATAGATCATGATTAGATCATGGATCATTGCACTCATGGAGTTGGAGGATATCATTAATGATGAAAACAAAACCATTCTTCTTCAACAATCGATATAAGATCTATGTAGGATATTTATTTGATTAGATTTATTCCTTTTCCTTGATTTCTATATTCAACGTGAATCAAACAATGAATATATTGATCCATGGTTCAGTTATCTTACTGGATTTGTTATGTTTACTAGGTTTTGGTAGAATTATATTGTTATTGTTTATTTATTCATTTTTATTCTCGTTCCTGAATGGCCCTAAAGCCTTCATTTTTATTGATTTTTGATAACCCCCCATTCAAGGGATGAGGGGGGACCCTTACAAGGCCTGTAGGCTCAGAGATTACATGACTCGTAGGCTTTGGAGATTACATCACCCGAAGGTCTTAGGGAATTCAACCAGACTATCTACAAGGAACTACCCCTCCCCAGCATCTGCATCTTGATAGTAGCTCTCCACATTTTTATTCTAATGGAAATGAATAAATATCGACACAAACATTGATTGAGATCCATTCAAATATTTCTTCTTGGGTTTTTCTTCACAAGTTGTTTATTCACCATGGGGGTTCATCATTTGGTCTGGGGTTTGACACATCCCAAATAATCGATCATTCACACCCATTTCTTGATGAAACAATCTGAAATTAGAGATCTTGATTAGTACAACATGATAGTGGTGCAATGGAGAAATCAGTGGAGAATCAGACAATTTTGGATACACAATGTTGCGTTCTTTGTGGTGTAACAAAGAACAATGTGTGGATCCATTTTCTGAGCGGATTTGAGTCCAGTTTTCTATAGAATGGAATTAAAAATCATTGAAAACCCCACAATATTCATGTTCTGGTGTCGAAGGTGGATCTAATGACATGTAGGATGATGCATAAGAGATCTCTATGGATTAAAAAATCCTAAGAAACACAGAGTGTACTTTGGGATTACACACCTTTTGGCCCCCCTGTACAACGACTTGGGTTTTGGTGGAACTTAATGATTATATGGAATTTGACCCCTATAACATGGTGAGTGATCACATTCATATGACTTGGAATGTAATTATAATAGTACATAGACATGGGTAAAAGTACAGGGCCAGATGGCATGTCATATACTAGTACACAGACCCAGCTTGGTGTACATAGGCTAGTACTCACACATGACCTTGGTACACATACATGGGATGGTGACACTTGTGGGATACTTTGTGTCTTTATATGTCGTGTACTCCTTATACATTCCCTATTTAGGCATACTACATGTCGTGTTAGGATCTTCCACATGGGTAGGCGTGGGGATAAATGGATGCACCATGTACCCCTGGTACATGCCGTGTACCCCCTTCAAGGATACTTATGGATCTTAAATTTAATTGTTCGGACTATTGTAGTTTGAGTACATTCCCTTGGTCCTTTTCCATGAGGGTAAAATATGATAGTAAATACATATAACTGGACTATGATCCCATTTAAGGGTTGCATCTCAAATAGTGTTTTGGTGTCCCTCTATGGGACTAGAGTGTGATTCTCTATAATTCTTTATTCCTTAGTTGGAGTTTTTTGAATCTGAATGACATCCATGAGAAGAAAAAAGATCCTATATCTAGTATTCCATATTGATATTGTTTGAGTAATAGTTGGAATACAATACCCTACATAGTGGGTTAATCCATATTAGTATTTTTGGGGTCCCCTAGTGGTTTTATGCATGACCCCTATCTATATATCCATGCCTTCTTGGATATTATAAATTTCATTGGGAGGGGACCAATGAGCTAGAATACTTTATTGAGTGTATCCAATTATAGCATAACCCGCGGAGTGGATTCTCCTAGAACAAGTGTTTCTTCGAGAATAATCCTATGGACGGTGGTTGGTTTTGACTGCCTGGTCATGTGGTGTCTTTTTGAGTTTGTCCTGGTGTTTCTATTATACATTTATTCATATATCTTGTATTCATATAAATATAATTTATGCATCATGTTTATTTTTTAGTGTGTCCTACTCAGTATTATTATACTTAGAACTACATGGGATTTTCCTACAAGAGGTTTTTCTTATGCATATGATATAACTGTAATGGTGTCCTCAGAGGATATGGAGTATGTGGAGCGTAGCTGGAGATTTTCATACATAGGTGTTTTAAATGGAGCATTATTATTAATATAGTCATTTCCCTTATAGCAGGTTGGAATTTTTATTATTTTCTTGGGATTTTATTTGTAACCATTTTAGTTTTCCTTACATTAACATTCATACATTATTGTTGGATCTTAGATGTATGAATGAATTGTTTTAGTTGTTTTACAATTCAGTATTTTATGGGATTGGAGATGTGTATTTGGGTATATATAATTTAGTATAATGCATCACATTTGTAGGATATTCCTACTCATCACTGGACCCCAGCCCCTATACCATGGGAGGTGGGATTGGGGTAGTCATGGGTCGGACCTCGGCTGGTCAAGTCGTGACAGAGGACCTAATATGTGTATTCGAAATTGTTTTGACATTATTTGTTTTAACCAATGTGTGAGAGTTAGGTGGATTGATTCTCATTTCCACTCAATTAGAACTTGATTTCTTGGTTTTTAGATTAATTTATTTTCTTGGAATTGTTTCCAAACCCTTGGGTTATTAGATGAAATCCTATTTCAAGATGTATTCTTGGAAATTTGGGAAATTGGATAGTTTTTTGGAATGTTTTTTTATTCCTAATTTTAAAATGATTTTTTAAATTATGGTTTCATTTTGAATCACATAAAAAAGTTTGAAGAAATTATATTAATGAAATATATTTTTAAATAAATGAAATTTGTTATAAAAATTGAAGGTAATTTTAGGTTTGTCACGGTATTTGGAAAATATAGTGGGCGTGAGTTCATTTTCAATAGATGTAACCCTGATTAAAGGTTGTGCTCCATTAAGGAACTTGGAATTTGTTACTTTATAGAGAAATGGTAGATCTATAAGATACCACTAATCAGTATAAAAATGTCATTTGGGTGTGCATGTGTTTCTATGTGGATTTTTTGAAAGGGTATGAAAAATAGATTTTTGATAAATGGTTTTAGAGTATTGATTTTTTTGCATTCCATGAAAATTTGTTTTGGATTGAATACATTTTTTTCATTGATATAAACTATATTAAAATATTTTATATGTTGTGCTATAAATTATTATACTAGTGTCATTATTCAAGATTCATTAGTTAAATCCTAATAAGTTTTATCAACACCCCATTTATGGTCACTATGGTGAATTTTCATATATTATATATTGAGAGATAGGTAAATGAAAAGTATCCCATTTATTTACTGATGAAACATGATATGGTGGGAATATATTATCTTTTCAGGGATTAGATAATGTTTGGAGTTAATTTCCTGATGTCTTTGGTATTTGTGTTCTGTTTTCTTTGGTTCTTTAGATGTTTTCACATAATTTATCATTTTTTACTCTTATATTGTTGTTGTTTGGTTATGTGGAGTGTCATTTTCTATGCATGCATCATATAGATTTTTGGTTGTTTATTGATATCATGGTTTGGATGCTTTACATTGAAATGGAAAATAATTCCATAATTCTTCATGAATCTCTTGGGATTCATTTTCAGCCTTTATTGTCTTGGGGATGAAACCTAGGGCCAGTAACACATCTTCCTTTACCCAAGCCAATGGGTGGTGGTGTGATGTTAAATAACATGTCTACAAAATAAAGATAAATTTGATTGGATAAGTGAATGTCTACCCATATTTATCTTATCTTTTAATTTGGGTTTCCATGGATCCACTTTCACTTCAAAACAACATTGTTATATTTTTAATTTTTATGTATTTATAAGTTTTTCAGTCACCAGGATTTTAAATGGGAACCTCATCTCTTCTACACTCTACACAATGTCATCTATACATCTGACCCATGATATAAAAAATGATCTCCTAAAATCCATTTACATGACCATTAGCTTTTGGAATTTCCAAAAGAGCAATCTATAAATTCTAGTGGATATTTTCAAAGAAATATACATGAAGAGGAGGTATATGTTCTTACCAACCTTTTTCATGTTTGTTTCTTCTTAAAACACCTAAAAATGTTTTATAAAAATTTTAAAATTTTGGAATTAGTATATTTACTATAATGATATGTTGTTTTGTTAAATTTATAGAAACTTTCTTTCACCATATCATTTGTTGGAAAAGGAAAATTTTTCTTGTTCATACTTATGGACAACTACTTCCATGAAGTGATGTGATTCACTTATCATTTCATCATCATATATTATGAAATAAGCATATATTAAATGAAAATGGGTTATATTTATGATTTAATTATGATTCTATAAAAGTGAATTATTATTTATCTTTTTTGTTCCATCCATTGAAAAGTGGAGGCATAACTCTTGCATACGTATTCATGGCTCTCTCCACAAAGTGACAGAATACATTTTTATTTCACCAAATTATATGAAATGTTATAAAAGATTATATAATGAATAAATATTAAAATTATTAAATTTTGAATATTTTTTAGATAATTAATCCAAGAAAAAGGTGAAAGGGAAAGAATCGTTGAAAAACAAATATTCATGGAAAACGGGCCTGTTTTCACATGATTACGAATTTTAATTAAGAATTTTTAACAACATGTTAAATGAAAATTCTAATGGAATTACATGTAGTAAATTATATATTAGTATTTTTATTAAAATATTTATAATAAAATTTTACTTGTTATTTATTTTTATTGAATGCATGTGACAGAAGATAGGACTTTTTGAAAGGGTTTATATTGTAATCTCTTATCATTGTGTTATTATTTATGTTAAAATATAACTGAGGAAAATCATATGATCCTTATAAATTAAACCCAATATATATTATTGTAATCTTTTTATTTCTCTATTTTTCATTTATTACTACCATTTTTTATCTTTGGTACTTAAAATGACAGAGAATTATTTTAAACACAAACTAACCTTATTTCCTCTTTGGTCGAAAAATGCTTTTATACATGTCTAGGTGAAGTTGAAAAATTTCAAGGACATAATTTTCTCTAATGAAATTTTTATTTAATTTGATTTTTAAAAATATTATAATTTTGTTAAAATGGTTTTAAAAATAATTTTTATAAAGGCTTCCATATATGAAATTTATGAATTTTTACAAAAAATAACGAACAAAATATTTTCTTTAATGTTTATAACCAGAAATGTTTTTAAAACTATCATGAATATTATTTATTTTTATGATTCTTGTATATGTATGCATGTTTATTTTGTAATATAATAAATTTATCAATATTATAGGAATTTTTATATAAATGTTTTTAAAAGAAAATTTTATTTCATTTCACATTTTCCAATAATGGGTTGAACATTATTTTAATGATATTTTTCATCTAGTAAAAAAATATATTGATGGATTTTGTACTTCACTAAATATTAGTACTTATGATACCATCAAATTATCAAGATTAATTTTTATTTTGATGTTTTTAGTATGATTACATGACTGAAAATTGTTTTTTTATTATAATGAAAACACTTTTGAGGAAAAAGTGAGAAAGAAAACATGACTTCATCACTTCACCACTTCACCACTTCACCACTTCACCATTTCACCACTTCAAACAAACAAGTCTTCAAAACAAACAACATTCATGCACAATGGATAGACAATACATTCAAGCATTCACAAAGACAAAACATCAAAGCTGGAGATGAAAACATCAAGAGAAGGCTGAGGAACCACGAACCAGGAAACACGAACATCAGAAAAGATGAACAAACCACAGAACCGATCTCCACGAGCGCCCACCGGTGCGACCGTCGATACCAGCCCAAATCCACAAACCCGGCGGCGGAATCATTCAGAGTGCGCCCAAACCCTCCAGCGACGTGAGATGACCCAAAACGGACATCCACAAAGGGCGACGAGAAACCTGAATGAGGAAGACCAAGCCGTCTGAACGTCGAACCCTACTACGCAGACACCAGAGCACAACCACGAACTAGTCGACTCCGCAAATTGAGCAGCAAACCAAATCTCCATCTCTTAACTGCAAATAACACCATAAGAAAAAACACTGAATTCAAACATGTAAGAAAAGCCTCATGATGACGGAAGCCAGAACTGAAAATCCCGCCCCACTCCGCCCGACACCGGTGCCAGCTCCGAGCCTCGCCTAAAGAGCCAGACGCCTGGAACTCACCGAACCCCATCGAATCCGAAGCCGAAACAACGCCACCACCTTCAACGAAGGCAGATTCACCCCTTTGTCGAGCCAATTCTCCACCTGAAACCCAAAACATCTACAAGAACCTATGAATCCATATCTTCACCTTTGAAGACAAGATGAAGGAGCTGAGGCCTCGCCTGAGCCAAAACCAGGCCGACACTACTGGGATGACGAACAGAACCGAGGAACCCTGACACCAATCAGAGTATGCCGACCCTCACCATGCCGCGCCAGAGGAGGGGAGGGAGCAATATGAAGATCGAAAACCCTAGCCTGCGATAAAGCCGAATCGCCGCCGCTCATAGGCTACCTACACAAGAGTACACTAGAAAAAAAACATCTTGAACTTGGGTGTGGAATTGGCCAATAAGTATGATTACATGCAATCCATTTCTTTCACATATGTTAATTAAGCTATAATGAGAAAATGAATTCTATAGTGATACCATCCATATCGTTTCTCTAGAATGATTATGATTATGTGATGATGAGATGTTAAAAAAATTATTTATTTCCAATTTTATATATTATAATTAAATGATTAATATTTTTTATATTTTTACATGCATATGTTATGTTTTCATTATATGATGGGTGGACCCTAAATTATATATCCCTACAATACACTATGTGATGATTGATATCTCATTTCATAACATAGAAAGAAGTGGGGACTCAAAGTATTTTAATATGGGACTCTTTCAACTATCATAGTAATGGAATGGATCCTTGACTATTGAAATGATTGATTAGGGATTAAACTCAATATACTATGGGACTCTATGCAAAATGATAGTGTTAGCAGTGAATCTTGACTAAAGAAAATAGTTTTATATAATTATGTATATGCCAAAAACTAATGTATTGTTGTTATTGTGTTCTATCTTAGATAATTATTGATTATTTAGGATTCTAAACTCTTATGAATTTTTCTTTTTTTTCAAAAATCAGTATTCCATAAATTATTTTAAATGATCCTTCGCTAATTGGGTAATAATTTCATATGTTTTGATCATGTTCTCATTCCATTAAGGTAATATTATGTTCATATATGATTATTAAATGATATATCTTATGTTTACCCTTTTGTGTTATATATAACCCTTTATTATTTTCTCCATTTCCCCATTTTATAAAGAATGGATTTAAATAGGGTATTTATATGAAGGGTAATATATGTGGAGAACATTGTGGGAGATATTGAAGAGAATCCTTGAAATAAATTTATTATGTATGTGGTAAGGAGGTAAATTATTCCATTATGGTTGGGGGTTGTTATAGTAATATGTTTTAAATATTATTCTAAGATGATGTAATAGTTATATATGTAATTATTAGTTTACCTTACATGTACATCTCATTTCACCAACCAAAATGACGAATTTTCCATAAATATTTTTCAAAATGACATCAAATTTAAAATACTATTGATCTGATTGATAAAATATGTCATGTATTTATATTATGATATTATTATAAGTACATATAGTGGTTATCCATTAAAGTATATACACTAAAACTAATACGGTGCATCAAGGATTATAATAAATGAAGATATTTTTCCTTCTAATTGGAAGAAACACTGAAGAAGTTTCTATACAATCAATATCGTGGATAAATTATTTATTTAATGTGTCATCGATAAAGAATTATATATTGATTCTTCCCCAACTCTAAGACCACAGTAATAAGGAAATAAATTTAGTACATTATACTTTTTATTAATAGAGACTCTATATGAGTACATGTAGTGATTCATGAAACTGTAAAAAAATTCTCCCATATCTGGAAATAGATAGACATTGTTTTATTTCATTTTTTAGTCAGTGTTTTCTAAATAGTGATAGGAACCTAATAGATACATAATCAGGAGTAGAACGATTTATTAATACACTAATTAAGCATAAATGAATCATTTACAAGACTAAATAATGTCATAAATAATTTGGAACATGGTGAACTGGTATTACTAAATGGCATGTTCTAAGACCTACCGATTCTTCACATTTATTAGAGTCCAAGCATGAATTGTTAACCATATTGGTACAAAAAATGGTTTTGAAGTAAAAAATTGAAAACATACACCAATTAGGGTCTATGGACTGTGTAAACCTCTTAATTGTTTTTATCAATCACTGCATTGTTGTGAGAGATGTTTATTTTTTTAAAAAAAATAAGAGTAAAGATGTTTTCATTACAAAACATTATTATGATGAGATAATTCTTAAATCTAATATGTATTTTTAAATTTGTAGAACCATTCTTGACCATCTTACTATAAAAAAATATAAATCCCCACTATTTTAAAAATTTCCACCATTTCACCAACCATACCGACTACCATTTAGTCAAATAGCCTATCCATCACAATTCCAATAAATAGTGCCCCATAAATATATTTCCACTATTTGATTTTCCCAAAATTAATAGTAGAAAGGACCAAAGGTTTATAGACTAAGGAATTAAGTGAGGGTGACAGGGAATCATCTTGGATGTCTTGTTGAGACCTTATCCATGAACCTAAAAAAACTCAATCATAACTATCCCTAATCCAAAGGGAAATGTATGCATTATAACCAATAGAATATATAATCAAATTCAATACCATACCCCACTTAATCATAAAACATATAAACAAAAAATTTAAACCCACATTATTACAAAATATGTATAAAACCCTGATATAGAGTCTATGGAAGAAGAAATGGATTGAGAGGAAGAGAAATATGGAACAAATAAATACATTAGGGAGAACCATGAAAATGAAAAAATATGGAGAATAAGGATACTCCAACATTATTCCCATATATGAAAATCTAGTAAAGGAATATAGATGGGGGATATTTTAAATAGAAATTATAGAAACTCTTTAGAATGTTTACATCAACATTACCTTCCTGAAAGATAAATAATAAATTACATCATATGATTAGTTCCGTAAATGGTTATACATAAGGAAGAGAATAAATTTGAGGGGATGAGTTGAAAAAAAATTCAATAAGGATTTTAGGCCTTATCACCCAACAAAAACCTAAAAATGTCTATATCTAGAGTCATCTTCGACCTAATGCATTATTGGTTCTAAATAATTTCATGTTTATTTTTTGATTTTCATCCAACTATAAATGTAATACTTCATTTTAGAATTACTAATTTTTATATGGGATAACTAAAACCCATAAATGTGTTGTTTTAGAATTCAAATGTATCATCTTCTTTTCTACTAGGGGTCTAGTTTGATATCCTATTTAAAGTAAAAAACTATGTCTTTATAGGTGACTTTTTTGTTCTCAACATGGATTTGTTGAGTCAATAATGTTTTCCTTATGAATTTTCCATTCCTTCTTGTTTTCAAAATCACAAACACCTTATCTTAAAGCAAATTTGTTTTTACCCTGTATTTTACTTCTATAAGGAATATTTCTTTATCCAATTAAATCTAACCTTACCTAGACCTCATTGTTCATATGAATATTTTTCTTAAGTTTAAAAATTTGATTCATATCTAAAACCTCTGAATCATATAATACTTAGATATGAAGAATTCTGTTTTTGGATCTGAATTCCTGTTACGAACTTTTATGAAGTTTTACTCCGAATTTCCTGTTACAAAGTTTTATGAAGTTCAAATCTGAATTCTAATTACAAACTTATATAAAGTTATAAATATGAATTCTGATGATGAATTCTAATTACGAATTCTCATTATGAATTCTGATGATGAATTATGATTTTAAATTCTCATTACGAATTCTGATAATAATTTCTGATTAAGAATTCTCATTACAAATTATGATGATGAATTCTGATTATGAATTCTCATTATGAATTCTGATGATGAATTATGATTACAAATTCTCATTAAAAATTCTGATAAGGAATTATGATTATGAATTATCATTACGAATTCTGATGACGAATTCTGATGACGAATTCTCATTAAGAATTCTAATGACAAATTATAATTACGAATCCTCATTACGAATTCTGATTTTGAATTCTGATTACGAATTATGGATATGAACTTGTAGGAAGTTAGACTCCAAATTCTTCTGATAAACAGAATCCAAATATCCTTGTATTATAGACTCCGAAATCATTTTCTGGTTAGAATCCGAACATTAACTTTCATCACTCCAAACATTCATTTTTCTCCATTTTGAATATCAGTTTTAGTTATGCTTTCACTTGTTCTATTATAAAATGATTTCGTGCCTTCAGTTATCAACTAACTGTTTTTTGAGTGACATGTGTATAGGTCCCTTCGAAATTCAAGGAAGAATATGATCGTTGGAGGAGGGAGCTGACCGTTGGAGTCGTGCCTATAAATAAGAGCTCATTTGAAAACATGACAATATCTTTAACATCTGTTCTTACATGATGTTGAAGTGATCTCTAGAGAGAGAGGCTCTTATAAACTCGCAAGCTTCTTGTAGAAATTTTGAATGACTTGTTCAAACATTGCTTCGTGTAGACTTGATTCGTGCGACTCTGATTGTTATTGTGTACAATCGAGGGCTTCTGAGGATAGGAAGACAGAGGTGCCGACTACCTGATAGTTGATGGCATGCAGAAATAGCAAGACAGACTCCGGTCTTCGTATCGAGGGATTACCCAAGTGTGGGTAAGACAGACTTTCTTGAAAGTATAAATCAAGGGAACTCTTATCCATGGTTGTTGGATACTCTTCTCTTTGGGTTAAAAGAGTTATTGTTTGTTCTTGTAGTGTTACTACTTTGTTTTCCACTGTGAATTTTTATTTTTGAGGAAACTATAACTTCCTTATACTTCCTCATACTAGTACCCTGATTTAGTTAGATTCTATACGCTTTAAGGTAGAATATTAGTTGTTGTAAAAAAAATTAAGTTTCATTTCCGGAATCACTTTTCCATAATCAAACAAGTTATTAGACCTTAGAGGTGTTGTGAATTTTGGTTATGAAAAATTTCCTTAAAGATTTTTAAAAGTACAATTCAACCCCACCCCCACCCCCCACCTTGTATTTGAGCATCTCATAGTTATATATTTGATCCTATATTTGGTATTATAGAGTATATCATACTCACATACCATCTTACAATTGGTATCAGAGCAAGGTCTCTGAAATACTTATATTCACATATAAGTTTTTCCATGCTCAATGTTTTCCGAATATATTTTCCAGAATCATATTTTTCATATTCATATATTCGGAATCATATAGGTTGGATTCATATTTTCTTAGAGATACTCTTACTCTAAATTTTCCTTGTTTAGGATATTTTCTCTTGATTACAAAATTACTAATAAAAAGTTTTTTTGCCAAAGATTTTCTTAAGAATGACATGTTTAAATGTTGGTTCCATAGATACTCTCAATCCAAATAGACCACCTATCTTTGATAGAAATGATTATGAATATTAGAGAGATATTAGGAAGAATTTCATTATCAATACTGGTGTTGATAATTTTTTTATGCTTACTGGAAGATATAAAATTCCTGAAAAAGAAGTTAGTACGTTTACCAACAAAGAGAAGCATGAATATCAACTGAATTTTAAGCTACGCAATACATTGCTTTGCTCCATGAATAGAAATATATATAGCTAAATTTCATCTTGTGAAACATAAAATTCTATATGGAAGAAACTTGAAGCTACTCACTTTAAAACTTCCAAATTAATTGAAACTAGAAGATCCATGCTTAGAGATGAATATCATGGTTTCTTCTTTCCTTATGGAGAACCCATATTTAAGTTGCAACAATGATTCATGACTATTGTGAATAGTTTACAATCAATGGGTGAGAAAGTATTAGACGATGAAGCTCTTGTTGATAAGATCATAGACATCATGCCCAATGAGTGGGAATCCAATAGTACTACTATTGATGAGAACAGAAAGGTTACTCAGATTTCCTTAGATGAGTTGTTTGGAACTCTTCTTCAGTATGAGACTAGAATGAAGAGAGATACTGATAACGTAATGAAGAAGAATGGAAATGGTAGTGTTTCGTTTACTACAAATTCTAATCATATGAAAGAAAATACTCCTGAGAGAGTTACTAGATCCAAAACTAAGAAAATTGTTATCCAATATGAATCTAGTGTAAGTGAATCCTTGGAAAATGAATTAGAAAATCTTGCTCGAAGGATGAAAAAGATATATGGATAGAGGAATTTTCAATCCAGATATAAGAAAAAGGAAAGGAAAGATAAGATTGATTTAGAAGTCACATGATATGAATGCAAGAGAGTTGGACACATAATAATTGATTGTCCTATGCATAATAGAAAAGAAAAAAAGGAAAGGCATTCAGAGAGAAACATAAATAATTATTACAAGGTTAAAGCTAAGAAAGTCTAGAAAGCCAATGACACCTTGAGTGCCAATGATGGTGACTCTTCAAATGATTCTTCAGATTATGAATCTCTTGTACAGAAGAATCTTGATCTAATAGCCAGACTACCTATTGATAATCATTTCTTAATGGATAAGGTAAGAAATACTGAATCATTGACCAATGTTTCTTTAAATTCTAATGATAGTAAATATTATAACTCTTCAGATGAAGAATCCCTTTCTGATGAAGATAATACTTCACCATCCTATGAAGAAGTTTCTAGGTTTTCCAAACTCCTTGAGATTGAGAATTAAAAACTCATGGAAAAACATGATAAGGAAAGTTCTATGAATACTATTCTTACAAAAGAAATATCAGATCTTTCTAAAGATCTTGATAAGAAAAATGTTGATTTTGAAAGTATTTCAAAAAATATTGAGGAAGTAAATTCTGAGAAGGAAAAACTTTTTAAAGATCTAGAAAACGTAATTTCTAAGAAAAATGATTTCGAGCCTAGCTCTAGTTCAAAATAAAATGTTTTTGAAGACAAGAACTTAGTTATCAAACTCAAATCCAAAATATTTTCCTTGAGGAAGTGTTTTTCAAACTTTACCTTAGGTAATGAAAATTTTTGTAAAATGTATTCACAAATCCGGCCTCTAAGGAATTGTTTTGGTTTTGGTTACATTGTTTCTAACACGATTTTTAGCAACAATTATTTTGTTCCTCAAAGTGATCCATTATGTACTAAGTGTCAGTGTGGTGGACATTGGGAAAAGAATTGTTCCTTAAACAAAACACAGTCTTTAGGATTTCATAAAAAGCCTATTATTTAAAAAATATGTGGGTGCCTAAAATTTTTTTATCTGACAATTCCAGATCCAAGAAAGTTTGGATTCCGAAAGCCTAACTTTTTCTTATTTTCAGGAAAATAAACAAAGTACCAACAGCAATATGTGGTACATGGATAGTAGATGTTCTCGGCATATGACTGGTAACAAAAACTATTTTGAAAAGATTATCAAGACAAAAGAGGGAAAAGTAACTTTCAGAGATAATGCTCAGGTTGAAATTATTGGTATAGGTAACATCATTCTTCTTGAAAAAACATCGATTTAAAATGTTTTATTTGTTAAGGGTCTTAAGAACAACCTCATTATCATAAGCCAAATATGTGATGAAGGCTACCTTGAGAATTTTAGGAATAATAAGTTCTTAGTACACAATTCCAAGAAAGAATTTATTCTTTTCACCAATAGGAAAGAGAATGTTTACACCCTAAACATAGAAGACCTTAGGATCCAAGACTTTCCTTGACTTAGTGCAATGGAAGATCGTTCTTGGTTATGGCATAGAAGGTTAGGACACTGTAACCTTAGGAACCTATGAAAACATTCTACGAAAATATTAATTAAGGATCTACCGGACCATAGATTTGATTCTTCATAAGTTTGTGACCCTTGTCAATATGGAAAGTAACATAAATCAAGTTTTAAATCAGTCGGGGAAGTCACAACTACTAATGCATTACAGCTACTGCATATGGATCTTTTTGGTCCAACAAAAACTGAAAGAATTTGGGAAAAGAATTATGTATTTGTATTGGTTGATGATTACACTAGGTTTACATGGGTCTATTTTCTTGCAAATAAATTTGAAGCTTTTTCTTATTTCAAAAGGTTTAGAGCCCAAGTGAAAAATGAGAAAATCCTTCCATTGAAAACTATTCATATTGTTAATGGAGGAGAACTTAAAAATTTTGATTTTGATAGTTTTTGCAGTAGAAAAGTTATTACTCACAACTTCTCAGCACCTAGAAAACCTCAAAAATGGGGTTGTTGAAAAAAGAAATTGACTTATTCATGAGATAACTAGAACCATGTGGAGTGAGTATTCTGTAGCCAAACATTTTTGGGTTGAAGCTGTAAGTACTTCTTGTTATAATATAAATCGTGTATTGATTATACCTTTTTCTTAATAAAACTCATTATGAGTTATGGATTGGTAGAAAAACTAGACATTAATACTTTAAGATTTTTGGCTGCAAGGTATTCAATCTAAATACTAAAGATAATTTACACAAATTCACACCAAAATCTGATGAATTAATTTTCTTAGGCTACACCACAACTTCTAAGGCATATAGAGATTTCAATAAAAACCCTTGTACTGTTGAAGAAACAATACATGTTAAATCTTATGAAATTGATCCTTTTTTTAAACAAACCCAACCTACATCCATGGATGTATTTTCAAAAACTGATTATCAAAATCTGATAGAAAATCCTTCTGATAAGGAAAATGTTCAAGAATATACTTCTGAATCATTTACCCGAGAAGATTTCTTAACTTATGTTGATGAAAAAGTTTTACAAATCCCAAATCAGTTGTTTCTAAAGAATCATCCCAGTGATAGTATCATTGGTGATGTCAATCAACCTGTAAGGACTAGAAGTTCTTTAAGAAATGAAGTATAATATCTAGCATTTCTTTCCCAATTAGAAAAAAAACCATTGATGAAGCTTTAGGTGATGATTATTGGATCAAATCCATGCAAGATGAACTAAATGAATTTGAAAGAAATAAAGTCTGGACCTTGGTTGAAAGACCTAAGGAAACTTCTGTTATTGGAGTCAAATGGTTCTTCAAAAATAAGTGTGATGAAAATGGAGTCATTGTAAGAAATAAATCTAGATTAGTTACTAAAGGATATAATCAACAAGAAGGAATAGACTATTAAGAAACCTACGCTCTAGTAGCTAGACTTGAATCTATTTTTATTTTACTTTCCTTTGCAGCATTCTTTAATTTCAAACTTTTTCAAATGGATGTGAAATGTGCTTTTCTTAATGGTTATGTTCAAGCGGAAGTTTTTGTTGAACGACCTAATGGATTTAAAGATAAAAAACATCCTGATCATGTTTTTAGACTTACCAAAGCTTTTTATGTCCT
Organism: Viscum album; assembly: GCA_963277665.1. Classification (NCBI taxonomy): domain Eukaryota; kingdom Viridiplantae; phylum Streptophyta; class Magnoliopsida; order Santalales; family Viscaceae; genus Viscum; species Viscum album. The sequence continues at coordinate 1,979,240,472 of OY728143.1, read as the reverse complement.
TAAATAAGCCCCTCGAGCTTGGTATGATAGACTCACAAGATTTTTGCTTCGAAATAACTGTGTTAAGGGAAATGTAGATCCAACCCTTTTTATAAAGAAATACAATAAAAATGTTTTGATTATTCAAATTTATATTGATTACATTATATTTGGTTCAACTAAGAAATCATTAACTAATTAATTTGCGGATCTAATGAAATCTGAGTTTGAAATGAGTATTATGGGTGAGTTAACCTTTTTCGTAGTTTTTCAAATTTCTAAAAAACCAAAACAAATCTACATATCCCAACACAAGTATATTAAATATCTTATTAAAATTTATGGATAAGACAACACTAAAATTATAAGTACTCCCATTGGTACCTCAAACACACTTGACCTTGAAGAAGCTGGGAAACCAGCAGATCAAAATACTTTTAGAGGTATGATAGGAAGTTTACTATACTTGACAGCTAGTCATCCAGACTTAATGTTTTCAGTATGCTTATGTTCAAGATATCAATCCAATCCTAAGGAATCTCATTTAAAGTAAGTGAATAAATTTTTCGCTACTTAAAGGGAACCATGGATTTAGGACCCTTTTATACTTCTGGAAATGATTTTTTTTTTAAAAAATATCGGATGCTGACTTTGGTGGATGTATAATGGATAGAAATAGTACATCTCAAACTTGTCATTTCTTATGAGATTAATTATTTTCTTGGTCTTGTAATAAGAAAAATTCAGTATCACTCTCCACTACTGAAGCTGAATATGTAGCATCTGGAAGTTGTTGTGCTCAAGTGTTGTGGATGCAACACACACTCACAGACTATGCCTTGAGTTTTACTAAGAGTCAAATTTTGTGTGATAACACAAGTACCATTTCCCTTAGTAAAAATCCTGCACATCACTCTCGTGTAAAGCACATAGACATTAGGCATCACTTTCTTAAGGATCACACACAAAAAAGAGATATCATTCTTCAGTTTATCAGAACGCAAGATCAACTTGCTGATATTTTCAAAAAATCTTTACCCACCGATAGATTTGAATACATTAAACAGAAGTTAGGCATGATAACCATAAGGTAGTCTTCCTTGATTAACTTTCTATTGAACCAATCTCCTTACAGTGATAAACTCATTTTCATAGGGGAATACATCTGTTATTTAAATTTTTCAAATTTTTCTTAATGAAAATTTTCATAGTCAGTTTTTAAAATTTTCGTAATGGAATTTTCATAAGGGGAATTTTTGTAATGGGAATTTTTTTATTCATAATTTCTGAAATCGAGTTTTGGTACTCAATTTTTTTGAAATAAAACATTTAGATCTTAAGTTTTTCTTAGTGAGTTTTTCGTCTTAAGATTTTCATAGTGAGTTTTTCGTAGTAAGTTTTTCATAGTCAAATTTTTTTCAAGAAGAATATCACCTATTACGAATAATCTTCCTAGCCAATCTGAAAGGTATGATTTCTTTACTTAAGTTTTTGTAATCATTTTTTACTTTCTGGTATTTTCTTTTGTATTTTAATTTTTTCGGATTCGTTTTTCCTTAAATCCAATTTTTTCTAAAAACCTCAAAAGATCGGATTCAATATTTCTTTGTGGGTATATTTTCAACCGTCAGATCAGATCCAAGAGTTTTTCAACTGTTAGATTGAAATTGGAAGTTGAAAGGTCACTTCCATCGCCTATATAAAGGGGACCACCGATGGTTGTCCCATATTGATTTCCAAGATCTCACGTCTCGAAGCTCTGACCCTCTACAAAAGCCCGTTCTGAATTCTTCAGAAGTGCCCGGTCTGAATGTCTGTAGAAGCCCCTTCTTAAGATATGTCTTCAGTCAAGACAATCTTGGAGTGGTAGATATATAGGTAGAGTTTGGTATACCCAAACTTCTTCAATAAGTATGATTCAATTATATTCAAGAATATCAAACTCAATGAATGGGAAAGTATAGATATATCTATGACTCGAGATTAATATTTGGTGTATCCGGACTTGCTCATAGAGTTTAATGAGTCAATTTGTTTTTTCAAGGAATATGGAATGGAGAAGTTCTCCTTCAAGAGATATTGGAAGACGTATGCTCTATCTTATACCAAGGCAGCTAGCTTGGTGGGCATACCTTATGAAAGAGAGGCTAAGTTTTTATCTCACAAGTTGCCTGTGGTCCAAGGTATTTTTGTCAAGACAAAGGCTATGGAATTTCTTGGTCTTTCAGATGTAAACACTGCAAAGAAGATTTCCCATCTATCAACCAACAACTAGATTCTACACCTTGGGTGCAAGGATTTATCGTACTAATGAAGGGTGATAAAGATACCCTTAAGAAGAGTGATATGCATATTCTAGATTTTTTGGTAAATCTAAGGATGTTGAATCTCATGAGACACATCCTCATCACCATTTAGAACATCATGAATGGAAATCTTAGAGCTCAGATCATTATGTATCCATAATTGCTTTCAAATTTGATAGTTTGGTGTCTTTTATCTTTCAATATCCCATGTAGTTCCAAACTGAGGAATTGCAACGTGATTCTGATCATTGATGATACTTTAAATAGGATGAAAGTTGGTTTCTCCCAGGAAATAAGAAAATTTTATGATCTTCCAGGGGAGGAGGCAGAACCCATTCTGGAAAATGTGTAAAAGGTTGAACCTTCATAGAAGGTCAGGAAGAAATGGAAGTTGAAATAAGTGGAAGTTGAAGAAAAACCCTCTAAGTCTAAAGAATCCCAATCCTCACCTCCTAATCCGAAGAAGAAGAAAGCCTACCCAGATGTGGTGGTAGAAAAATGGAGAGAGGACAAGAAGACTAGAAAAGAAGGAGAGCCACAGTTCGGCTTGGATCCAGCTGAGGCTAAGGCCTTAAAAGAAATAACTACTAAAGAGCTCGAGAGGTAACCAAATGAGAAAATGAAAAAGAAAAAGTTATCTGAGGTAGAGATTGTTCAATCTCTTTTAAAGGCTGTTGAGGTTGCAACTGAACAAATTTTTGTACCAAAAAACGTTTTGGTGGAATCATTACCTGAGACTCTAGGGAAGAATTTCTTCACTCTGGAAAACTGCAAGAGAAGGTTTTAGAAGAGAAGGATGCTGAAAAAGAAGTACAATAAGCTGAGGGAAGTGGTCGCTTTAATGATGTAATTAAGCAAGTTGAAGAGTATCATGAAAAATAAAGTGCTTCTGAAAAGTTGTCAATACGGACTTCTCAAGCCGGATCTTCAAAAATTGAAACTCTTGGTGCTGATGAAAAGGGTGAAGATGAGGAAGTAAACAAGTTGTCTGATGAGTAGAGTGTCAATCAACACTTTATACACCCTGAAGACATTCAATCTGGAGATGAGATGGAAAAAGTTGATAAAGACAAGATTGTAAAATTATCAGGAAGTGAGCATGAATCACCAGATGAAGAGGCTAATCTGAAAATCAGTAAGGGGAAACAAATAGTGGTTGACACTCCAACAAAATAAATTTTAAGGAAGAAAGAAGCTGGAGGAACTTTTAAGAATAAGTTGGTAGAGATAGAGGAAGAACCATCTCAAACCAAAATTTCGGATTCAGAGTCATCTGCCCGGGGACATGATTATGTTTTTCAGTCCCTGAAGAAGCTGGTGGATACTATTCCGATATTTCTAGCAATTGAATCCAGATGCCAGTTGCTTCAGTACAGTATGAATCAAAATACATACTTCTTATCCATGGTCATGGAAATATGTGTTAAGATAGAGGCTGATCAGAAAAATTCTCTGATCAGCTATGAAGCCCACAGGAAATCATTCAAGCATATGACCAAATGGTCTAAGAAAATTATTGAAGATATGGAAGAGCTTGATCAATTCCAAGAATATGTCAAGGAAGCCTTTGGTACTGAAGATTCCAAAATCAAAAATATTTCAGACAACTTTCTGGATAAGCTGTCCCTATATCAAAATACTCAAAATCAACAGGTGAAGGATCTGAATGGGAAGCAGAACTTTGTTCCTCAAAGGTGGAAGGCGGAAAGAGATCTCTGGTTTGAGATCGAATAAAATATTGTAAAGAAGGAAGAATTGCTGAAGGTTCAAGAAGAGGCCATGAAATCTCATGAAGACAGGATCAAGGTATTTGAAAAGAAAGCTGAGGAGGAACATAAAGATCTGAAAAAACTAAAGACTATTGTGAAGATGCTAATTCCCAAGGAAAAGGAACCAAAATAATCCCCACTCTGAACTTTTGTTGTATTTGTTTTTCCTTGTACTAATACTTTAAATCATAATGGAATTGTGGCTTGTCTATTTTTTTGTATGTCTTTATTAATATTTCATTTACCATATTGTTTTCCATTCCCTCGAACTCTTTTTGAAAATCACAAAGGGGGAGAAGGAAAAAAACTCTAAAAAGAGAGGGGAAAAGATTTATAAGTATAGAAGAAGTGTCCCTATGTAAGGGGATGTTTATCTAAGGAGGAGTTCCCATTATGAAGATTTTCATATTCATAATGAAAATCTTAATCCGGAAATCTAGAATATGATCCTTAGTGTTCCAAATCCTAAGGGGGAGTTAGTTGTATTCACCATTATCCATGAACAAATGGAGATAAGCATTATTTCAAAGTCTAGAAAATCTTTTTCCAATTCCTTATATTCTTTTTCGGAAGGATGTTTGTGCTTTCCAAAAATGGGTAGATTGTTTAGTCAATAAGGTTTTCCTTATGACTTTTCTATTCCTTCTTGTTTTGAAAATCAAAAACACCTTATCTTAAAGAAAATCTGTTTTTACCCTACATTTTACTTCTATATGGAAAATTTCTTTACCCAAGGAAATCTACCCTTACCTAGACTTCATTGTTAATATCAATATTTTTCTTAAGTATAAAAATCAGATTCATATTTAAAACCTCAAAATCATATAATACTTAGATATGAAGCATTCAGTTTTTGGATCTGAATTCATGTTATGAACTTTTATGAAGTTTTACTCTGAATCCCTTGTTACGAAATTTTATGAAGTTTAACTCTGAATTCTGATTAAAAACTTATATAAAGTTATAACTACGGATTCTGATGATGAATTCTGATTATGAATTCTCATTACGAATTCTGATGAATAATTCTAATTACGAATTCTCATTAAAAATTCTGATAATGAATTCTCATTACGAATTCTCATTATGAATTCTGATGATGAATTCTGATCACGAATTCTCATTATGAATTCTGATGATGAATTCTGATTACTAATTCTCACTATGATTTCTGATGGTGAATTTTGATTACGAATTCTCATTACGAATTCTGGTGACGAATTCTGATTATGAATTCTCATTAAGAATTCTGATGATGAATTCTAATTACGAATCCTCATTAGGAATTCTGATTGTGAATTCTGATTATGAATTATGGATACGAACTTGTATGAAGTTCGACTCCGAATTCTTCCGATAAACAAAATCCGAATATCCTTGTATTATAAACTTCAAATTCGTTTTCTGGTTAGAATCTGAACTTTAACTTTCATCACTCTGAACTTTCATTTTTCTCCATTCCGAATATCATTTTTAGTTATTCTTTCACTTGTTCTATTATAAAATGATTTTGTGCCTTCAGTTATTAAATGACCATTGTTTGAGTGACATGTGTACAGGTCCCTCTTAAATTCAAGGAATAATATGACCATTGGAGGAGGGAGCCGACCGTTGGAGTTGTGCCGATAAATAAGAGCTCATTCGAACACTTGACAACATCTTTGAAACTTTTTCTTACATGTTGTTGAAGTGATTTCTAAAGAGATAGTCTCTTATAAACTCTCAAGCTTCATGAAAAAAGTTTGAATGACTTGTTCAATTTTTGATTCAGGTAGACTTTCTTCATGCGACCCCAATTGTTGTTGTGTACAATCGAGGGCTTCTGGGGATAGGAAAACAGAGGTGCCGACTACCTGATAGTTGAGGGCTTGCAGGGATAGCAAGACAGACTCTGATAATCGTATTGAGAGCTTACCCTGGTGTGGGTAAGACAGACTTTCATGAAAGTATAAATCAAGGGACCTCTTATCCAGGGTTGTTGGATACCCTTCTCTTTTGGTTAAAAGAGTTATTTTTTGTTCTTTTAGTGTTACTACATTGTTTTCCGTTGTGCATTTGTATTGTTGGGGAAGGTATAACTTCCTTATACTTCCTCATACTTGTACTCTAATTTAGTTAGATTCTATATGCTTTCCGGTAGAATCTTAGTTGTTGTAAACTTATGTTAAGTTTCTTTTCTGGAATCACTTTTCCAGAATCAAGAAAGTTATTAGAACTTAGAGGTGTTGTGAATTTTTGTTATGAAAAATTTCCTTAGGGATTTTTAAAAGTACAATTCACCCCCCTCTTGTATTTGAGAATCTCATACTTATATATTCGATCCTATATTTGGTATTATAGAGTATATCATACTCACATACCATCTTATAGGAGTATGATAGAAAATATATAAAATCAAACTTCAATATAGGCAGACCATTTGTGAATATAGTAAATAATGTAATTAAACTTCCTGAAGTAAAGCTCACCATAGAATTTTTTAAGATCATAGTCTATGTCAACATCTATGACTCAATAATATACCCTTGTGGGGAAAAATATTTATTACGCTTTCAAAAACTAAGGAGCATTAACCCAAAAAATATATAATAATGATATATAAAATTTATCCATATGAAATAAATTAATTATAGATAATTATGAAACTAAATAAGATAAGCATCAGGATAATCAGATTATAATTTATAATATGATGAATTTCAATCATTCGTGTTGAGGAAACCAAATCGTCTCTCGTAATAATAATAAAATTATTACATAGTAGTAAATACTTTCGTGATAAATATTAAGTATGTGTTCCTCATGGAATGTGAAATTATTCTATCAATTATTTCTTCTAACATTTCTTCTAAATATAATAATGAATTAATTGATCTTATAAGTTAAATGTGATTGAAATATGTTGATTCTTAGGAGATAGACCTATAATACATCTAGAAATATTCATAAAAATAAATTTTCTTTAATAATTTGAGAAAACTACTGCGATATCCATATAATATTGAATCTTATCCCAATGGAGGTAGTTATGAAATATATAGAGAAGGTTATAGAACGTGGAATAATTTTTCCAAAATGAATTTCATACTGGTTTAACAAATTTAGAATGTTCTTATGAAAAATGAAATAGTAATAATGGGGAACGGAATGTATTAATTTGCTACTATCTATAATTTAGAATAGTTGGATTTTATGTGTATATTATGAAGTTATTAATTAGGTTACTAAAAAAGAAATTTTTTCCATTCACTTTATAGAATTGAAGTTATAATGAATATTAAGAAGAACTAATTAATAATTCATTTATAGATTATTAGGTTGCATTTTAGTTCCCATTACAATAAATTATTTGGATAAAACAACATTTAACGATAGTTATTATAAAATTCTATATAGAAGGATTATATTTGGATTGTGAAGCACACTAGTTATAGTATAAATAACAATGATAAGTTTATTCTCTAATTATACTGATGACATTGTTAGTAAATTTTAGATAAAATCCTATATTTTTGTTATTCTGGCTGATAATTTTTTTCAAACATCTAGTTAAATACATAAAAAACTTCATTCAAAAGTAACTTGTTCAAAATTCTCAAATTTGTTTTTTCATTATAAAGTGAGGAATAGGGCATGGGGTGTAATTTCCAAAACATGGAATTGAGATGGATAAATATATGATTGACATGATTAATTAATTTTTGAATGAATCTTATATATAATATGTTAGATATCTACATATAAATGTATGAATTTTCTAGTGTTTCATCAAATATTTCATTAAGGATTTTCTCCCTTAATCATTGTTACTTTTAAAATTCTTAATTTAGTTTTGATGAGGTCTTTAGGTTATCATTTTACTTATTGAAGAGTAAGTTGATCAGACCACCATTATTGAATCCTTTTAAATAGTAATTTCATTTTTATATACATTATGATTCTTATAGACATTCTATAGGAGTAGGCTACCTTAACATGTTGAATGGAGACATAAAGTAAATGCATGAAATTCTTGGACATTTCATGTTTTACAAACCCACAACACCACCACTAAAAAATAATTTATAGAGCAATTATTTTATTTGATAAATTCATATGAAAATTACTTGGGGATAAATTCATTGTTGTTTTTTATCATGTATCTCTTAAATTCCTAACTAATAATGGAAAATAAAATTCTATTATTGAAGGATGTGTACTTAAACTTCAAGATATTCATATACAGATCTAGGACATGAAATGAGCAAAAAAAACTAGGCGGAAGATCACATAATAAGGTTTCCAACAATGTTGATGTAGAAATTTGGGACCAAGAGCTAGTGGATCACTTAATTCTAGGACATCATCTATACGTGGTGGAATGGTATGTACCTTTGTGTACTAATTTGATCTATTTTGTATAATTCCAAAGTCCTATATCATTTGAAATACAAACTAGTTATTAGTATCAAATATAAAATAAAATATTAAATCTATGATGATCCATAATAGTGGAAAATTTATAGTGATAAAATTATAATATGATGTTTTCCAAAAAGTACAATATAATATATTCAAGAATTTTACCATACCATAGAGTATACAGGGATATTTAGATGTCAAATGACTACAATAAATTATTTTTTGGAATCAATAATTCACTATATTAAATTTTCTAAGGATTCACTTGAGTTTTTTAAAATATATGAACGATGTTAATTTTCTAGAAACATAAAAAATATCAGTAGAATCCTAAAACACCCAAAATATCTTATAAAAATATTTGAATTCTTGGGAATAAACTTCATATGATCCATTTCATTTTCTATTGGGAAATCTTAAATTACATTGGATGTAGATTATGAAAATATGGGGTTAATCTAAATAAAATAAATCTAAAGATGTGGATGATTCCAAATCATTAATTAGGGACTACATTTAATATATGTTTTGATTTAAAAGAAAACCATTAGAGATAAATGGATCAATTCTATTATAGAAGCATGGAAGATTTAATGATGAGGTATGCGATGAATCACAAAACCTCAACACCCTAACATCACCAAACTAGTTATCATGAAGAATTTAAAATAGTTAAATGAATGGAATCTTAGAGAAATTGGTCAAGGATGATGTAAAGTATTGGAGCCAAAGGCTAGGAAATACATTATGTCTATATGTGATAGATAACAAAACTATCATTAAAATTAGTCTTTATATTTAGATCTATGGTAAGAGATGTTACGTACCTACGGAGCTCAAGAAAAATGATTCTTGAATAGGTATAATGATAAATCAAGACTCAGAGAGAGAGAGAGAGGAGATAAACAAAACTATAGATATAGGTTATTTAAGAAATAAGGAGAGAAGTTTTTTAGAACTCAAGTATTTACATAGAAACAGTTAGAGTTATCATGATAATCTAATCCAATAGTAAAATATCCATATTGGGATCCAAGTTATTGTATATAATTGTAGACTCAATATGATTCTAGTAAAACATCATTCTAAATGGGAATAACCTTTTATTATCTCTAATGTCTATCTTTTTTGTGATGTATATGAAAACATTCATTACTAATGGGAAAATGATGAATAAATACTATGGGCATTTTTCCTATAAAATAATGTAGTAGGTCACACTCCCCCAACCTATCTACTAATGATATATTTTAGGTTATATCTTTCCAAAACACTTAATTTACTTCTTAGTTTTAATTAATTTCAATTTATTTGATTAATATATTAAATTGAATTGATTGGACTTTGTAATTTATGTGTGGGGGATGTTACTTATATTTAATTCTAATTTGTTTCAAAGTATTTTTGAATTATTATTTCCACTTTAAAATTACTTAATTGTGCTTCAAATATTTTGGGTTCATTTATATTTCTTTTTGAAGTAAATTTAAACTTACTATGCTCAATTTTAATACCCCTGTAAATTTTTAACATGTTCGATTGATGATAAACTACCTTGACCCATTTTATCACCTTAAATGGATAATGAAGTTTTCTTGTTTTGAAATTTGATATGTGGTACATTAATGAAATGAAAAATATACTTTTATTCCATAACATATATTTATTTATTCTAATTGATTATCTTATTGGCAGCTAATACTATTTTTTCATCAACTTTAGAATTTAGTTATTTGTTGAGCGAGCCAGCACATGCTTGAAAAATCATTATTTTCTAGGTAATCTAGTAAATAACATGGAACATTATGAACTCAAAATATATATCACTGAGCTATTCATTTGAATAAAATTCCACCCTTTATAATAAAACTACCATTATAGGCTACCATGAATGTTTTCCCTATTATCTCTTATTTACTATGAATGAACATTTTAGAAAACAACATTTCAAGGAAAAATCCTTGTCAACATCTTTCTATAAGTACATTTTAGATATAATTTCAATTTAAATGTGTGTAAGTGTGTTGGATGGTCTACATTTCTACATATAATCTAATCGGGTCTTGTTTTTTATAATTTTTTTAAATTCATAGGGAGAAAATCCCTTTAAATAATCAAAGTAGATTCGAAATATCTATTAAGATAAGGTAACTATGATAACACACCAACTCGTGAATTTAGAATAACATGCTTCCATCAAAATAAAAATCAAATAAAAATAGTAAAACATTAATTACATCTACTTATGGAAAAAATTATGGGAGATGTTTGATACTATTAAAGTGACAATATATGAATTAGACATTGAAAAATTCAAGAGGACATAGGGGAATAAAGAATATATGTTTTTTACATGTTGATGTGATCAATATGGTAAGCTACACTATCTTGATTTTTTTGGGTAAATAGAAATAGTAAATATAAAATAAAATACAGGGATCACTAAGAACATTTAAAAAGTGAGGAATGAGAGTTAAACACTGTTGGAAGAAAAACATGCCCTCTATTTTCATTTAAAATGAAAAACTAATAAAAACATCTGTATTTGAAAATAATGAGTCTAAACAACTATAACATAGAAATGGTGGAAGAAATACTTTTCATAGATAAAATAATGAATAGTTTTTATCTCTGGTGACTTTTAAGGTGTTATAAAATCATGTTTTTAAGTGTTTTGGGTGCAGATTCAATGCTTGAAAAAAACTACAAATCACGTATCATTCATCAAAGTAGAGCCAACCCACTAAATCATTTCACTATAATATATTCATTTAAAACAAAATAACCTAAAATCAAATGAAAAAAGATGAAAATTCCACATTTTGTTCGTAAATAATTAAATCATTGGTTGGTTACATTCAAATTCATTAGTCCAAAGGTGACCCATGAACGAGCTTTGAATGTGAAAAATAGTTCACTGAATTCATACATTTTTGGTGGGTTAAATATTTATGAAAATTTATGTATAAGTGTGTATTATTGGATTAAATAAGAATAAGTTAAGTGAATATACCTGATAATGGAAATGTAATTGAGGAAATTATAGAGGCATGAGAATATTGAGTGATATAGTATAGATATGGTGATTCACATATTCGTATACATTAATTTCTTTAATCGAAATATTCTAAATTTATACTTGTCAATGATTACATGGACTATGTGTGAGGAGTTTACATAGTCAATAAATTCATGATATTTATTTATTATCTAATTCATTTAGTTCTATCATATATAATAATTTATTGATTTTTTATGGTTTCGGTAGTTAAAGTCTAAATTCATTTGAAACATTCAATATTTGAAAATGTTGATAAATTGTGAATTTAATTGATTTATTTAATAGATGGTAAAATTGAATGGTTTTCCTTTTATTTTACTTTTTTTTATATATTTCTATGTTGAATTTATTATGATGTAGAATATATTAATGATTAAAAAAGGGATATAAATACAAATATGAGAAATTACTAGTATAGAATCCACATAAGGGTTATCCTCCCATTTATCTGGATAGATGTAAATGCATCGACAATATAGTGAACCATATAAATTGATTTTTAGTACGTAAAATCACATTAGTTTATCCATGTTACAAGATTCACAACTGTGAATCCATGTAAATGGATTGATCTGAAGAGTCCATAATGAAAATGTATTCACATCAAGAATTCATCATCTAAGGGGATCCATGCAAAAGTATTAGCATATGGGTATCTAGAGTGAGGTGTTTTTATGAGGATGATTCTAGAATACATCACTAGTAACACATATCCTATGTTACAAAGATTTATGTCACCACATTTTCATACTTGATACTCAATAATATGAGGCCACATATATATTAGAATCTTGGTTTATGCAGGATAATTTCATTAAATGAAAATTGGAAAGTTGTGGACTTTTCTAATTTTTGGAATTCGATTCCCATAAATTATTCCAAGGAATAAAAAATTAAAATTAAAAATATTCATTTATATAAGGAGTACTTAAAAAATGTAATTTCATTTAATATTATGAGAAGGCTAGAGTTTTACTGAGTTCATCTCATCAATTTCTACTACATATTTCTAGTATTTCTGTTAATGTTTCTTCATTAATTATTTTTTCAATTCCATATTAATCAATTCACACAACTATTATTCAAAAAATACCATTTAAATGACCTTGAATGATATGGGATGGAAATGGAATCTATTTTTAATTGTTTATATTTTCACTTAAAAAATATATTTTTTTCTTTTCTTTTAACTGATCAAAGTGTGCACTACTCATTTACAAAATTAAATGTAATCGGGTTTTAATTATAATATATTATTATTTATTTACTTTATTGATGTTCATTCATCTCACACCACTCAATTGGTCCTATGTAAAATAGAATTTTAATGTATGAGTGGTGAGGAACTTTGTGATCGTTGGCTTGTCAGTGATAAATTTAGAGTATTCTTGGGTAGAGAGGGAAACACAAAACCTAATTAGATAATTCATGGGTAAAATATGACTAGGGTATTTAACCAAATTACAAATAAATGGAATGATTTTAGAAAATCAATACATTTATACTAAATACAGCCCAACCAAAAAAATCACATAAGGGTTAGGGTGATGCAATTTAGAAACATATCACGCATACCTTAATAAAAACAAAATAAAACCTTGTAAAGACTATAAAAAAATAAAATCCGATAACTAATGCTGACCCAATCACGTTTCCTAAAAATATTTTCAATTAATTTCTTTAATTGCATCAGATTATATTTTAAAATAATAAAACACTAATTTTATATATTTTAATTTGAAAACTAATTTTGTACAGCCCTATATTGGGATAAAGGTATGTTTCATATAATAAAAAAAATAGATAAGAAATTAGTTATCTTTTGGTAACACTTATAAAAAATCACCGAGTAGTTTGGATTAAATTTTTATTCCATGGAACCAATACTTCAAGATGTTAAACTACATAGATAGGTCTTGATACACAACTATAAACATTGCTACAAAAACTATGTGGGATCTGATTCATGTTATGTAGGTTACATATGATGCTTCTATGAAGATCAATCACAGTACTACATTGGTCTTAGATTGGAGACGATAAAAGGAACTTTATCATGTGATAGATGATAAACCATCAAAGCCACCTCACTTGGTTATTATTGTACTATATTAAATGCCACAACATTGGATATTACCAAATGAATATAATTAGTATGACATGTCCCAATGTGTGGTACAGAATTACATGGTTTTTTATACCCTTTATTGGTATATGAATGAATCCCCTATCATGGGCATGATCCCAAATATGAAAAATGGACTTCAACGGTAGCTAGTGTTAAATTCCATACTTCTTATCTATGTATCTCCAATCCATAGAATAATACCAAGTAAAATAATGGTTGATAACCTATAACTCACATATAAGTTCAAATGTAATTATGATTTAGAAAATTCATTGGAATAATGGTATGTAATAAAAATACTATTACTGGAAAACATTAATGAATCTAAAAAAATGATTAAGAAAATTCAGGATTTGTAAATTATAACCCCAAAAAGGATTAAAAGATCCCGAACTCTAATAATATTGGTTTTTTAATAACATTAATTGTATCTTATAATGTAACATCAACCACTTTCATTGGGATAGTTGGTCCTCAGCAACTAAAATCTTCACCAATGCTATACTGTTTTAGAAATTTATTATTCAACCAAACATGAATCTTTTTGTCATTTAGGTGATCAATCGACCATTCACATTCATTTGATATTGTGTAAATTGTTCTTTTGTACTTCATTTATCCTTTAATACCCCATTCAATTCAAATTTCATCTTAGAATAGACCATCAAATATTAATCCCCCTCGAAAAGCATTAAATAGAAATATAACACCACATGCCACAATATAGAACTAGCCAATGTTCAAGACTAATTCCTAGTTTGGATGAATGATTTATCTCTACAACCCTAACACATGTTGTAACTGACTCAGAACATAAAATTCCAGTTGCTGAATGCATTGTCCTTGGAGTAAAACCTTAATTTATCCACCCAACTAGGGAGTTAACTTGCGAAAGCCTCTAGGAGATATAAGAATATATCTTGTCTAACTAATGAAATGGAAACTTTATTTTCCCATTTTTTTTAGTAACCACTACCCAAATCAAAAAAACGTATGTATCTTATCCAAGTATTTGGAAAATAATATTCCTTTGACACCCACTACTGACTCGAATATTCCTACGAATGAATATTTTTTCTATCATTACCAGCATCACCATACATCCATATCCCCTCAATTGTACAATGTGGAGGCCACCAATGATTATATGACCCCAGTATCCTAAAAAAGTTTACCTAGAAGGAGGTCTAATTAAGGGTGATAGAAAGTGAATCCTAAGAAAGAAAAAGATATTATTATTTCCACTCACAAAACATGTCATTATATTATGGATATTTTGGTATAGCAGGACCATATCCATTCTTGCATCCACCAAGCCTCTGGGAATATTTTGGGTTCTATTGAGGATCATTGACACCATATATTGATAGTTAATAGAGAGTAGGGTTATATCCCTATACTAATCAATATGGTGTGTTAAAATTCCCCTATGAAGAATTATATACTAAGGGGTGGTCTCATATCCCTATTCCTCCAAAAGTTCAGATTTATATATTAATGATTGTATAGGAGTTGGCTAATATTCATGCTATAATTAGGGAAGTTAGGTGACATATCCTGATGATATAATAATTTTATCCGAATTTCCCCAATGGTAAACATTAATCCCATTTAAATATCTTGATGGAACCCAATGATTTTGATGAAATGCCTTCCCTTATCTTATATATGGTTTATATATTACATCAGGAACATAAGATAAATCCTTAATCCTTACTTCCATTAGAGGTTTGTATTTTCATATCATATCAAACTCCCAATAATAGGCTCATATTCCTACAGTCATATAGGAGATTCTCTCAAATTTTCTAGTATATCAAGAAAATAAATTTTATATCCTTACTTCCTTTTTTCTATAGTAATCTGTTTATCATATTTTAGAAACAATACCAGATCCCATCAGCAACCAATAGAGCCCACTATCACATCTAATTTATGATAGAGAAGATGGCGAATATTCTTTCCAATAAATCTTTTTGAAATATTTCCCCAAAATCCAATGGGTATGTCCATTTTCAAACCTCTTATAAGAATCATATCATGATATCTCAGTGGAATCCATGGATAAGACCTAAATATTCTTTTGAACATAAGAAGATTGTAGAAATATTTTGGAAACATCATGAGAATTTCGTTATAAGGCACCCACTCAAAAGGTCACTAACTAAAACTTTTATCCCCTTTAATGGTTGAGGTTCAAATATTGTTTCCTAACATATATAATCCAAATGGACGTATCTATGAAGCAAAATGAGATTAAAGAGTATACTTATATCACTGTGTTAATAAAGGTTTGTACTAGGGAATCCCTTTTATATATTTGGATACTGGATTAAGAGTATTATAACTCTTCATATATAGGAAAATGAATTGATGGATTTGAAGGTCTTCCCCATTATTCCATAGTGAATAAAATTGGGGTTCCTCCATATATATTACTCCAAAAAATAGATCCCTGGACTATATAGATATTAGACATGAAGGTCCTCCCTGTGAATCCAAATGTGAATGTCCTCCCTATAGTATGATGGTCAATCGATATGAAGGTCCTCTCTATAACATCGAATTCATCAACCATGGAGTTCTTCTGTAGTTTTTTAATTATAATGGTCATCCTTGAAATAATATCATTCCATGAAATGAAGGTTATCTCACTGATATGACTATCCTGAACTCCCCCACATATCAAGAGGCACTCAGGATTTCAACACATGAATTCATCCATTGACACAACAGTGAATTCTATAAATGGTATCAAACCCCATAAATTATAGTGGGTAAGAGTCACTTTGGATCATAACAAGTTTTTTAGATTCTCTAAATATTGATGAAAACACTGTACTCATGTTGTAAGAATTAGCCAATTCCTGGATAAAAACCATTTTCTACCCTACGGCCACCGGTTGATATGAAATTTAAGAGATATTAAAAGAATAATTCAAACCTTATATACTTAAATATTTGTATAATACATTCTAAAATATAATATTTAAGTGTTTATCTTATGGGAAGTATGCTAATAACATTGATACAGCTTTGCAATAGAGTTGAATTGGAATCTTTCTAAGTTTCTAGGAATAGTAATTTTAAAAAGAAACATGAATACCTGGATAATTATTGCCTCTTTTGTATAAACTCACTAACAGATATAATTTTTCATTACACTAAAAATATGAATATCAAATGGTTGGGTGAGTATGGGGCTTTAAACATCCTCCGTCTCATCAGACAACATGGCCCGGTAGGGAAAGAATAGTGAAATGTTATCAAATCAAGACATGTCTTAGGAACAAGATATTTAATTATTCATTGTTTTATCCAAAAATATCCTACAACTTTTAAATCCTAGAATATGTGAACTTGGAAACAATTAGTCTTAGACATATACCCACACCAAGATTATATTAAAGTGTTCAAGGAGACCCATTTGTGTAAAATAATGATACCAATCATCGGAAAACATCATCCGAAAACATTCTCTCTCAATGAAAATGACTTTTATCTAGATCATGCTCAGATAGATATTTGAATGGCCTCATAAATCTAAAATAGTATCTATATTAGTGTATTTACAAGAGAAACACCTATCCATAAGGATATGAAAATTTTTGTCACCACCATAAACCTACGAATCTTCAATTTCATAATGGACCCATGACCTAATGGTAACAAATATTTTTTATCCATTATCTATAGGGATGGTGGTATTATTTTATCATTCCCAAAATAAATAATTATCTTCATGATTTGGATTTCATTCATAGAGACTATCCTCAATGTTTCTTCTAGTACATGATCTATATTACTCAGTGGGACGTGTTTAGAAATTGTTTCCAAGGATTCTTCTAACACCTTAAAATGAATCACTGCTTCTATTATGAAGTGTTAGATAAACTCATTCAAACCAAATAGTTTAAAATATGATAATAAATAATAGTGATGGACTAAATTAGATCATGGGGATACCATTACTTTGTAATTGATTTCCAACTATCACACTAACACAAGGAAATAATAAATAAATTAATAAAATCCATACAGTAGGGAAACCCAAGAATAACCCATAGTTTAATGATATATAACAAAATGTGCCATATAATATAAACAAATTATCCTATTTTTGGTAGATGAGTCATGTTAAATAAATAAAATAAAAATAAATGATACCTAATAATAATAATCTAGAGTACATCCCTACATTGCCTCCATCATCTTAGCTCAACCAGCTAAGCTTCTAGATGTAGTTCCCTTTCCCTTTCTGGGTTCTTTACCATAATTTATGCATGAACATAGAGACTCTTATTAACGGTGTAAGCATAATCCCAATTGCACACCACCAATGGATCTTTAACGTGTGTTAATAATATAAAAAATGGTATTCTGTGACAATTAAGTAAATAGATAAATAAGATATCAATTGTCGAGTCATCTTGCACTATCCAAGATACCATGAACTCTGAATCTAACTTCTCTTCCTCCATGATAGAAGTGATGTTACATCATGATATATAAATTTGAGAAAAAAAATCCAATTAGGTGTATAATATCTTGGAATTGGCCTCGTGTTCATTATACCTTGGGTTATGCCACAAGTCCATCATGACCCAAAATATATCTCAAGGCAGGAATCAAGGCCCCCTTGATCTAGCACCCAATCTCAAGTTAGGCCTGAAGGTAACCATTCTCTTCTATCTATCGTTCATGGCCCCACCATATTCAATATGAATCACATCACACATTCTCACCCTAAGTATTTAACTGACTCATAAAGGGTCTATATGTCTATTGTTATAAGATATAAGAAGCATAGTTTTCATATTCAATGAAAAAATCAATATATAAGGGAAAACATATCAGGTTCAAGCATTACATACCAAGAAACATCCCATGGGAAACACATTGACACCTATATTTTAATCATGAACTAAAATTTTCTTATAAAGTCCCATAGTGGAATAGAAATCCCGCATCAATAGTATTGATGCACAAATCCATGAATTCCCACCTAAATCAAACATAATCATGGAATTTCCCATAGGAAATCCCAATTGATCTTAAGAGGGATTCAAGAATAAAAATACAAGAATAATGACGTAACAAAAAACATACATTGATAAAAATAACCAATGGAGAACTTCCAAAATTGATTGATTTATATCTGATCAATGGAAAGAGACATATAAAAATTCTCATGAATCGACCTCCTTTCCATCACCATTTTTAGAAATCCACATTAGAACACATCAGAGTAAATAAATATATCAATAATAGCCTAGATCTGTGATTTGAATCGAGTGGTGGATGTTATATTAATTAGAATTCATTAATAATAACAAATAGGATTCACTAGATTTATCAAATCTTCATCGGTCAACGAGATGTGAAGAATAAGTCAAGAACTAAAATAAAGGGTTCCTTCTACATTATTAGGTCAAATGATGGTCTATGAAATATATGAGGATATAAAAAAGGGAATTTATATATAAATTAGGGGTTCCCCATTAGTTAAAATCTATTTACATCCCACTGACCATCGGGTAGCTCTCGAAAGAGCTTTGGGATAATGAATTATACATCGGCTAGCTGATGTCACTACAATTGTAGGCATAAGAAACATAGGTTCCTCATTTTATTATAATAATTTTAAATTTCATCTAGTTGCACACCGGCTTATACAAAGATAATTATTTGTTCCCACATCTCCTTAATCTTCTGATCCTCAAACCCTGAAGACCTTTAATATTCCTCAAATGATAAGAATGGAAATCGAGACACACTACCACTAAAAATATACCTTAAGATTTTAGGACGACAATGATCCCCCATATAATGATTCTTTCCATATAATGTTCTCTAGAGTAAACAAAAACACCACCTTTAAGGGCTTCCCTCCCTCAATAAGTATTAATACAGACATTTCATTAATGACATATCCTCTTATCCTGAATATCCAACTCCCAATCAGATGATTCATATCATAGAATCCCATACAACCACAATATCATTGACATTATTTTTTTTCAATGACCTGTACATTGTATCCAACTCATACAAACAATCTATGGTATGACCTTTTCATCATTGTTTATGTCTTGGTGTCCCAAATGACATATTTTTATTATTAGTCACAGGATTTATCACATGAATATAGTCAAAGGAAATACAAGATCACCTAATGACCCAAGCCCCTATCCATATTTATTCATCACTAATTTATTCTTGATAGCTTTTTTCGGATACCCTCATATGGGTATCTATCATTTACTAACACTACCTATCCCCCAATAGCCATGAAAAAACTAATAACCTCACTCCACGTGATATCGTTAACTACATACACTATGTAAATACATCACATTAGATTCAAAAGATCATACATCCATGATATCGGTGCAATATCAACCCTCACATGCACCATCAACAACCCTTGGAGAAGCTCACACCTCTGAATTCCATTGGAAAAACTAATGGACCACATGCACTCACTATGACATGAATCTCATGTCCCTTCCTTAAAGAGACTCACTTGGTCATGAGATTGACCATAAAACTATTGTCTTTTTATGAAACTTTATTGGGTATTCATCAAAATCCAAATTCAAATATTGGCCCTTGACTAGTCAATGATTTCTCCTTAGATGAGATTATTGTCATGCACACCAACAACACCCTAACATTGGTTTCAATTCCAAATTCTACCCTAATACTTTATCACATGAAATAGATATACATTACATCAAGATCTCATCATTATACCTCAAAAACATACACTTTGGAGAGATTTGGTAGCCATGAAACTGATGATCCACACATATGCCTCTAGAATCATTGATTTCCTCCGCTAATATCCCTAGACCATCACCATGTTATTTTTATAAAAAACACTGTATTTAATATTTAAATATAAATCCAACACCAAAATAATATTCATGTTTTTAATTACAACAGTTGATTTTGATATTCTTAATTTTATCATAAGGGCCACCATATATGAGTATGCCTCTTGAAATGGGATTAACTACACCATCTCTCTAGTCAACACATCGAGTAAAGTTAATCATTTAATAATGTTTCACAAATTAGGAGATATGTTCATCAGGACTAATGATTCTAATCCAAGGGGACAATTTCTATGTCATATAATGATAATGAATTTACATACTACACATTCTATAAATAATTCTTGGTCATTATTTCTAGCTAACAACGTGTACCAATTACAATGAAATGAAAAACAGCATCCATAGAACCAATCATGTATGCCACAAAAATAAATAATTACTAACCATCACACTCAAATTACTCACAATGTTACACCATAATCTACTACAAACGGCTCAAACAAGACTTATCATCATCAAATCATACATCTACCAAAACCTTCTATTTAACAAATCATCGTCCAATGAAACATTGGAACATTAAGGTCACACTTTTTTCTATAGTACCAATACAATCCCTATACATAAATAAGTCCAAACCACTCAACTATGTCTATTAACCATTCATTATAAACAAAATTATGTTCGATAGTGTACGCAACACACAACATTGTCCTTAAAGGAACTGAATTTTTTTATTATTTGAATTTGAACATTATACGAAGCCATTAATTTAGTGTGTAATAGATATATTAACTTAATTATGAAATATAAATAAAGGACCTACTAAATAGAGTTTTATATATTATTTTTTGTAAAATAATAACTATATTTTTGTAATGTAATTTTATTCTTCAGAAATATGTTTCCTTCAAAAATAGTTTAATTGATTTTTGTGATAAAATTTTAGAACTTATTTATAGAACTTATATAAATATTATTTCACAAAAATAATATCATTATTTAAATCATCCTATCACATTTATATTAGAGTTAATGTTTTATATTTTTCTGAAAAGATTGACCTTATAGTGAATACTAAAATTTACCACTTTTATTGAAAACTGTATTTTTTATTCAAGATTTTAAAAAGATAAAATTTATTTTAAAATTGTTCAATACCTTAATTGGTTCTATTATATAATTTATAATCAAATAATGTCCATTAGAATCAATTTAATGGCTGGATTTATTATAAAAACATTTTCATATGAAAATGAATTTATTTAAATACTACTTTAAACACTACTACAAATATGGCTTTTATCAGCGCTAAAATTGGCCATTAACAGCGCTAGAAAAAGTGCTGATAATGCCGACTAAGATAAAGGGGGGTCCCCTTTATCAGCGCTCCAAAAAGCGCTGATAAAGACCCCTTTTATCAGCACTTGTTTTTAGTGATGATAAAAAAAATAAAAAAAAATATTTCCAATCTCGTGTGGGGGGGGGGATTTTTACAGTGCTTGAGCCCTCCTTTACCAGTGCTTTCCCACACATCCAGCGCCCGCCCACACCGCCTACACCCTTTATCAGCGCTAACCCTTTAAATCACCCTTGCGCGCGCGCCCTTGCCTCCACCCAGATTTGATCTCGAGACCTCCCCCATGCGCACCTAAAGCCTTTGCCATTAGCCTATATTGATTGGTTCTCTTATTCATGATATATCTATTTATTTATATATATTTATTTAATTATATTTATTCGTACAGTAATATATATTTATATTAATATATATAGTTATATTAATATATATATAGTTATATTAATATATATATATATATAGTTATATTAATATATATATAGTTATTTTAATATATAGTAGTTATATAAATATTCATATATTGGTATTTTAAATAAAATGGATATTAGTTATTATTTAGATAAATCTAGTATATTTTATATGTAAATATGTGTAATTATTTATTTAAAAAACTTAATTTTTAGGTGTGAATATATAAAAAATATGTACATATAGTTATATATTTGATTATAAATAGCAGTGCATTACAAAAAACGATAAAATTTCAAAGATATAATATCAATATGAATGTAAAAACTTGGAATAAATTCTATCCCCACCAAAAAAAATCCAATAATACCCCCTTAAATGAGGCTGAAAATCCACAAAATGTTAAAAAATCTGGGTACCCCGACTAAAAACTCAGTTTTGGAGGCCTTATGGGCCTCTTTTGGCCTCGAAAAATGCTTGACCAGGGTATCCCCCAGTCGTAGCGAGGTAGAGCTCGTCACATGATTTGATTTGATATGTGGTAGAGCTCAAACGAACATCTGGATCAAAAGTTATGGTCGTGTGAAGTCTGAGTTGCGTTTTCAACATATTTTGGATCTTTTTTAATTTTTTTTATTTTTTTATTCTTCAAATTGTTATTAAATGACTATTACTCCATAATAATTGTCAAATTATTAATTAAAAATATTTTTTAAATTTTTTAAGAATCCATTTTCATTAAATATTTTATATATTAAGTATATTAAGTGTAAATGTACATTTATACTTATCTAAAATATATTTAAAAATTATATATTATATTTATATCAATATAACTATATAACTATATTTATATATTAATATATTTTTTAAAAAAAATTGAGGTCGACCCTTTATCAGTGCTTTTAAAAAAAGCGCTGATAAAGGCCCCCCTTTATCAGCGCTACTAAACAAGCGCTGATAAAGGGGGTCCCTTTATCAGTGATTTTTTGAGCGCTGATAAAGCCCCCCCCCCCCTTTATCAGCCCTTTTTCGTTAGCACTGATAATGGGGTGGCGCTGGCCTTGCCCAGTTTTGTGGTAGTGTTTCATTGAATTTTCCCTGTTTATTTTAAAATTAATTATTTCCACATATAGAAACTGAACCGTGAAAAAAATTAAATATTTGGGATCAGGAGGATCAAATCTCAAATATAGTTCCCTTTCATTTATTGTGAATGTGAATAGTAACTACAGTAAAATTTATCACCACTATAAAGGATAAATTAGGTTTATCTATGTTAAAACATAGTGATAATGTCATAATATTTAGTATTAATACTTATTGTATAAATTCAATTATACCCTTATCACAATATCATAGTATATTATTTATTAATGGGCACATTCCAATGAAAATATCCAATTTAATGTTTAAATCAAAGGATGTTACGAAACGTCACTCTCTTAGTTTTAAACATCTCTTATGTGATAAAATAGGAAAAAAATAGTTTGTAAATGAATCAAAATAGATATTTATATCATAAAAAAAATTTCCAGTTAAGAATTTACTTTTAAATTTTAGGATTTAGAAAATTTCCTTGAAAGCATACACACTGCTGAAACACTAGTTATTCAATTAATAAAAAATAAAATAAATAAATAAAATGTTAATAAAAGTGATACAATTTAATTAAGTTATATTGACCCACCAATATTTTATATTAATAAGAAATATTAGTGTTTTTTTAATGAATTATATCGGAATTACATCTTTGTCTTTATGTCCTTCATGTGAAATAAAATGAATAGTTTCAAAATTGACCTTAATGATATTTGATGAAAATGATATTTTTAAACACAATAATAATAATAGGTGACAAAGGGGATAATATATGGCCTAAAATGTAATCCCTTATCCATTTTTTGAGTTAATGGTTACCTTATATGTAAAATTATAACCCTTCAACTATGAAATATACATTACCACAATTAATGTTTAAATAAGTTAACAAATAAGGTAAACACAATGATAATATTTGAAACCCTAGGAAAACCTTTATGAATATTGTTGGTTGATGAAACTAAAATTATATCATACCCTTGGATTGAATAAATTTCTATATTTATGCATTTTTATTGATAATGAATTTTTAAATTATATAATATTGTAGGATGTTTGAAGAATTCTCCCCTCATCACTTATAAAAGGAAATCCATTCTCTCAAATATATAATCCAATTTCAACAATTAATCCCAACCAACCATAATAGGATTACATATAAACATTTTTATAAAAATTATATAGTTTTCATCCCAATATACAAACCTTAGGACCATTGAGAGGTTATTTATAGGAGTATTTTCAATGGAGAGGTAACCATGTTCAATGACCACTTAATTTATTTATAATTTTTAACTCATACAAATAATAGATATTTATAATAAAATATTAACTATTTTATCCTAAATAGGGTGAAATTTCATTATTATTATTATTAAATCAGCATTATCCAGTAATATTCTCATCAAATAGGAATTGAATGTATCATTCGTGCATATGTACGGCTTACCGTCTCCACGTAACGATACCGTTTATTTTCCACCTCATTCTTTATGGATGGTTATTATGTTCAGTTTCATTCATATATAGGATACTTATTAAATTATAATACCCATGTAATTACAATTTCTCGTCTACCTTATTACACGCATATCCGTCTGAATATAATAAATTCATTTGTGCATATATATGGACTACCACCTCCACAATGTGATGGGATTTGTTTTTATTTTTTGGTTTTCATGGATGATAATAAGAATTTATTTTATGAGTAAATGAAATTTATGTTATATAATTATTATTATTTAAATTATATTTACTATTTATCTTTCTTTTATTCTAACCATCAAAATATGAAAATAGTGTTGATGTGTATGTATGCCCTACCATCTCCATGAAAAGTGTAATTCATTGCCGCATCGAAAAATTTTACAAATGAAAATGAAAATGTATAAAATTAAAATAAATTATAATTATATCATTATTATGATTATGAATATGATATAATTATGATCAAGTATGTGAACCAAAACTCTCAAACCAACACAAACATTAAAATTGATGTAGTTATCACATGGAATAGTGATTTTAATCATGAATTTTTAATTAATGGGTTATAAAAGTGTATTAGTAAATAATATATGATATTATAGATTGGAATATGTTTTTGGAATATATTTAAAATAAATCTATATTTATTATATTTTAGGTTTGAACACATATTAAGGAAGTCAGACCTGAGGTAAGGGTTTCTTGTCTCATTTTTACTTCCTTGTGACATATAACTTATTCATTGCTTATTTCTTTTATTTAGAGTATATAATTTCCCTTTAATAGGATATATCATCAATACATTTATCTTAATTTTATTTAAATTTTTATTTTATAATATATATTTAATGGGGACTATTATTGGAAATTTATTAAAGTGGTAAGGGTTTAATTCACAATCTCATCACTAATCAGGATTGTCTCTATTGGGGGACTCTTTTTTTATATATCCATAAATTCTAAAAATGTTTTAATGAGTATTTTTATAACAGTAAAATTATTCATTAAATTATTTTTATCACTTTATACAATTTTAAATTCTTTCTATTGAAATATTTTTTTCTTTTCGTAATGAGTTTCTTTTTCACTATTAATGAATGTGAAAAGTTAAGGATTTTTTAACTTATATGACATGAATAGAATTTCCCCATTTAATAAATTTTAAAATATTTTAGGATTCCATTATAATTTTACACGTTTATTTTCCATAAAATTTTATTTCTATATATGTTCTATTTTTTGAAATATAAAAAATGATTTTCAAAATGAAATATTTTATTTTCCTCAAGAAATATTCCAGTAATTTCCTTCATGTATTATAAAATATATAAAAATACTTTGTTGAATATTATATTTGTGATTAAATATAATTATACGCTCCAAATTATTTCTCTATAGGTTTTATGATCACCTTTATTGGGGAATATATCGGTATTCTGTATGAATAGTTCTTCCGATACAAGATGTTATTTTTTTTTTGAAGGAATGTTGATTATGTCATATTTTCTATTCATATGAGTGATTAACTGGACATATTATGTAATGGGAGGGGACCTATATTGCCCATATATGCATCTATAGTTATCAATATACATACAAGAATATGTTTTTTAGAGGAATTAACCAATTATTTTTAAATTTATTTATATATGTCCATGGAAATGTATATAGATGGATTGATGAAGGAGTAAATATTATATTTAAGATGTCTATAATTATGCATTCCATATTTTGGAGATCAGTCATTAATTTCCATGTGATTACTTGAATTGTTATGGTATCCATGTATATTTTTCCAGCACATGTGTTTATTTTTGTGGAATTATTTGATCACCATTTAATCCGGTTATATTATCCATGCCTTAATAGCTTTCTTTGTATGTATACCTTTACAGTGAATCTAAGATGACCCTTTTTATGTTTTATTTTATCTAAGATATGTAGAATGGAATTTTTAATATCATTTATGTTGAAGTAATTGTCTTGTGCTATGTATTTTATATATCCAATGTAATATATTAATCCTTTTTATATGGTTCATCATTAGTATTTAGATATTTTGTCCTTCCATATGTGATTCCTTTGATTTAGAGACAATGTAATAAAATTAACACTACCTCTATGAAACTAGGTCTGGGGTCCTTACACTACAGATTTATAAAAAACATTTTGGTTTTCCCACACTTCCCCATGAACCCGATACAAGTTCAATAGATCCCATATGGTACATCATTATATTCATATATACAAAAAACATGAAGATATCTAGTCACTAGTTACACATCCTATTCTAATGTAATTTATTAAGGAACTACCCATCAGAAAAAATATATAATTCACTTTATGTTCTCTATGAAATGTCTTAATATAAATTCATGGAAACAATAACAACTCACATAAAATCCATTCTACAATTATCCATATGGAAAAACAAGGGTCCTTGAACCTTAGAGCTATGAAATATAAAGGCATTATAGTATAGTTATCTATGTATTTCACCTTCAATTATCACATGAAAACACCATGTTTCACCTAATAATTTCCTTTCCTAGGGAAACCAAAGGATTCATCTCAACCTAAGGACTAGCATTTGATTTAAAGGTCAAACCACATGATAAAGAAAATCGTAAGACACCACATAGGGATATGTCGTAGTCTAGACACCTGGTTTTCATTATGAACCACTATAGAAAACAATAACTCAAATAAATTATATAATTATTGGGACCACACTATATAAATTTGAATCATCAACTAATAGTTCCATATGTCTGGTACCATACGAGTAGAACATCAGTACATATGGTATATATATCTTAGACCATACACCCCTAATTTACTTACATCAAAACATGTAACTATATTTTCATTCAGGAAAGGACAACAACCCTATCACACTCACAATAATGTATGAGAATATAGAATTTACCATTATCTCATATAAAACCAATGGATACATAAACATCCATTATTTTTATACTACTACTACTACTGATCCATCTCTCACACCTAGAGCCACATCATAATTTTCTAAGGAGACATCACACATCTACCCATATAAACAACACATTTTTACCCAAAACAAAACCCCACTAGCTCAAATAGTTAAGGGTTTAACACTTCCCTCACAGTTATAATATGCGTATGCATCACATAAACCATCTATACTCACATTAGATAGAGTAACATGTCCATCACATTACAACATCACATGCCAAACTTATGGTTTCAAGGATCCACTACTAGTGAATCCTCTGAGCTAAACCGATAAACTACTTTTGAGGACATCCATTAATAATATGATATTAAACAAAAATCATTTATATTATTTCCACTCAGGCGAATCAGAATCAAAAGAATTCCCAGCATCCAAAAAATCACAACATACAATGTAAATAGAAGAATAATAAAAGTTACCTAAATAAATACCACAAATTTATAGTATTATGGTGATATAATTGCTTAAATGTTTTTGGATAATTGGGATTTTCATATTATCACCTTGAAAATTTTCATTTTAAACAAACAGTTTTACCAAAAAAAAGGAATTCTCATTCAGATGATTTAAATACAAAATCAACTTTTTTATGGGATAATGTTTTGAAAAAAAAATTATTATCACCAAAAATGGACACAATGGAATATAATACCCAATCAAAAATAACATTTAATTAAATTATATTTAAAATTAGAAACATTTTATTTAATTTTGATACTATTATATGAAGACAAAACATATTACAGGGTTCACCGCCTAAGAAATACCAAATACCTTTTAATTTATTCATTCCATTTCAAAATGATTCATTTAAAATTGTAATCATCACTTGAAATTTTATAATCAAATTATTAAAATATCCCTTTAAATATTCATAAATTACTTTATTCTAATGAAGTTTTGACTTTAATTTCACCTAAAAGGATAAAATTATAAAATAAAATTCATGTAAAAAATCAAAAAAAATACATATGACATATTTTAGGTAAAAGTAAATGTTTTCAAGACCTATATGTTTGTCACAGTCACACACATATTAAAATAACACAAATTTTTTGGATTTTTTCTAGGACCATGTGTCATAGATAGAGACACAATGTTCATAACATACAATCACTCTTTCTAGAAAAATGAAACCTCTTACACTATAGTTGGGTATGTTTGATCCCTTATTGAAATATTATGATGGTAGGTTTGAACCTCCTTACATGGATCCTTTCTTGTAGCTCAACACTGTGTTTAGGTATCCCTTAAATATTTGATTCACGTTCATGAAACTCTTTATAAAGTTCATCTAAATGTGGATACTAGATAATTACATTTCATTAATCTCTAGATGGAATGAACCTACAGTTAAATTAGATGCTATTATTGGCCATGTTTGAGAATTAGTAGACATTGGGTGTGTTGATAACTTATAAAGACTTCCCATTTAAATGTTTCATAAATATCATGTGTGAGGAATATTAATCAAGGGACCTAAGTAATTCATTATTGGTCTTGGGGATGTTGGAACTATCTTGGAATAATATTTGTGAATTCTTTTATCCCAGGAATATCAGGGTTATTGTATGGGGTAATGATTTTTGGATTAAGACAGTAATTTAATGTCATGTCGAGAAATGTGAGTCATGGGTTTAACATCTTGTGGGGATAGGTAGGTCATAGTTTTAACATCTAATGGTGATAAACATGTAATAAATTTAACATCCTCTAGGATAACATATGTCTCATTTTTAACTTCTTATAGGTATAGGTATTTCCTAGGTTTCACTTATTATTTGGATAGGTGGGTCATGAGTTTAAGGTCTTGTGGGTTAACATGGGTGAAAGTTTTAAGTTATTTTGGTGATAGTTGGTTCATATGTTTGAATTTTTTTTGATATTATTAGTTCATATGTTTAATTTTTTCTTAGGATAGATGTGTCCAAAGTTTAACATATTGTGGTGACATTTATGTGGCAAGTTTAATGCAATGTGGTGATAGGTAGGTCATAGGTTTAATGTCCTATTGGGATAGATATTTCATTGGTTTAACATCAATTATTTATAGGTAGGTCACATGTTAACATTTTATGGGGGCGGTTAGATCACATGATTAATGTCTTCGGGGAAGGTGGGTGAGGGAGAGAGTAACCCATAGGGGAGATGATCAAACTTCAAATATATAATATTCTGATAGGAAGACAAGAAAAATGGATAGAAATGTTGGTTTTTCTAGATTCAACAAGATGTGGGTATCTCAGGTATGTCAGGATGTCAATATGTTGGGATTGAACCTCATTGTGGAGTCCTAGGTATAGTCGTATGTCCAGACCGAAACTCATGGAAGTGGACTACTAGCCTTTTTTAGAGATCGAGATCAAAACCCACATAATTAGACACCATAGTTTAGGGTTTTATAATGGTACTGATCTATGCAGTTTAAAATCATGTTATAAGGATGATCTCATGGCATAAGGAACAATAGTATTGGATGGTGTGGGGATTATGAATTTAGGATGCCTGAAGTAGTAGTATCACCCAATGTTGGGCATAGAGGTGTCATCTTTTGATGATCATACATGGGGAATCCTATTTTTAGAACATAATATTGGAGGTTTGGGATAATCCCATGATATTCAATAATGGGTAATCATATTTTTACCACATATGGTAGGGGTAATGTTTTACATCTTGTGTTGAGGATGTTTCTAGGTAGTTAATGTTTTATAACTAGGATGTTGGGATAATTCTTTTTATGTCATGCTTGTTGAACATTTTATGGGCCTAAACCCAGGAAGACCATTTCTTTGTATGAGAGAGGTATATGAAACTAGGCCACCATACTAGTAAGGGTGGCTAGTCATATAAATTATTCCACCTTTTTGGATAATACATCTACTAAAAATAATCATATGGGTGGTTCATGGAATAAACACAACTATGTTGAAGTAGAAAATGGGTACCATGATGTTTGGTTCCTATTATCATTAACAATAGGCCTTTTGATTCCTATTATTATCTGAAAAAGGTGAGGACATGGTCTTGTACATTCATAAATAAATGTTTTTTTACACCCGGGTTGATGATATCATTCGCACAAATGTTTAGGTTGTAGATGAACTGGTTTTAGATGGGTATAACTTCCTTAGGCATTCAATATCATTAAGAGGGTGTTTCCTAAAAGGGTAAAACATGAAGAGGCATAATATATATGTTTTATGAGAGTATGGGGTTTGTGAAGGTTGAGGATCTTGTTAAGGTTGTGAGTTTCACGGAGGATATGGGTAACAAAAAGTTTTATATTTCTCCAAATATAGTGTCCCTACCTCATATTAATTTCTTTGTTCTCATGGGGTTGGTATGATGAAGGTTAGGTATCTCAAAAAACTCTAAGAGCTGCAATGGTTTTCCTTCTAACATAAAGGACATGTAACTTTGCAAAAGTAATCTTTAAAATGGTTTAAGGTTCTCAAGAAACCATGGGAGGATATTTTATGAAAGAGGTTCACCTTTAGGAATCCATCTCATCTTTTTCTAATTAAGTTATGAGTTTTGTGAATTCCAGAAGTTTATTAGATGTCCCCAGGACTTGTCCCCATAAAATTCAAATGTAGGGATGTATTTATAGGTACTACGATAGTTGGTAAGACCATTTTTTGAAATATTATTACTTATAGAAACATTTCTTGAATGTTTAAATAAGTTAAAGGAGTTCCATGAATGAACATATGATATACGGATGTTACAACCTCAAATTCCACGGCAGCCTAAAAATCTTCTCATGTTGATAGACATTCATAAAGTTTTCAATCTTCGTGAACATATACCATTAAGTGGTTGTAAAAAAAATTCCCTAGATTCACTTATAATTGATAATGAATTCCAAAACATAAACTATGGAAATTGTTTTCCAATGTCAAAAAATTCCCACCCACCTTAGAATATGGGATAAAGTAGGACATGTGGGTCAAAATCTATGGTGAAATCACAAAAAACTA
Organism: Viscum album; assembly: GCA_963277665.1. Lineage (NCBI taxonomy): Eukaryota > Viridiplantae > Streptophyta > Magnoliopsida > Santalales > Viscaceae > Viscum > Viscum album. Next base: position 1,979,208,645 of record OY728143.1, on the reverse strand, counting down.
GAGACCATTGATCCATATTCATGAAACTAATTATAATCCTATGACTATAAATGGTGATGGGGTCCCATGGGGGGGAATTCTTTATTTGTAAAGGTTATTCCATCACTCTATTTTCAAAAAAAATAAAGACTATTATTTTTTTTCTTTGATTTCAATCCTTATAGCTTGATAATTTTTTATTCATATATGAATATATCATTCATGACCACACCTCTAAAAATACTACCATATTTTCAAAACTAAACCTTTTTTATTCAACCTTCTTGAACCAGTTCCGAAAAACAATTATGTCTTGGAAGATGATTTTTGAATGTGTTGAAACCTTCTTTTATCGATGGAGGGAGATGGATGGAAACCACTTGATCCTGTAGAGAATTATGATGGAATTAGATCATTATGCACTTATATAATTTCTTATATATGTGAACTAAGAAAATCAATTCTCATATTCAATACTAATCGTGATGATCATGTTTACTATTTTGGAAGATCACCTAGGCCATAACAGTGTCATATAGTTTCCATGGGTCACTGTATGAAAGGCCATGCAGCACAAACTTCCCACAAGCAATAGAACCATGTGACCAAAATCAATTATAAAGTTCTAGTAATATATACTCCCCCAATATGATATTATTCTCATGTTGGGTTTAGTGGACCACCGTTGGGGCTTCACCAATGAGTTAGATATACTCTAGGGGATCAATTATATGGATGAGTGGATAGAGAAATACTAGTTATTCCAGTCATGTGATGTGTTTGTGGTTGAGAAGAATAGGGTGGGCCTATACAGATAAGTGTGGAATTCATTGTTCCAAAATACCATCAACTAAACATAATACGAGAGTTATTAGGATGGTTGTTAACATGGAATAACACATTCCACCATCACCACTGAGAGTTAGAGTCAACCTTTGGGATCTCTTTTAAATCATAAGAATACCTATCTAGAAGGAAATGTATGATGAGTTCCTTCCCAGAGAGGGTGTATTAAAACACCAAGAGAAGATACTGAACATACCAAGGGATCTACTAAATGTAGTATGGGGGAATTTCAGTACATGATATGGATGGAGTACAAACCATTCATGTAGTTTTTTGGTCGTTTTTAATGACCCTTTGATCAATATTATGAGGAGGTCATGCTAGTGGTCGAAAGAATCTCAGTGAGGCAAGGAACACTTGTACTAGATGAATTCGATGGAGATCTAGTGGAATATGCGTGGATATAGAATCAATTATACATCCCCCATAGTCAAAATTTCAGGATTCATTGTGGCTTTCATTTTTGGGTGGGTTCTCCTAGTCTGTGATGATCACATGGGGGAGTGGTCGAGCACCCTCATCATGGAGTAGGAACTAGATGTCGATAGAGTATCAACCTATATATAATGGTGATGGTGAAGATATATACTATCATATTCCACAACATCCATAGGAATTAACCCATTAGTGTGTGAAGTCCCTTATATTCCATAAACCTATAGGACTCCATATGTATGAAGGTGTATGAAAACCTGAATCCTATCCACCCACATGGCACCAACTTCTATCCATAAATGATCAACATCCCTTGGAGTCATCCTCTAATTTTTGATCCAGTTGTTTTTCTAGTGAGGATCAAGATAGAGGATCACTTCATATTCCACCCATTCAACCTTCAATGTGGGTTGTTATAGAAGAATAAAAGATAGTTTTAGAGAAATGGTCATACATCCAGGCCTCTAGAGGTGGTGTATTTTTGTTGAGGGTGGACTGAAATGTAATCTGTGAACCATAAAACCCATATAAGATTCCTAGTAAATTTTGTTTCCTTTAAAGGATTGAAAATATGATTTACGTGGGGATATTTCTTAAGAATCGTCCCTTAGTTCTATGAAAAAATGGACAATATTCACATGGGAATAAAACCAATGATAAATGAATGGTTGCCATCCAATTACATGTATATGCTCTTCCATGAATAAGTTCAAGTCCAGGAAATTGTGTATCCTGGGGAGTTTATGATGCATTAGGTCACTTAGACAAATGATTAGTAAGCGGTCCCATGGTGATGGGGTTGGGGGCATGTTGTATCATGTAGATCACAACAAGGAGGAAGGGTTGATGTGCCAACAAATATTGAATTGGTCATACCTATTTATAATAAATATTAAATACTATCACCTAGATCAAAACTCTTTAGAAAATGGATTTTCAGGGAATTTATGTCCTCTAAAATTATTATATGGGTGAATGTCCAGGCTTCGAGGAAGGTGCAACACCACCTAGATGTCCCTAGTGATGTTGTCTTCCCCAATTCCAAATAGATCAAGGGAATCTAAAGAAAAATATTATATATATATATATATATATATATTTTATATGTATTTATTATGTGTAGATAAATCTACCCAAGATAGGATTTTCTTGGGATAGATTTCATGCCCTATGAGATGAGGTAGTGTAATATATTACAGAGCTGTAATACCTATTCCACTTCTGTGGTGTTGTGCATCTCCTAATTAGTTGGGTGAAGGTTATGATGTGAATTATACACCCTCTGGATCATGTATGGATAATCCAACTTCATAAGTGACCAGAAATGAAAGTTTTATTCCAATGGATTCCCTGGGGAGGTATTCCTACCTAGCCTACCCTAAAGAGCAAGATCCTTCTATCGATAATGTGAATATTATAGTTTTGTGTGCCGTGACTAACTCTTAAACATATGGGATTTTTGTGAATCTCCATTTTTTTATTTCACATGATTTATTAATAACCATGGAATGGGAGGTTTTTTATGAACCTCTAGTGTACCATGATAATGACCCAATTCTTTATGGGGTAGGCATAAAAGCATTTCCCGACATTATGCTCATAGGTGACTGATCATCTATTTTTTAGGTGGAACCTGTGGGAGGGGTGGGAGGGATATAGATATACCTCACTAATTTTATGATCTAAATTTACAACTCATTCAAGTATTGTCCACTTTCAATGCCTTTTTTATCTCCCATGGGTTATAGTGAGAAAACATTAAAAATTTATGGTAGTGGAAGCTATGTTATGGGCTCAGCCACAACTGATAATGCTTGATCTGGATAGGGATGTGGCTAAGGCGATGATAGACTATGATTCATCCTCTATGGGGGGTTTCTGAGGTTTCTCTGTTAGTGTTTGTGGTTTTGGATTTCAATGTAGTTCCTTCTCTTATAGAAGTAGTATAGAAGATGTTGGTTGAAACTATATCAGTGAGAGAGGTCGCTGAGGGGGCTATAATATCTGAGCATTTCCCATAGATTCCAAATATTTAATGATGGAATCTATGGAGGAAAATTAAGATGTGGTAAATTTCTAAATAGATGTGAATCATATCCCATCTTATAAAATCTGCATGGAATACCACATGGTATATTTTTTTGGAAACCTTTCTCAAATATGAGATTGTTCATTCTGAAGATTTCAAGGACTCATACTCTAACATAGATGAGGAAAACCAGATATTTTGATACAAATAATGGGTGAGTTTTTAGAAATTCATTACCCACATTCCAGGGGTTGATCAGACAAGATATATGGCATCCCTACCCTATTGGCTCATGAGCAGAGGAAGTTGTGGTGGATACTCTCATGTCCTTCATTATCTAGCCCAAAACATTTTTTCAAATGAGTATAGGGAGAGTGATAGTAGATAAATTTCCCCTTGTATGAGGATAACTATGATAGAACCAAGGTTATTCGAGTATAGGGGGGGATCTCTCTCTATTGCAGGAGCAGGCACAACAATATGAAGTCATCATCAACTCTGAAGAAAGGACTATCAATAAATTGAGGGTGTAATTAGTGGATACTAAGGCTTGATTCATTAGGGAAACATATATGGTGTCTAATTACCAAGACATGTTAGAGAGAGTTTTATTTTGGGATTATGAATTTCACCATGAAACTGATGTGGAAGAGACTAGGGTAGTCCAGAAGTAGTGGAACCTAAAGGATACAAAAAATGGGGTCCAATATAAATAAATTCTAGACCATACGCAAACATCATGGGGGTTTACTTTTATTATAACAAAGGAAATGATCCAACATTTGGATAACCCTACCCATATATTTGATGATTTTTGTTTGGATCCTCCACCTGTGCACATTCTCTTTCTATATATTGGTCACATTTATGAGTAAAAAAATAAATCCATAAGCCTATGTGAGTCATGTTTGGTGTACGAATCAAGAAAGAAAAATGAGATTACTCAATTACATGAGAGTACAACACATAAGTTGAACACTAGGGTTCCATTATTCTTATTCACCACAAAAGAATAACATAACCTAAAATGATTTGGTTGTAGATTTATACTCTCTATACAACTGATTTTCTTTCTCAAGGGTCATAGGTTTATGAATGGTGTAACAAATGGAGTATTTAATTCTAACCCATTGAAAGCGATGGATAAAGTGTGTGAATCATTGTTCATAGTATTTGTAACATATGGTGATTGGATGGATGATATAGGATGGTTGTTGAGAATCATAAAGACTTAGATCAATCAATTATTCCATTAACGATGGGGATAAACAAATTACAGTCGACCATCGACAATGTTTGTAACATGTGACCAACCAAATGTCATCAAAATTATTTTCTGAGCATCTTCCCATAACTATAACTGAGATAGTGTGGACAACAATCATTAATGTTAGGGGGGCCCTTCCAACATGGAAGATAATGAAGATATAATTAATGGAAGTAATGAAGTGTGGGGATGAAATGGGGGGTGATAGAATGGATTTATTGTCTCTAGAGACTATGACACCATGTTTTTAAGCACATAGGGTGAGCATATTGTTCTTAGTGAAGGCTAGAATCTTCATCCAAGGGGATAATCATGTTGGATTCCATGAGACTACCAAGGAACTGAAACGGTGTGGTAGGTGACCAACATTGAATACAAAAGGGGGTTCTTAGTCGAGATCCTGAGACACTTTGTAGTTTTACATTGTGCAATGAGTATTGAGTGTATGCAGTTGAACATATTGTGGAATGGATGTTGAACCTACAACTTAATGTCATATAGTGAGGACATGATTGATATACTGTAAATGATATAGAGATTTGGAAATGGGGGAAAGATGTGTTCTTGTTATTTCTATGCCTGAGAGTAGGAAATGAAACCCTCTATGAAGTGAGAGACAATGAGACCCAGTATCACAAGAAACAAACCTGATAGGGGGAATTGAAGATAAATCATAGATAGGGGGTCTATGTTATAGTAAATATCCCACTAAATGTACAATAAATCCACATATAGTTCTGGAAAATGTCTTGGTAAGATACTAATTTGAGAAAGTGGGAAAGGGATTCTCATGTGAGGGCTTGAGACACATTGCATTTTTTTAGTTCATGAAACTAGATGAAGGTGTTTCATTTAAACATCTTATGGTAAGGATGTTTAACACATATTTTAATTTAATATGGTGAGTAAATTATTTATTAATTTCAAGGTTATATATATTAAACCATGTTTCTATATAGATTAATGTCTTATGCATGATACATGTGTAGTAAAATTTAGTTTATTATGACAAAGACATACAAACTGAAATGAATGGTTAAAGGAGTTATGAATTGGAACTAACTTTTTTCTGAACCAATGAGGCTAGTAAAAAACCCCATTTTACTTGTAGGACTCACTATTGGTCCTAATATATTCTTAGGTTTTCATTTATTCCCTAATTTATCCCATGTTGCGAGAGTGACATGGAATGTGGGAGTGTGACATTTTCTCGTGCTTCCCCTATGGGTTTCAACCAGATAGATGTACATTCCTCTTTCATTGGTTAGTGTATGTTCATCCTGGTATGACAAGGTTTTCTATTTTATGTTCATATATTAAAGACAAAGAGGTGGTAAGGAAGTAAAATCAGGGCTTCTGACTATTTTCTCATGAGGGGGTGGTCTTGACAGACATGAAAATATTTTCAACCATGTTTGAAAAATAGTTCCTAAAACCACACCAATAGTTTGTGGGGTGTATGGATTCCAGATCAACCTTTGAACATATTTGGAACACAATAGATTTCAAATATCATCGATGATCATTCAAGTTTTCTACCTAAAATGGTAGGTAAACCAATGTGGAAAGGGACTCTTACTATTAAAAGGGAATGTTTAGATCAGGATGATGAAGAGGATCTAAATAATAAGAAGAATAGTGTGAAAGTGGAAATGGGTAATGTCCAGGGGAAGTAAAAAAACATTGGTATTTATTTGGATATGTTCTCAAATATTCCAGATTAGAATATTTTCAAGAAATGATTGATCTGGACTCTGCGGGGAAAGACTGCAAAAAGGGTCAATGGGGGTGGGTGGGCCCATGGTGTTATAATAGATTTCCTCTAAATATTTTATGGGGATGAGAATAAAGAAACATGGTGTTCTAGATATTGGTGTGTTATGTGACCAATGCTGAAATAGGGATGATTCTATCCTCTCAAGTGAATATGTAAGTTATCACACAGTCTCACATCATAAAATCAAAATATAAAAAAAAATCATTTTTAATATTTTGGTAAGGATTTTGGACACATATTTCATAGTCATATGGTGAGGTAATATCTTTTACACCCAATTTATATGAGAAATGTCTCAGGAAATTTTTTTGGTACCACAACTATTCGTACAAGACAACCAAAATTTATTCCACATGGAATCCCATGTCCATTTTCTAGATAATGGTGACAAGTTAACATCATACTCTAAGATATTGTGTGACTATACTACACATTTTTTTCTCGTCCTTCCTCTTTATAGGTCATGAGGGCCATGTGATATTATAATGGGTTTAGGATGATTGGGTTTTACACTTGATTAAGAGTTATGTGGATGTTTTTATCACCATGGGTATTTGGTCATGAAGGGATTAATGCCGAATATGACATCACTTTGGGAGAATAAATCTAAGGTATAGACCAAATAAAAAATTTATACAATTCACTATGTATCCCATGTGTAGTGATTAAAAAAATGTAGTTCTATAGAATAACAATGTATCCCACAAACAAAATGCCTCATGATAAATACCCTCTATTGCAAGGAACCACTACATGATGCATTTTCAAATCATGGTATAAAGATGTGAAGTATTCTCATGATTATTGCATGGGTAATATTATTCCTACAACACGGGGCAATGATTGCGATTAATGTTTCATTTTGGAGATTTTATCTTTTAGAATATATTTTTTTATATGAGGCACACCATTTTTTCTATACTGTTTAATTTGATGTGATTAGGACAATTGGTCATGGCCATCCAACATTTTTCATATAAGGCATCCTCTTTTTGTCACATAGGGCATAGATCTAGTTTAATTTCATGTGATCTAGATTCTATTATTTATAGTTTGAACCCACACATCTCATATCATGGTATAAATGCTAGTTTAATGTTTGACCAATAAGTTTATCCATAGTACCACTTGAGGAACTAGGTGCTTGATGGAGGTGTATTATGATCCCCTCCCTAAGAGTAAAATGAGTATAAACCATTGGAATAGATCTTATTAATAATGTAAGTCCCTTAATATGGTGTCTCATGTTTCAAAGGCTTATTCATTGGTTTTATTAGTGTATTGGGAGCCAATACCATGTCAACATAAAGAAAATATTAGTGGTATATTTTTTAGAACAATCATTCTTCTTAGTTCTGGTTCCTCTCAATGTTATGTAGTGCCTATAGGTTATTTTCATTTAGTGATTCCAACATAGATAAACCAACTTATGCTACCCAATTTTGTGTTTTATGGTCATAAATATCTATTAGAAGAAAGGGTTACTAGACAAATTTCAAAAAACAACCTTTGTTTTATAAAAAATGTAGTATGGGGTTTCCTTGGTAGAATTTCATGTTTTCTTCTGATATTCACATAAGGAATTAAAAAGTTTCTCTAGAATCCTCTTTTTATTTTGTCCTAATTTCTTATGTATGATGTTGGAGAGGGTTTTTATGAATTTCCCAATCTTCCCATTCAAATTTTTGTGGTAACAAAAAGTGTTATTGGATTAGATTTTGTTTTTGGGATACACTTTATTAATCCGACAGCCTATAAGACTGTTTTGTTTTTTGAGTGAATAGTGTGAGACACACAAACCAATGAATGATGTGGTAGTTCATAAACTTGATCACAAACCTGATTTTGACTATTTTAGTGGAACCACTTCTACCCATTTTGATAAGAAGTTTGTTATGCTCAAAAGTAATCTTCATTTATGACATATCACTGGTTAGTAGGGATAAAATATTTCAATAACCCAAACATTAAAGGGATATAAATATTTGGTGTTTTGGAGAAGTTGGGTTGGTTTATGAAAATAAATTATGGATCTAGCATGAATGTCATGCCTTGGAAATATCAATGTCATCGTGAAACATAGCAGGCTAGAAGAGACCCAACCATTGAATTTGATAGGAGTTCTCTAATACTTATTGATCATATCTATATGATACATAATTAACCTATGGAATGAAATCAGATATCTCTATACCTTTATGAAATTAATAATAACACAATAAAAAGTGCACTTCTATTGATTTTTCACAAGGTGAGATCCACTCTAGAGGGTGAACTTTGTAGCACACTAGATGATTTTCTAAAATTTGGCTCAAACTAATGGGATAATTCCATAATAAATATTCTAAATTATGGAAACAATCCAATTATTTGTCTCCTATATTTCAGGGAAATTCTAGGACCTTATTAGCTGCTAGATTATTTTCTTATTGATCATCACCTTCAGAAGTGGCAAGCTAAATGAATATAAAATGTGCCACTTGAATGACTAAATCCTTCTAGTAAGGATCTTCAACTTACATAGCTACAATGTTAAAGAATAGTCTATTATATTAATGGGTCTACGAATATGATATTACATTGATATGGAAGGGATATGGGCCATTAGATAACAATTTGGTTATAGTTGGGAAAGATGTTCTCATTTTCTGAAAAATTAGTTTCCATTAATCATCTTGATGACCAGTTTAATGTCTCCATTCACATGAATTCTTGTAACATCAATCTAAAGGTCCAACTAGAGACTATTAATAATATCCTAACATTTATATACATTTTTAGTGCATACTTATTACCAAATAAAAGATTCTAGAATGACATTATATGTAGGATTGGTGATGATAATCCTCATGCCAAACCAACTATGTTTAGGGTCATTCATCCTTCTATTAGTTTGTCTCTTGGAAGAACCATCTATGTGCACCATCCAAAAAGGGAAATTATGGTCCATGAATAACATGGATTCATCTATGAAATATACATTTTGGGGTTTCTCTTAAGAGGTAAGGTGTATAGCCAAAAAATATGTCAGTGGTATAGATTTAGTGAATTTTTTGGGATCAAACTCGATGTTGAACTATTATAATATTTTGACCCAATATTCTAGAAAACCTGTCAACATAGGGTGGTTCAAGATATAATTTATTGAGTTGACCCAGAGCACCAGTTGTATGTATTGGTGGTTCATGCAATGCCACAACTTTTATATTACAAAGACCAATGGAGGAAACTCTTTTTGATGGGGTAGTATATAGTCTCTGTATGAAGTATAATGTAGATGATATTATATAGACTATACTCCTTACCCTCAATATTATTCTAGGATATAAGGGGGGGATAAGACTCCATTTTGGGGTGATCACTTAAATGACTATTGAATTTCCTAGGAGATATGGAATCTTGACAAGAGGTCATATTGGTTAAATATTAATGTTCACAATGTATCCTAGAAGTCCTCATCCCACTAGTTAGTGGAACCTTTCTTCATGAGCCTCAAAATGGATTACATGTATTGGCTAGATTTTCTGTAAAGTGGATAGTACATACTAAGTGGCCTTGGATTCCTCACAAATCATGGAGGATTCATGGAAGCGGAATTTTCATGATATCCTTGATCTTTAGAAGATAAATCTTGTTAAATATAATTGGGAAAATAAATGGATATATTTTCAATATGTAACTTAAAAAACCCACATTGTGGTGATCGTATTAAAAGAACAGTAGTGAAGGTAGTTAAATACATTCCAGTGGTGTTCTGGATTTCCCTAGAATTATCGATACATGACCACCAAATAATACACATAACACACTACCAACATCCAAAAGAGATTATTTACAATATGGTGCATAGAAAACTGGTATGTATCCCAAATTCTAATTAACCCAAAATCCATCACCCAAGAGTAGAGATTTTTGTGGTGTTCCTTGAAGGCAGTATATTCCTCAACCTCAAGAACTATCAAGATATATTTAAAACTAGAATATCCTTCCATGATAGATAGGGACTAGAAACCATACATATTATCGATCAGATAATATTCCACGTGAAGGGTAAATTCATCCTTAAGAAAATAGATGTTTATCTCTCAGAATTCAATGTATAACCTAGTCTAGCCATTATTATTCCTTGTTGAGACATAGTTGGACAACTAATTGGTGTACTAGAAAACTTTGATGAATTTAACCATAATAATCTGGTCCATTTATACATCGACCATATCACCATGGGAATGGTAAATCTTTCAAGGACTCTATTTGAACCCATGATGAACTATAGGGAGGCCTAGGTAATGGATGGAAACCTAGGGATCAGTCTATGGGACTTCATTATAGTTTCATGGAAACATATCTTAGTGATGTATTAGGAAAGTAACATAATCATGTTATTACTTTAATGACATGGTTGTTCTTATCAGTTCTAGACTCATATATTATTTAGTGAAATTATTTACCTAATTAAACTGATTAACTAAGGAATAGACACCCTTTATGAAGGTTTGAGTTCCTTCTTCTAAAATTACAAAACATTCAGGAATGCCATTGTTCTGTGGCCATAGGTAAAACCTTTTGAAACATTATAGAGTTAGGGTTTTTAGTATTGGTTGGGCTAATCCAGTGTAAGATTATGAGATAATATATGATCACCAATTATTATAAGAGACTATTAAACAAATTCCCATGTAATTATGTGAAAATTTATAAAATAAAATTATCTTTGTCGTTGAAATAAATTTCCTATTCTGGTTTTTGAAAATAAATTCACTTAATGTTTTTATTAAATCCTGTTAGATTTAAAATATCTTTATGAATCATAAACAGTGATTCTATAGTCTTTTGATAGTGATCATACAATTAGTATAAATATTGGGTTTTTATAAATACAATTGGTGTAGACGAAGTATTGGGTGGCTTCAACTGGTATGATAGAACCCTAAAAAGTCCATTTACCAGATCTTCTAAGGGAGACTGAATCATTTGGATTTCCCTTTGACCTATCCCATGTTTATATCTAATAACTAAATCATGACAAAAAAGCATTATAGGAAATGTTTAATCTCATTTAGATAGTGACACAAGCCTTGTACATCGAACCCCAAATGAAAATCTCACCATTAAACACCTTATTATCAAGGGTTTTTACATTTTAATAAAGAGATATGTATCATGAAAATAATAATAAGAATTTTTAAATTTTATATAACAACAGTTATAATTAATTCATCTTGATAATACTTTATAAATGAAATTTATTTTAAAATAATAAAACATAAATTGTATATTATTATTATCAAATTTCAATTTAGACATTAATTTTTGATGAATTCATGAGTTTTAAAAGTAATTTATATTTTAATAAAATAATAAAATTAAATAATTTAAATTAAATACAAATGATAATATAATCTGTATGAAGTAAAATGTCATTTTTATAAGGGTTAGAAAATAGTAAGTGTAAAAAAAATCTAAAATTTCTCCATAAAGGTTCATTATTACATTAAATAGAAAAATTTACATATTTAGAAAATTATTTTTATTAAATAAATTTTATTTTTTGATTCATCACATCAAATTTTACTAATGGTTAATTTTTCATAAAATTCCAAGGTAATAAAACTTTTTGGTAAAAAATAGATATTGTATTAATATATAGTGTAATGACCCAAAATAGATCTAAAAAAACTATTACTAATACCCACAACTAAAATTTTGTTTACCCTTTAAAATAAAGTGATTTCAAGGTCATTTTATTAAATTTATAAATCCCTTATGAATACATCAAAACCAATATTATATTTTTAAGGTTTTAAAATCATTTCTTTATGAACATGACTCACTTCCACGCCACTAAGGGTAAATTTTTATTGATTTGGGGCCTTGATTTTATAAAATAATGAATGAAATCCTCTATTTTAGATACCATTAGTGAAAAATGTGTTGCTTTTTTGTTTTTATTATTTTATTGTATAACATCCAAACTCTATGTTTCTCAAAAAATACATAAATTTCATCTTTTTCCTACATAAACCCACTAAATATCCCATTTATATTAACTAAAAAAACCATGAATCATTTCCTTACTCTACCCATACCACTCTATAGTCCTCCAATGGTTCCCCCGCGATCTTAAGAAGCTCCTCCCAAGGTTTTGGAATCACTCTCTTAAAGTAGGGGACCTCTCCATTTTTCTTTCGATTCAAGCACCTTATTTTTATTTATCTTATTGTAATCTCAATGAAATATATTTTTCAAGCTCTATAAAGATACATATAATAATTAAACAATGTCATAATAGTGTGATATCATTAATATATTCTCATTATATCAGTTACCTAAGCCGTTACAAAATCAAACTGTAGTATTGAAGCCTTAATTTCCCCTCTTTATTCAAGTACCTTATTTTTGTAATGATTTTTTTATTCTAATTCTAATTAATGGGATATGATTCTCCAAATTAATGTTATTTCCCTTATACTTACCAAGTGACTAGTTACCATTTTCACACATGTTAATCCCTCCCTTGATTTGTTATGTAACCCAGTTAAGATGCTAAAATTATCCTATGATTTTTCATGCCATGTTTTCGTCCATGCCCCATACTTTTCATATTCCTATTAATACCAAAATTTAACTATTAAATTATGTTATTATATATCCATCATATTTTTCTTTTTTCACTTCCAAGTGAGGAGACACCAAATTCTCTCTAATTGAACAATTTTATGTATCTTCATGTACTTCTATTACAATACTGAAATTTTAGTGCAAATTTACATGAAGAAAATTTGTGAAGTGTATACCCATACCCATTTAAAATCGAGATTATTCACCTAGTTATACCACTACTACAACTTGGCCCTTTATCAGCACTAAAAACTAGCATTAACAGCTCTAGAAAAGCGCTGTTAATACTGGCGTAGATAAAGGGGCGTCCCCTTTATGAGCGCTCTGAAAAGAGATGATATAGGCGACCTTTCTCAGCGCTAAAAAAATTGCTGATAAAGGACCCCCTTTATCAGTGCTTTTTTTAACGCTTATAAAGGTCTCCTATATCAGCGCTTTTCAGAGCGCTGATAAAGGGGGTCATATATCATCGCTCTTCTAGCACTGTTAAAGGTGTCCTTTATCAGCGCTAAAAAAAGTTCTGATAAAGGCACCATCGCCTGCACCTACAAAACAGAACCTGCACACCTGCACACCTGCACAAACTAGAATACTTGCACAAAGTAGCACATGCACACTTGCACAAAATAGCACCCGCACACAATATTTTGACAGACAATGGTATATACAATTACTTAACATCATGAATACAAAAAAAACTTCTATATACATTTCAAACATTGTTTTACATGGTTACAATTACAATTATTCAACAATAGTTATAAACATTCATGTTTCATCCTTTGACATCCGTGATCCGCTCTCAAAAATTGTCGTCCATGGTATTTTTTGCCGAACAAAGCATCCAAAATCAAGGAAACAAATTCAACTATATAAGAAAACAAATATTATGATAGTAATTCAATAATGAAATAAATTAAAATAGTAATATGAAAGAATACATTAATATGGAAATGTGAAACTAAAATATGAAATTTTAAACTCAAATTTTTTTATTCTGATAACAATGAAAGGGAATAATGTAAAATTAATATGTTTTTAGATAATTTATCTCATTTAATAAATACTGATTCTTTATCTAATGAAAAGATTTACCGGTCACACTGTGCGTTAGATTAAGGTGCGGTCGATTCATACACGTTACAAATGACTCGTGGATTGTTGTCCTAAAGTTTCAAAACAATCCAAACGTGTTTTCTCGGTATTTCGTACGTCAGTAGTGTTGTTTTCTAATGTTTATGTCATTTTGAAACTAATATCATAAAATTTTAGCCATACCGGTCACACCGTGCATCGGATTGAGGTGTGGTCGATTCGTACATGTCACAAATGACTCATGGATCGTTTTCCAAAAGTATCAAAACAATCCGAACGTGTTTGATTGGTATTCCGTATGTCAGTAGTGTTGTTTTCTAAATTTTATCTCAATTTGAAACTGATATTAGACACTTTTAGCCATACCGGTCACACAATGCGTCAGATTGAGGTGCGGTCGATTCTTACATGTCACAAATGACTCATCAATCATTGTTCTATAGTATCAAAACAATCCAAACACATTTTCTCGGTATTTCATATGTCAGTAGTATTGTTTTCTAAAGTTTATCTCAATTTGAAATTCATATTACACACTTTTCACCATACTGGTCACACCGTGCATCGGATTGTGGTGCGGTCAATTCTTACACGTCACAAATGACTCATGGGTCGTTTTCATAAAGTATCAAAACAATCCGAACGTGTTTGCTCAGTTTTCTGTATGTCACTTGTGTTGTTTTCTAAAGTTATGTCAATTTCAAACTGATATCAGACACTATTAGCCATTCCAGTCACACCGTGCGTCGGATTGAGGTGAGGACGATTCGTACACGTCACCAATGACTAATGGATCATTTTCCTAAAATATCAAAACAATCCGAATGCGTTTTCTTGGTATTCCGTATGTCACTTGTGTTGTTTTCTAAAGTTATGTCAATTTAAAACTGATATCATACACTATTAGCCATGTCGGTCACACCGTGCGTCGGATTGTGGTGAGGTCGATTCGTACACGTCACAAATGATTCATGGATCATTTTCCTAAAGTATCAAAACAATCCAAACGTGTTTTCTTGGTTTTTAGTATGTCACTTTTGTTGTTTTCTAAAGTTATGTAAATTTCAAACTGATATCAGTCACTATTAGCCATGCCGGTCACAACTTGTGTCGGATTGAGGTGTGGTCGATTCGTACACATCAAAAATGTTTA
Organism: Viscum album; assembly: GCA_963277665.1. Taxonomy (NCBI): domain Eukaryota; kingdom Viridiplantae; phylum Streptophyta; class Magnoliopsida; order Santalales; family Viscaceae; genus Viscum; species Viscum album. Next base: position 1,979,193,443 of record OY728143.1, on the reverse strand, counting down.
ATGGATCTTTCTCCTAAAGTATCAAAACAATCCGAACACGTTTGCTCGGTATTCCGTATGTCACTTATGTTGTTTTCTAAAGTTATGTCAATTTCAAACTGATATCAGACACTATTAGCCATTCCAGTCACACCGTGCGTCGGATTGAATTATGGTCAATTCTTACATGTTACAAATGACTCATGGATCATTGTCCTAAAGTATCAAAACAATCCGAACGCGTTTTCTCGGTATTCCGTATGTCTGTAGTATTGCTTTCTAATGATTATCTCAATTTGAAACTCATATCAGACACTTTTAGCCATACCGGTCACACCGTGCGTCAGATTGAGGTTTGGTCGATTCATAAATGTCACAAATGACTCATGGATCGTTTTACTAAATTATGAAAACAATCCGAATGTGTTTTCTCTGTTTGTCGTATGTCACTTGTGTTTTTTTCTAAAGTTATGTCAATTTCAAAATGATATCAGACACTATTATCCATGTTGGTCACACCGTGCGTTGGATTGAGGTGTGGTCGATTTGTAAACGTCAAAAATGACTAATGGATCGTTTTTCTAAAGTATCAAAACAATCCGACCGCGTTTTATTGATATTCCGTAAGTCACTTGTGTTGTTTTCTAAAGTTATGTCAATTTTAAACTGATATCAGGAACTATTAGCCATGACGGTCACACCGTGCGTCGGATTGAGGTGAGGTTGATTTTTACACGTCACAAATGACTCATAGATCATTTTCCTAAAGTATCAAAACAATCTGATCGCGTTTTCTCTGTATTCCTTATGTCAGTAGTGTTGTTTTCTAAAGTTTACCTCAATTGGAAACTGATATCAGACACGTTTATCCATACTGGTCACATCGTGCATCGTATTGAGGTGAGGTCGATTCGTACATGTCACAAATGACTCGTGGATCATTTTCCTAAAGTATCAAAACAATCCGAATGTGTTTTCTCAATATTCCATATGTATGTAGTGTTGTTTTCTAAAGTTATGTCAATTTCAAACTGAGTAGTATGAATTCATTAATCTAAGGATATGAAACATAAGAAAGGGAGATCATAGATGCTCAATAAGTGTAAAAGGAGATATAAATGACCATATAAAGATAACATAATTATTAGTAATTCACCTTTATTGTCCTATTTGTTTACATTCTTCCATCAGTTACGCTGGCCATTCGTTTCTAAACACATTTATATCATCTTTTGAATATGAGTTTTTGAGAAAGTCATAGTAGTACTGAAAAAATATAAACACACAAAGGATTAAGAATTATTTTAAATGAAGTAGTAATTTTTTTTAAAAATACCTCTTCAGGGATGATAGTTTTTTCATTAATTATGATCTCTTTCATAAATTTACAAACATAATAACCGCAGTCCTTGTTGTTTGTTTGTTTCGGACACTACAGAAACATAGATAAAAATAAGTAATTTGTTTTCATGTGTATTTGGATAGTGAAATATAATTATATATACCCAGATACTTCTCCATTTGTAGATCTTGTGGGCATTGTCGTCTTTATTCCCTGGATTCATTCCATCCTTTAGACGATATTCATACACTGTCTTATCATAACAAAATCCTCATTAAAAGATAATATAAATTATATAACTAGATATTTAGTTCTAAAATGTTGGATCTAGTTATTACAAATTGACAATCGCCATCATGTGTGGTCAGTTTGTTGGATATCCATGAAGTGAATCCTGAAAATAAATCTTTGGAGTATCCAAATTGACTACAATGAGCATCCAATGATCCCTAATAACACAAAAATGAATAAGTACTGATAGAAATGAAAATATAATTGATATGATTAAAATGTAGAGTTTTACCCCTATAACGTTGGTATTAAAAAGAGCATGTCAGTCATATTTCTACTTTGAAATCGTCTAAGTAGATTTGACATTAATTCAGCCTAAAAATCAGAATCTATTTCTTCTCGTTCTGTAGTAATGGTGTGAGGACTAACTAGTCCAAATTTGTATTCATGGGAAAATCCCTTCAATTGTTTTTCATATATACTCCTATGAAAAATATGAGATGTATTTAGCCATAATTATCAATGTATATCAGCTTCTATAAAATCAAATCATGAAAACATACCTCATGTATACATTTATAACTGAGGCGCCTAGCCAGTCGTATGTGATGATCTCAGAAATAGAGTCTACACTAACTAAATCTAATGTTTCCTCTCCATATATATCTTTTTCAAAAAAAAAATTGTGACTCTTTCCGCCTATCATTTTCATATCCACATGAGCTTGAAATGATATTAAATGTGGATATAGAACGGGCGGTGTAAACGCGCTCTCAGTAGATTGTTTTGATCAGTTGGATGATCCTTTGGAGCCGCTCTTTCATTTTACCTCCTCCATTTTGTCCTTCTGTAATAAAATTCATTAGTTCGGCCATTTTTTAATTTAATGTTAAAGTTTATTTGTGAAAAATTAATTGGAAATGAATACCTCCTGGTCGACATGTTTTTTTTACAAGATTCGACGGCCATGCAACGAATGTTCCAACAGTTTTTTCCATCGTATGAATGTCGTCATCATCATTTGGCATGGGTAGCTCGGCACTCGGCTCATGAGCTATATTAATCGACACTTTGACATGACCGGTTGGAAGTGGTATGGAGTGTATCATTTCATTATACATATTGAACATCGTATCCCACGCTACAAGGAGATGGGTGGGAGTTGACAGATATAAATCACAGTCATTTTCACCCTATAGAATATCATTACATTAAAGGTATCAGTGTCTATGTGATTCACATTTCATAGAAACAAATATTAGAACATTGATTACCTCAGTTAAGTCTGGTCTTTGAGGGGAATGGCTCGCCTCAAAGATGGTGGGGGTGGGGTGGGATCTTCTCGTGCGGGTTGTTCTTGAATTGTTTGTTCTCTTCGCCTCTCCTCTATCAAACTTGCTAGCATCTCTCCCTGACATTGGAATTTTTCTTCAAGAGTAGCTACTCCATCTCTCATTACTTGTAATTATTTAGTTTTTTCATCCTCTTTTTTTCTGAAAATATTCCCGGGGTGACACCCCAAAACCCACACCTCTGACGCAGCCATATTGTTATGGCTGTTTCAAGGCCTCTTAAAGTATGTCTGCATCTGGTGCGGGTGTTGTTGATTCATGTGACTATGTCCAATATAAAATATGGAAAAATAAGTAATCATCGTTATGTAATAGTTATTTAAACAAGTTAATATTATGTCATACTTACACATGTTTCCCACACTTTTTGTGTGTTTTCATCTACTAGTTTCCCCTATTTATTAACACGAGCCTCCTTCCATAGCACATGGAATGAAATGGAAGTGGCTTGGGATTTTGCTTCATCAATCTGCATATAAACAGAGAAACATGGTTACAGTGTTTTTTTATGTCACATAAAGTTGTTACAGTACTTTTAAAATACGCACCAATTGTTTTTCAATTGAAGCGTACCCCAGCCTTGCTTTACGGTAGGGGTACGCTAGTTTTTATGCCTGTTCTTTATTTCACATAAACAGGAGGAGGAGGAGGCCGTGGTGGAGGAGCCGCGGTGGAGAGGAGGCAGCAGAGTAGGCGGAGGAGGAGGAGGAGGAGGAGGAGGATCCGGTGGAGGAGGAGGAGGACGAGGCAGCGGTGGAGGTGGAGGAGGAGGAGGAGAAGGCGCAGAGGAAGAGGAGGAGGAGGCGGCCGGAGCAGGAGGAGGCGGCAGCCGGAGGAGGAGGAGAAGGAGAAGGAGGTAGCGGCCGCGGCCGCGGCGGAGGAGGAGGAGAAGGAGGCGGCGATAGCACCAGCAGTGGCGCAGAGGAGGCAGTGGCGCAGAGGAGGGCTTCCGCGAAAGCTTAACAGGGTGCGGGGAGGAAGAAGAGGACCCGGTGGATTTTATAAATCCCGCGTGGACCTTTATCAGCGCTAGTAAAAAGTGCTGATAAAGGGCGTATTTATCAGCGCTAAAATGAAAAGCACTAAAAAATACCACCTTTATCAGTTCTTTTTTAGCGCTGATAAAGGTCGGACTTTATCAGTGCTTTTGTAGCACTGATAAAGAGTGAATTTATCAATGCTTTTTATTTTAGCGCTGATAAAGGCACTCTTTATCAGCACTTTTGTAGAGCTGATAAATACGTAGTTTATCAGCGCTGATAAATGTATCAATTTAAGAGTTTCTTTATATTATTATTTATTTATTTAAATCTAAATATATATATCTATATTTACACTTATAAAATTATTTTAAAGGTATATTTATATATATATATCATTGAAAATATAATAAAACATATTTTCTTTTAAAATATAATTTAATTTTAATTATAAGTGTACATTTTTTATAACATATATATTATATGGTTAACATAATGAATTATAATCTATAAATGAACATTATTAAATATGCACATATGTTTACGCATGTATGATATATTCATTGGAAAACGCATGTATATACATGCATGTATCATATTCATTGACCCCAATTCATTGGAAAACACATATATATATTCAATAATTTCAATTATAGTACGTATATATTAGAACGCATTATATATTTATAAATAAAAAAATACATTAAATATAAATAAATATAATAAATATATATTAAATATAATGAATTGATAAATCTAATAAATATAATGAATTAATAAATCTAATAAATTAATATATAATGAATTAATAAGTCTAACAAATATATAATGAATTAATAAATCTAATAAATATATTTATTATTAATCTTATAATTATTTAATTAAATATATATATATAATTATTTAATTATATATATAAATACGTAGTTTATCAGCGCTGAAAAATGTATAAATTTAAGAATTTCTTAATATTATTATATATTTATTTAACTCTAAATATTTAAATCTCTATTTATACTTATAAAATTATTTGAAAGGTATATTTATATATATATCATTAAAAATATAATAAAATATATATTTATTTTTTAAATATAATTTAATTTTAAGTGTACATTTAATATATATTTATATATATATTATATATGGGTAACATAATGAAATATAATCTATAAATGAACATTATTCAATATGCACATATATATATGCATGTATTATATATTCATTGACCCCAATTCATTGGAAAACACATATATATAGACACACGCATGTATGATATTGATCAATCCCAATTCATTGGAAAACACGTATATATTCAATAATTTCAATTATACATATATATTAGAACGCATTATATATTTATAAATAAAAAAATAGATTAAATATAAAGAAATATAATAAATATATATATTAAATATAATGAATTAATAAATATAATAAATATATAATTAATTAATAAATCTAATAAATATATTTAGTATTAATCTTATAATTATTTAATATATATATATATATATATATATATATATATTTAGTTATAACATGTGTTTTTTATTTAATGTATACAATAAATATTATCAGCCCTAAGAAAAGCACTGATAAATGTTACATTTATCAGTGCTAATAAAAGCGCTGATAAAGGAATATTTAAAGCACTGATAAATGTGCCCTTTATTAGATCTTTTTTAGCGCTGATAAAGGCCCACCCCTTTATCAGCGCTTTTCCGTTAGTGCTGATTAAGTCAAGCGCATGCCTTTACCCGTTTTGTGGTAGTGTACCTATGGTTGATTTATTTATGACTTTTATATATTTAATTCAAAATCCTTAATCATGGGATTTAATGTGAATAAATTTTTTCTTATGTTATAATATCAATGTGGCTAACTTATGCATGTAGATGATATGATTATAATGAGTTCACCCAAATATAAAACTAATGAATTTTGTATTTTTTTTGTCTCAGGAGATTCCATATATGGTTCATGATGGGTTATCCTAATCACATTAAGTATTTATTTTTTGTTCCTTAGTCTTTACATATTATTATGTTGTCATTTTTAATGTATTTATCACATTACCATGTTTCAATTAGGTAATCACGCAATATCATGACTCGTTATTCATATTTATTATTCTCACCACTTTTATGTATTAGTGAAATTCCTATTGTCTAACATGGAATACCTTCTTCATGTTTGGTTTTTTTAACTACCTTACTATGATTTATAGCTCACCCCATTTTTATTTATGTTCCCAGGTTATCCCATGTAGTTTTAAGAATGATGGAAAACTGTGGGAATGTTAAGGATGTTTTCAATAACTTTCATATACCCCCCATATTTTTTTTGTAATGTACATATTTACCCAAATAAACTATAATCTAGAACTTATATTTGTATATTGTGTATTCTTATGTAATACCAGAAAAGCTCAGTCAGAGGTAAAGAATCAGACCATTTATTAAGAATGTAAAAGTCCAGTGAATAGGAAAACAATCAAGAGGTACCAATTACATGTCATAAAAGTTATACCCGTCTCCACACCCATGAAAATCCTCCGCAATGACTGATTCCCATTCTGAGCTATCATAGTGCTTGAGGATCTTCGCGTACTTCCTTCTGAGATTTAGTTTCTCCAAAGATATCAATTACCTAAAGGATTTCTTGATAGAGGACCTAGTTGACACCGGCTTTGGAAAATCAGAATAATCCTTCCTTGACCTTCTTTTAACTAGAAGTGGTTCCTCCGTTCCATATTTCTTCTTCCCATCCTTGATAGCATCACAATAAAAGGGCTTGTCCAAACAACTATGACTTTCTTTTTCTCTCTCTGACACGTCCCCCCATTTTCAAGTGATAAGAACATATTGTCAAGTAGCTTGGACCTACTCATAACATCCATTACTGTCAATCATAGCCAAACAATGTGGGGGCTCCAAAAAAGAATGAACAGCATCTACCTCCTTCCTCAATCCACCCTCCAAGGCAACCTAAAAGTTGTTATTCCTCATTGGAGAGATCCCCTCCACTTCATCATGAAACAATTCCTGGAAATGATTACAAGTGTCAATTGTGATCTGCAAACCACCATCAGATTTCGGCTGCACATTCTCCTGAACAGCCGGAAAAAGAGTAAGTCCATCATATACTGGCCCATCACCGGCTGATCTCAATGGAAACTCTCCCTCCTTCTGATCAACATCACCATAAATTAACATCCCACTGACCTCACCTGTAGAATCCTGACTAAGCCAATTCTCGCGATGCAATGCAACCCCTGAGGAATCAATCACTCCCGAGCTACCTCCAAATCCATTACTTGGACCAGGACTAGTCACACTATTAATCAAGAGAAGATCTTGCTTCAATCTATCAAATACCACAGACACAAACAGGTTATTGTGTTCCCTCACCTATTTTCCCAAAGATGAACCACCCAGCTCAACAGCATTGCCATTCTTGCCAGCATCTGTGCGAATCGGACCCTGACCGGATATCCAACCAAGCTTCTTCATCACAGTATCCAACCTTCTGCTCCTTACTCTACCAAGACACTGACTATCCTTATGACCCAGGTGGAAACAAATCGAGCAGTAGTCAACCCAATATTTAAAAACAACAGCTTTCCTCCAACAAAACTCTTCACTAATAGTAATCCATATCCAATTGATCTATGGCTTCGAAGCATCCACCTCAACAAAAATCTGTGGATTACCGGGAGGCTCACAGAGGATGTGAGAGCATCAAAACATAAAAATATACCAACCAGTTTACCTATCATACAGATTATTGAGAGATTTTGAAAGTGAAAAGGGAGATGCGGCAAACTTACCCATGTCGCTACCGCAGGAGGATCCTGGTTCATGCAAAGGTCAAATGACCATCGAAGAAGAAAAAAATTGCATATGTTGCATCTGCGAGGAGCTCTGGACCAAGAACAAATTAAGTCATCCTCTGAAGAAAATCGTATCACAATGTGACAATTATCAATCAACCATATTACTGCGCGGTCCTATAGATCCCATTTTCTGAACACAAAACGGTCGAAATCATCAACTGAAGGCCGTCGATGAGAAAACCAGGCAACCAGGGTCAGATCGAGGATGCTCGAGGCCTCATAGAATTTCGATAATGTGATCGAGAGATGATGTTCCCCAAGGTGAAGATCTGTAACCTTCGGGAAAAGAGAAATTAATAGGAAGTCAGGGAGGTAACTAGGGTTCTAAAAAGGAACAAAGGGCCCCCATGACACCGAATGAGGTGGATCCAAAACATCCTCCCCCCTCCCACCACCAGGAAGGGGGGGAATCCATCATCAGTCATTGTCTAGGGCATCGCCTCACCATCGTTGCACCAACACCGCACCATCGCCTCACCATCCTCTATCTACTTCTTATTAGTATTCATTCTTATGTAATAAATCATGAATAAATGTGTAATAAAGGTAAGGGTTGTTAGGTCCCGGGTCCGATGTTGTAGGATCCTACTGATAAGATATGGGGGATGATGTTGCCTTTCAAGTTTTCCAAAGGATATATAGTATTGGATTTCATTCTATTAATGTTGTTATTATGCTCAATCCTATCAGAATGGTATTTTTTCCATCCCTATTTTAGTGATAAACATCCATGTAGAAATCCTAGTAGGACTTGAAGAGGGAAGTGTGACCATATAGTTCTTCTAATCGACCATTGAGGGGGTATTTTAAGAACTTGTGGTACGAAGTGTGGACCAATGGAGAAATTTATTCCAGGGAATTTCCAAATGTTCATTAAGGGTAGTTTCCCATGAATATAACATATATTTTGTTTATTCTACCTCGCCACTAAATACTGTATTAGCAAAAAATTTCCACACATCTTTTGATTGTTCTTACCATACCCAGGAATCATATAGCTAGAGGTAGTTAGATCTATTTCCTTTTGTCCTAACTCATGGAGTGTTAAGTTCAGAATGTAATTGATTCTAGATTTAACATATAGTTGCTACTACTGGAACTCCATTCCATAGAACTATTCAATGACATATGTTCCCTTGAATGGTAGAACATTCATCTTATTTAGAAAAGTAAATGATTTCCTGATATTCCTACTATTTTAATTCTTCTTCTTAATAGGACTCAATAGATACTACATATTTCTCAAACTGAAGAGTGGCTTTTAGGTCTTTGATAAGCGACTTATGCGTATCATATGATAGGTGATGTGCATCATGGATTTAAATCCTTACCTCTACTCCAGTAAAGTGTTTTAGAACATCATATGTTTATGTGAGTGGAATACTCCCACCTTCCATCGATAACAAATTGATATGGAATGAAGAAACTACTACCTATTGAGGTGTCGAGGCTTGTATAGTGTTTTCCACAGATTTATTTTAATAGTTGGTCTACATTATGTACCTGAAATATAATATTTAGATGGTTGAGGATGACACATGAATGGAAAAAATTGATCATGATTCAGTTATGATTGAGTCACACAGTTTACTAACATAGATGTATGTGGAGGATTCCCCAACAAAGTGATCTAGAATGGTCGTTCTTACTAAAACCTATGAAATGTTTGTTGTATAGTCTTGGTTACATGAACATCCTAATATGACATGTTATGTTAAATATTTTTTTTATTTCATACCATGATCCTCCTTCAATATCATCAACCTAAGGATACTAATAAGGATACATGAATTTCCACAGCTATAGTTGTTTTAAAGTGATCTAGTTATCTAACGTCATCTTAAGAATCACATTCAACTCCTTCATTGGTAGAATATTCTAGGATTTGAAGAATAATTTGGACCTCCCTCAAATCGAGAGGAATTAAATGACTAAGCTTGAAATTTGTTTTTGTAATTTCTATTGTGGGGGGGGGGCATGTCCCCATTGTGCTGCTAGTGTCTCTTCTTTAGAGACTTGAATGGTTGTGTCACTGATGTGAACTTAGTAGATAATGTAGATATAGGAATCACAAGAGGTTCTATTGTTCTCATGGGGGTATGGATAATACCATGGGTGTGAACAACTTTCTTACAATCCAACTAGTCATTATACATTTTCATACCACTACCTTGGACCTATTTTCATTCATCAAGAACTCCATTAACTCTATTGGAGTTAGAAGATACATGAGACACCAATGATAATATGTTTCTAAAAATTACATGGCCATCATATACCGAGTTATTGATCTAATATTAAAAAATTAATAATTATTTGACTTTATGTCCTTAGGTCATGTGGTATGGGTACTGATTGGAATGATCAATATGTGTTTCCTCTTGGGGTCTCCTATATCCTAATAGCTTCACAATCCCATTATCTTGTGAACAAATGATGTAACTAGGGACTGATGTATCTTTAATGAAGTTTTTACTATTATTTATTATTAGGAATGGAACACATGATACGTGGCCCTGATGGGTGGCAAGTGAATGTTCTCTCCGTGAGGCTTTGGTTGACGAGGCTACAGTTGGTGAGACCTCTAATAGAAATTTTGCGCCTAACGAATTTCATCTAGAAAAAGGTACAAATGGGGATTGTATTGGCATCCTATGCATCAAAACAATATGTATTTCACTTTTCACATGCCTTCACAAAAGATCTAGGTGGGATAGTGGTTGTGGTCATTTCTTGGTTAGTAATATGGAGTGTTCCAATTTAAGTGCTTTTTCTATGAAGTCTAAAAATTAACTCAAATTATTATAGGATATGAGGTGAGGCACCAGATCAAAATTTACATTATCCAATAAAATTATTAATAGATACTCATGGGAAATATGTACATAAATAGAGAACATGATCCCCTTACATTGGGTGATTAAATCTGTAATGCGCTCATCAAACCTATGTTTTCACATGGATAAGTCCATGATACTGGTCATTTTTCATTATAAACATGAATAGGTAACAAAACTAGCAATATACATATTACGAATTGGTATTAGTTCCTAGGGATAAATAGATATACCAAAAAATGTGGGTCCTTCTAGGTTCGGGATAATATACTAGAGAAAGGGGCATTTTTTTCTTGGGTAAGTAAAATCTAGGAGCACCTTGGGTTGAAGTTGGATAAATTTTTCATAGGATCACTCATAATGTTAAATGTTCTACCCAAGATGCGTACAAATTTCCCTTTGGTTGTATTGAAATATTTCATGTCTCTAAAGTCAAAAGGTGGGCAACAGGAATGTTGACCATGCAATCCTGGTGATGGTTAGTGGTATGAAATTCATTGAATGGTTCCTCATCATAGGAGTAATAGTTTCCCAGATCTAAGTGTGGGTAGTATCATAGCTTAGGTAGAGTGGGAAACTCTTATCATGGTATTTGTTTATATCCACTAACTTCTATCTAGATCATATGCAGATGCCCCTAGCTCAAAACCAAGTGCTTTTACAAAGAGAATTGAGCGTTCAAATGGACGAGGGTTGTGGTCCATTATGATATTTTATATAGCCTTATATACTGTTTGTAGATATTTTACAATGTAAAACTCTTGTATCATTCATTAATTGAGATAAAAGCATGTAAATGAGTGTGTGACTTACTTTCAAGAAATATATCTAATATACTGATAGGATTTTTGGGACCCTTTCATTTTTCAAGAATTTTATGGGAATGAAATAATATTTTTTTAATGGGAATCCCATAGCCCAATGCCTATCTTTGTTTCGTGATTGTGTGAACCTATCAGAGGATCCTACTTGTAAAGTTCCACCCATTGGGGTTCATTCTCCCAATCATGACTTCTGTCAGCAGTTTGATTTCTCAGATAACCCAAAGGATCAATAGTGACAACCTTCATAGTGGTGGTGATTAGTAATAAACTCTAACTATTAGTGGTAAAGGTAGAAATAGTTTTCCATTTCTTACATGGGAAGAGAATAAAATGGAGGGAATCATAATTACCACAACCTATAATATGAACTTGGTTATAATCCTCTGTAATGAATCACCAAATAATAAAGAAATTATTGATATAGGTCTGTTTGAAATACTAGTTGTATCTATATACGTGAAGGTAATAATCTAAAGGGATCACAATAATTATAGACCTCTTACACTCTTGGTGAATGGAATAAAGGATATCATGGATTCATAAGGAAATCAGTTAGAGATCCTAATGAGGATTGAGCATTGGCCACATATTCTAGTGGAAGAACACCACTTGGTTCTTAGTGAATAAATCATCTATAAATAAATTAAGGGTTTTTGGTGGTCATAATTGGATAGGTAGATCATATATGTATTGGATTACCTTTAATTATGCATTTTAATTTCCTATAGGATCATCCCTCTCTTGATTTTACTAAACCCCAATTGGTACTAGCATTAAAACTGGTGGTGGTACTGACCTAGACCTACTTTGTAGCTGGAATTCCCGTAGTTGGGTTGTCACATGGTCTAACAATACCCTGAATATTTGAATTCCTTTTAGAGGTGGGCCCATTTTCAAGATTATTTCTAAGTAGTATGGGGTGTTCACAACCTCCTGATGAGTGAGTGGGTAAATATCTTTCTTGGGCGTAGTAGAGTGTAAACCATCATCTATTTTATCCATCCTAGAACCTGGTGACTATCTAACCTTTAGTGTGGAGGCTAAAATGAGGAAGTATGGTGGTGGTAGAGATAGATGCACAGTATTTCTCTGAAATGAGGCAAAAAACTCCACTTTATGGTATTTTTTAAGGAATTTTGGAATTTTACGGACCATGACTTTATGGTACATTATCCCCAATTGTCAAGATTCATTCCACAGTTCTTATAGCAGAGGTGATAGTTCCATAATAGAGTTATGAATCATCTAAATGTTCAAAATAATGATATTTATTTGGTATTTCCAATTATTTGGTCTCAAATATTTTTGAAACTCATAGGTTGTGAGTGGATGAGAAAAACATGGATTAGTTCTTTTCATGTCATGTTCAATTACTTTATCATGTCGTCAATGGTGGTTTCTTATCCTCCTAAAAATGTATGGGTCATTATATAAGGATTGTCTTTGGCATGTAGAGGATCTCTATTGTAAATGTTTTTATCGTGGAATTACCCATAACAGTTTCTAGTCATGTCGTTGATTGAGAGAGACAACTCAAAAAACCTAAGAGGGAGAAGGGGTCATAGTCTCAGATGTGAAAGGATGGTTCCATGCATGGTGGGTGTTAGGAAAAGATAATTTTCAGTAGTAGTGAATGGGGCCATTGGAAGTGGGGAAGAGCCCAACTAATCGCCATGGTTTATGGCATGTGCTCGGTTTTATCATAGGGTATTTGAAACTAATGATGGTGGTATAGGGTTGGGATAGTCCTTTGTTTCTACCCATGGATTAGCGTGAGGTCATTAGTGTGGCCGAGGGGAGCCCTGCTAGGTGGACCCCAGGTTGTGGACATTGTGGGTGTGACCATTCACTCTTCCACTTCCTATTTGTAAGTGATGATGTTTTTAGCATTTTCTAGAGAGAGACATCTAAAATGGTTCATCATTATGATGGGGGGATTCCACTAGTTTGACCATTAAGAAATGTTTTTATTTCATGGTTCCCTGGAATTCCAATATTTTCAGGCCATATCCCCAGTTATAATGACCCATTATTTGTCCGAATAATGAACTAAGGAATTGATGAACCTTCTTTTGGAAATATAAAAAAGGGATATGGGGTCTGGTCTCCCAATAGTCATGGAAGAGGTGGTCCTCACAATGAGATCATGGTGATATGGGATTATTTCACTGTTAGTCCCTCTGACCCCATGCGAATTGGTGGTAGTTCATCGTTCATTCCTTGTGGCTTGAGTCCTATAGATATATGGATATATTCATGAGTAAAAATCACATGAATATGATTCATAACATTCCAAATTAAATAATTTCTTCACCAAGGGTGATGCAGGGTCTACATCAGTGATGTATCAACTCAAGGAATTCCATTGTCCATAACTTTACCTTAGTTGTAGGAGAAGATATCCACACAAATCCCACTATATGTTTGGTAGGATCCTAGTTCTATATTTATAGATTAGGAAATTTTTCAATTTAATTATTCCAAGATTTAATGATCTACTAACTATAGAAGTAGAATAGTTTTCATGTCATTTTCAACTTTTTTATTTTTTGAATATTTCCCTTGGATACACTTGTTCGATGTGGTGAAGTGTTTTTTAAACCTTTATTCCTATATTCCAATGGAAGGAAGAATTCACAACCATTATTGATGAATTTGTCTCCTTGATCGAAACTGTATGATGTGATGCCAATATCTCCTTCCATGGATTCCTCTATAAATCTAGTAATCTTGTTCGGGTCTCCAGAAAATATTAGAGTCATGGTCATGAAGCTTATTCCTAGTGTTATCCTAAGGTGGATACAAATTAATTACACTGATTTATCCCTTATAGAATAGTAACCAATAGTTGGATTAGAGTATATCATTCGGTATGGTTCATAAACAATAGATGTTAGGCACATTGGTCACCTGTAAATTCTTCCACTTTCCATGTTTAGGGAATCTATTTTACAAGGAATCATGTCCATGGAACCAAAGGTATCCAATATTGGCTATGGGTATTTGATTCCATAGGGTCATAAGATTACCGAGTAATTTTACCTCTAGCATCTCATGTTTATTGTATGGTGTTAATATTCTTAATTAGGTCGTAGGATTATGGTATTTTAGAGACATGTGGGTCACATGTTCATCTTTTTTTAGTGATAAATAATTCATACGATTATGTCTAATGGGGACATGTAGGATCCATGTTTATCATCTTGTGGGGAGAGGTAGGTCACATGATTAATGTCTTGTGACACACATAGGCTATATGTTTAACATTTTGTGGAGATATTTGGGCCATATGCATAACATGGTGTGGGGATTGGTGGGTCATTGGATCAACAGTATATGAGGATCAGTGGGTCATATGTTTAATATCTTGTGGGGATAGATTTGTCAAATGTTTAACATCATGTGGTGATAGGGGATAAAAGGTTTAACATCTTGTTGGGATAGGTGGGCCAAAGGATTCACATATTTTGGGGACATGTAGGTCACAGGTTTAACATCATGTTTGGGTAGGTATGTAACAATTTTATCAATTTATGGGGAAAGGTAGGTCACTGGTTTAATGTATTATGTGTATAGGTAGTTCAATTGATTATCATATTGGGGGGAATGGTAGGTCACAAGTTTAAAACCTTTTGGGGTAAAATAGTTCAAAGGTTTAATGGATTTTAGTGAGAGGTGGGAGATGGATATTGTTTCCCAAATGGGAGATGGTCACACTTCGAAGATACAGTCTTCCAAGAGGACAACATGCAAATTTTAGTGGAATATTGGTGTCTTGGGACTGAACCTCTGAAGTTAACCAAAGTACATCGGGTTGTTGGGATTTAACTTCATGTTGGTATCCCAGGTATGTTAGGATATCAAGATTGAACCTCATAGATGTTTTCCTCCAATCCTGTTAGGATAGGCTAATCAAAACCCAAGATTTTCATTTCCATAGTTTGTGGTCATGTGATAGGACTAGTAAAATAAGTTTTACATCATGCTGTAAGGATGCTCACATCACATAAAGGTAAACAAAAAGTTATGGCATGGGGTATATGCATGGAGGATCCATAATTCTCTAAGATCATCCCATAGTGGAGAAGGAGGTTTCACCCTAGGATTATCATACATAGTTCATCCTATGTTCCCCACACTGGGTATGAGGTGTTGGTTCATCCCATTCTAGTTGTACACAGGGAATACTATTTCACCCTTAATGGGAAGGGTTGTAGTTTATTGTGTCTTTAGAGTTTGTATTCATGCATTTTAATTTCATTTGACTAGGAAGTTGGGGTATGTATTTTTATATCATAAAATATGTTTAATAGATCAACACTTAGAGAGACAATTTCTAGGAAGGATATAATTACACAACACTAAGCCCCCAACCAGGAATGTAGAATAGTTTCCTATGATAATTTCCCCATTAGGGATTATAAATCTACTTCACATGAACCTCTGGGTTGGGAATGGGTTAAACAATGTTGTGGTAAAGTGGAAAATAGGGACCTTGATGTTAGGGAACATATTATTAGGAGTAATAGGGATTATGGTGCCTATTCATAAGAGAAACATTGAGTCACTGGTATAAGTTATTCATGATGAAAAGATGAAGATACAAGGATTTATAATACTGATCACAAGGAACATCGTGGTTTGGATGGACCTATTTTGGATGGGTAGAGGGTCCATAAGAACTCAATAGCTTCTGAAGAAAGTTTTCTGAATGGAGGAACTATAGAGAGTCTTAGTGGATGGGTTTCATAATGTTTTGGGCCTTTCAAATGTTTTGGATTTAATTAAGGTGGATGAATTTGTAAAGGGAGTGGGTCTCATGAATGTGTACATGCTTTGAAACACTTTTTCCCTCACTTAGAGGTAATTATTCATTCCCATGGGGTTTGTTTCATGAAGGATTACAAGCTCCCAAATCCCCCAAGATCCATGGAGGGATTTATTCTAATGCGAAGGCCATGAAACATTGTGAATGTTATCTCTACTATGGCTCAAGACTCTTAATAACCCAAGGGAATATGTTTCATCAAATATGTTTAACTCTTGGAATCCAACTTGTATTTTTCTTATTAAGTTCATATTTTCATTAATTTAATGAATTTTTCAGAATCCCAAAGGTTTCATCCCAAAAAATGTCAGCTGGAGGAACTTATATATAAGAACTTTGAAGGTATGTATGTTTTTTTGTGAACAATAATTAATTTAAGATGCATTCCAATAAGTTTTATGTTAGGATGTTGTTTTCCATGAATTAATATACACTGAACAAAACTAATCATGTCAACATCCATAGTTTCTAGAAAAACTTTTTGTGTCACCACACATCCATGAAGGTTTTAAAGTTCCCAAAAAAATATCCTATGGTGCTTTGTTTCTTTTTTCCCAGACTCACATCAAATTAACCATTCATTCCACAAGGTATCCCATGAAAAGTGTATTTTGGTGATGACAATCATGACATGCTCAAGAAAAAATAATTAAATTTTAATAGAAGAATATTTTTGAAAATATATATATTAATTAAGATATTTAATTATTATAAACCCAAACCAATATAGGAAAACTAGAATATGTAATATTAATCAACGTTCCTTTCCATGATTCTTGAAGTCACCAAACCTTTCCTTTGAGGCCAATCGAAAAATAATGGAAACCATAGACACCAAAATCATGCATGTCACATGAAGTGAATTAAAACATTAGTAACCATGAAAGATAAAATACAAATCCAACTCATGGAAACATGGAAATTTATTTTATATGGGTTATCAATTGTAGGGAATGAGTTTCGTACTAACTATTTACTATATTAAATATCCCATCTAAATTTTCCAAATATAATCTCCAAATATAAAATTCCATTGAGTAAACTTTTAAATGCCCTTAACAAAATCACTGGGTCCATAATAAAGTTTCACATGACCTCATGTATGCCTCCTTGTATACAAGAGGGTACTGAATGAAACATAAGTCCTAAATCAGAAGACATTGAAACTATACCTGAAATACATATATCTAACCATCATGAAAACACAATGACATTAACAATAAATAATGAATCCATAAAATAAAAAGAGAATCCATGATGTAAAAATATGTTCCATAAGGAGTCATATAAGATAAAAAAATGATCCAAAAAACAATAGAATAATACATTACAAGGTGATGGGGAAATATTTTAAAAATTGAAATAATAAAGAGTCCATAATAACATAACTTACATCATCTAAACTCAACCTGCTCTATTTCCCAAAACAAGTTCATTTCACTTTATTGGATCTTATACCATAACATCTACATGTGCACAGTGATACCCATCCCTGGTGTGTGTTTAAATCTTGTATGGAACCAAAATATTATCCTTAAATGTATTGGAAACAATATAAACAATATTTTTCCATCAAAATAAGAAAAATTCAAAAACAATTTTTTTGAGTCGTCGTGTATTCAATAAGTTTATTTGAAACTTGACTCTACCTTTTTGGCACCAAATAGGATGATACGTTATGTATTATAACATTAATAAGTAAATAAACTAAAATAACATTGTATGAATTATAATATTTCATAATCACATCATGCCTAAGGCCAAGGAATAAGGTCATCATGTCGTACAAACTATCTTAGGTTGGGCCTCAAGGTCAGTATTCCTTACCACACAACATCTTATTAGCCCCGATAGCCCTTTGGATCTAACATCTATTTTTCCTGAACCCACATAATTATAATGAATCAAGTGTTATATAACTGCCCTATAGGGGATTAATTGATCCATGAAGGGTTATACCATCAAATATCGCCAGATATAAAAAGTATTGTTTTTTTTCAGTACACACATCCTCATACAAGGAAAACCATATCAAGCCATAAGAATTTCGTTTGTTGAATTGTATAATGGGATAAACAAGAACCCATGTCCAAAAGGTAACATACAATTTACATAAAAATATCCAAAAAGATAACGGCTTATTATATTAAGAGTGTCAATTACAAAATCTCAGAATCGCCACCTAGATCAACCCCTTGCAAGCATTTTCCAATGACAAATACGTATTCATCTCATTATGTATTTAAATAGAATGATCCAAGTATGAGAATTTCAGATGAAAATTAAATATAATGTATTATTTATTTTATAACCCCCACCATTGATATATCAATACTAGATAAATTTAGAGAGAGAGAGATGAGTATTATACAAATTTGACTGCCTCTCCATCCATAGGTTAAGAAATCCCAAATAAATGACTTCAGAACACATAAATATTACCATGATAGATCATAAATATTTTTTAACAGTATTTAAAAGATAATATATTTATTATAACTACATAAAAATATCTAATATGAGTCACTAGAATCACCCAATTATCCAAATTTGAGGAAATAGGATGAAGATAGCCAAAAGCACCATAGAGGGGCCCTTCGGTTCATTCTTGTCTATTTATAGTCAATCAAAGTGATATGGGTATCCAAAATGGGAGTCGAAACAAAGTTATATGTTATATATTAATTAATGATCTACCTAGATCCCACTATCTCATGAATGGGTCACATCTGGCTAGATGGTACCTCTAGGTATAGCTATGGGCTATTTGGATTACCACCTACTAGTCGGTGGAACTCCTCTGGCAAGCATGTCGAACCGTAGTACTCGATGATATTGTTCCACTTATACCGCATATCCTATATTATTTTACCAACTATCCAGTGTCACACCAATAGATCTACGCTCAACTGGTTGGGGCCTATATATCCTTAATCTTTGGATCCCTGATCCTTGAAAACCTCTAATATGCCTCAAAAACTAAAAAATGTAGTAAAGAAACATCCAAACTAAAACCATTAATACCATAATATTTTATGGTGTTACAAGTCACTTTCTATAACCCTCTAAAAATTATTCCTTTGGAATAATTAGTAGGAAATGTGAAGACTTTAATGGGATATATGACAAAATAGTCCACCAAGACATAAAATATTGAATATGATTATGTGTTCTCTCTCGATGGTTATTCAGAGTGTGATAAATTAAATTACTACTTAGAGGTGGATAAAAATATGATTACTAAATTAGTTATTGAATTAATTGATATTATTGATTTTTACCCCTTATATAACAATGAAATTGACATTGATTCAAAATAACACAATGAGGATTCATCTGCAAAATATCTAGTATGTATTTATGTTCATTAAAAAAATGTGAGTACCCAGAACTACATGTAGATTATGGCTTATGAGATCTTATAAATATCCTTCTATTTTCAAGATGGAAATATTTAGCCTAATTTAAAGGTAATGTAGTGTATATATCAAGTACACTGCATAATGAAATTGCGACTTTAACTACAGAAGAGATGATTCCTCAATATGAAATTTAGTTGGAGAAGCTCTTTGAATCAACACTGAACTATTCCAAACAATTATTTCTATTTTTTAAAACTCACACATAAGGTAACTGATTTCCTGACTAGAAAATCCCAATTAACATGAAGGATATATTCAATCCATGATAGAACAATCTAACCATCGTGTTATCCTAGGCCCTAGAAAGAATGTTTATTTGACCCTAAAATCCAATGATTAAAAAAAATTCTCTCCACTAGGGTAGTAACCACAAATATTTCATGAATACACCAATATATATATATATATATGGTTAAAAATATTCAAAAAAATGTTTACCGAATATAAGAAAATTCACTTGTCTCTATTATAAGAGAGTCAATAAAGACATTAACACTATATTATCTCCACAATTCAGAAAATTATATTTCCACTCAAATGGAATCAATATAGGGGAAGTGGGAACTAGTGTTGCTAGAGCAGAATCCGTATCCTAATTATAAATATGTGACACTTCATCTTCTCATTTTTTTTATTATCCCACCATCCCAATTTTAAATGGAATGAGGAACCTAAAACAAAACCGCATGGAAATTGTATAAGTGTATCTCCATGATGGAAATATTAGAGAATCACTATCTAGAAAAACATAGTGTCTTTTTATACACCATGTATATACCATTTTTATCTAGTATATAAACCTACTAGATTTATATATTTCACATTAGTAAAGTATTTTTAATAATTTTATTTACAAGTGTAGTTTGTCAATAAAGAAGAAAAATATTCTTGAACACCAAAACTATAAACAAAAAAATTATTGGTTTCTATATTTATATGCCATGTGGAAGAACATGACCTATTCACTAAACATGAATCTTCCATAAGGTATTTTTCTATATTTTTATAAAAATTATGAATTATGAGTGTTTTAAACCACTATTCCCATTAAATTACCCTTGTGGTTTTTGGGAGTTTATTGTAGTGGAACATGGAGTGGAAGATGGAATATTTTACCTTAAAGTCTAGTCTCAAGAAAAACCATGAATATGAGGGATGAAACATATATGTGTAAAGACCATTTCTTTCATTTTAAAACCAGCATTGAGTTAAAATTGATTTATCGAGATTGAAAAATATCACATGGTGATTCCCCTAAAATGAAAACAAAAACAATTACACCATCGTTTTGAGGGATAGAATGAGAAATGGAATACTATGTTCATTTTATATAAGAATTAATCTTATTCATTCTAAACACAGTATGTCCTAAGTTATTTATTTTCTTTTGTAGAGAAAACTCTTATCAAACATCAATAGATCTTGTAACCCAATAAATATATCCAAAATAATCATCTTGACTACATTTCCTTTCATTATATATTGGGACACGATATATAAGATGAAATTGCCCCAATTTTTTGTCCAAAAGATAATAAAACTAATGTAGTTAATGTTGAGGAAAACTAAAACATAGGGTTACCAATTTTTAAATTCCCCAAATGGATAATTAGATTGTTAAAAGGTGTTAGAATACTATGCGGGTAGAAATTAAATCACTAGATAACTATTATATCAGTTATTTCAGAACACTCAACACTCAAGGTTCATCTGAAAAAGCATGATGTAACCCCTAATATGTCTATGAATCTAGATGTGGAATCCTAACATTTTAAATTATACAAGAGTTAACCTTTCTAGAATTATCATAATAAATATTAAGAGGAATATTTGTAAACTATAACCTATAAATCCAAACCCTCTTAGACTTATTAACCCCAAAACTAAATAAACAATAACTATCCCACAAAATTATGTAATAGGAACTACCCCTATCCCCAAAATGATATCATCAATAGATGAGTATCCATATGTTGGATTGGTCAATATAATGAACATAACAGAACAATTTTATTATGATGAAAGAAGATAATAACCCAACCTACCCATGAAAAATAGAGGAGGTTTTAGGGGCTGAGATGGTCTTATAATATGAGGTCGGAATGGAAATTGACACTAAAATCCTTTTTATCAAGGAAATATATATATTTATATATTTTATAAATCCAAGTAAAATTATTCTATTGAGTTTAATGGGATCATCAATATAATACTAAATTATACATGGACCATTCTAATGAAATAATACTAAATGAATGATTGGTTGACATGAAGTTGTCGAGTCAACATTATAGTGAGTGATGGTCGGTTCAATTCGACCCAAAAAAATCAAAAATATCACCTAATTATAGTTAAATATAGGAATTTATAGTATAGTCTTCTTTATCCTCTAAGACACAAACTAGGTAATAACTTTATCATCTATAGCACATAATATTACTATATAATTATAACCTTGTGAAGAAGCTTTATAAAAGTCTATAAAAGATCACCATAAATGATGCCCTCAATGTATATATTAAATGTAGAACCATTTATTAATTCATGTAAATCCTTTTGAATTATAGGAATGTTGTTTTTATAGTATTTACATATCAAGAAAATTTGGTTCCACTAAATTCCACACATCTATTTCCTTGACAGAGAAAGATTGGGAATCCTCTATACAAGGAAACAACTAAACATTATATATATCTATAAAAATTGTTGATAATAAACCATGTTAGTATTTAATAGGTAATGGTTTCAAGATGTAACTCATCCCAATCTATACCCATTAATTCATGGGTTATAATGAATCTGACATATATCCTTTTGACGTGACTATCCAAGGGTATGATAAATTTTAGAAGAATTATCTTTGAAGATTCTAGTTGAAGACCCAAATTAGTGATCAAATATTTTAATTATATTTTATGGATTTTCTCTATTACATGTCATTAAATATCAAATTATGGGGAAACATTCTTCATATTAAATAAAATGTTCCCTCATCGAATCATGAGTTCCTCAAATACTTATTTAATTTTCATATCTGAATAATTTATAGTGATAATGCCTCCATTAATTCATATGAATCCTAATATATATATTTAGGATTCTATGAAATGGATTGGATATAGATAGTTATAGATAAAAAAATCAAATTGTTACCCCTGTCAATATTTAGAATAAACTTCGTGATGATGTTTTTGTTTCCCATCAACCGAATTGATGTAAAAAATCTCATATTATGGGAATTCATTAAGGAACATGAGTTTTTTAGAAAATAAAACATTATATACAATTAAATTCCATTTATAGGATGGTCCGGTGAATATCCCCATCGAATAACCTCATCTATTAAAAGAAAACATAACTACATATCCCATGTGAGACATCGTGGAACTGGAGCATCATTACCACAAAGCAGTTTTCTCCAACATAATGTTAAAAACAATAGAGGCCCTTTTACCAAATTGGATATGAATCCAATAAGATGAATAAGATCCGATGGTTTTTCTTGATTCATCTAATTATCATGGTAGTAGATTAATTATACGAAACCAGATAATCATACGAAGGATTCCATATCACTAGAGATAGCAATTCCTCCACATATTCTATTATATCTCAGAATAGTAATCTTTTTACGACTCCAAAAGAATGATAGGTTTTATAAGAGGAAGAATAGTATCATAATGATACCCCTATATCATTAAACAATTGTGACTCTATCTTCATTAATTATAAAAACCATGATAATCTGGATATGATGGAATAATCACATTCAGTGATTGTTAGAGTGGGAAGGACTTAGGAAGAACATGAAAATTATTCCAAATTTCTGAAAAACATCATATTTTATTTGTATGGAACTATTCAAAAAATTTCATATTTGATCCACTGGTGGCTACCCATAACATGGGTTTACCAGATGACCATTGTGGATATAATCCTAAAGTGAGAAAATGTATTTGTCCAATAATTCTAATGGAATTTTATTTTTTAAATCTGGACAATGAATACATTATGTTGAAAGTATAATACTCAATGTTACATCCAAATTTTTTTACCATCATTATAAATAATTATTAAATTCCATCCAACATCTATTTAATGGATGTAAAATTACATTTTGAAAATGATGAATTCCCAATCCAATACATAGAGCTAATGATCAATGTATTTGATGGATCTTAATTCATTTCTATGATGGATGGGTATTTAAATTAAAACCATATTTAGTGTGGCCCAAAAGGAAAGGGATGTCGCTAAATTAATGGAACTTATATGGTTAAACGATTATCAAGTACCATAAAAATATCATTAATCCCATTCTATGGAAGACTTTAGATTTCTCGTTGGATTTTATGGTATTTTAGTCTTGATAATAATGGTATAACAATTCCAATCATGAGACTCTATTAAAAAAACTACTCTAGAACCTTCTATTGGTGGACCCCATGAAATTCACTATTTAGGAAACATTATTGAAATTTATTGGTGTTTTTACATAATATCATGAAATATATGTCATCCTCAAAAATTATAATGTGAAAAATAGTATCCATTATCCTAAAAACCTCAAAGAGTTTACATAACTCTAATTACTCATTTCTAGTATTAAGGGTTTAATTTCCCATCACATCAGAAAATGTTTTTTCTCATTAGAATGATGTGGAAATAACTGTCACTTATCACTAGGATAATGATTGTAAAAAATATTTGGACAATCTAAAGTAATATCTTAAGAATCCAATAATCATGATTCCACATGTAGATGTGAAACTTATCATCCTCTATATCGAAACTCTAGAGTGATAAATTAGTGAGATTTTTTATCTGAATAATGTTGTTATAAATTAATTACTCACTAATATCTCAAAGAAACGTTGTTTGATATAGATAAATAATATTATGATTTTGAATGGAATAACCATGTGTTGATTTTTATAGTTCTACAATTAAAACATTGTCTAAAATATCATAAGGTTTACCTCATTTCTTATGTTTGAACACAACAATTTTAACATTGTTTCCTAATGTTAACTAGGTGACTATAATGGTGAAAGGTATTGTTAAATCCATTTAAGATCAACATATTTTATATAAAAGATATAAAAAGGTAATATTTACTATATATCCTCCTAGAACACTATGTCTGAAAAGATTTTTTAATTAAATATTGAACTATATGATGTAGAAATAATTTCCATCCATTATACTTTACAAGATTAAGAGATATAATTTTATTTATCTTATAGGAGACCAGTTAATGGTAGGATGAATAATGTGATGGATAACCAGGTTGGATGGGGAATTATACTAATCTCCCCAGTAACAGAAGTTATAGTATTTACTTTCTCGGGGTCAAAATGATACACTAAAAATGAGGTTTTATATTCATACCTTATTATAGGGCTGGAGATGTCCCTTTAACTAATATTTTATAAAATAAATATAAAAGAATAATTACTTTTTTAACCGTGAAAATTAATTATGAATATTTAATCAAGAGGGTTGCATTGATTCCCTTGTGTGATTATCTATAAATGTTTATGGATTAATTCCCCTCATAGACAATAATGTCTCAAATCATGTGTACCCATATCAAGAAATAATATCCATTGTACAATAATTAAATGACCCCAAAAAATATGGATTTGGATGAGATATCCATCATAGGGTGGTCTCTCCCATTAACAATAATGACATGGAAGAGATCAATGAGGCTAAAACACCGTTGATAAAGGAAACCCATTATCCTCTTTTATTAACACCATAATTGGATAGATTTCTCATATAATAGACTATGTAAAAGTCAAATTATTCCATAATATTTAAATATCATTGATTACTTCTATAGTGGGAAGCTGTATTTATCATTTTCATGACACAAATTACCAGAACGGTCATTTTCTAGAAGACTTTTATGGAGTCCACTTTGGGTTCATTGGAAGAGGTGAGACATTCACCATTATATAAGAAGTATTTGAAACAAACTATGGGGTGATTCACCATAGATCCAAGATATATCATAAAATTAAAAGTATTGTATTCTTTTGGTGTAACACCCTGAGTTTTTAATAATTTTAAAAAAAAATTAATTTCATTGATAGCTTCTGTTACACACAAGACTGATTATTGAAAAACCCTAATATAATATTAATATTATTATATAAATATGACCTATATAACCTTTATCATTAAATTGGGTCTATTAGTGTGAAGCACTTTTTAACATAATTATAATTTTTTATAGGAAAACAATCTGATAGAAAGAGATTAATTTTTAGAAAAGTCTTTATATGCTATAATAAAACATTTTTCTCAAAATATATTTTTATTACTTTTTGTGAAGAATTAGTAAAAAAAATTACACAATTAAAAACATTATTTGTAAAAATAAAAATAATTTTTAAAATCTTCCGCTGAAAGTTATCATTTTATGAATTTCTGTTTTGAAAAGATTAATTTTTCAGTGAATATTAAGAAAAAAAATTGATTATTATTAAAGACATCCTTTCATTTTAATTAATTTACCATATAAACTTTCTAATATATTTATAAAATTAAAATTAGTTCAATAATATTATGATTAATAAAATTTAATTCATTGGAATCAAATTCATGTTGATTTTTGATATTAAAACAATCTATACATATGAAAATAGTCCCATTAGAAAACAATTATTTCATCACATCTGTGGGTTTAATAATAAATTATATATTAATAATTCTATTAATTAAATTAGGTAAAATTTAGTCAATACTATTAATAGTCATAAATAATATTATGTACTAAGATCAACTTATTTTTAGGTCAAAATTAATATTTAATAAATAACTATTTACTATTGTGATTGTTAGAATGTGTCAACTTGGAGATAAACCCAAATATATGTGTATTATTTCCAATAAAAAAGATATAAATCATTTTTTCCCACCATATTTCAACCATATAATATCCCATTTTCTAATATATGGTCATTTGGGTAAATTTTTATGGGTAATTTCTAAATTATTTTGGATTCTTTTTGGAAAAGTTCAAAGTACTTTGCATGTGGGATCCTTTAACAACTTATAAAATGACATCACTTATCCTATACTATTAAAAATAATATATATTTTATTTCTAACAAATAAATTTTATAATCCATTACATATATCCCCCCATGTCCAAGATTCCATATTTTTAATCGAAAAACCACCTATGTTTGGTTTTTCTGGCGACCTAACAAGGCTCTCGAAAAAATAGGTATACCACTTGACTAATGTTTTTAATATTATTTCATATACTACCTAGAAACATATTATTACAATATTATGAAATAATAAAATCATTATATTCCTTATACATATATGATATTATGTTAATTTTATAACTATTATTTATCTCATATTCCATCAAATGGGAAACAAAACAGTCGATCATGTGTACGGTGGACTCACGCCTAGCGAACTTATGTAATTTTTTTTATAATAAACTCCTCGAAGAGATTGTTATAATTATTTATTTAACACATTTATACAAAATTATCAAAATATAATATAACTTCTACCTTTTTACTTTCCATCCTTTTGTAAAATGATAACATTGCTCATGTGTTCGCGTGGGATACCACCTCCACGAAGTGAAGTGATACATTTATCATTTTATTTTTACATATAAGGAAATAAGGATAGATTAAATTAATATAAATAATATATATGAAATAAAAATGAATATATAAAAAATAATTAATATTTACATTTCTTTTATTCCATCTAATGAAAAACTTGAAACATAATTCAGGCGTACACACAACGTATAATCTCCAAGATTAGTGTAATTGATTTTCTATATATATATTCAAGGGATTACACTAATATATAATTAATATATATTTATTTATATAATTTTTTAACTTTTTTATATTTTGGATCCATGACCAATGAAAATGAAATTAAAATACAAAACCAAAATATACATGACAAACGAAACATTTATTATATGAAATGAAATTTCAACATGGAATTGTAAATAAATAGGTAATAAAAGGTCATAATTAAATAATATATGGTATTAAATATGGGATTATCATTCTATAATATATGTATAAATTACCTATATTTCTTATATAGTATTACCAAATTTTTACAAAGAGATTAGAGACTTAAGGTAAGGGATTTTTAGTCTCTATTTTCTTTTTGGGAGACATATTCTGTATTGATGTCTCATTTATTTTGTGTGTTATATATATTTACACTTTGATATTATATATCATGAGTTCACTTATTTTCATGTCATTTAATGTTTTATTTGATATTAATCTTTACTGGTTGTTACGACTCTAATGTTTACAAAGTGGTAAGGGATTTCATCTCATTTTTATTTTTTTGTGACACATGCCATATTCACCAATTATTTCTTATTTATGGTGTATATATTACCCATAAATTACTTTTATTATTCTTATAATTATAATTATAGGATTTATATATCAATTTTATTTTATTTGTTTCAAGGTGATTATGATCCCAAAATTACCAATGTGGTAAATGGTTTATATTACAATCTCAATTTTTATCAGGATTCTTTATGAGTATACCTCTGATGATGAAATAATATGATATATATCTCAATAAAAACATGAATTTTATACTTATGGGTATTTTTTTGTAATTAAATTTTCCCCTTTATAAGAGCTAATTTTATAGAAAGAATGTTTTTGACAAAAATTGACATTATTTATCTCTTCGGTAGAAATTAATTTTTTTCATTTCTAGGTTTTTAAAAATATTTTATATTTTTTACCAATATCAAAAAAAAATCATTTTTTCACATGTTTTATTTTCTAAAAAATAGATTAATAGTTATCTTTTTATGTGATTCTAAACTGAATATTTTTTTTAATGTGTATGACAAGATCACAATTTTCCACCATCCTAACAACTCAATTACTATAAGCATTCATTACATGTCCTCAATGTTAATTTCAAATGAAATTAATTACATAATATTTGGGAGCTTTTTAGATTTTAAATATGTGATTTTTAAATTGAATGTATATTTTTCATTATGAAGGTTTTTTATTATCTTCTTATAGAATTTTTGTTCATAAATGACAACAACATTTGGTGTTGATTATGTTTTATATGGGATATGATCCAATGGTATCATCCTATTCTTTCTCTAGATGGTTAATGTTTATAATTATGATTATGAAATGTTTATGAAACTTATTTAATTCCCATAGGTTATACTATGATTAAATATTCATGAAACCTGTTACTTTTCAATTTTTAAACATATGAAAAATGTCTTACAATCTTCCATCACACAAATAAATCAATTAAATAATGGTCGAGACCTATATCTTAGTCAAATTCATTTTCTAGATATTTATATCACTTCATATAGTTATGTGAAATAATTTGATGTGCTAGATCTATTGCGGGAATCATGCCTTTGTGGTTGGTCTACAATTAGAAACATGTTTTTATTATTGATCCACTATGGGAAACATATGATACTGTGTAACCCATTTCTTTATGGGAAATATGTTGGGATTCATGATCAAAATTTATTTTATGGTCTCTAAATTTAACCATGAACAATAAAATGGTTTCTATAATTATTAAAACACCTAAATAATATGACATGATTTTATTGTTAATTATACACTTATAATGATTTCTCAATATTATGATGCATTTCTAATGAATTGTATTATTTTATTCCATGACTTATTTTCATGATATTCCATAGATTGTGTATGATCCTTGTATGTTATGTTACTGATCATAAATCCTTATGATCGTTTTATTCCTTTTTTATGACCGTCAACTGATATCTACCATGTTTACCCATAATAAAAATATGAACTGAACCTTTCATGTATTTCCATTCCCTTTTTTATGAATAATGGGTTATTTTGGATATGTCTATAAATTGTAATAAATGGTAAGATATTTTGGGTATATGTAGAAGATCATTCGTGTGATAAAAAATGTGTATATCTAGTTCCTAAAATAAATAATCCTCAATGTTCCTCATGCATGTATTTGGGAAATATGTTGAATATTAATATAAAAATATGTAATATTTAGGTATGAAAAGACTAGGTCACTGTAGTCGGTAACAAAATACACATTTTACTATCCATTGGGAACTATGATGATAAATATTTAGTGTGATCAATAATGATAAGTCTATATATGTAAAAATAATCTGTAATTTAGGTAAAGGATAGATGTAGTGGTTTCAAAGAAATGACATACTTTATTGGATATTAATAGAAGATGTGGATATGGAATGATTATACCTGGGGGTAATAACTTAGAAAATGGTGTATTGGGATTTGAATCAATCTTTAGTTGTTGCACGACAATGGGCCTTTTAGCACCCTTGGTTTGACACTCTTAGGGGGTATGTTTTGGAAATTTCAAAACTCTTTATGAACAATTACAAGGGATTTTAATAATTTCCTTTGATGACCTAGGTTAAGAGTAAGGTGTCAAATATTTTAGAGAAATAATCCTGATTTAGACACCCTATAACTAATTTTTCATTTCTATGTGGTTTTACACAATTATTATTATTTCACATATTTTGGTCTAGTAATTTAATACATATTTGATGAATCTATTTATCATTGATTGTTATAGAAAATTCAGTGATTATGAGACACCAAATTGGACAATTCCTAGAGAGGAATAAATTCTGATTATTACTAGTCATCTATCATAATATATGATTAAAAAATAAATATTGGTGAGATTCTTGACGACTAAAGTAAGGAGAAGATGATATTTTATCAAATTTCATGTGGAAATGATCATATAGGGAAAATATTTTGATTTCCACATGTTAATAAGGGGGAATGAATCACCTAAAAGTGTATCTAAATTAAAATAGAATATTTTTTACATGTGGAGATAAAGGTCCCAATGCATTGATTTTCCAAGTAATTTGATCTCTTATATGTGTGAAAATTTGTAATTCTTTGTGTCAATACCCTAACCTAAGGTTTATCCCCTAAACTAAGGATTTACCAATTCTATTCCAACATTTTATGTGAATGGATAGTAGGGTGCATGTATTGGATTTCAATAGTTATGTAGTATAAGTATTGTTTACCACTTCTATTTTAGTTATAAGATTCATTAAACTAGTAAGGATTTTTTTTTAATTTTGGAAGAATATATGACTTCATTATCATAAAAGTTATGGATTCCATAATGGTTTTAGGAGTTCATGTTTGTATATAAGCTTAACATCATAAACATCATTTTTGAGGTTTTCAGTGGTGGTATTTTTATGTCATTAAAGAAATTTTTTGACATGTTTTATTTGGATAACATATATTTAACCCTTAGGTGATTTTCATATGTTTAAATGTATTTTTAACATTATTGGTTTATATGAAAATTTATGATTAAATTTATTTTCAACTATATTAATCATAATTAGCAGCATGATATAATAATTTTATTATTATATTTTTATTAAAAAATACAATAATTCATATCGAACAAGGCTATAGGGCTTGAACCCACAACTAATGGGAAATAAATTTCAACTGCCTACCATTGTCCTATGTAATGTCTTTGTAAGTATGAAATTATTATTTTTCAATGATGTGATAGATACATACTATGTTTATTTTGGGAACATATGTTTTATTATAGATATAAACATGGGATTTAAAAAAGAAATTGTGATACTTAATTCCTCAAAAAAATTGAATGATCATGAAAAAATTAACCAAATCAGGATTTAGTGTTATCCACAGTAATATTTACATTAAATATATGGATCCATTATCATTAAAAATAATTTTGTGATATATATTTGATCAATAAATGTTAGTGTATATACTCACACTAAAAGAGTTGAAAATGCGCCAAAGAAGATGGTTGGAATTGATTAATGATTATGGATTCTCAATACATTGACACTCTGGGAAAGTAAACAAGGTAACAGATGTAATGAGTTGAATGGATAATGAATTCTTACCTCATATGGGGTCAAAAAAGATAAAATACTTCTATATATGAAAAGGATAGATCTGTAAATCATTAAATAAGGTTGGCAATTTTTTTTGTTCAAATAAGTGTTCAACCATCTATCCATGTGAAGATTATTATGACACAGAAGAAAGACATAGAGATAAAGAAGAACTTTAAATATGATCATGAATTTTAAATTGATTATAATGGAATGATAAGGTTCTGAAACCATGTATGTGTCCCATACATACCATATTTTGAAGAAGGAGGTAATATAATAAGCCTATATTTTTTTATTCTCTATTTATCTTGAATGTAAAAAATGATATCTAACTATTTGAAAAAGTATTTATAATGGGAAAATATAATGTGAGGTATTTTAGAGTATATATCGGTGATTTTTATTTTAGAATGTTATGGTTTAGAGAAAAATTCTAAGTGTATATTACAACCATTACCCATACCATAATGGAAATATGAAAAAATCGCTATGGATTTTTTCATCGACCTCCCGAAGAAATTTAATGGCCACAATGATATAAGAGTTGTATTTTATCACCTTACAATGTCCACACACTTCATATTTTTCTATGAATATTTCTCTCTACATTATATTTTGTGGATATACATAAATGATGTGGTAAGGTTTCAAAGATATCCACATTTCATTATATTTATTCAGGACCCTAGGTTTAGTTTAATGCTCAGACGAAGTATTTAGTAGTATCTAGATATATAGTTGAGTTTCATCACTTCGTACCAACAAAAGAAATATATTTATTCAAATTAAACCATTTGAATACTTAAGTATATGCACTGATTTTTTATATGTATTATGGATCATCACTATCCTCTCATCGAGTTTTTATACAATAGTAACAGTCACATGAGATTTCAAGTGTCTTCTTATGAAACGCTCTCTAGAAACAACTATAATACTCAAATATTGATGGATTAATTGAGAGAAAGATAGGTATTGGGCCTATACTTGGATATGAAATGGTATATAAGGTTATAGTTATTTAAAAACACATAAGGGAGGAACAAAATCGATGGAAACTTAATACTAATAATCATCAACATGATAAATAATTTGATGTTAGTGATATGGTGTTTTTGAGAATTTCTCCATTAAAGAGGGTTACGAAATTCAAAATTAAATTAAATTTGAGCCCCAGTTATATTGGGCCTTTTGATAGTCTCGATAGAGTAGGGACGGTTTTGTATCACTTGAAACATTTGTCGAACCTCTCTCACTTCCATATTGTGTTCTTTGTTTCTCTCATGAGTATGTATATACATGTTCCTTTACATGTACTAAACAAAATGGTCATAACCCTTAATCATGAAATTTCTTTTTTAGTGAAAATTTTTATATTTTTTATCATTGAGGGAATGTTCAATGATTCAAGGATACTCAGCTAGTAAATGTATTGTGGCTAAGGCACCAACTCAAGGAAGCTACAAGGGATCCTAAGGAAATGATAAGGTATAATTATCCTCATTTGTTTATATCAATGTGATGAGTTATTAGTGTGAAATTAATTTTAATGGGTGTATTATTTAACACCCTAATCTTTTAAGAGATGTTTTTTTAAATAAATAAAATATGATTGAAAGCTTACGTAACACATAACACCAAGATTTAACAAACCAAAGTAATACTATTAATATTATTATTTAAACATAAAATTTGTAACCTTACTATTAAACATGTTTTTATGAATAGTAATAACCATATTTTAAAAGTAATTTATACTTGTCAGTATATTTATAAGATATTATTATAAAGTACTAAATTTTTAGTAGTGTATTTATATTCCCCAGAAATGCAGTTTTCTTTGAAAATGATTTTATTTATTTTTATGAAAAAAATATATATTAATTTTTTCACCATTAGAAAATTTATTTGGAAAAGTAAAATTTTTTTAAGATTAATTCCAAAATTATATTTTAAGGAATTTTTTATAATTTTACAAATTGTTTGTTTTTTATGAGTAGAAAAAATAAAATTTTATTAAAAACATTATTTTACTTTACATAATTTACAAGATCCATTTTATTTTTAGATGATTTTAAAAGTAACACTAGGTCAAGGATGTTTTTATTAATCCAATTCAGTTCGTTGGAATCAAATCTCTGAGTTTAATTTTAAATTTCATTTATTCTATTTTTGGAATGGAATTAATAAAAATGAATTCCACATTAATAATAATAATAATTAGTTCTATATAATATTTTCAATATATTTTCCATAAAAAAATTAATATTTAACACAATACAAATTATTTACTATGGTTAATGTTATAACATTTATACTAGGCGGTTAAACCAAATCAGAAGGGTATTATTTATAATAATAATAATATTATAAATAATATTTTATTCCATATTTACCCCTTATTATAGTCAAAAGATTAATATAAGGTCATTTTTATAGATTTTTCTTATCAATTGTTGTATAATTATGGATTTATTTTTGAAATTTCCTAGTAGTTTCCAAATGGGTTCATTTCAAAACTTATAAATGGGCATCCCCTATCCTATTAACCTCACAATACCAAAAAAATTATATTCATAAGAAACCATCCCAAATAAATCCCTTAATTTCTTCCATATCCTATAGAGTCCTTATTTGTATCTGGAAACCCGCATATAAAGGATTTTGGTGTTATCCTAATGAGGTTGTTCATAGAAGAGGTATCATTCTTAACTGAGTATCGTTATTTTAAATCTTCATCCACATCAATAAAATATTCCATGAATATTTTATTATAAAGAAAATAGTTTATTACATATATTGAGATGTTATTATGGTAATGGATTTACCCATATCTATCTCTCCTTCTATCAAATGGGAAATGAAACCGTTGATCGTGTGTGTGACAAATTACGGCCACACGAACCGATATAATTTGTTTTCCATAAATGCCTCACACATATAGATATAATAATATATATTAAAAATATATATGACATTTATGAAATTTTAATACATTTATAATTTCAATATCCCATCTACCTTCTTACCTTTTAATCTATTTGAATATTATAACATCACTCGTGCATACATATTGACTACGGTATCCACAAAGCGATGTGATACAGTTTTCATTTGATTATGACATACATGGTAATAAGGATATAGTTAATGAAACTATATGATATAAATTATATAAGATATATTCTATAATATTTTATAAATATTTACATTTGTTTAATTTATTCTGTTTGGAGAATTGAAATAGCATTCATGCGTACATTCGACCTACCTTCACCAAGAATAGAGTAATTTATTTTCTATCTCCAGATTTTTTAGATTTATATAAATACAAATATAAGGAATATATATTATATTTATATCATTTTTAACATTATATTAATGATTTAACCATGATAAATATAAAAGGAATTAATATACAAAATAAAAACATTTAAGAAAAAATAATACAGTTATTACAGGAAACATTTTTTACAAGGAACTGTTAATAAAAGAGTACTAAAATGTCAAGAGTAAATCAAATATGGTAGTATATATTTTTTGTGTGTGTGTGTGTTTGTGTGTGTTTGTGTGTTCATCTTTAATATATTTATAATAATACTTTATGTATTATATAGTATGTTATAATGTGTACGAAGAATTTTGAGACTTGGGTATGATATTTCTAGTCTCTCTTTTATTTATGGGAAAAATATTCCATATTCACCACCATTTTCTTTTGTGTAGTTTATATATTTTATATTAATCATTTTTATCTTGAATATAATTATTTACATGATACATAAAGATTCATTTTTTTAATTCTTTAATTGGACTTTTGATTCAAATGAGTCCAATGTGGAAAGGGGTTTTTTTCTCACTTTTATTTCAAGGAGACACGTTCCATATTGACCACATATATATTTTTGGTAGAGTATATACTAGACATGAATTCATTTTATATTTCATCCAATGAAAATTATGGGATTAATGTATCCATAAAAGGTTAGATATTTCATAGTGATTATGATCCAAAATTTTCAAAGTCGTAAAAGTTTTATTTTATAATCTTATTTTTTGTTGGGATCATTTATGATTATGATCTGGATGATGAAATATTATGATATATCTCCCAAGAAGATCTTTAATTTTATTCTTATATTCATATTTTTTGGTTTTTAATTCATTAAAATAAATTTAATTACTAATGATAATGAAATTTTGATTTTTTTAAAATTAAATGAAATTATATATTTGTTTGATAATCATTTATCTTCCACATCTATGACAACCCGCATTTTTATTAAATAATATTTTTCTGATGTTATAAAAAATAGTATATATTTTAAATATTAGTTTCTAGTAAATCAGTAACATAATGCATGGAAACATAAAAAAAATATTCGAATCCAAATGAAATGATTATTCATAGGTTCATCCTATATATATTTACAACATCCCATAACTTTGGGACATATATCAATAGACAGGGGTGAGCATGAGGCCCAATAAGGGAATATGTAATGGAAACAGATTACATGTGATCATAAAGAATAACTATAATAACATGAGGAATATAATTTATAGAAATTGAAATGGGAAATGATTCCTTTCATAAAATGAACATGAATAATTACATGGAAATTTGGCTACAAAATTTAAATTATACATTTGCAGAAATATCACCAAGGTTTTCCACCAAGGTGTCATAAATGAATATTTCCATGGTTTTTCACCAAGGTATCATAAAAAAATATCATATTTATATATTAAACTATTTTACAGATGAATTGGAGCACTAACATGGAGAACACATTATATGTATTCATTAATGTGAGCAATATAGATCATAATGAATTATTTCATTAATAACCAGTTAAGAATAAAGAATAGATTTCTTATCGAAATCATGGGGTACAAAAGTGCTTAATGAAATGATCATTACATCATTTTTCAACCATGGAAAGGGAAATAGGGTTTCTTATGTGTAAATAAAAAAATAAAATAAATAATTTTACATCCATGTGAATACAAATGGAAACAAAAATGGGGTGGGTATCCAGACAATAAAAAGAAAAGATAATTTCTTCAGGAGAAGAGAGGGATTTTGAGAAGTAATTTTGGCTGCATACGTGTATATAACGAGGTTTTAGAAAAGATTAAAATGATAGGAGACAAGGGTCACCCATTTAAAAATAATAATTTGGAAATATTGGTTAGAAGAAAAGGTTGTTAAAAGATAGTGAAAAAAATATTTAGATGATATATACCAAAAAGGATCTTTAATTGAAAAGAAACAATGGACAATTCTCTTACCATGAAGAGTTACTCCTAAATCAAGAGGAGTGGAACCCTAGGGGATTGAAGAAACCATTAGAGTACTAAGTATGAGGAAAAAATACAAGAGCTTCATAAGGGTTAGATTTATATTGAATAGAAATTATGAAATGGGTGGGTATTTATTTTAAAAGTGGGGGATTTGTTTAATAATTTCCAAATATAGGCCTTGTAAATCGTGTTTGTGAAAAAAGAATTACCATTATCATACACGTATACTTTTTCCATGGTTTTTTTAATCTAGTTCATATTTTAAGTAATTTTAACCAACAATAATTTAGAATCATTTTATATTTATTCTTTTTCCATGGAAAATTAATATTTTCATAAGATGATGTTTTTAAATTAAAAGATCTCATTTCAGACCTTCGAAAGTCAAATATATGTTTTTAAATTGAATAAAACCCGTTAAAATACTTAATATTAATAAAATAAAATATTTTATGTCATTAATTGTGGTTAATTAATTATTAAATCATTAATACATAATTATATAGTCATTTAATATATATAAAACCCAAATCTTATTTTTTATTATTCACATGAAATTTAGTATATTTTAGAAAATTCTCATAAATTCACCCAATACTAATTTTTACATGATGATTTGTAGAATGATTTTTATTTTTACATAATAATTATCAAAATATTATTATTTTATATTTTAAATATAAAAATCTTTTTTTAAAGGGTGTTGGGAGGCATAGTAAAATTTTGGGCACATATATATTTCCTATGAAATAATAAAATTACTTTCTCACATATATTTAAATAAAATAATTTTTAATATACTATTTTATCAAAATAAATATTATTTATTTTACAAAATTTTATTATAAAAATTTTATATCTTTTTTGAAATGTGTGATTTTTGTCTGAAAAATTAATTAATTAAATCACTTCTCTATTAAACCAATATTTTATTAAGAGTAATTATTCTATAAATTGAATTGGTGGTATAGAAAATTTATTCATACAATGGAATTAGACTTTATGTAATAAAGGTTGGGAGATGTAACCCCTTATAACACCCACGTACAACCTAAGTGTAAGTTGTGTGATAGTGATAGATTTATGGGGTAGCTCGACTAACTTTGACCGGGTGGTAACTTCCACTAAACTAAACTTATCATGAATGTGTTTTTCTTCATTCTTAACTTATTGAATCTCGTCTTAGGCTTGGTTTATGGTGAACCCTAGTAATTATACCTCCCACACATGTTATGAAAAATGGTCATTATACAACATCACTCTAATTTTTATGGCCACTACTTCCCCTTTATTAATTAATTATCCTTTTTCATTACAACTTATAAACACTAGTTATAATAGTAAAATTATTAAAAATAGGCTATATTTATCAATGGATAAATTTTTTAATTGTCCCATTTCCCCTTATACTCTATAAATAAAAATTAATTATTATATATATATGAATTTGTTGTGTATAATATAAAATAAAAAAAATCTTAGGAAACGAACATCATTTTAAAAAGATACATGGGTCGTTAAATTCTCCCCCATCTTTATGAAATTTTATCCATGAAATTTAACCTCATTCTCTAGGTTGAGAAAAGGTGAGGGTACTTATGATTCATTGTTTCCTCAGGTTCCCATGAGACCTATTCAATCTTATGGTCCCATTACAAATATTAACAAGGTGGGTAGTATTGTTCTGTAGAATGTTTTCTCTATAGTCTAAGACCTCGACTGGTTGTTCCGCATAAGAGGCATCATGTTCTTGTTGTGCCACATCTAGATTGAGTACTAGAGGGGGCTCAAGTATGTACTTCCTCCATAGATATACTTGTAATACATCATGAACTTTTGTCACGACCCGCCCTCGGGGCCCGTGCCGTGACTACCCCAAGCCCGCCTTCCATAGGCCAGGGGCTGGCGACTAGCACCAAGGCGTAAAATCCCAGTAAAAAGGGAAGGCATTGCCTTAATAAAGTAAACTAGCACCTCAGAGTAACAAGCGGAAGTAAAGCAGTACACAAAACTAGAACAACTGTGCTGAAGTAAAGGGGCCGGAAATACAAGCCCAACTGTAAAGTAAAGTACAACTCGAAAGGGAAAACAGCAACTGAAAGTACAAGCGGCTCCTGGGACGTTCTCCTCGATTCCTACCTGAAGGGTAGGTACAGATGGCTCAGCTCCTGGATCGTCCACCACGGATCCCACCTGAAGGGTAGGTACAGATAGCTCCACAACTCCTCGGGTCCAACTGTCCGCTCCGAGCACGTCCCGCTCAGTGGTCCTCCTCCGGGTACCGACCTACTCCGTAAGCCTCAACCGCAGTCAGCGCTGTCCGTCGTCTGCAACCAACACAACGAAGTGCGGGCATAGCCCGTGCAGGGGTGAGTATAAGCTACTCAGTAGGGACCCCGAGACCCCTGAAGGTCTCTCAAATCCACAAAGGATAAACCACGAAGAAAAGTAACAATCACGAAGTAACATCCAGTATTGATTAGGTATATGCCCATACATATACCTATGTCACCAATTTCCGTTCGGCTCCAACACCGAGCCCAAGAACAACCCAATACACATGAAGAGTAAACAGAAAATCCACACAGGATAACAGTACAAGTTCACATAGTTTATAACAAGTTTATGAAATCAACGGATAACTATTACCCAGGTATATGCCCATACATATACCTAAGTTATCAAGCGACCCAACTCAATCATGAGGAAACTCAAAGATCATTGACTCAGCTCAAACCAGGATTTTCATTATCGAAACCGTAACTGCTGAAGAGCTCCGTCTCTAGAGTGTACAGTGGTCCTGTCACGACTCCGAGGTACTGCTCACTAACCTAAGACTGCTGAAGTACTCCTCCTGTCGAGTACTGCGGGTCTGCTGCCAACTACCAGGCGCTCCGTCCGCTGAGGGTCTGCTGCCAAATACCGGGCGCTACCCAGATAGCCTACTGAGGTACTCCTCCTGTCGAGTACCGCGGGTCTGCTGCCAACTACCAGGCGCTTCGTCCGCCGTGGGTCTGCCGCCAAATACCGGGCGCTCCGTCCACTGGGCTAGTCGACTCACTCCAAGTCGAGTCAGTCAAGCAGTCGTCAGGTCTCAGCCGGCTACACGGTCTCCGTACACTGCACGCTCGTCTCCACCGTCGCGGGTCTGTCGCTACAACCAAGCGCACACACTCCGTAGAGTATCGCGGGTCCGCCGCTACAACCAAGCGCTCCACCGCCAAGGGTCTGCTGCTGCATCCAAGCGCACCACCACTGTCAAGTACCACGGATCCGCCGCTACACCCAAGCGCTCCCCCGCCCGCTCGTCTCCGGAAGGGTCCACTCCACAAGCTACTGGTCGATACTCCAAGTATCACAAGGTCCCGCGAAGAAGTGTCTCAAAGAACCGTCTCGTCACAGGGGTCTCAACGCAACAGACGGCGCGTCGATCGGACGCCCGGTCTGTGAGTTATTAGCCTTTTCGTCCCAGGGGCCCGGTTGGTTTCGTGAGCGAAACCAATCCCGGCCGTATCTCAACTGTACCCCGAACTCCCATAGGGTATACTCAAAGGGACCGTTACTAAACGTAAACACCAACGCCGCTGACGGTTCGTCGAACGGACGTCCTGTCTGAAAGATATCAGCTTTCCCGTTCCAGGGGCCCGGTTGGATTTCGGGTACAATCCAACCCGGTCATACTCCGACTGCATCCAAAACTCGGGCGGAGTATGTCAAAAGTTCCGTCTCATCAAGAGGAAGTCAACGAAACAGACGGCGCGTCAATCGGACGCCCGGTCTGTGAGTTATTGGCATTTTCGTCCCCGGGGCCCGGTTGGTTTTTAAGGCAAAACCAACCCGACCGTACTCCACCTGCGTCCAAACCTCG
Source organism: Viscum album (assembly GCA_963277665.1). Classification (NCBI taxonomy): domain Eukaryota; kingdom Viridiplantae; phylum Streptophyta; class Magnoliopsida; order Santalales; family Viscaceae; genus Viscum; species Viscum album. The sequence continues at coordinate 1,979,152,598 of OY728143.1, read as the reverse complement.
GGCGGAGTATGTCAAAAGTTCCGTCTCACTAAAAGGAACACAACGCGGCTGACGGCACGTCAATCGGACGTCCGTAGCTCAAGATATGAGCGTTTCCGCTCCGAAGGCCCGGTTGGTTCCGTGAACGAACCAACCCGGCCGAACCCAAAGTAATCCGAAACCTTGAGTGCGATATACCGAAACGACCGTCTCGATCCAAGGATCGCGTTGCCGTAGACGGTTCGTCATTCGGAGGTCCGAGGCTCAAGTTATGGGCCAAAAAACAAATCTAGTTCGAAACGGGGGGGTCCGGGTCCGGGCCGACCCGGCCCGACCCCCCCCCCCCCCCCCCCCCGGGGGTGGCGCGGCGGCGGCGGCGCGGCGGCGGCAGGCCGCGGCGGCGGGCCGCGGCGAGGCTGCGCACGCGGGGGCTAAGCCCCGCGGTTTTTGGAGGGGCGGCGCGGCACAAGGGCCGCGCCCCTTTTTTTTTAAAGAAGCCCCCCCCCCCCACGTGGGGGGCCTGCTGGTGCCGAACCGAGGGGGCCGGCTGCCCCCTCCTTCAAAGAAACGCCCCCCCCCCCCCCTCTTAAAGAGGGGGGTTTTATTGAGGTGGCCGGGGAATTAAATTCCCCGGTTTTAAAGGTATCCGGCCGGCCAGCTGGCCGGCCGGTTTTCTCTAACGGGACCGGAAATTCCGGTCCCCCTTCGGCTTCCGACGCCGGCGGCCCGGCCGCCGGTCTTTTCTTCCGCCGCGGCCCGGAACCGGCCGCGGTCTCCTCGTCTCGACGCGGCCCGGAACCAGCCGCGGCGTTCGTCGTCCGGCGCGGTGCGACGGCACCGCGCCCCTTCCGCCGCACTTTAATTTCTTTCAACGCGGCGCGACGGCGTCGCGTTCTTGATGTTTCTTCCATGGTGTGCGCGCGACGGTGTTGCGTAAAATAAATGCACGATCAACCGCGTGGTGCGACGGCACCACGCCACTTGCTTCCACCCGCAAGAACAAACAAGAACGTTGGAGGGGGTTCGGCCGTGTTCGTACGGTCCGGCCCCCTCACGTTAAATTAATAACGCAACTTTAAATAAACAACATCCTCACGTTAGTCATACGAACCACGAGCAAGAATGAGATAATTAAATATTAAATCAACATCCCCTACCTCGAAGGAAGTTCGCGGAGCTCGTCAACAATCCGCGAAGGACGAGCGTCGCGGAGATCGGACATCACGGAGGTCGGTCGTCACGGAAGAAGACGTCGTCGGCATCGCGGTAGACGGACGCGGGTTCGCCGCGAGAGGCACGTCGCGGAAAGTGCGTTGCGGCGTCGGACGAAGGTTCGCCGCGGAAAGCACGTCGCGGAGAGGATGTGTTGCGGCGTCGTGGAGGAAAACCAACGCGTTGCAGTCCGACGTCGTGGAAGAAGGACGCCGCGTTCTTCGTTGAGGTTTGAAGAAGAAGAGAAAGCTCTCAAATCCTCTCAAGAAATAAAGGGACTAACCAAAAACAATAAATTAAGCTCACTTAATTTATTAACACAACACAAACCTTTGAAATTCAAGAGTTTGAATTTCAAAACTTTAATTAAACTCACTTATTAATGACATAAGTTATAACCTAAGTTTACATCATTAATTGTGAGTTGGGGAGGGTTAGAGAATATGAAGGGGTGGGGTTCGTGTGGGCCCCACCACCCTCTTAACCTCCCAAGGGAAGTTGGGTTGTCACCCAACTTCCACCCAAAGGATAAAAAAAACACTTAAGGAAGATAAAAATAAAAATTGATGTTAAATTTTTATTTTTAACATTCACAATTTTATTTTTACAACTCCCCACGTGTAAACGCAACTTCGGGAAAGGTCTCCTTAAGCGAATATCGGCGCTGCGAGTTCATCGGTGCCCTCGGATTTCAATTCCGAGCACCGGATCAAAAGTTAGGAATTCCCGCTCGTTCGTTCACTGAACGTACCCGAGCCAAACTTCGGAAATTAATTCCGGGCACTCCGGGCCTCGGAATCAGGTGTCGTCTGAAACCGCGCTCTTGTAAAATTCTAAGGAAATTTAAGAAAAAATTTCCCTTGAATTTTACGGGTCTTTACATTACTCCCACCTCAGGGCTTTACGTCCCCGTAAAGCTTCAACTCACACTTAAGGGAAACAAGGTAGTACTGAGCACGCAACTGAGATTTCCGCTCCCATATGCTCACCTGTAGATCTCGTGCTACCCGAGAAGCACCCCAGAGGAAGCAACCGTTCACGTAGATCCTGCTCCTGTCGATCCTCGATCTCTACTAGAACCTCTGTGCTTGTCACCCTGTCATCGACGTCCAACTCCCCGGGGTCGATGACGTGTGAAGAAACATACACGTATCTCCACAGCTGAGACACGTGGTGGACATTATGCACCCGGTGCGACTGAGGTGGTAGGGTCAAGCGGTAAACCTCTTCGCCTACCCTGCTGAAGATCAAAAGGGTTCATCGAACTTCGGAGATAACATGCCGCCTCGGCCACATCTCCGAAACCTCATCGGGGTGAGACCGTATAAGAACGTGTTCGTCACCCTCGAACTCAAGAGGTTTCCCTTTTTAGATTAGAACTGAAACTCAAAACTCCTGCTGCCACAAGGGTAAGGTTGACCAACTCAAGAGTGATCGGCCACACCCTCTTATGCCTGAGTTTAACATGTGCTGCCCAGGGTTTCCTTTTCGCCGACCAAGGAAAACCCATTCCGACGTTTGCCTAAAACAGTCAACCGGGGTATGATTTTTGAATCAAAACCATACCCAGATCAACGTCGTAAGGCCTCTACGCTGCCACCAAGAGATTCCAACCGAAACTCTCGCCTTGAGGTCAAATCACACCGTCGGCGTAAGCGTGATTATCGAGTCTCCTCCCAAAGGTATCTCCAGACGTGAGGGTCAAGTCTACGGCTTACCCGGAACCTCTTGGTCTGGGACATGATTCGTGGAAGGGTAGAATGATTGGTTCTTATGTCTATAGATATGGCAGCTCGTAGTAGACATAATCCGTACCCCGAATCATTCTTAGAGCTCCTGGGTCACACTCCTTGACCGTAATGCAGCTACTCTCCTCCCCAGCCCTCCTGCTCCCTGAGCCTGGCGGGGACTACTAAGTCGGGTGGTCGTAACATGTCGAAATGTACACCACCACATGCTGCTCTCCAAGCTCCGCTTCCACGTCTGCTACCCTGCAGATTCATCTGTCCTTAGCACTTCCTCCTCCTGAAACATTTTTACACGCCCGAGTCTCTAAGACTGGCGCTAGTTTCCTGCCTTTCACTGCTAACGTTCACAACCAGAAAGGTTCTCTCTAGCATCCTAACATAGGTAGGAATGCATAGAGGAAAAGAATTGGTTCGGATGTCCTGTAGACACACTTCGCTCAGAAGTTCGAGTCTAAAGAACTGATCACAACGCAACCAACGAGTACCAAGATTGGTAAGCCACGTTGAGTGCTCTGCTTCCGATATGTCGTACTGTCGAAGCTGTATTAGCTCCAGAAAACTCACAACCACCTCCTCAAGCCAGTCCTCAGCCGCCTACGAGTCAGGCTCACCTCGAAACTTGAGGGATATCTGGTGCTAAAACATATGTAAGGCACTAAGCCTGTGAGTCTCTGCTACCGGTACCGCCGGTAGTGTCTGCTGACCAACAGGTAGTGACATAGCTGGCGTACTACCCGTAGGTACTATCCCAGGTATCGGTTCGCGTAACGAAGCCTCATTACTATAAGGACCAACCTCATGGTCACTCACTGGAAACAACAGGAGCTAAGATCATCATCCGCTCTACTAGTATCCAAGCTAGGCGTAGAACTCTAGCAAATGCCTCCATCCAGTCCACTGCTGCCTGGGAAATCTATCTCGCCTCGTATCCTCAAAGGCCTCTACTGCTGGAACTCGTGCATTGCGCTCTGCTAGCGTGCATCGTCAGCTAGTGGCATCTGTTGCCTAACGGGTGGTGGTGCTGCTGGTACACCACCCGAAGGTGCCAACACTGAAAAAGGGCCCTGCACTGGAATCTCGCTGCTCGGTGGGCCATCATCGAGAACTCTCTCGGAACTCCAGCTAACTATCTGCATGGTGACATCCTGAACAGATGTGTCACGGTCAACAATTTATACCTGGTGAGCTGACCTGGTTTGAGCTGACTTAAACCTTTTGGAAAACACACACGCAATCAGTGTTTTCGTGCATTAAGTCGGAAATCAGAAGTCAGGGTCCTGGTGTACGGATACGTCGGCCGCCGCACCAACACTGGACTCCCTGGACTGATAACCACACTCAATACACTAAACACTATTGCTTCACATAGAAAAAAGATCAGGGTTCTGAGTTCTGCGGTAGAACCGAACTCCTCTGATACCAATTTGTCACGACCCGCCCTCGGGGCCCGTGCCGTGACTACCCCAAGCCCGCCTTCCATAGGCCAGGGGCTGGCGACTAGCACCAAGGCGTAAAATCCCAGTAAAAAGGGAAGGCATTGCCTTAATAAAGTAAACTAGCACCTCAGAGTAACAAGCGGAAGTAAAGCAGTACACAAAACTAGAACAACTGTGCTGAAGTAAAGGGGCCGGAAATACAAGCCCAACTGTAAAGTAAAGTACAACTCGAAAGGGAAAACAGCAACTGAAAGTACAAGTGGCTCCTGGGACGTTCTCCTCGATTCCTACCTGAAGGGTAGGTACAGATGGCTCAGCTCCTGGATCGTCCACCACGGATCCCACCTGAAGGGTAGGTACAGATAGCTCCACAACTCCTCGGGTCCAACTGTCCGCTCCGAGCACGTCCCGCTCAGTGGTCCTCCTCCGGGTACCGACCTACTCCGTAAGCCTCAACCGCAGTCAGCGCTGTCCGTCGTCTGCAACCAACACAACGAAGTGCGGGCATAGCCCGTGCAGGGGTGAGTATAAGCTACTCAGTAGGGACCCCGAGACCCCTGAAGGTCTCTCAAATCCACAAAGGATAAACCACGAAGAAAAGTAACAATCACGAAGTAACATCCAGTATTGATTAGGTATATGCCCATACATATACCTATGTCACCAATTTCCGTTCGGCTCCAACACCGAGCCCAAGAACAACCCAATACACATGAAGAGTAAACAGAAAATCCACACAGGATAACAGTACAAGTTCACATAGTTTATAACAAGTTTATGAAATCAACGGATAACTATTACCCAGGTATATGCCCATACATATACCTAAGTTATCAAGCGACCCAACTCAATCATGAGGAAACTCAAAGATCATTGACTCAGCTCAAACCAGGATTTTCATTATCGAAACCGTAACTGCTGAAGAGCTCCGTCTCTAGAGTGTACAGTGGTCCTGTCACGACTACGAGGTACTGCTCACTAACCTAAGACTGCTGAAGTACTCCTCCTGTCGAGTACTGCGGGTCTGCTGCCAACTACCAGGCGCTCCGTCCGCTGAGGGTCTGCTGCCAAATACCGGGCGCTACCCAGATAGCCTACTGAGGTACTCCTCCTGTCGAGTACCGCGGGTCTGCTGCCAACTACCAGGCGCTCCGTCCGCCGTGGGTCTGCCGCCAAATACCGGGCGCTCCGTCCACTGGGCTAGTCGACTCACTCCAAGTCGAGTCGGTCAAGCAGTCGTCAGGTCTCAGCCGGCTACACGGTCTCCGTACACTGCACGCTCGTCTCCACCGTCGCGGGTCTGTCGCTACAACCAAGCGCACACACTCCGTAGAGTATCGCGGGTCCGCCGCTACAACCAAGCGCTCCACCGCCAAGGGTCTGCTGCTGCATCCAAGCGCACCACCACTGTCAAGTACCACGGATCCGCCGCTACACCCAAGCGCTCCCCCGCCCGTTCGTCTCCGGAAGGGTCCACTCCACAAGCTACTGGTCGATACTCCAAGTATCACAAGGTCCCGCGAAGAAGTGTCTCAAAGAACCGTCTCGTCACAGGGGTCTCAACGCAACAGACGGTGCGTCGATCGGACGCCCGGTCTGTGAGTTATTAGCCTTTTCGTCCCAGGGGCCCGGTTGGTTTCGTGAGCGAAACCAATCCCGGCCGTATCTCAACTGTACCCCGAACTCCCATAGGGTATACTCAAAGGGACCGTTACTAAACGTAAACACCAACGCCGCTGACGGTTCGTCGAACGGACGTCCTGTCTGAAAGATATCAGCTTTCCCGTTCCAGGGGCCCGGTTGGATTTCGGGTACAATCCAACCCGGCCATACTCCGACTGCATCCAAAACTCGGGCGGAGTATGTCAAAAGTTCCGTCTCATCAAGAGGAAGTCAACGAAACAGACGGCGCGTCAATCGGACGCCCGGTCTGTGAGTTATTGGCATTTTCGTCCCCGGGGCCCGGTTGGTTTTTAAGGCAAAACCAACCCGACCGTACTCCACCTGCGTCCAAACCTCGGGCGGAGTATGTCAAAAGTTCTGTCTCACTAAAAGGAACACAACGCGGCTGACGGCACATCAATCGGACGTCCGTAGCTCAAGATATGAGCGTTTCCGCTCCGAAGGCCCGGTTGGTTCCGTGAACGAACCAACCCGGCCGAACCCAAAGTAATCCGAAACCTTGAGTGCGATATACCGAAACGACCGTCTCGATCCAAGGATCGCGTTGCCGCAGACGGTTCGTCATTCGGAGGTCCGAGGCTCAAGTTATGGGCCAAAAAACAAATCTGGTTCGAAACGGGGGGGTCCGGGTCCGGGCCGACCCGGCCCGACCCCCCCCCCCCCCCCGGGGGTGGCGCGGCGGCGGCGGCGGCGGGCCGCGGCGAGGCTGCGCACGCGGGGGCTAAGCCCCGCGGTTTTTGGAGGGGCGGCACGGCACAAGGGTCGCGCCCCTTTTTTTTTAAAGAAGCCCCCCCCCACGTGGGGGGCCTGCTGGTGCCGAACCGAGGGGGCCGGCTGCCCCCTCCTTCAAAGAAACGCCCCCCCCCCCCCCCCCCCCCTCTTAAAGAGGGGGGTTTTATTGAGGTGGCCGGGGAATTAAATTCCCCGGTTTTAAAGGTATCCGGCCGGCCAGCTGGCCGGCCGGTTTTCTCTAACGGGACCGGAAATTCCGGTCCCCCTTCGGCTTCCGACGCCGGCGGCCCGGCCGCCGGTCTTTTCTTCCGCCGCGGCCCGGAACCGGCCGCGGTCTCCTCGTCTCGCCGCGGCCCGGAACCGGCCGCGGCGTTCGTCGTCCGGCGCGGTGCGACGGCACCGCGCCCCTTCCGCCGCACTTTAATTTCTTTCAACGCGGCGCGACGGCGTCGCGTTCTTGATGTTTCTTCCATGGTGTGCGCGCGACTGCGTTGCGTAAAATAAATGCACGATCAACCGCGTGGTGCGACGGCACCACGCCACTTGCTTCCACCCGCAAGAACAAACAAGAACGTTGGAGGGGGTTCGGCCGTGTTCGTACGGTCCGGCCCCCTCACGTTAAATTAATAACGCAACTTTAAATAAACAACATCCTCACGTTAGTCATACGAACCACGAGCAAGAATGAGATAATTAAATATTAAATCAACATCCCCTACCTCGAAGGAAGTTCGCGGAGCTCGTCAACGATCCGCGAAGGACGAGCGTCGCGGAGATCGGACATCACGGAGGTCGGTCGTCACGGAAGAAGACGTCGTCGGCATCGCGGTAGACGGACGCGGGTTCGCCGCGAGAGGCACGTCGCGGAAAGTGCGTTGCGGCGTCGGACGAAGGTTCGCCGCGGAAAGCACGTCGCGGAGAGGATGCGTTGCGGCGTCGTGGAGGAAAACCAACGCGTTGCAGTCCGACGTCGTGGAAGAAGGACGCCGCGTTCTTCGTTGAGGTTTGAAGAAGAAGAGAAAGCTCTCAAATCCTCTCAAGAAATAAAGGGACTAACCAAAAACAATAAATTAAGCTCACTTAATTTATTAACACAACACAAACCTTTGAAATTCAAGAGTTTGAATTTCAAAACTTTAATTAAACTCACTTATTAATGACATAAGTTATAACCTAAGTTTACATCATTAATTGTGAGTTGGGGAGGGTTAGAGAATATGAAGGGGTGGGGTTCGTGTGGGCCCCACCACCCTCTTAACCTCCCAAGGGAAGTTGGGTTGTCACCCAACTTCCACCCAAAGGATAAAAAAAACACTTAAGGAAGATAAAAATAAAAATTGAAGTTAAATTTTTATTTTTAACATTCACAATTTTATTTTTACAACTCCCCACGTGTAAACGCAACTTCGGGAAAGGTCTCCTTAAGCGAATATCAGCGCTGCGAGTTCATCTGTGCCCTCGGATTTCAATTTCGAGCACCGGATCAAAAGTTAGGAATTCCCGCTCGTTCGTTCACTGAACGTACCCGAGCCAAACTTCGGAAATTAATTCCGGGCACTCCGGGCCTCGGAATCAGGTGCCGTCTGAAACCGCGCTCTTGTAAAATTCTAAAGAAATTTAAGAAAAAATTTCCCTTGAATTTTACGGGTCTTTACAACTTTAGCTAGATTTTGTGGATCTGAAAGTTGATAAGACAGTAATCCTATGTGATCCAAAATTTCTTAAGGTCCAGTGTGCTAGTGGACAAGCTTGTCATTCTTCCAAAATGCATCACACACTTCTATAGTGATATTAAAAAGAAAAAATTGTCACCAAAATCAAACTCTGAGTTCCTTGGATGGTTCCCAGAATAGATCTTATATCAACTCTGAGCATCATTTTTTATGTTGCTCGATGGAATGAACCTTTTATGTCATCTCTTGCTCAAGATCAGACCCAGGAATATTTCTCTCACCAAAATTATCCCAACAAGGATGTGTTCTAAATTGCTTCCCATATAGAGCTTCATAGGTAACCATTTTAATACTCTAGTGGAATCCATTGTGGAATGAGAACACAATTAATTGTATGTGTTGATCCCTATAACCTTTAAATTCTATTTTACATGTTCTCAGCATGTCTTCATGTGTGAAAATAGTTATTCTATATTTTCAATCGGTTTGGGGTTGATAGGACATAATGAAATTCAATTTAGTACTTAGAACATTATGAAGACTTCCCCAGAATTAAAATTTGAAACATGGATATAGATAAGAAATGATATAATTTGTTACCCTATGCAACCTTACTACTTACTTTACATAAAATTTTCCACGTGGTTAAAGAGAGAGATCTTCCTGAAAAGTTATGAAACAGGATTTCATGGTGAGCCTGTCCATTATAACACATATTTCATTGTTTTGGTCAGATATTATAGAGAGAGTAGTGACAATGTCCATTATGATATTATCCTATGCCCATTTTGGTATGGCTAGTAGTAGTCGTAATACCCCTTTAAGAATTTTTTCTCCTATCTTCACTTGTTGACACACCATGAACATTGCCTTATAGTCCAAAATATACATTTTCAAATTATCCAACCAATAATGATCATGAATTTCCCTATACATTTTAGTGCTTCTAGGATATATAGAGAATGTAGAGCTTTGATATTCATCCATTAGTTCTTTCTTTATCTCTATAATATATGAAAAAAAATTATCCTTGTATGAAAGATCATTACACCTTCTTGAGTAACATCGAACCTGGTAAGCTTACAATATCTCACATACTCAATATTCTTTTGTAATTGGGGATCATCTCTTTGAGATTTATTGATATTCTATAGTAATGACGGTTTAGAAATCATTTGGTACTGGATATATGATTTCCCATCCATCATGAATCCCTTATCCAGCCTTACTAGGTCATTAATCAATGGATCTCCTTGAATCCTCATCATTACTAGCACAACATGGTCTTTTATACTCTGTGAATTAGGGATGTGATTTTATCTTCGGGGGTGATAATGAAATGAACATTAATAATCTTTAAGAAGCTCCAACCATCTACTTTGTCTCATATTAAGATCCTTTTGAGAATAAATATACTTCAAACATGGGTGGTCACTTAATATATCACATTTCGACCCATAAATATAGTGTTTTCATATAATCAAAGAAAAAATTTCCACAGAAATTTCAATTTCATGTGTAGTATAATTCTGATCATGATTCTTCAACTATCATGATGCACAAGCAATCAACTTGTCATTTTTCATCAGGACACACCCAGTCCATTTTAGAGATGCATCACTATAAATAATAAATCTTTCCTCGATAGAGGGTATAGAGAAAACATGTAGAGTAACCAATATCTTCTTCAGTTATTAGATACTATTTTGACACTCCTTTTAAAGATAAACATAGACCCCTTTCATGTTAAATTTGTTAGTGGATTAATAGTCTTGAAATTGTATTCAAAAACATCTGATAATATCTTGATAAACCAAGTAAACTATGAATCTCATTTACTATTGAAGGATGAGGACACTACATTAAAACCTTTCTCTTAGAACTGTCAACTGATATTCTTTCATTGGTTACAACGTCGCCCATGAAAGAGACTTTTTGAAACTATAATTTATATTTTAAAAAATTTACAAATAGTTTATCCTTTTTTATAGTATAAAATATATCTCATAGTTGATCCTCATTCCCATAAAAACATTTGGAATATATTATAATATCATCAATAAAAATAACCATGAATTTATCATGGTATTCCTTAACGAATTTGTTCATAAAATCCGTAAATATAGAAGGAGAATGATTCAAAACTAAGGGCATAACCAGAAATTCATAATGTCCATATCTTGATCAGAAATTAGTATTTCAAATATGTTCATTCTTGACCCTCAATTGATGATAACAAGATAAAATATCAATTATAGAGAAAAATTATGCCTCGCAAAGAAGGTCATATAAATCGTCAATACATTAGAGAGGGTACTTGTTCTTTAGTATAATCCTTTTATATAATCTATAATCAATGTATAACATCATTGATCCATCCTTCTTATCTATAAATAGAACATGTTCTCCCTAAGAAGACACACTTTTTCATATTACCCCCTTCAACAAAAGACCATGAAGTTGTTTCTTTATTTCATCTAGCACTACATTTCCCATTCTATATGGGGTCATTGATATAGGATTAGATCTACGTATGAGTTCAATTAAGAACTCTAACTCTATTTATAGGGGATTTCCATGTAAATCGTTGGGAAATAAATCAATTTTTTACTGAATGATGGTGGAATTTTTTACCCTTGTACGTTCATTTCCTTCAACCCCTCCACTGATCATCTCCATAAAGAAGACTATATGAGGTTCTAATAGAAAACGGTCGGGTTGGGATATATCTAATTTGAAATTAACTATATGATATCCATTCAATACTATTGATATTTCCTTTTATATTAGGTTAAACTTATCATTATACATTGAGACCCATTTTATCCCTAGTATAGTGTAAAATCCCACCATAGGAGTAACTACTTGATTTTTTATGACATTGTGATCACTAAAGATAATGCTAGAGTTTATATACATTGTTGATGGATGGATAATCCCTCTAGGAATCCTGAAAGATAACTCTACATATACCATCTCATGGATTGATTCAATATTCATCACAAACATGTTTAGCATAAAAGTATGCGTTGAACCATAATCAAACAATGTACTTTTTAGATTTGAGGTAACAATGAGACTACCATCCACCACATCATTTTGATCCACTAAATTAGCATTCATGATAGAAAAAACACAACCTTTATCCAATGGCCTATGTTAGGTTTGATGGTGGTTCACCACCATGATCATTTGATTTGGATAGTGATTAGAAAAGTTATCAACTTTTTCTCCCCTCAAAAATTGTACTTCAGTTTGGGCCTACACCATTATCACTTTGTTGTTGGTCTTGAGAAGTTGACACTTCACCTCACTATGGAAGTTCCATACTACATGGCCATTTTCCTAACTTGTAAGATTTTCCACTCCCAAGAAAGAAGTTCCAAAAAAATTTCTTCCCACTTTTTTTTCATTGATGTAGTTTTAATCTATTTCATCTTATTCCATGATCAATTTTTCACCCTGAGTTTGAACCCATATCTCTTTACTTTTCATTTGACCTATGTGACCAATATGTTTCTGTAAACTCCAATTAGACCTTCATAGCACTTATACTATCTCCTAATAGCATTAAATGTTGTGATTTTCTATATTTATATGAATATTGATTCTCAGTCCACATAAATAATCTATCAATATTTCCCTAAGGATCCATAATAAATCTATAGGTGTAACAAGAAAGTCTTGAAAATTTTATCTAATAGATTCCCACCAATTCATCTTCCTTCTACTATAGTATAAGGATTTATTTATTCAATTTCATTTACATCGAATAAGGAAAATATTTATTTATATAGATACCCATGAACACTTTCCACTCCAAACCATCACGGTCTCTTCATGGTTTTTTGTTTTTAATTAGTGTCCACCACTGATCAGCATATTAATCTAAGTAGTGAACTACTAGGGTGACTTTGTCTTTATATTGATAAGGGATTATAGAAAAGATATTTTATATTGAGATTATCAATTTTTGGAAATCAATAGGTCATTAGATCCACTAAAAGAAGGCAGTTGTTAATGTATAAAAAAGAAAATATAATGTTGTTCCCATCAAGGTGAAACTAGTCTCTTGACTTGTTGCGAGCCATTGTTCACAACTTCAGATAGCCAATTTATCATTATCATGATGGTTTCCATTCCAAATAATATATGAGAGTTTTCATCACATCGTCCATTGTGATCATGATTTATGTGGTCCACCGATATCCTCTTGTTTTCTAAAAGAGATAAAAATATTGTGAGAAACTTGTTTCTTTAAAGAATCATTCAATTATAAGGGAATATTATCTCTTCCAACATTATTCATAAATATTTTTTATTTAAAAAATTACATTATATATATATATACTCCATAATGTTTCATAAAAAGCTTGTGATTAACCAAATATATCCATCGAGAGTGTCAAACAATGAGTACAAAAAATTCCAATTGTAATGGACTAGTTCTTCTTCAAGTATAGGTAAAAGTGGTATTTTTAGGTGTTAACCCTAGATACATCTTTGATAGAGCCACATCCACTTGTTCATATATAGAAATTTCATTACTTTCTCATAGAATACATACTTAAAACATCACCAAAATTCTAGGATATTTTACAATATTTAAAATTTTCCTTGTGATTCTTTCTAATGTTTTGTGATCCTGATTCCCATAAATAACTAAACACTTTTTTGATTCCAATAATCGAGTGCTTCCTTTTTTTTACATATGATTTTTATTAAATGGTACAAAAAATATGATGTTTTAATATTTTTCCATTAAAATGAGGAAAATAATACTTCAAAACATAAAAAAAAATTCTAATCCTTTGGAAAATATTTTTTATATGTTAATCTAATCTAATTTTACTATATCTCATAACCTGGGGATATACAAAAACAGAAATGGGTGGGAAAGTGGCCCAGTAAGGGAATTTTAAAGGGAAATAATATATATTTGGTCTTGATGAATATTAATAAGAACATGAGAAATATCATTTATTGCATAAAAAAAGAATATGTAGAATATCAAAAAAAGAACATGATTCATAAAATGGAAATGTGGCTACAACATTTAAATGACACATTCATAAGAATATCACCCATGTATCATAAATGAAAATTACCAAGGTTGTTCAACAAGGTATATTAAAACATGCCATATCTAGATATTAAATTCATTACCCAATGCATTGGTGCACTATTAGGGAACACCCTTTTTATGTCATATTTAATTTGATCCACATAGTTCATAATAAATCACTTCATAAATAACCTATGGTTAATAAAGAACATTTTTTTAATAAAAATCATGGTTCTACCAACTATGAGAAACATTTATATATTTTTTTATGAAATTAACTTTTTCTTCCATCTGTTGCACACGATCAAGACCATGAATCTTTATCTCACTAACTTTATTCCAAAAAGCCCTAGTTCTATAGCCCATTTGAATCTAGATCAATGTGATTTTTTTGTGTGTTATACATAAATAAATCTATGTTGGAGCCACGTCTACTTGTTTATATCCAAAAATGGATTTCATTTCTTAGAAACCAATTACTTAACACTTTTTTATTACTTAATCATTTTATTAAATGGTACAAAATAACAGATCTTTTAATGTTTAGATTGTTGGAAATCAAAAACATAATACATGAAAACATAGAACATTATTTTATTCCACATTAAATTATCCTTAATAGGGTGAATCTAAGTACATTTATTGAATATATTTTCATATGTTAATAAATCAAAGGAAATCGGAGAGCATGAGACCTAGTAAGGGAATACGTAAGGGAAATATTATACATGTGATCTTAAGAAATATCAATGAGAACATGATAAAGATCATTATAGCACGATAAATTTAACTTGGGTAATATCATGAAAATAAAATGAATAAAAACATAGAATTTTGGATACCACATTTAAATTATTCATTAATAATAATATCACTATGGTTTGTCACCAAGGTGTCAATAATAATAGTTACCAATGTTGTTCACTGAGGTATCATAAAACATATGAACTCTAAAGATTAAATTTCTTGACCAATACAATGGAGCACTATCACTTTAAAACCTTAAAATTTTTTAATTAATTTTATCCACATTTATCATAAAGTATAATTTCATTAATAACCTTTGGAGTATAAATAATATGTTTCTTAAAAAAATCATGGTGTGAAAAAGTTCATAAAGACATGAGCATCATGTCATTATTGGCCCATGAAATGTGAATATGGGTTTATTATATATAAATAACATAATCAAATAAATAATTATTTTAAATAGTTGAATACCTATTTAATAGAAAATGTGTAGGGTATCCACATAATGATATTAAAAGAAAATTTCATGAGGAAAAGATAGGAATTTTGAGAATTAAATTTAGCATCATAACTGGTACAAAATGTGGTTTTAGAAAAAGCGTAATATGATAGTGGAAATGGGGAATCCATTGATTAAACAAAATTTGGAATTAAGGGTATGAAAAAAGGGGTTATAAAATATATTGACCATAACATTTATAAAACATATAAAAGAATAGGTTCTTGAATTGCAGAGAAAGGAAGTATAATTCACTAACCATGAAGAGTTACTCCTAAATAATGAGGAATGAAACCTTGGGGGATTTAGGAACCTATAAGAAAAATATCTGGGAGGCAAAAATACCATTGATTCATATAGGATGGATTTGGAGTGAAAGGAAATAGAGAAATGGATAGGTATTTATTGAAAATTTGGGGGATTTGTTTAATAAGTCCAAATGTAGGTCTTAGAAATCTAGTTTGTGAAGAAAAAAACCATTATCTTACCCATGGGATTTTCCCATGGTTCTAGACATGTGGGTGATATTTCATGTTGATTTAAGACATAATAAATGATTATTTTTTTATATTACTTCTTTTGGTGGGGAGAATTAATGTTTCCATAAGGTAATATTTTTAAATTCATTGTTTTTCATTTTAGACATTGGAATGTAATTTATTGGTTTCGAAATTAATTAAATTACATTAAAATACACAATATTATTAAAATAACATATTTTAGTCCATGTATTTTGGTTAATTATTTATTAAATCATTATTAAATAACAATAAAGGCACTAACATACCGAAAATCCAAAACTGTATTTTTACTATTCATGAAAAAATTATGTATTTTAAATTTTTTTCATAAATTAACCCTTACCTAATTTAGATTTATTGATTTAAAATATTTATTTTATTTATCATAATATTTATTTAATGATGATAATTTTATATTGTAAATATAATAATCAATATTCATTAAAAAATAGTGGGTTGTAAGGTATAATCAAATTTCTAATACTCAAAAATTTCTTAGGACATAATAAAATTATTTGATCATTTTTATTTAAATAAGAGTGTTTATCCAAAAATATTTAATTAACAAAATATTGGTCAGAGTACACCAATTTATAATAAAATAAAATATCTTTTTAGAAAAGTATGGTTTTTGTTTGAAAATCAAATTATTCAATTTCATCTCAATTAAACATATATATTATTAATAAAAATATTCTTAAAATAGAATTGATGGTATCAAAATTTTATTTATATAGAGTAATTACCCATTATGTTAATAGGTCTAGGAGACATAACCCCTTATAACTCATGTGTATGACCAAAGTTTATTGTGTGTGATGGTGATTGATTCTTAGGGCAGCTTGGCTAACATCAATAGAGTGGAAATTTCTAATAAATTGAACTTCTCCCATATGTGATTTTGTTCTTGCTTCACATGATGATTCTCATATTGGGATCTGTCGAGGGATAACTCTATTAATTCTTCCTCCCTCATATGTTTTGGGAAAATGGGCTTTATATGGATTGAATCTGCTGGTTGAGTCCATTTATTTTCATTTCTACACTAATTATACATTTTCAATACAACTTATTAAACATAATTGTAATTGTAATATTATTAACAAATGTCATAGTTCTCAAATGTAAAATTTCCCAATGGTCAAATATCTCCACATACTCTATATATAACACTTCATTATTAAAGATATATAAGGTTTTTTCCAGTATAATATAATATAACACTCATTTGATCAGGATAAAAATATAATTTTAAAAATAAACATTGGTTTTTACAAAATCCATTTTTTCTAAAAAATGTTTTCAAAAATGTTTTTACAATTATATAGATTTTTTATAGAAATTTTTACTCAAGTTTGATCTTTTTATAAAATGGTTTGAAATTAATCCCCTTGTCATTTTCTCAATAGGTTAGTTTTTAGTTTTTACTAAAAATTTTAAAAGAAACAATTTTTAATGTGTTGAACATAAATAGAATTTTACACCTTCAAGATCAATAAATCAGTTTAAGACCCTTTAAAAATTTTCAATTTTATATTTAAACAAAACATCTCCATTAACATTTGGGAAATTTTCATATTTTAAATAACTAATTTGATAATGGAAACAATATTTTACTCAAGAATTTTTAATGATATTTTCATGGAATCTCTATTAAACCATAAAAATACCATTTGGAATTTATTATGTTTTACTGGGGATATGATCCAATGGTTCCATCATAATTATTTCTCAATATGGTTTATGTATATAATTATTAATAAGAGACATTTATAAAATACCTTTATTTACCATGGGTTATACTATGATAAAGTTTCTTTGAAACCTGTTTCCATTCTATAGGATATTATTAGAAAAAAGTTTTCTGATCTTGTGGAATACAAATTTATGGATTATCTGATAGGTGGGACCTATATCTCCTTATAATTAATTAAGTAAATATTTATCTCTCATCCGATATTTATGAGAAATAATATGGTCTTCTTAATCTGATATGGGAAATAGGCTGATGTTCATGATCTGATATAGGAGACAATTCAATGATCATTATACACTATAAAAAATAGGTGATGATTTTGGATATGTTATGTTATAGGAAAATAGCATGGATATATAATTTCTAATGATTTAAAGTTCATAGTAGTTATCCTTAACAAATGAAATGGTTTTTATACTAATAATTGTGACAAAATTATATGTCATCAACTTATAGTTCATTAATTATTTATGTTGATTTTCTATTATTATGATCCATGTCTTGGAAATGGTAATGCTTTATGACATGGGTCATGTTTTTGACCTTAGAAATATTTGGTATAAAACATGAATGTTATGCCCATGTTCTAATACCATTATTCTTGTATTATTCCTTCTTATGATCATAGATTGATATCTCCAATGATTACACATATTGATCATATAAGATCACCCTTTATTATATTTTCTTTCCCCCATTTAGGATTAATGGTTTGTATAGGTTATGAAAATGAAGTGTAATGAATAAGAATATCATTATAGGATATGTTGAAGATATTTTAACAAAAAAAACATTGTATCTAGTCTTTGAATATAAAAAACATTTTAGTCTTAATGAATGTATTTTTGTAATTTATTAAATATTCATTTAAAAAGATTTATTATTTATGTGTGAAGAGCCTATGTCATTATAGTTGTTATCAGAGGAAACCTTTAGATATACTTTAAGAACATGGATGAGAAAACCATATTTGGAAACATGTGGATATGTATAAGGTATAGGAAAATAACCTGTAAGTTTGGTGAATGATGGGGTTGGTTTATCTAAGAAATCACATCCTTGTCTACATAGTACAGGTAGATATGGGTCTTGAATAGTTATACCTGGGGGTAATAATCCAAAAAGGACACATTGGTCTTTGCCTCATTTTTAATCTGGTTCATGATAATGAGTCTTTATACACACTCTATTTAACACACCTAGGATATTTATTGTGGATATTCACAAAATCTTTATGACATTAAGAGGGATTTGATTAACAACTATGAATGGCCTAGTAAAATCATGTGCTATCAAATGTTGAAAATAAGGATTCATTATTTAAACATTCTATAATTTATTTTTAATGATTATGTGGTTTCCCAGTTTTATTATAACTGCTTATAGAATTAGTTGTGGTTATAGTCAATGGTAGGAACCATAAGGACTCATGTTAACATTGAAGGTGATGGACGGTTTAGTGATTATGATAAAAAAAATATAATTGATGGAGAGATATAAAACATTATTTTTATCATCATCTATCCCAATATAAGACTAAAAATGTTAATTCAATTGATACTTCTAATGATTTAAATAATATAAAGATGAAATTTTATGAAATTCAATCAGGAAAGAGTCATAGAGGAAATAAGATTTGGATTCCTATATTGAGGAAGGTGGGAAGAAGAACCTAGAATAATATCTAAATTGGAGGGAAAATTTTTTTTCTATGTGTAAATGAATGTCACATAGAAATGAGTTTCCAAGGAATTAAACATTTGGTTTTTTTGGGATCCTTGAAATTATTTAATACAATTCCCTAATCTAATAGTTTTGTAAGATAATGCATTTTTATGAGTTTTGACTATAATTTTTTTCTATTTAAAATCTTTCATATGGACTAATGTTAGTTCACAATGTGATCACGGGTTTATTGATTGTGTTTAGGGATTGTTCAAAGCGAATATCATAGCTTTTTAGAAATATAGATGGGACGCAATGTTTAGAGACATCATTCTGGATAGGCCGCACATCTTGAGAAACCATATAAGGCCTAAAAAGAGGGATTAATGAGACAACACTTTTTAAGGAAATCATGTAGATGGAGGTGCACGCCTATGTGATTTGATACGGACCATTAATAGTGTGATGAGACATCGTTTTCACATGGTTTAGAAAACCTTGCACACTAACCATGCGGGGTTCCCCATGAAGTAGGGGAAGGGTTCATGGTTTATCCAACCATGTGGTCAATCCGAGTAGCCTTTTATTTTGGGGTGAAATTACCACATTCCCCCAAAGAATATTTAAGACTAAAACCAATTCCATTTCTCCTCCGTTGGATAACAGTGAGGTGTGGGAAGATCCTTTGAAGGATATTGGTAGTATTCTCTCTGATTTCCCCATATGAGCAAGGAATTGAATGTTGTGGTTCTTTTTGGATTGGCAATGCTGAGTAATCCATTTCTTTTGTGTCATTATTAATTATTATTGGTATTGAAAAAGTTTTTTAGGTGCATGATAAAATGCCTTATTTCTAGGATCTTTGACTTTTGTTCATTTTCTTCTAATCTGGATTAAATTTGAAGCTGGTGTTGGATAAGAACTCTATTAAGGACCTACTATAGGTGGTCTATAACTTCACCGTAGGGTATGGTGTTTTATAAATTTACTTTCTATTGTGATATGTGCTAGAATTTTTTACAGTTCCCCGTGAATTAAGTAAATAATTTAATTGAATGATTTTTTACCTGTTTAGGTTTCCCATGATTACCATATAGTCTTTTAGAGGTTTTTCCCCAACCTAATCCACCCATAGTGTGAGATTTATATATTCTCCCATTTTTTATACCCCCCCATGGGGTGCATCCATGATTTTCGTGTTTGAAAACGCCCATAATGAATTAACAGAAACTGAAATGTGATGTGAGGGGATGGTTTACCTTATATTCCTTGAAATAACATGTTGTTATTTGATTTATTTTTTAGAATAAGTTTTGTGGATATGGTAAAGATGAGTGGGTAAACACATGAAATGTAATTGATTTTTAATTGATGAATAAATAGAATAAATTTAAATGTTAGTTGATGCCTTAGTTGGAAGAACCTTTATCTTCATTCCGTTGGAATCCATTGATTTTACTTCCTGGGATCTTGATAGCGGTAGTGGAAACCTTCGATGAGATTTCTACATGGGTCTTGATTCGATGAAATTCATTGTTCCTTGCTAAACCTTGGATCTATCATTCTTAGAATTGCATTGGATATGCTCCATTGACATGCTCCTTGGAATCCACCCATGTGTAACTGAGTATCCATCGAGATTCTCATGGGACCTTATGAATATTTCATGGTATTCTACACATTATTTTCATCCTTATGGGGTATGAAGCTTTTTATTATATGTCATGTCTATGGGAAATGATTTCATGGTTATATGATATGGACCAAATAAATTTTTTCCTTGGTTGTATGGTTTCCCCATGGAATATATTCTCATATGTTTTATAGATATTCAAGGAACAAGTTTTTGGTTTTAGTTAATAGATTGGAATGGGTGAATGTTTTATATCTGTTATAGATGCATTGATATAGGAGCTTACTATTTATTTTACGGAGCCTTGGTAGGCTGGACCATACCACCTTAAATACTTACTTTTCCTTCAACATTATCATATATGTTATATACATCACACTACTTAGCTTGTGTTACATAGCTTGTATTTCTATTAAAACTATTTGTGGTGTCCTACCGAGTTTTATCTCATACCCTATTTGGGTCATTGTTGTTTACTCGAATAGACTATATTAATACCTATAGGGATTGAACTAGGAACCCACAATAAGATTCCTGACATTGTTCTAGGCATATGATTAGGGGAGCATAGGATTGAGTTGAGGCTCATAATGGTTATTACGATAGTTCTTTTTAGTCTTTTTCGTATTTTCATATATATATATGATACAAATGTTTTTATAACTATTTTTTATGCTTTTTAGTTATATTAAATGACAGATTATATTTATATGGGATTACCTATATCATTTTTTATATATTCTAATTTTGGATCTCTTGATTCTATCTACTATTTAGTTGATTTATCTGCTTCTATTTTTGACTGTTAGGTTTATTTCACAGTGTACACTATGATATGATGGAATAATATCCCCAGGTACACAGTCTAGAACTTAATATCTAGTTTAAATTCTCCAAGATTTGGGGACATGTGCAGGAGGCCACATGACCCACTAGCTCAGGACACCGTTCAATGAAATCCAGATCAGGATGTTACAAAGTGGTATCAGAGCTATTTTTTTGTTATCATACTATTTTTAAATAATATAAAATGATAGGAAGGAATTTAAGTTTAATAATGATATATTCTTAGGAGTGATTGAAACACATACAATAAAAACCGAAATCACCATGAATAGAAATTGTTCTTTCTGTATTTTTTTTCCTTAACATTTGATTTGATTCCACCATTCGTTGATGCACTTGAAATTTTGATGTTATTAATTCTGTGATTAAGGATCTATTTTTATCATCACCTGATGATATGAGGGTATTTGTCTCATACATAATTTTAAAAACATTATAGGATTCACGCTCCATGTATTATTTCATTCCATATAGGATGAATTGTTTGAGTACATAACTTTGTGATATGTACCTTGTGTGACATATATATTTTTTGATAAATTATTTTTATATGGAATTGATATACATGTTTGGTACCTAGTGTAACTTCCATAAACAAAATAGTGTTTTTATAATTAGTCTACAAAATACACCTGAAGTACTCAACTATTTCATGTTTAGTCATGGACCATTAATCACCTGGGGTGGAACACGTAGTGGTGCAGATTAAGTGGAAACCATATTTTGGTTCATGATGTGTATTGGGACTTATGGATTAGAATTGGAAAACCATTTGGTTCAATAATTTATTCTAAAAATTGAAAATAATGTTAATTCAAATGGAAATTAAATGGTTGAGAAACAGAGAACTCAAAGTTGACATGGATTTTGGGTAGGCATTAGGTAGTTTACATAGTGTTGTTACCACTATCCTTTATTACCCAGTCCTAGATTTAGAAGTAGAAAGAGAGATGGGACCTATTTATTAGAAGTTTTTGACATATCCAACACTTTAGATATAAATTTCTAGCTAACTATCTTTTTTATGTCTATATTTAGAATTATAGATACATTCCACCATGATGAATGTCAGTTATAAGATAAGAGGGTGGTGATAACCATGATCTATAGGTGGTGAACCATGGGAAACTAGTAGACACTCCATTAGTGTTAGATTTTTAAATAACAGTTTTCTAGACACATATGATGAGGCACAAATTTTTAAGGGGTTTTTATGCTATATGTAGACTTTTTAGGGAGCACCAAATACCGGCTCGTCTATGGAAGAGATGATTCATGTGTTACAGCACAAAAATCCTCCCACATATTTATGGTATGGTGTTCAATAGAATACTATGATGTGTCATGATACTACACTATCTATTTTGAGAAGCTAGAGTCACCTCCTAAGAGGATATTGAATCTTTTGACTTATATTATTTATGGAGAAAAATGTTCATTTGTGATATTTTGAACCAGGATGAAAGGAGAAAATATTTGGATGGGTCTTGTTTTCATAATATAATTCATTAATAATTTTCTCTCGAGACTCTGAGAGTAGAGTGGGATAGTGATTTCATGAATCTGAAGTAGGGTACCATGATAGTTTCAGATTATTTCACAAGCTTTACAGATCTAATGTGTTTTGTGATGATATATTTTGCTGATGATGAAACAAGGGAGAGACTCTTCAAGGTATATCTCATACATACTGTTCGATCTCAGTTCAACATGTTTAGGATGATGGTGATTACTAAGATTATAAGCTAGGTTAGGATTATAGAGCAGAACATGATAAGTGATGGAGGTACAGATAAGGGAAGTATAGCCACATGACCGAGTGGTTTAGATTCCAATGGTAGGAAGCATCATTTTGAGGATTCTCATAAAGGTAGTTCATGCGTGATTTTTGAGTGGGTGTCTCTATTTTCTATCATCGGTATTGAAAATGTGTACATGTGTGGAATCAGTGTGATCGAGAACCGGGGTAGTGCTGAGATTGTGATGGGATGGGTGATGTACAACATTTCTACAGGACCTTCTCTCTAGTAATTAGTTGAATGGGTTAGCTATGACACCTATTTTAGGATTGGGATTCATAGATCATTAGAAAATAGGGAGATGGAGATGTACCAGTCAGTTAGGACATGGTGGTGTTAATGGCTGAGGTCGTTCGACACTAATTTTACATAGACATCAACATGGGAATGCACTATATAGTGAAGTTATATCACATATATGTGGGTCATGATATATGTATTTTTTTATGCCTACCTCAGAGGATAATAGATACATACCATCTTTGATAAGAGGTACAATATTTGTATCATATACACTTGTATCAACTCTTTTTGATATAGGTTCATCATGTGGTTTCATTTATATAACATTAGAGGAAAGGATAAGGATTTTTTTTAGGTTTTAGATGGAATCATGACACTATTTAATCAATTTGAAATCAAATAGGATAGTGTATTGTAGTATATGAATCTTCCCCTTGAGATTAATGTGTGTCACTTCTTGTGGGATCATCTTGTCATAGAGAAGAATTAGTATGACATCATTTAGGGGATGCACAAGATAGTTTCTAATCAGTCCTATGATTATTACTATCACCTAAGGGTAAAATTTACATCAACATAGGGAATATATTTTATTCAAAAAGATGAAATGGATTTCTAGGAAAGTCAAGAAAGATCAAAGTATAGTGGGTTTGGCAGGATGATAGCCTAGATTTCTAGTTTGTTTATGGATGGTGAGGGATGATATCAGAAGGAAATCCCTCCAGTGCATTAACTTTTAAGGGATGTTTTCCAAGATAATTTTTCATGTTTACCTCCAAAAAGATAGGTGGGGTTCAATATCGATCTAGTAGAAGGAGTTTCACTGTTATCCATTCCTATATATAAGATAGTTGTGATAGAGTAGAATGAGATCAAGAGGCATCTATATGATTTGAAATAAAAGGGGTTTATATCACCTGATACACATCTGTATTGTCCAACTACCCTTTTTGTTAAAATGGCTTATGGATCCCCCAGGCTATGAGTGGATTATCAGAAATCGAACTAGTTAATGGTTAAATTCCAATATCCTTTTCCTTGGATAGATTATTTTTTATGAGATTCAAGAATCTAGGGTGTTTATAAAAATTGATTCTAGGTCATGATATCTCTAGGTGAATGTTAATCCAATATACATACCTCATACATATCTTTATTATAGGTATAGTCAATATGACTGTCTAGTTTTTCTATTCAGTCTCATGAACACACTAGTAGTTTTCATGGTGTTTATTAATCATGTTTTCCATCTTTATCTCAATAGAGTGAGAATGAGATATCATTCAGATTCCGAGTACATAGTCATGTGGGAGAGTGTGGCAGTTGAAGACTTGCATCTTGGTTAGACTACAAGTGAGGATGAAATTCTCAATATCCATCTTCCTTACTTGAGTACCAATAGACATACATGGGGAGATGATATAGGAGTTTCAATACTCAGTTAGGACAGTTCATCGGGGAATTACCAAAATTTATCATCAGTAACACTGTAAGTACTGGTGGCCTGGTATGAAACGTGATGTAACTAGTTTTTTCATGAGGTGTTCCACATATTAGCAGGTGAAGGAGAAACATCAACGACCATTCAAATTTTTATAGTAATTACCCATTCCCAATTAGAAATGGTAAGAATTCCTGATGGATTTCATGACTAGTTTTATGAGGTTTTCTCATGGTAGTGATTATATATTGGTTATTGATTGGAGGATCGTGAAAGTTTCTGATTTCCTTCTAATCAAGGAGACATTTTTTATGGATGGTATTGGGAGGCTATATATGTGTGATATATTTCTACTTTATGTGGTCCCATGTACAATGATTTTATATAGGTGTTCCTGGTTTACATCTCATTTGTGGAATATTTTGAATATGTATTTGGGTACACAGGTCCTTCTGAGTAAATAATACCACCCTCAAACTGATTTTTAGTTATAGTACATGATTCAAGTGCTTGAGAACAAGTTGAGAGAATGTATCACGGATTTTAGGGGATCTAGGGAGGTAAATATTACCCTATATGAGTTTACCTACATAAGTAGTTATCATGATATTATAAATATTGAACCTTAAGACACCTTTTATATTAGGAAATGATATTCACCCCTATGCTAGTTAGAGGTATGTAAGGTAGAATTACTGGGACCGTCTCTTATGTAGAAGACTTCTGAGCAGGTCTAGTTTATGAGAAAAAATATGGCTACAATACAGTCTCAATATAAATCATATTCCATTCTTTATCAGAAATATCTATAGTTTGAGGTTGGGGATCAGTTCATTTTACGTATCTCACCGTGTATGGGGCACAGAAAGATCAGAATATAGTGTAATATTTCACTACAATATTTTCGGCCTAATTGAGATTCCAGAGAGAGTTGAACTCGTAGCATATCAATTGTAGTTACCTCAAAGGTATCATTCCATGAATGACATATTACATGAATCTCAATAATATCTTTATTAGTCATATCATCCTCACACTATGCATCCAGAAGAGGTGGAGTTATAGGTTAGTGTGTTCTTTGAGGAGCATCATATTCATATTATTGATTGGATCACAAAGGCTCTATGAGGATAGCTAGTTCCTTTTATTTGGTGATACGAAAGAATGTGAATTTAAAGTAAAATAATTAAGAGTGGGAGGATAACGTACATGCTTAGTGGAAGGATTTATTATCAATCAATTCTTAACAACACATTAGAGGGAACTTTAGGGTTGATGTTTTCTTATGGTGGAGATATGGTATGATCCTATATCTTTATACGAGGTATATATCTATTGTTTTTTAGTTTAAATAATATGTTATGGCTTAATCATATTACCCAATGTCATAATGGGTGTATCAAGGGTGTATGGGTCATGATTATATCACGGACACTAATTTTTGGGAAAAAATAGACATACTGCATGGTTTGGATAACCCATGTAGGATAGGATACATGGTTTTAGAAACATTTATAGGTTGGGATAGGGGGTTGAAGGATCCCACACATTTCATGAAAACCATGCGGATGGGGTCACACACCTTTATAGTTTTCTATAGAACCTTGATCGTGGTATGAGACATGGCCTTGCCATGGTTAGTTAGACTGTACTCAAAAACCATTTAAGGTTCCCCTAGAACCAATGAAAGGATCATGGTTGGTGTACGGTTTGGACAACCATGGGACCAAAATGTGTGACCCAATATGTTTTAGTTAAATTAAACTTTTAGATTTAAAAAAATTTAAACCAAAAACCCTATTCTATTTCTCCATATTTGGAAAGCAGTGAGTCATAGGGAGCTTCGTTGATGGTAATTGGTAGGATTTTGCCCTGTTTCCCAAGAAGATCTCATAATTGAATGTTTTCAGTCTCATTGGATTCAAATTGGTGATTACTA
Organism: Viscum album; assembly: GCA_963277665.1. Taxonomy (NCBI): domain Eukaryota; kingdom Viridiplantae; phylum Streptophyta; class Magnoliopsida; order Santalales; family Viscaceae; genus Viscum; species Viscum album. The sequence goes on along the minus strand of OY728143.1, from coordinate 1,979,125,978 downwards.
CATTCCACTTGTGGCATTCCTCGTTCGTCTTTGTATCAACAGAGTTATTTATGTGCAATATAATATACCCTATTAATAGTTTCTTTATATATTATTCATTTTCATCTGATATAGATTTAATTTAACACTTGTACTGGATAGACACTCTACTATTGTCCTATATTGGGTGGTATATATCTTTACCTAAAGGTTTGGGTAGTTTATTGTGTTCCATGTGTCAGAATTTCCGACAGCACCCTATTATTTTACTAATTAAATGAATTGAATGAGTTTCTGGCTATTTATCTTACATATGAGAACCATAGAGACTGTTGGATGTTATTTCCACAACCTAGGTAGGTCATTGGGTTAGGACATTGTATTTTACCTTTCTATACCAAAAATTCAGAGCATGCATTCTTCTCTAGTTATATGAACCCCTTAATGAATTGAATTATATTAAAATGTGATATGAGGAGATAGTTTTCCTCCTTTTTCTTATTATAGAATTTGTTTATTTATTTGTTTGAATATAATTTATATAAATGGTTTAATCAGTGGGTAAACTCATGAGATGTAACAAATTTTCAATAAATGAATTAATTGAATTAATCGAAATGGTAGTGGATGCCTCAGTTGTAATACCTTTGATCATAATTCTATTAGATGTCGTATATGTTACTTCCATAGATCTTGAAAGTGTCGATGAAAATCTTGGATGATATTTCTCCTAGGGTATTAATTTTGAGGGTTGCATTGGGCCTTACAACCCATCATATCTAGCTTTCTAGGACTCACATTGGAAAAGTAGTATTGACATGCTCCTTAGACTCCACCCAATTCAGACCGAGTTTCCATCAATATTCAAATGGTACTCGAAAAGGATGGATCGATATTCTATACCTTGGATACGGTCCTATAGGGCCTGACACTTCTGATTATATGGTATGGATTTGGGAATGTTTTTTTATTTATATGACAGGGATGTGGTAAATTGTTTCAGGGTTTTACGACATGATCATGGTGGATATTTCGATATGTTTTACAAATATCCATGGTATAGGTGTTTGATTTTAGTTGATAGCTTGTACAGGATGACTTTTTTATTTTCATTATATATTCCTTGTTATTGGATATGACTATTGTTTTCATAGAGCCTCGTTGGTATGGATAATACTAGATGAATTTCATAATTTTCCTTTTGCACTATCATGTTTATTATATATTGCAGAATTCTTATCTTTTATTGATTAGTCTAGTTTTTTATAGACACTATTGGTGGTGGCCAAATGATTGTTATCTCAAACCCTATTTGGGTAGTCGTTGGGTACCCAAATAGGCTATATGGATGCAGGTAGGGATAGGGTAAAGTGTCTATAGTACGATGCTTCAAATTATGGTATTATTTAGAGTTGGGGATCCCATGAACATGTTGAGGCTCTTGATGCTAGCTGGAATAATTATTTCTTGTATTTTCTATATTTTGATACATGTACTATAAAGATATATATATATATATACACCCATTTTGACTAATTTGTAGAGACATGACATGGAACGTCATATGTATATGATATTACATCAGAAATTGGTTATATATTACTATTTTGGAGGTTTATCATGTTTCAGATATTCAATTTACTTTTCTTCTTCCTATTTTAACCATTAGTATTATATTTTCTATAAACTCTTACATGAGGTAATATTCTCCCCATGGACACACCCCAGGACCTCACATCTAGTCAGAAGACTTTGGAATTCAAGGATATGAGCTTGAGTCCATGTGACCCAGTGGCCAAGGGAACCATTCATGGAAATATGGGTCGGGATATTACAATGTGGCATGAGATATATTTTTAATATGTGTATTAATTTGAAGGAAATAGATATGGATAGGAAATAATTAAATTTCAGTAATGGGTTTTTCTTCTGAGTGGCTAAACCACGTACAAGAAAAATCAAAAATTCCCAAAATGGAAATTATTATTTCTGGATTTTTTCCAATACAATTGATTTGATTCCATCATTGGGTGAAGCACATGAATGTTTTATGTTGGTTTTAATATGATTGAAGATCTATTGTATCATGTCCTGGTGATATGAGGTTAGGAATCTCATAAATCATTATAGGAACTTAACATGATTCACATGCCATGCATTATGTCATTCTATATAGGATGCATTGCTCTACTTCATGACTTTATGTTATGTTCCTTGTGTGATATAACTACTGTATGATAAATAATTTGTACATGGAATTGATATATATAGTTGTTACCTAGAGTAACATCCATAACCTAAATTGTTTTTTCCAATTTATGATAGATCATACACCCTGTGTATTGAATTCTGGAATTTTGAGTCATGGACCATTGGTATCCTAGGATAGAGGGTGTTATCATGTGTATTAACTATACGTAATATTTCATCTCATGGGGTGTATGGGCACTTATAGATCGGATGTGGTAAACCATTTGGTTCAACCATTTAATGATAAATGTAAAATGAATATTAATTCAAATGGAAGTTAAATTTTTTATAAAAAAAGAAGTCCACCTTGAGTCATCTTTTCTGTTGAAATTTGGTAGCGTCTCTAGTGATATTATTATTATCACATTTTACCCAGTACTCGGTTTAAGAGAAGTCAATGGGGTGAGAGATGTTTATAGGATGGTTTTGACCTATCCTATGCATTAGAAAATAATATTTTTTTGTTTATCGTTTTGAGCTGTGTGTTTGTAATTTTACAGTCATTCCACCATGATGACCTCTAGTGGTACACTAGGTGGGTGTAAACGACCATGAATTAGAGGTGGAGATCCATGGGATACTATTATATCCTTCTGTATTGAGAGTTGTATCACTATTGGTTTTACTGGAAAAGGTTCTAATAAATATTTTCATTAAGAATTTTAATGTTGTATGAAAACTTTTCAGGGAGCACTGCAACTGGCCTCATCAATAGATGTGATTGAACATCTATACCAGTAGTAGTATCCTCCCATGTTTTTTAGGGACAGTGGTATATAGGCTATTGAGTTGTGTCATGTTAATGAACTTTAAATTTTCAAGTATCTAGAGTAACATATTAATTGGATTGTAATATCTGGGACTTATATTCTTTAGGGAGCATAAAAACACTTATGGGTTGTTTTAAAATAGGCTAATAGGATGCAAGATAGGGCTTGGAATGATTTCAAAACCATATTTTATGATTACATTTTACCCAAGACACTAAGAGAAAATAGAGACCATGAGGGGATGCATCTTGAGTAGGGATCCAAGATATTTATTGAGTATTCATAATTCCTTATAGAGGTACAATGCATTGCGTATATATATATTGTTGATGAGGAAACAAGGGTGAAATGCCTCAAGTAAGTTATCTAATAGTCTATTCGATATTAAGAAAACATGTTTAAGTTGACAATGATTATTGAGATGGTAAATCAGGTTCTGATTAAAAATAGAAACCTAGTGTATTTTGGGGTGTAGAGTAGTGAAATTTAACCACCCAGACAAGCAGTTAGGCTTCTTGTTATAAGAATTGAAACCTTTACACTTCCGATAAAGGAGTACCAACCATGATTTTAGTGAAGGTTGCTCTATTTTCTTCCATATGTAAGAAAAATGGAGAAACATGAAGAATAATTTTGATTGAGACCCAATTTAGTGATGAGATTGTGGTAGGGTGGAGCACGTTTAGTATTTCTATTGGACCTTCTCTATGGATATTAGTTGAAAGAGTGCATCACTAAGACTAGGTTCAAGAGCGGGATTCATGGATCTATGGTACACTGGGAATTGGATTAGTACAAGATGGTCAGGATGAGGTGGTGGTCACGGAAAAGGAATCTAGGCATCGTTTTTACCTAGAAAACCTAGTGTCTAGCACTGGGTTTGGAGGTTGTATCATAGGGACGTGGTTCATGGGAAATATATTCTATATATCCTACAATTGATGAGTAGAGCACCGATATGTCTATGATGGGAGGTAAAACCATAGTAGAATATACTCTTTTAACTACTCTTTTCGATTTAGGTAAATTACATAGTTTCATATATGTAAATATATTTGATGGACTTGGGATTATTGTTCACTTTCTATATGGTGTCATTAAACTCTATACTCCCTTGGGAATCATATCCATGAGTATACATGATTATAGGAAGTTCCCCGTTGAGATTAGTGGGTGTCGATTCATATGAGAACTTTTTTCCTTGAGATGACCAGGTTTGAAGTCATACTAGGGATGGAACAACTAGTTTCTTATTAAGACTACATTTATTACTATCACTGATGGCTGAACATTAGATCCAAATAGTGATGATTTATTATTTACAAAAGTGAATGGGATGTTTGGGTGAGATCAACGGGATAAGATCATCATGGGTTGGGAAGGATGACAACGTAGATTTATAGTTTGTGTCTGGATGATCAAAGATCACATCTTAGGGACTTCCATACAGTGGTTGAACATTTCAAGGATGTTTTCCCAGATGAATTTAATGGTTTACATCCTAATAGAGAGAGAGAGAGGTTTAATTCTTTATTAAGATATTTCTAGTAGAATCGCCATTATGCATCCCTCCAAGTAGGCTGGAAAAGACTAAATTTTTGGATCTCAGTAGGTAACTAGAGGACCTTGAATAAAATGGTTTTATAATAACCAATTCTTCTCTACATGTTTCGTTAGTCCTTTTTTCAAAAAAGGAAGATGGAACCCTTAGGCTATGTGTGGATTATAAAAAATTGAACTATTTGATGGTTAATAATCGATATACATTTTCATAGATAGAAGACAGTTTTTATTAGATTATAGGAGCTTAAGTGTTTTCTAAAATATATTTATGATCGTGATATAACTTGGTGTTTGTTCAACCTGAATACCTAACTCATATAGATTTTTTTAATGAGAATGGTCTATATAAGTATCTGATTATGTTGTTCACTCTCACGAATCAATTAGCAGTTTTAATGGAATTGATGGAATGAGTTTTGATTCCATAACTAGATTCATTTATTGTGATTTTTTTGGCATATATCATGGTTTATTATCAAAATCAACATGAACATACTAAACATATTGATATTTTATTGGATACCCTAAGAGAGAATTAGTTATATTCTAAGCTAACAATGTGCCAAATCTGGATCGATAAGATTCACTTCCTAGGTCATATAATCATAGAGAAAGGAGTGTCAGTTGATCTAGAGAAGGTGATAGTTATAGTTTATTGGGATAATCCTAATAACATCTTTGATATACAAACATTATTGAGGCCAACTATATAATATACTAATTTCATGCAGGACTTTTCACTCTTAGTAGTGTCATTGACAATCTTGAGTAAGAAGTGTGTGAATTTTTTATTGATATATACCTATAAAATTTTCTTTCGGGAGCCAAAATGGGTAGTGACTTCAGCACTAGTCTTGATTCTTACCGAGCCTAGCAGGAGTAGCATTGTGTATTGTGACACCTCAGGTATTGGGATAGATCCATTCTGACGATAGATGGATAAATGTTTTCTGAATTTGTCATGTCAGTTGATACCACATGTGTAACTCCCCAACCCCAGTTACCCAGAGTCGGTGCATTATTTTAATACATTGGTATGATTATAAGGAATCAAGTCCCGAAGGACCGATCAGTTTAGCATTCTTAGAAAATAGATTACATACATGAACGTTACATTACACTATCTAACATACAACACAGCATAAATAATCCTTTGAGAACGACATTGTTTTCTTTATCTTAACCCTGCATAATTATCATAATACACATCTTGGAAATCCTAGGAAAATAAAACATTAGAAAGGGGTGATCTCAGATGCTCATTAAGGGTAAAAAATTTAGCGGAAGCTATAAACTTTTAAGGAAAGATGTGTAATAAAACAACAGCTTTTTAAAAAAACATGAACATAATATGGTAAAAATAAATCAAACATTACCATATAAACATACACATTGATATTATACTTGTCGAAAAATCACAGGTAATAACTGATTTCATAATGAGGGAATGCATAATTCCGGACATTCTGAAACATTTTGTCAAGGCCTCGGCCAAGATGTATAAAAATAATTAAGGCCTTGGCCAAAACCATATGTTGGATTGGGAAAGGCCTCAGCCAATTCCACGTCTAATTTTCTCATGAGACCTACTGATGCATCGAGGAGCTATAGTAGGCTCCACCTGTCACTTACTAAGTCCAATACATTCCTCATATGAAAAGTTTGAAATGTAACATAAATATTCGTATTAAAACTAGCATATGAATTGTTAATACTTTAACCATAAATCGTGAATGGTATAAAAATAACACATCCATAGTCAAACATACCACAAAATCTTCAATACAATATGGAAGATTTGTATCATAATAAATTAACTTCAAACAAGTTTAAAATTCATCAATGGATGTTGACATAGATGAAAATGATTAGTAAAATGATTTGATAAAAATACCCCTTTTTTCCTGAAATCATTTAAAACTCTCACAATTTATAAAGGAAGTCATTTAAAAGATGTTTTTGAATCAAAGTGTCCCATAACACTTTGAAAAATTTGAAAAGAATTATCATTTCAAAGCATTCTTGTCCATATAAATTTATCCTTAAAATCATTTTGAAATCATGGACATTAATTAAAATGGTTTAGAAAGTTAAATTTTTAAAACATTTAAAATGATGTTTTAGTAAAAATTCCCTTAAAAATGATCCCTTTGAAAACCCTTTTATAAAACATGGACATGGATAATAAATATGTCCCAGTAGATACTTACATAAAATAACCTCGGATAATAAATAGATTGTGAAATTAACCCTTACCTTGTACTTTTCCATGGCGAGGGTCAGTTAACCTCTTGTATAATGGTGAAATAATTGTTATTAAATTATAAAATAATCATATACATTAATAATATATCATATATGATCTTTTGATATTTCGTTGTTAATAATATCTTAGTATTATCTTCATTTCGAGTGTTAACGGATTCGTTTTCCTTTATATTCATTGTTATGTGAGTCATATTTGTTATGAATGGGATGTATATTATTAATATCTAGAATTATATCAAGTATTTAAACATTATTTTTAATCATCAAATGAAAATTAGTCTTTAATGTATATGATGGGTAATGAATGTCATCGCGTTCGTGGAGACGGTAATTCGTACGTATGCACGAGCGACAATATCATTCTTTTGATATTAAAATAATATATAATTTAATGTTATATCATATATAAAAAATCATTATCATGTTATATTTATTATTTACATCAATTACACATCATGTTTATACCCATCCAAATAATAAGTTATTGAATAACAATTACACCACAACGTGGAGACGGTAAGTCGTACGTACGCACGTATGGTGACATGTCATTAAAAGGATAGATAGAATAATGAATATTGCTGTACCATATTTATAATAACATCACAGTATATAAAATATACTGTTGTTATAATTTTATAATGGAAACAACAAAGAAAGAGGAAGTGGAAAAAGAAAGAACTTGAAAGAGGGTGGTGAAAATTATTTCCTCTTCTTTGGGTTCTTCCTTTTGATTTGACCAAAAAAGGGATCCTTAGGTTGGATTTATGACTAATGTAAGGCCTCTAGGATAAAGTTAGGGAAGTTTAGAGGATATTTGTGTAGGATTTGGCAGAACCAAAAGGCATTGAAGGTATTAATTTGAGATAAGGGGAAGTGCCTTTTTATAAGAGGGGTGAGGGGCACCTTAGGAAAAACATAAAATATTATTTTATAATAAATTCATATTCAGTTTGTAATGGCTCTAAACTGATTTATTTAGAGGATAAAGTGGGTATGGGTCGAAATAAACTCAACTAAAAGGTTTTATACAGGTTTGGGTCACTATATTAACCTTTTATTTTATATTTAACTCTTAGTTAATTAGTTTGACATTTACCATGTCTCTTTGTATTTTTATATTATTTGGTTAATAAACATACTATAAACTGCCAAGATAACCCCAATTGGTTCATTAATGAAATAACTATCATCATATAAGTCCTTTGGCCGAACATTATATTTTTAGGAATATTATATCAATTAATAATATAATATTGGTTTTAAAAACTCTTTTATGTCAATTTTGACAGTATTTAATAATTAATTTTTTTTTAAGTCATAAAAACTTTATTAAATAAAAATAAATAAATTTAATAAATCCTAACATGACATAATAACCTATAAAATTCTTGTATGACTTAAATATATTCAAATTATATTTATTTTAACATTTATAATACCATTTCATTTATTCTTTCATTAATAAGGAAAACACTGCATCATCATTTTGTCATAAATAACTTTTATTATTAAATGTATAAAAATTATAAATAAAATACCATTATGTAGGAAATCGTTTTATTTTTCTAATGAATATTTATAGTCCAAACTATAACTTATATAACACCTTGTAAAAAAATTACTAAATGATATATTTTTATGTCATTTTTTTCTTTACATTAAATTAATTAATATAAAGTTTCATTATCACTCTAATGTGGCTCAAAGTGGTCTCAAAATCGACCAAATGATGACCATGGTTAGATATGTATCATCCAACAGGTTTAGGACACGTGTTAGGGTAATTTTATATTATTTTAATATTATTTCTTTACCCATATTTACTGGATTTACCCTTTAACCATGGTAAATAAAATATTAACCGAAGTAATTATTCATAATGTATAAAAATAAAAGTTACCTATTTACACAATTTTGACCACCTGATCCCAAATATGGAATCCATTTTTTGAAATTCCAAACACAGAAGTGTCACAAATTAATTTAAAATTAATTCCCATTATCAAAACAAAAAGCGTGTTTTTAAGAAATAATAACTATCAAAAGATTGACAGATGTTTATGTCTAGTTAAATGTGAAATTACATCCAATGAACTAAATTATATTAAATGATAAAAATATATTCTTATGACATATTAAAACCACTCAAATGTATAATTATGTGTTATAAATTATTTTTATTAAAAACGTTGTTTTCTGTGAAAATTTAGTAATTTTCACTATTCACCCAAATATAAAATTTATCAGAGTGACACCAAAAATTTATCGAAACTAAATATTTATGTACCTATTATAAAGAAGAAGTTTATTTTTCCAAATTTAATATATAAAAGTGTCAAATATTGGATTTAAAAAGGGTTCTTCATTAAAAGGAGGTAAAATTGCATTTTTTTGAAAAATACTTCTTTTATCTGAAAAAATGAATTTGTTCTTATATTATGTCTAAGAAACTCATAATATGGATTATAAAATTATAAGGATTATATAAAATTCAAAATTAAGTTAATACTATTCAGATCCTCTTTTGAACCGCTAGTTTGGTAAGTCGTTGTGCGCTGGAACTCGGTGTTGTGTGTAGTGCAAGTTATTGAATTACATTGAAGAAATAACTTACTATGAAATATTGGGGTGCTATATTCTCCCCTAATTCAATAAATTCCGTCCTCACAATATGAAATTGTTCTTCGAAAATAAAAGGTTAAAAAAAGAAAATTCCCTTTGTGGAAAACCCACATCGGAAATTGGGTTAATAAAATTTATTCTTAATAAGAGGGAAAGGGAAATGAGAAAGTCACCACAAAATTATGATCTAAATTAGGAGAAAATTGTTGGAAATTAGAGACACATAATTGGATGAAAAACATAAATATTTATAGGCAGTTATTGAGGTCATCAATCACAAACAAGTGTAAAATTGAGGACCTCAAACCCATCAATCTATGATGATTTAAAATACCATCGGTTCAACAAAACATAACGTATTAGGATAACACATTTTTGGTTTTAAGATCCCTTCTCTAAAGTTTAAGAATTAATATATCCATAGAATAAGAAGAAGAAAATACATATACTTGAAGAGTAGAGTTTCATCCTTCAACTAATTCTACCACAACCTCATCTTTCATTCCATTAGATTTCAAAAAAAAATCTATTTATCCTAATCGTATAGGGTTCCAAAAATAATGAATTTATAATTCACATATAAGACCTTTTAAAAAGAAACTAAATTATATAATCCAGGATATCACATAGGCCAGTGGTAGGTGATGCAACCTTGTCATCCTTCGATTGCGAGTTCAAGTCTCAAGACCTTTCCAGACATGACGGGTTGTCGCTCGACCTCTGGGATGTCCTTTTTAGGGTAATCCAAAAATAATCTCAAGAAATGATTTAACCTTAAAAATAGTATCCAATGTCAAACTTAATCGATTCCAACCTTTAGACTTATCCAAAATACATCTATCCAAGCTTACAACCCAAAATTTATAAGAAATGTAATCACAATGAAGATCCCTTTTTCCACATAATAACATGTGAATACATTCATCATGTATTCTTTTAAAACATGATAACACCCTGAATTACCATAAAACCTTATTGATTACATTCATTATCCATTATTCCTTATAGAATACTAGATATCTTCCTTATATCCAAATGTTTTGAATACTCCAACAATGATGAAATAAACAAACCATTAATCAGTGCCTATGTAGTCAAGAATATTTAATATAATTTATCCAAATCAACTATATCTTATTCCAAAATTAATACCTCAGTATCAGAACCATATTAAGGATTGCCTTTCCTTTAACCATGTATTTTCAAAAATATTTTATCATGTTGTTGAGTCACTTTTTATAATACCATATAATCTCAAATCTTCAGTGAAATAGTACTGCAGTACCATCCTTATTTATTTCCATAATTTATATAACCAGTACATCGTTTATACAACACTCAAATGAATCAATTATTTAATAACAACATAAGAACACTATTCATTCCTCTTTATATGTGGTAGTATCATAACTTGATTATTATTCATTAGCATCATTTGGGGAATACTCTGACGATCTGAACATTGATTCACATAGTGTCCCAACTACTTGCAGATGAAGCTTTTACATTTGAAACTTTTTTATTATCCTTGCAATCACATACTTGATGTCGTTTTTCTCAACACTTATAACAAACTCACATTCCCTTCTAGAATTTACGAAGGTGATTCATTCCACAGTAATCACACATGGAAAAATCCTTCTTTCCCCTCTTCCCTTTATCCATTTTCTCTCTTCCATAATTTTCATCTCTTTCTTCCCTTTAATGAAATAGGACTCAGAGAATTATTTACTTATCTTATTAACACATGATACTATTTCTTCATGTGATGAGAATACATGGGAGACTATTGGCTTAATAACATGTAATATATGATCCTTCTTACTCTTTGGATCATTTGTATTGATGGATTTATCATTCCTTCTACTGGGAACCATTTCTAAACAATGCCATACACTAGGTCGGTTTATGAATCACAATTAATAATTCCTAACTTGTAAAATACCTAACCTAAATTTAACAGTTTATGGATATAATCATTAAATTTTTTTCTTTAAGTAAGTATTTACTCCTAAATCATTCATAATGTCTTGTAATGAAAATGTGAATTACCCTAAGCATATCCTCTGGGAGTGTCATAACCAAGAGTGAAATAAGGCCCATTGTCGTGCACTAGTTCTCATTTGAGTCTAGATAAAAGCAGTGTTTTCAAGTTTTACCCCTAGGTACACCTATGCCAGAGCCGCCTCTACCTGCTCGTATCTAGACACGGATGTATTGCCTGGAAAACTCACAAAATCTCTACAATACCAAAATTCTGGGAAGTTCTTCTATACTAGTCCTCAAATTCTATCTTAGGGCTATGTACTATAATTAGATTATATCTAAATCTTGTTTCCAAGGTTTGTACTAAACTTCCTCTAATACCAATAGTAATTCCCCAACCCCATTTACCCAGATTCGGTGCATTATTTTAATACATTGGTATGATTACAAGGAATCAAGTCCTGAAGGACTGATTAGTTTAGCAGTCTTGGAAAATAGATTACATACATGAACATTACATTACACTTTCTATCATAAAACAGAGCATAAATAATAATTTGAGAACGCTATTCTTCCCTTTAGCTTAACCCGGCGTAACAATCATAATACACATCTTGGAAATCCTAGGAAAATAAAACATAAGAAAGGGGTTATCTCAGATGCTTAGTAAGGGTAAATAATTTAGTGGAAGCTATAAAATTTTAAGGCAAGATGTGTAATAAAAACAACAGCCTTTTAAACATAAACTTGAACATAATATGGTAAAAATAAATCAAACATTACTATATAAACATGCACAAGGATATTCTACTAGTAGAACAATCACATGTAATAACTGATTTCATAATGAGGGAGTGCATAATGCCAGACATTCTAAAACATTTTGTCAAGGCCTCATCCAATATATCTAAAAATGATTAAGGCCTAGGCCTGAACCATATATCAAATTGGGAAAGGCCTCATCCAAATCCACATCTAATTGTCTCATGAGACCTACCGATGCATCAAGGAGCTATAGGGGGCTCTACCCGTCACTTACTAAGTCTAATACATTCGTCATATGGAAAGGTTGCAACATAACATAATCATTCATATTAAAACTAGAATACAAAATGTTAATACTTTAACCATAAACCATGAATGGTATAAAAATAACACATCCACTGTCAAACATATCACAAAACCTTCAATACAATATGAACTATATTTATCATAATAAATCAACTCCAAACAAGTTTAAAATCCATCAAAGGTTGTTGACATAGATAAAAATGATCAGTAAACTGATTTGATAAAAATACCCATTTTTCATGAAATCATTTAAAACTCCCACAATTTATAAAGGAATTAATTTAGAAGATATTTTTGAATCAAAGTGTCCCATACCACTTTGAAACTTTTTAAAAGAATTATCATTTCAAATAATTCATGTCCATATAAATAAATCCATAAAAATCATTTTGAAATCATGGAAATTAATTAAAAGGGTTTAGAAAGATAAATCTTTAAATCATTTCAAATGATTTTTTAGTAAAAGTCCCTTAAAAATAATCCCTTTGAAAACCCTTTTATGAAACATGGTCATGGATAATAAATATTTCACATTAGATACTTACGTAAAACAACCTCGGATAATAAAGATATTGTGAAATTAACCCTTTCCCTGTACTTTCCATTGGTCAAGGGTAGGTTAACCTCCTGTATAATGGTGAAATAATTGTTATTAAATTATACAAGAATCATATACAATAATATCATATAATATATGATCTTTTTATATTTATTTGTTAATAATATCTTAGTAATATCTTCATTTCGGGTGATAACATGTTTGTTTTCCTTTATATTCATCGTTATGTGAGTAATATTTGTTATGGATGGGATGTATATTATTCATATCCATAATTATATCAAGCCTTTAAACATTATTTTTAATCATCAAATGAAAATTAGTCTTGAATGGATATGATGGGGAATGAATCTCATCGCGTTCGTGGAGACAGTAATCTGTACGTATGCACGAGCGACAATAACATTCTTTTGATATTAAAATAATATATAATTGAATGGTATATCATATATACAGAATCATTATCATGTTATATTTATTATTTTCATCAATTCCACATCATTATTAAACCCATTCAAATAATAAGGTATTGAATAACAATTACACCACGACGTGGAGACGGTAAGTCGTCCTTACGCACGTATGGTGACATGTCATTAAAAGGATGGATAGAATAATGAATATGGTCATACAATATTTATAATAACATCATATTATATATAATATACTATATTTATAATAATATAATGGAAACTACAAAGAAAGAGGAAGTGGAAGAAGAGAGAACTTGAACGAGGGTGGTGAAATTATTACCTCTTCTTCGGGTTCTTCCATTTGATTTGATCAAAAAGGGCTCCATAGGTTGGATTTATGACTAAACGAAAGGCCTATAAGACGAATTTATGGAAGTTTAGAGGATATTTGTTCAAGGTTTGTCTGATCCAAAAGGCTTCAAAGGTATGAATTTGAGAGAAGGGAGAGTGCCCTTTTATAAGAGGGGTGAGGGGCACCTTAGGAAAAACTTTAAATATTATTTTATATTAAATTAATATTCAGTTTATAATGGATCCAAAATGATTTATCTAATGGATAAGGTGGGGATGGGTCTAAATCCACTCATAAAATATGTTTTAGACAGGTTTGGGTCACTATATTAACCTTATCTTTTAGATATAACTCTTAGTTAATTTGTTTGACATTTACCATGTCTCTTTGTATTTTTATATTATTTGGTTAATAAGCATACTATAAACTGACAATCAAAACCCAAGTGGTTATTTAATGGCATACATATCATCATATAATTCATTTTTCTGAATTTTATATTTTTAAGAATATTATCTCAATTAATATTATTATATTTGTTTTAAAAACACATTTTTGTCAATTTTGACACTATTTAATAATTGATTTTCGTTAAAGTAATAAAAACTTAATTAATTCAAAATAAATTTATTTAATCAATACTAACATTCAATAGTAACCTATAATATTCGGGTATTACTTCAAAATATTCAAATTATATTAATTGTAACAATTATAATACCATTTTTTTGATTCATTCATTAATAAGGAAAACATTGCATCATCATTGTGTCATAACTAGATTTAATTATTAAATGTATAAAAATTATAAATAAAATACCATTATGTAGGAAATGTTTTTATATTTATCATGAATATTTATATTCTAAAAGATAACTTATATAACACTTTGTAAAAAAAATTTACTAAAAGATATATGTTTATGTCATTTTTGCCTTTACTTTAAATTAATTAATATAAAGTGTCATTATCCCTCTCAAGTGGCTCCAAGTTGTCCCAAAATAGACCCAAGGATTACAATGGTAGGAAATGTATCATCCAATAGGGTTAGGACACGTGTTAGGGTAATTTAATATTATTTTAATATTATTTCCTTACCCATATTTACCGGATTTACCCTTTAACCATGGTAAATAAAATATTTACCAAAATAATTATTCATAATGTCTAAAAATAAAAGTTAACTATTTAAAAAATTTGGACCTCATGATCCCAAATATAGAATAAATTTTTCCCAATTACAAAAACATAAGTGGAAGAAATTAATTTAAAATTAATTCCCATTATCAAAACAAAAAATCGTGTTTTTAAGAAATAATAACTATTAGACGATTGACACTTGTTTATGTCTAGTTTAAATGTGAAATTACATCCAATGACCTAAATTATATTAAAAAATAAAAATATAATCTAATTAATTATTAAAACTAATCAATTGTATAATATTTTACTATAAATGTTTTTGATTAAAAAAGTTGTTTTCAGTTAAAATTTAGTAATTTTCACTATTCACCCAAATATAAAATTTATCAGAAAGACACCAAAAATTTATCGAAACTAAATTTTTATGTACCTATTTTGAAGAAAAAGTTTATTTAGCCAAATTTAATATATACAAGTGTCAAATATTGGATTTAAAAAGGGTTCTCCATTAAAAGGCGGCAAAATTTCATTTTTTTGAAAAATACTTCTTTTATCTGAAAAAATTAATTTGTTCTTATATTATGTCTAAGAAACTCATAATATGGATTCTAAAATTATAAGTATTATACAAAATTAAAAATTAAGTTAATACTATTCATATCCTATTTTGAACGGCTAGTTTGGTACGTTGTTGTGCGCTTGAACTCGGTGTGGTGTGTAGTGCAAGTTATTTAATTGCATTGAATAAATAACGTACTATGAAATATTGGGGTGTTACAACCTAAGAAGAATAAGTCAACACATGGTTTTGAGTCAGTTGATATTGGTAATTATTTGTTTTCTTGGAGGCACTATTTATAGGGAGATCATTTAGTGTTGTACAGGGAGCCAAAAATCCCCAAGTATATATTTACATAGAGTTATTTGAATCTGAATCAATGAAGGTGGCTTAAGATTCTATAGGAATTTGACTTTGTGCTTTCTTACACTCCTCGTAAGGGAAATTTTTTAGAGGTTGCATTGAGATGGAGTAGTCAAATATAGGTTGTTTACGAGGCTATAAGTGAGTGGAATGTTAGGGATTTGTTTTCATAAAAGCACATGGAGGATTAGTACAGTCAAAGGAAGACATTTATTCCTTAATTAGTTATGATCTATAATTATTTGGATAGAGTGAGAATAATAAAACTTTAAGATTTAAAGGTTTTATTCCTATGGGAGAGTGTGAAAAGTGAGTAACCACCTCTTAGTTGGATTGTGTATGATGATTAAATACTATGTATCCATGGTTTCCTATGGGTCATAACAAATATAGATGAGAATATAATGCATGAGAATCACTCTTAGTTTTTGATAGTTTATCCCAACATTACCAAAAATGTATCATGATTTCTTCCATTGGAACTGGTGGTCATGAAAGAAATATGAGGTAGTTTGTTTTTTCATAGGGTGTTCCACCTGTCAGTTGGTGAAGGCGGAACATCAATGACCATATTAACTTTTATAGTAGTTTTCCATTCCAGAGTGGAAATGAGAAGATTTATATATGGATTTCATGACCAATGTTCCATGGTTTCTTCATGGTATTGATAATATATAGGTGTTTTCATATAGGCTCATGGGGGTTTCTCATTTCATAATTATCAAGGAAACATTTTCATTAGATGATTTGGGGAGGTCTTATATCATTTAGGTAGGGTGGCTTCTCGTGGTCCCTTGTACTATCATTTAGGATAAGGATTATTGATTTATATCTCATTATTATCAGAGTTTACTAGGTGATTTGGGTTTACATGTGCTATTGAGTAAAAAAAACCACCCTCAAACTGATTTATAGTCAGAGCCTATGATTCAAGTGCTTGAGGACATGCTACGATCATGAATCCTAGATTTTATGGGCTATTAAGAGAAGCATAATCACCTTATTGTGTTCTCTTATAATAATATTTATCTGGAGACTATACAGATAGAATATTATGAGTCCTTATATATTAATCCTTGTCGATCGCCACTGTACTGGTTAGTAGTAAGTGAGGAAGATTTTCTAGGATCACTTTTTATCTAGTCCATTTTATCAGAATACAGATGTCTACTACACAGTCTTGATATAAATCTTACTGTGATAGACATCTGTGGGATATAGAGTTCATGGTTGGGGATCATTTCTTTTTACATATACCCCTGAGTATGGGCATAGAAAAATCAAGAGTCAGGGTATGATTTCATTATAACATGTTGGGTCATTCAATATTTTAGATATAGATTGGAAAGTAGCATTTCGGTTGTAGTTACAACATTTGTACTAAGTCATGAATGACATCATTCATTTATCTCAGTTGTTCCATTATCACTCAAAATCATCTCAACCTATATTTCCAAAAGAAGAGGAGTTACAGGTCAGTGTGTCATTTGAGGAGAATCCAATTCGCATTATTGATATAAGAATGAAGGTTCTTAGAGTCTCATTAGTTACACTAGTGTGGATGCGATGTAATCACGTTCATTTGTAGTAAAAGTCATTGTAGAGGGAGTACAATATACAAGCATTGTTGTCGAAGTGATTTTCAAGTGATTCTTAACCTCCCATCTAAGGGTGATTTGGGGAAGAATTTATTTAACGGGGGAGGATATTTGAATATCATAGGTTTTTATATGTGGTTATGATCACTTATTTTTTAATTCAAAAGCGATTTTATGGTCATATATTAATACCCAATATGATCATGTGTGTATCAGGGGTGAACATGAATTTTTCTGAGTAAGGAGCCTAGAAATTTGGAAAAAATAGTCTAACAATATGGTTAATATAAACTATGTGTGATGGGCCTCATGGTTTCATAAATCATGTGAGGGATAGACAGAGGGACGATGTAGAATACATTGCTTAAGGAATCTATGTGGATGAGGCTTCATGCCTGGGCAGTTTTCAAAAGGAAATTGTCACTGGTCAAAGACACAATTCATTCTTAGTTAAGAAAACTGTGTGAACTAACCATGAGGGGTTCCCATTGAAGCAGTGATTGGTTCACAGTTAGTGCACTGATTGAAGAACCTTGTGACCAAACCAATAAACCTAGTATTTTTAGGTGAAATTAAAAAATTTTCATTAAAAATAATTAAATCCTAAAAAATTCCAGTTCTCCTCCATTAGACAATAGTGAGGCATGGGTATCTCTATTGAAGTTAATTGATAGGAATTGCTCCCATTTCTGGTCCAAAACTCAGAATAAAATATATTCAGTCCTATTGTATTCACACTGATGAGTAATCCATTCATTTTGTTTCATTATCCTTTAATAATGTTTTCAACAGAGTTATTTTGGTGCAATGTGATTTTCTCTATTTTTAGGTTCTTCATTATTTCTTCATTTTTCATCTGATGTAAACTAAATCAAAAGCTGATACTGGATGAGAACTCTACAATAGAACTATGATCGGTGGTTTCTATCATTCCCTTGAGGTCTGGTGTTTTATATGATTAGATTCCTTTGTTATGTGCACCATATTTTTTTATAGAGACCCGTTAATTAATTAATAATATAATTAAATGATTTAGGACCTATTTATGTTTCCCATGAGTACCATAGGGACATTCATAGGTTGTTTCCCCAAACTAGTCCAATCATGGTGGATACATTTTTATATTCCCATTTTTTATACCACTCATAAGGTGTATTCGAGACTTCCTTGCTTGAGGAAGCCCTTAATGAGTTGAATTATATCTAAATGTGATATGATTATATGTTTTTATCCACTATCGTGTGATTAAATGATGTTGTTTGATTTATTTGTTTTAATATAATTTAATGAATTGGTGGAAATTTTTGGGTAAAATCATTAAATGTAATAGATTTTAAATTGATAAATGGGTGGAATTAATTGAAATGGTATTTTTTCCTTGGTATGAATTCCAGGGTTCTTAATTAAATTAGATGCATGTGGTGATACTTCTATGGATTTTTATTGTAATAACCCATGATTTGATAGTATCACTTTTTTAAAATTTATTTTATCCTCTTTGATAGCTAACTTTACACAGGATATTGATCATGAACAAACTCAAAAATATTAGTATTTTAACACAATTGTTACGACCAAGCCATTGGAATAGAGGTAATGAGTTGTATTAACTAAATTATGAAAATAAAGTTTTCAAATGTTTATAAAATTAATCCATTTGTTACTAATTAATTATAAATGAAAAAAAACAATTGAACATAAAGGAAGTGTTTTTATAAAAAAAAACTATTCTTATCCCCAAAGTGGAATTTAATATTAATGAACTAAATTAATCACTATCAGTTATACATATTGATTAAATTTATATGTTATAATTTATTTCAAATTTCTTTAATTTCATTCAATGTGTTTTATGGGCTTAAGATAAGAATAAATCCAATTTTATGTATAAAAGGTACATTTTTCTAAAAGGTAATTTTGCTTCCTCATAATGGAGATCCTATTTTAAAACTATATTTTTAACCATTTCAAATTTTTAATTAAAAAATAATATTAATTTTGAAATAATATTTTCAAAATTATCTTAGGGTGAATTTATTTTTACCTTTCTTATAATTTTTAGTTTTTGGTAAATATTGAAAAATACAGCATTTTAACTAAATAATGATTTTGCGTATAATTTACTTAAATAGTTAAATTATATTTAAAATTTTTATATTTTAATTATTTCAATTATAAATAAATAAAAACAACTTATTTCATTTTAATAAATTTCACATTGAAATTGGATATAAAAACATTTCAAACTTTTGATCTTTTCAGTTTAAAACCCCGACTTTTTATTGTGTCAACTAGATTAATATTAATTATAATTTTCCCAGTTTTTTAAATTGAATTAAGTAAAATGGATTAAATATTTGGAATTAGAATTAAAATATTATTTTCTAATAAAAATTTATATTTTATTTATAAAAAATTACATTGGTTAAAAAAACTATTTAATGTGTTATAGGTAAAAATGAAATGATCTAATGTTAAAAAAAAAGTAAAGGAATAAAATTCCAAAAAATTATTTTTTGGTTGGTGTATTTAGACCATAACTAGAATATAAAATTTTAATTAAATCCAATATCATGGAAATTAATTCCACCTCGATGTGGTTGCCTTTAAATAAAAAATAATCATTATTTTAATCACTTAATCCCGGTTATCCTCAAATATAAATACCTCCCCATTTCAACTAAAAAACCTATAATATCTTAAAAAATCTACCCAAACCTCTTCTCCTCACTCTCCCCACGTCCTACTACTTCTGGTCTCACCAAACGACCAAATCTAAGGCTCTTAAGGGTATCTCAAGGAGGTGGTATTCAAGACATAATTCTCTCAATGTGCCTCTCTTAATTTCATTATTTTGCTTCTCCTATTTTATTCCAAGAACCTTCATCCATCATGAAATAATAATTACATGTTCATTTATATACTATAATTTTATTTTGATTAAGAAATATCTTCTATCCATTCTTTTTATTACCTAAATTTATTTAATCAAATGAAACTATTGTTCAAATTATTCCAGTTATTCACCTTCATGAATAATGTTTTCATTCGTTTTCCACTGTCGACGCCATCATATATGGTCATAAAAATAATATAATGGTCAAATAAAATTTTATTAGGTATATTATAACCAATTTTATGTTATATAACTAAAATTTAGATATAATTTTGAATAAAAATAAACTATTTTGTTATGGTCATAAAATTATCCAAATAAAACAAATCATTTATCATTAACAATTTATCAAATAAATAATTCTCATGTATGAAGTAAAAATAAAAAATAATATATTTTAAACTCTTATAATTTCATTAATACCATTCAATTTCACTTAGGATTTTTTATTTCTATTTGAAATAGAGATCCATAATTTCACAAAAATAAAATAATGATAAAAATTGATAAAATAACTCACCTAAAACCATGGAAATCATGAAATATTATTAATGAATGGGTAGTAATATGTCCTAAAAATTTTATATAAGGTATTATATATATAGTAATTTAATAAATTATTAATGTTATTCGAACCATTATACATTATTTCGATATATGAAAAACTAAAGGGAAGCTTGAGATAAGGGTTTCTCAAATTACTTTTTCTTATGTGAGATTATGTTCCTTTTTCATCACTTTCTCTTTTTGTGTATTCTACATTCTCTAATTTGATATATAATATAATAAATATAATTAAATCAATGTCATTAACTATTTTATCTGATAATTATTAATTTTATGCAGAATATGTTTCGACTGATTACAAAGTGGTATGGAAATTATTAACTCAACATGCATTCATTGGGTTAATTGTTATTTTCTTGATTATTTCATTCTATTAATATGTGTGAACTGAATTTTTATTATATGAAGACATATATCAACTTATTGTAGGTTGATATAATGTAAATAAAATAAATTTATTCATATTATTAATCCTCAATTAAATGATATGATATTTGTATGGGGGTCTCTAGTCTCACTAATATTTCTATGAGACTATTCCCATATTCCCCACTTGTTTCTCTTGTGGGGTGTATATAATTCCCATGAATGTAATTTATCATCCTTATCCTTAAATTTATGGTTATTTACATATCCATTTGATGATCTCACTTTCATGGCCCTTACATACCCAAAGTTATCCAATAAATAATGTAATATTTTCTCAATTTTCCTTCATTGAGACACATATTATGTTACACACCTATATTCTTTTATGAGGTTTATATAATAAAATTTTATAAGTTTTTTCAAGAGTATATTTATTTTCATGATATTATACCTTACATTTAGTTTTATTCTTTGTTTGATCAAAATTTTGTTTTATTCAAAAACTACATTTTCTAAAAATGATCTAAAAATGTTTTTAAATTGTCATTTATGAATATTCATGGAAAAGGATTTCAAAAATGTTTAAAATGGTTAAAATATTAATTCATTTTTGGTATTTTTTATTTTAAATAAAAATTTATTTTCTAAATTATTTATAATTTAAAAATATTTTTTCCAAATAGAATGGATATTTTCCTCAAAAATTAATTCAAGTAATCTTTCAGAATTATTTTAAATCTAAGGTAACATTATTTGATCTTAATTATTCATTACTAGAGATATTGTTCTACGAAATTATCCTTATTCTTTTTTGGTTGGTATATATTTTAATATGAGAATTCTATTTTTTCCCATGGGTTAGGCTATGATGAAATGTTTATAAAACCTAATTTTTTTATGTTTTGATATGATTTATGTTCTTGGAACAAACATATGTATAGTTTTCATTCTTTAAAAAGTGGGAAATATATATCCCTCCAATTCATTGGTTAATTATTAAGTTTCTTTGATCTAAAAGGGTACATGGGAGCTCATCTTAATCCCACAACAATAGGGTACACGGGAGGTCGTCCTAAGACCCGAAAAATAGGGTACATGGGTGGTCATCCTAAACCTGCAATAATAGGGTAAATGGGAGGTCATCGTATGCTAGGAACAATAGGGTAAATGAGAGGTCATCCTAAGCCTTAAATAATAGGGTACATGTGAATTCAACCTAACCCCCAAACTATAGGGTAAATATGAGGTCATCCCAAGCCTAATGTAGGTACATGGGTTACTAGTCCAAGGATAACATACTATAAATGGCTCTTGGTATCATTATCAAAATATTTTTTAAAATTATGTTCATTACAAAAATTCTATGTCTTATGAAATTGTTATACACTCATAGATCATGTTCTTTGATTATCTTATGATTCATGTATTTTGAGATACCAATATTTTGATTCAATATTATTATCTTTTATACACGAGGTATTATTGTTGAATGATAAAATCCTATTTTCATACCCTTATGATCATGGTATGCTTATGTATATTTCTTGTTTAACCATATAGAGCATCTGAGATCACCCTTCTTATGAATTATATTCCCAAGGTTATGATAAAATATATTAAATATGTTGTGTTTGGAATGATTTCACATGGATGTTATTGATGAAATGTTAGAGAAGTTTGGTATAATGGGAGATAATGTTGATCTTTTGGTGGTAGTTGTTTATGGTCCCATGTTGTTAAGAGTTTTTCCTAAATGTCTAAAACCATAAACCTAAAAGACCACTGGGTATGTATGTGATCCAATATTTTGTTTTGAAGTTGTATGTTTTTATGATAAAAATTGGGGTCCACATTTATGGGTATCAAAAATGGAAATTTAATTTTTATTTTATTTTTATCACCAGATCCAGAAGTGCGGATTTTGGGATGTTATTGTTGGTATTAGATCCAATATTAGAGAAAATTGGATATTTATAAGTTTTATTTTTTGGTATTAGTAGTATTTATAGATATCATTATTGGTTTATAATTTTCATGTTTATCATATGTTCAGTGTTATAGAATCCACTTTGGGGATTTATGTATTGAAATATTACAGTGAATAATTGTGTTTTAGGAGGCATTCATTTTTTGTGTAATTATAGATTAAAAATGGAAGGCATGATATAACCTTTGTGTTTAAGACATATTATGGTCATTTTTTAGGATTTTTATTGAAATTATGTAATTTTATTAGGATTATAATAATATATTTTTAGGGAAAATAAAAACCTGGAGGATGGGATACAACTCATTGTGTCCCGCAAGGTTTCATGAATTAAACCAAACAAGCAAAGGAATACAAGTTATCATCTCCAACCACAAAACTACATGATGTCTTGGACAGTAAAAAATTAATTAACTTTTAATATGATAGAAAAAGGTTGTGTTTTTTTTTGGAAAAATGTTTTTCATAGAAAACCATGATATTGGAAATGATTTGGTGATTAATTAGTTACTTTTATTTTGGAAGATATTCACAATCATGAGAGCCATATATGATTAAGATAAATAGAACACATTGGGATTTTCTTTTTATAATATATGTAGATTTAAATTTTTTAATTTTATATGAATTTATTGTGTCGTTATTGTTAGTCATGTTATTTTTGGAAATGGATAGCATATCTTAGAGATTATGTGACTTATGAATTATTATTTTGGTATGAGAGAGTAAGAGTGATTGTTTTTATTTATGGATAAATATTAAAGGTTATCTCAGAATACCATGTGATAAAATCCATCTAATGTTGGGTATCAATCATAATATATACAAGTATTTAGTAATTTTAATTATATTCATTTATATAATTGTTTATCTTTAATTATGGATATTATTATTTAATATTAGTGATTAATGTTGTTTTCCACCATATAATGGTTTATTATTTTTGGAATATTACTTCATGTACTGAAATTTTATTATTTTAGTTAATGCCTAAATATATAAGGAATATATAATTACCTTTTTTGAGATTCAGTGAACAATAGATGTTGATTGTAGTGCTCTAGGTAAAAAAATTCATAGTTATAATTTTGAGGAAAAGAAGAGTTTGTGGTAGAAATATATTAAAGGATAAATCTCTAATTATCAAGAAAATATATTAACTAATTTCCGTAGATAGATGTGTAATTTAATTCCTAAAATATATAAAATAGAACATTTAAAGGAAAAAATTATTCATTTTATTTTTTTACCAAGAAGTTAATGGAATCTTTAACCGATCATAAATTTATGTTTTTCTAATGAATGACTTTCAGAAGTATTTTGGGTGACTATCTGGTGACCACGTTCACTATAATATAAATAAACCAAGATCAATATGAAAATTGATTGAGTTTTTATCTTCGATTTGTTTTTTATTTTCTTCCCCGGTTCTTCATCCACTGTGGGCGTTCTTCCTTTGGATCGAGGTTCGACACATACCAATCGATCAATCATTGTTCTCCAATTTCATTCTTCAATTATCTGAAATCATAAATCTAGGATTTGAATGACACAAAAGTTTTGAAAAAATGGATGATGGAGTGAATTAGATTATTTTGGATACCTGATTTCACATTCTATGACGTTCTTCAATGCACAGAAAATAATGATGTATAGATCTATTTTCCAAGAGGATTCGTGTTGGTTTTTCTATATATAAACATCGGTAAGGACTAGATGAAACTTTAACTACATGTTTAATTGAGGAAGAAGACTTTGGTGACACACATCACAACACGTAATAGACTAGGATGGATCTGAAAAATCTTGATAAAAATGGTGTGTACTTAGGGATTACACAATGTGTGGAGCCCCCAGTGTAGCATCTATGGATTAAGATGAACATAATGATATCATGGAATGTGAAACCAATAAAATGGTTTATGACCCCTTCCATGTGACTCTACATGTACTTCTGAGAGTACATGGATAAGGCTAAAAGTACACTACCAGATCGCATGTTGTGTATTAGTACATTGACACAGCCTAGTGTACATAGGCAGGTACAAGGATGCAACCTCAGTACACATGCATGACCAGAAGACTAGATCAAGATACTTTGTGTCTCTACACATTGTTTAAACCTTTTACATTCCATTTCTATGGAGACTACATGCTATGTGAGGCACTTCCACCCCATCAGGCACGGGGATAGATGGACATGTTGTGTACCCACTAGTACATGTCATATACCCACTTCATGCATTCTTTTGGGTCTTGTTTTTTGTAGTTCATACCATTATATATTAATTAAATTACCTTGGTCTTTTTACTCTATGGTACAATGTGGAATTTCATCCATATAAC
This sequence comes from Viscum album, assembly GCA_963277665.1. NCBI lineage: Eukaryota > Viridiplantae > Streptophyta > Magnoliopsida > Santalales > Viscaceae > Viscum > Viscum album. The sequence goes on along the minus strand of OY728143.1, from coordinate 1,979,100,314 downwards.
TGGATTATGATCCTCTCTAGAGGTCAAGACCTAGATAGAGATGTTGTGTCCCTTCATGAGACTAGAGTTTAATCATGTGTAATTATTTGTTCCCCAATATAAGTTTTTGAATTGGAATGACCTCATTGAGTAAGAATTTGTTCCCCTATCTATAAGGCCATATCTATAGGTTTTTTGGAATCATTGTTATATGATCCACTGTGTAGAGGGTTGATCCATATTAGGGTTTGAAGTTTCCCCAGTGGTTCTGGGAATGAATGTCAATCTATGTTTCAGAGTCTTATTAGACATGTGTTCTTTCATTGGGAAGGGCCTAATGAGATAGACCTCTTCAACGAGTGTCTCTAATTATAGAATGGCTCATGGAGTGGATTATCTCAGAACGATTGGGGCTTCAAGAATAATCATGTGACTGAAAATTGGGTATGACCTCCTAGTTGTATTGTGTCTTTACTGAGTATATTCAAGTGTTTCTGTTATAAATTGGTTGTCATATATTGTATTTATCTAGATGTATATGGTTCTTTGTGTTTATTATTTATGAGGTTTCTGACAGAGTATTTTTATACTCATATTGGCATGGTATTTTCCCACACATGTCATGTCTTCTGCAAATGATAGGACTTTTGAATGTGTATTAGGAGGGCAGAGAGCGGGTGGATCATAGATAGAGATTTCTAGAATATGTAGTTTTTTTGGGAGCTTACTTTTCACTTTATTCCTCACACTCGGAGCTGGTCAGACTCTTTACATATTTTGGTTGGGTTTGTATATGGATTCTATTTATTTTTCATTATGTTTACTATCATACTCTGTCGGGGGATCATAAATGCATTAATTCATTGTTTCATTTGTTTTACATTTCATAATTGGGTATGCTTGGATATGTGAGAATGTGTACAGGTAATCTAGACTTATGCCTCCAATTTTTGGAATATGCCTCCTCATCATTGGTTGATACCCTTCCCTTTTGGAGGTTGGATTGGGGTAGTCAGAGGTCGGACCTCAATGGGGTCAGGTCAAGATATAGTGGTATCATAGCATTGTTCTTCCTTAGGAAAAGAGTCGGTGATATTGGTTTTGGGTAATAGTACTTATTTTTTGGAGTTTGTATTTTAGGTAAGGGACTCTAGTGTTAGTGTAGCGGCTGACATATCTATAAACCAGAACTCTGATCACCTGCCTTTCAACTCGGTACATGTAAAAATTTTCTGGAATGAAATAATTTGGTACATGCCCCATATTTCAATGGTTGTGTTTTATATTTACTTCTTGATTTAGGTCCCCATATATACCATTTTAACCCTGGTATATCTTTTTTTATTTTAGGATGCCTTGCATTGACTACTAACCACGATTCCACTACATGATCACAATGATGATATTCCTATTGACGAGGCATCAGTACAGGGGGCATGTATCATAGTTATCTACACTGGGTGGTTTTCATGTTGTACAACAACCTATTGAGAAGTATAAATATATGGACGTACCATCTGAGTATACATGTTAGTTGAGTACATTGAATGATTTTTAGAGGTGTAAATCTCTAAGGTTTCGGAGTGATCCATATCCCCTGGTGGATGATGACTGGCTAGAGTTAATCACTCATGTTTTGCAAATTGTTAGGATGTCGGAAGATTAGATGGGTTTCCTTATAGAGAGTCTTCTTCAGGCCTCTGATGGGCGATGGTGGGGCTTGGTGACTTAGTCACAAGATGAGAAAGCTCTCTCTATGGATAACTTTGAGAATCTCTTAAGAGATGAGTTCTATCTAGCCATGTTGCAATCGGTACGCATACTGGAGCTTCTGCATTAGCAGTGGGGTGGTATGACCATGGTAGAGCACTTAGTGAGTTTTACTAATCTCTCATGATACTCGTTGGATATGGTTTAGGTCTAGTTATTTTGAGATCATACATTCAATTAGGGATTTCATCGAGACATTATGAAATCAGTGGTATCTCGTTGCATTTACACATATGTTGGAGTGCTTGATAAATCCTTGTTGGTGGAGATATTTATAGAAGATAATACATTGGTAGTGGGAGATAGTAGAGGTCACCCAATAGCTGATAACTTACTAGTAGGAAGATTACGATAGTAACATGGATCCAAGCATGTTAGAAAATTTTGGAGTTGATCATAGGGCTCAGGGCCAATGGTGTAGGGATCTCAAGGTGTCTCGAATTAGTTGAGTGATAGGATGTTTTCTCTTGTGACTATTTGAGATATATATGATGAGATTGTCTAATACATCATATAGCTAATCATGAGACCATTGAGGAATCATCAAGATAGAGATAGATGCAGTATTAGAGTGGTCTTCAAGGGGGAGGACATAGTAGACGGGATGAAATGATAGTAAGAGGTGGTTGGAGGTTCGACCTATTAACACTACCATCCCAAGATAGTCCATACTAGGCTTAGAGAGATGGTGGTCAGGGATGAGGCTAGCCGCAGGATATGGAAGCCTATGAATCCAAGGATATATGGATTAAACAAGGTATGATCTATGTCTTTTCTACATTACCTACAATATGGATAGACACAAGTGCGAGTCATTCCATCCTTCACACTTCTCTTTCTTAGGATGTAGATATTATAGTTGATAAACCGACATGACCATTGTAGTTACAAACGTCGAGAGATGGTAACTCATTCATTTTTCAACTATAATAACAGTGTAATCTAATACTTGGATGTGAGACTATTGTATAAGTTCCCTATTTTTTAGTAATGAGGCCTTATGATTTCATCATGGGTATGGAATGGCTTTCCAAATTTCAAGCCCTTATAGACAGTTTTAGGTAGAGAATGTGTTTTTTCCATAGTGACAGAATAGGGTTTTTGTTTCAAGGTGAACAAGAAATCTTGGTAGATCAGGACGACCTCATGAAAATGAGAGTGCATTAAATTACTTAATAGTTAGTTAAAATGAATCTTGTTGTTGTGGATTCCTTAGAATATCAGTTTTATGTGGTGGTGGTAGAGTATGAATAAATATCCCCTTAGTAAGTTCCATGTTTAACTACCCTATGAGAGATAGAATTCTTTATCGACTCGCATCCCAAGGAAACACTTAAATCTAAAAAAACATATCAGATGTCTCCCATAGAGATTCGTGTGCAGAGGGTGCGGTTGGAGGACTTACATGATAAGATATTTGTGAGACCGAGTGATTCCCCCTAGGTTACCACAATGTTGTTTTCCCATATGGTGGATGGGAGATTGAGTTTATGTGTGAACTAACAGTGCTTGAATTAGGTGATAGAAATAATATTTATCCACTACTAATTATAGGTGACCACTTTTATCAGTTAAGAGGGGTGTAATGGTTCTCAAATAATGACCTCTGATGACTCTCTCACTGGTTGTGAGTACGGGGAAAGAATAAATTAAAGACTGCATTTATATGTCACTAAATTTTGTATGAGTACTTGGTGATGTTGTTCGTCATTTTCAATTCCCTAGAGGTGTTCATATATCTTAGGAACTATATCTTCCATCCATTTTTATATTGGTTAATGGGGGTCTTCATCGATTAAATCCTAGCGCAATTTTCATCGATGGGGGAGCCCAAAAGACACTTGAGGATGGTCCTAGATACCCTTCAATAGAACCAACATTAAGATAATTTTTAAAAGTGTCGTTTTTTGATTCAAGAGATCCACCTTATAGTACATGTCCTCTCATAGTACGGAGTCGTAGTAGATACATAAAATGTTGAGGAGGTTATTTCATGGGTTCCATGTAACACCTCAAGCTTCCATGCTACGTTTCCCTTTGAATAATGCAATGGCATACATTGTACGCAACTTCGAGATTCTAACACACCACAACCAATCAAACTAGCCGTTATGAATAGTAATACCTACTTTTTGAAATTTTATAAATTTTATCTTTTAAAATGGACTTCATTTTTGGATTTAGAATATCGAAATTAGCCTAGTGTGAAATTTTGGTACTTTTCGGATAACTTTCATATTTTGATGAATAGTTAAAATTACTAAATTTTAATTAAAAACAACTTTTTTAATCAAAATAATTAGTTGTGATAAATTATAAATTTAAGTGGTTTTAAAGTATATTTAGAATATATTTTTACCATTTAATACAGTGATGGTCATTGGATGTAATTTCACATTTAAACCAGACATAAACAAGTGTCAATCTTTTGATAGTTATTATCTCTTAAAAACACGCTATTTGTTTTGACGACGGGAATTAATTTTTAAATTAATTAATGCAACTGATATGTTTTTAATTTGTTAAAATAGATATCATTTTTGAATTCATAATATCAAATATAGCTTAGGCCTAATTTTTGGTATTTTCCTGGAAACTTTCATTTTTTGATGAATAGTGAAGCCACTAAGTGGTAGTTAAAAAACTGAATTTTTCATAAAACTTAATTTTGCCACTTCTGTGAGTGGAATTTCTAAAATCCGAGAGACACGGTTAATATCAAGGAGTAAAATATGGTTCAATTAGATGAAAATAATTTTTGGTGAATAGTAACTTTTTACTTTTATTTACCACGGTTAAAAGTAAATAGGTTAATTAAGGGTAAAAATGATATTAATATTACCCTAACACATGTTCTAATTCTATTGGACAAGTGTATCTCGACCAAAAACAACCTTAGAAGTAAAATATTATCTTTTAGGTCCACTTTTATTAGATTAGGACATTTATTATTATTTAATTCAAAGAAGAGTTAAAAGAGTTAAAATCAAAGATTATTTACTAAAATATTTTTAATATAGGGTTATGCATAAGATAAATTCGATTGTAAATATTAATCAAAAAGATAAAATGATTTCCTACATAATGGTATTTTATTTATAATTTTTAGACATTAAATAATATAATTTATTTATGACACAATGGTGATGCATTAATTACCTAATTAAAGCAATATTAAAATAATTGATATTATAAATATCAAAATAAATGTAATTTGAGACTTTTTATAAATTCCACTAATTTTCTAGGTTAATATGACATATTATAATTGATTATATAAATTGTTTTCTAGGTAATAATGCTGTTATGAATTTATAAAAAAATACAATACCCACCAGTGTCAAAATTGACATAAAAGAGTTTTTAAAACAAATATTATATTATTAATTTATATTAAATTACTAAAAATATAAGGTTCGGACAAGAGACTTATATAATGATAGTTATATCATTAATGGACCACTTGGGGGTCTCTTGGATGTATATAGTAAGTTTATTAACCATATAATAAAAAAATACAAAGAGACATTGTAAAAGTGAAACTAACTAACTAAGAGTTAATACTTAAAGATAAGGTTAATATAATGACCCAAACCAATCTAAATTCTATTGTTTGAGTGGTTTTCTACCCATCGCCACCTTGAACAATAAATAATCTACTTTGGAGCCATTATAAACCGAATATGAATTTATTATAAAATAATATTTCTAGCTTTTCCAAAGGTGCCCCTCACCCCTCTTATAAAAGGGCACTCCCCCTTCTCACTAATTCACACATTCAAAGCCTTTTTTCTTGGCCAAACCCTGCCCAAATACTCTCTCAACTTCCCTCACTACAACCTAGAGGCCATGTTTTGATCAGAAAGCCAACATATGGTTCTCTTTTGATCAAATCAAAAGGAAGAACCCGAAGAAGAGGTAATGTTTTCACCACCCTCTTTCAAGTTCCTTTCTTCTTCAACTTCTTATTTCTTTGTTATTTATATTCTAAAATAATAACTCTATTATCTTCTATATACTGATATGTTATTATAAATATGGTACAACCATATTCAGTATTCTATCCATCCTTTTAATGGCATGTCACCATACGTGCGTACGTATGGCTTACCGTCTCCACGTCGTGGTGTAATTGTCATTCAATAAATTATTATTTGGATGGGTATAATAATGATGATTAATTCATTTAAATAATAAATATAACATGATAATTATTCTTTCTATATGATATATCATCCAATTATATATTATTTTAACATCAAAACAATGATATTGTCGCTCGTACGTACGTACGGACTACCGTCTCAACGAACGCGATGAGATTCATTCTCCATCGTATCCATTCAAGTATAATTCTCATTTGATGATTAAAAATAATGTTTAAGGACTTGATATGATTCTGTATATGAATAAGATACAACCTATCCATAACAAACATGGCTTATATAACAAAGAATATAAAGGAAAACGAGTAAGTTAACACCCGAAATGGCGATAATACTAAGATATTATTAACAAATCAATGTTAAAAGATCATATATGATATCATATTAATGTAAATGATTCTTGTATAATTAAATAACAATTATTTCACCATTATAAAAGAGGTTAACCTACCGTCTACCAAGTAAAAAGTACAAAGTGAGGGGTTTCTTATCTCACTCTTAATTTCATGAGAATTCCATTGTTCACCACTTATTTATTGCATGTGGTGTATGTGTACTATCCATAATTGTATTCATTGTGTAATATACATTAATTTATGGGTATTTACATCATCATTGTATGATCCTTCTTTCATGGTTGTATGTTTCGTAAGTTACCTAATCAATAAGGGAATTTGAAATTTCAATTTCCACTCATTTGGATTTACGCATATTTCATTGATTATTTTAATCCAATATTATGTGTGGAATCACTATTCATTTGATTATGTCATAATTTCCACTCCCCTTTCTATGGATATACTTTTGGTACACATAATCACTCCATTGATAAATTATCAATTCATCGATTTGAACTTGAAAAGTGTAATTTTAACTCAATCTTCATTTGTTGAGTTAAATATACAATTCATTGGTGTTGTTTTTACAAGAATATGTGTGAATTTACTATGATTGATTTACACTGAATATCCAATCATATTGAGTGTATTTATATTTTTCACACATAATTATGTCGTTGATTTATCCTTAACCGAAGGATATGGTCTTTATAAGATAATTCATCTCAATTTACATTCCATTGAGACTTCTTTGTTGTTATACACCAAATCACTTTTATATGGTGTATATAATTTAGTTTGACATAGTATATCATGAATCCCTTTATTCTCATGATATTAAAAAGTTTGATTACCTCAATTATTTGTATTCAAGTGTCTCTATTTTGGTTAGTAACTCTAACTAAAATATCATTTTAAAATGTTTTAAATATTTATCATTCTAAATCTTTCTCATTAATGTCCATGTTTTAAAAATGGTTTAAGTATTTATCTATATGGACATTAAAGTTTTCAAATCAAAATTCATTTTAAAAGTCTCAAAGTGGTATGGGACACTTTGATTCTAAAATATATTTTAAATGGATTCTTTACAAATAGTGTGACTTTAAAATGATTTCAAGAAAAAGGGGGATATTTCACTCTAATTGTTTTGATGATTATTTTCATCTATGTCAATATCCTTCATCATTCTCGATTGAGGTTATTATGATACAATAAAATCTTCCATATTGTATCGAATGAGTTATGTTTGATTGTGGATGTGTTATTTTTATACCATTCATGGTTTTTGGATAAAGTATTGACATTTCGTATGATAGTTTTAATATGAATGTTTATGTTATGTATAAAACTTTTCATATGAGGAATGCATTGAACTTAGTAAGTGACGGGTGGAGCCCACTATAGCTCCTCGATGCATCGGTAGGTCTCATGAGACAAACTAGTGTCTTGGCACAAGGCCTTGACAAAATCTTATTTGTAGTCATGGCACGAGGCCTTGGCTATGTGGTTATGATAGTCTGGCATTATGCATTCCATCATTATGAAAGTGGTTATTAATATTTTCATGTGATTATTCAACTAGTAGAATATCCATGTGAATAAGTAAATGGAATTATTTCATTTTATCCTTGCCATATTATGCTGAAGTTCAAGTTTAAAAGGCTTTTGTTTTAGTTATACATTGCCTAAATTTTTATGTTTATTTATGAAAGTTTCTGCTATATTGTTATCCTTACTGAGCATCTGAGCTCACACCTTTCAATGCTTTATTTTTTCCAGGATGTGAAGAAGTATTTTATGAATGACCTACATGGATAGTATGAGGGGATATGAAGACAAGATTTTGTTGTAGTAGTTTTCACTTTATGATGTAATATAAACTTTATGAAATGTATCTAGTTATTCCAAGGATACTAAACTAATCAGTATTTCGAGACTTGATCTTTCTTGTGATCATGCCAACATTATGTAATAATGCACCGACTCTGGGTATCTGGGGTCGGGGCGTTACAGTTGGTATCAGAGGAAGTTTAGTACAAACCTTGGAAGCTAGATTTAGATAAACTCTGATTAGAGCACGTAGAACTAAGATGAACTTTGAGGATTAGTATAGAAGAACTTCCTAGAATTTGTGTATTATAGAGATTTTGTGATTTTTCCGAGCAATAAATCCCTCTCTGGATATGACCAGGTAGAGGCGGCTCTGGTACAGATGTACCTAGGGGTAAAACCTGAAAACACCGCTTTGAGCTAGACTCGAACGAGAACTGGTGCACGACAACGGGCCTTGCTGCACTCTTGGTTACAACACTCTTGGGGGATATGATTCGGATAATTTACATTTTATTTACAAACCTATTTGAAGTATTATATATATAAGATGAGAGTAAATGACCTTGGTTAATCCTAATTTGTTTCAAATTGAGAATATGGTGACATGTTAATCTCTAAATGATTTTTTGACTACTGTTACTCACACAATGCTTTCTGTTTTTAGTCAATGGCTAGATTCCAAGGAAGTCATAGTGACTTTGAGAATGATGTACAAGGTGGGAACAGTGGTGGAAATTAGAAACAAAATGGAATGTTGATAGGCATAAAAGATATCGTCTTTATGCCAAATCAATTTTCCAAAAATATGATCAACAATATATATATTAACCAATTCCCGGACTCAACAAAGAAGAGAAAGGTGATGAATGATAAGAGCTCCAGCAGTGGAGACCATGGAGAAAGGAATCCTCAATTTCCATCATGTAGGAAATGTGGAATAAGAAACCCAGGAAAGTGTCTCAATGGGACAGAGAAATGCTTTACGTGCGGGAAGGAAGGACATAAAGTGAAGAATTGCCGAAGAAAAATAAAGAGTACTATGGAAGAAGATAAAAATGGTCCCAAGAATCCATTTACAGTAATTTTCTGTAAATGTAGGGGACCTGTACATTACCCGAGTGAATGCCCTATTCTATAGGGTATTTTCTTGGTCAAAGAAGAAGCTATGTGGAAATAAATGTTTGGATAAATGTTTAAAAAGTATTAGTGCTCCTTGTTAATGGGTTTACTTTGGAATAATTTTCTCTTGTATTTTTAACCCTACGGTTTTCCATGTGATAATGATATTTGAGGAAGAATTATCTTTTCTATTGTGGATATAGTTATAAATAACCATTTGGTTTTATATGATCGTTGGGTTTGAGGCAATTATAAGTTATTATAATTTGGGATGAAAATACAAGGTATGAGATAAGATTTCTGTTTAAATTATGTTATGGTTATTTTGATCAATTTATCTCATTTTGGTAATGTTATAAAACATAGTTTTTGAAAAAGGACAACACGCAGACCGTGTGAAAACCCGCCACGTCGGACAAAGCTGTGGGAATCGAACCCACAACCAAAGTGCGACTGGGATTTATCGCCTACCACTGGACTACGTGAAGTCCCTCGTTAGTGTGACTATTATTTTTAGTTAAATTATTTTATTGATCAATAAAAATTTGATTTGGGATCTTATGTCTTATCAAATGAATACCCTTAGTATAGGAAAATGATTTGGTAATTAAGTGATAAATGTTATTTTAGAAGTTGTTTGCTTTGTTGTGAACACTATATGCCCAAGGAAAATAAAATAGTATGGGATTTCATTTGAGGGGTAATGGTGGATTTTTATCTATTTTTTTATTGTAGATTTATAGTGATTTGGGTTGTTTATGGAAATTATTAGGTTGATTACTTTTAAGTATGTGACTTTAAGAGTAATTAATGTCATTTGGAGATACAATTTAACATGTAAGACTACATTATTATAAGTTTTGGGTTTCAATATTAGTTTGGATTATATTAAAGGATTTTAAGGACAGTTGATTATTGAATGGTATTTATTTTACTTTGGGGTATTGATGGTTTAATTTTAGAAATTAAGATTAGTGTTTTTTTTCTCTAATGGAATATCCATTTGGGGGATCATCATATATTATACTAACCATTTTTTTTTGATTAATATCTAAAGACAAGGTAAATATATAGTTTATTTTACTTGGATCGCGTATTTCTATAGAAGTTTATTCTAGCTCTTCCATTGTGACCAAGTCTTCTTGAATACTCATTGTTCAAAAAAATGGGTTTGTGGTAAAAATTTATTAAAGAATGAAACTCTAATTAAAATGTAATTATATCTCTTTATGTTCTTAGTCAATATCATAAATTAATTCCTCTTCCTTATGTAATGTAACTTAAAACAAAAAAGGTTGTTTGTTTACTTTTCCTACTGGGAGACTAATGACCGTTTGTCCCAACACAAGTTTGTGATTTTCTTATTGTTAAATTTCTCCTGATCATGTTTTTTATCCCTATCCATCAGAACTTAACACTTATTTTATCATCCATATCCATGTTTTCCTACATGGAATCCTAGTATGGGTTATCTTGTGTGACCTTTATACCTCTCTTCCTTTCTTTTAAAGTGATAGTTTTATTGACTCTTTTTGCGATGTGGGACCTCCATTTATATTCTCAAGCCCAATTTTAAAAGAAATTATGAGGACGCAATTTATTGAAGGAGGGGAGAATGTAACACCCCAAGCTTTCATGGTACGTTTCCCTTTGAATAATGCAATGGCGTACATTGTACGCAACTTCGAGATTATAACACACCACAACCAATCAAACTAGCCGTTATGAATAGTAATACCTAATTTTTGAAATTTTATAAATTTTATCTTTCAAAATGGACTTCATTTTTGGATTCAGAATATCGAAATTATCCTAGGGTGAAATTTTAGTACTTTTCGGATAACTTTCATATTTTGATGAATAGTGAAAATTACTAAATTTTTATTAAAAACAACTTTTTAAATCGAAATAATTAATTGTCATAAATTATAAATTTAAGTGGTTTTAAAGTATATTTAAAATATATTTTTACCATTTAATACAATTATGTTCATTGGATGTAATTTCACATTTAAACCAGACATAAACAAGTATCAATCTTTTGATAGTTATTATCTCTTAAAAACACGCTATTTGTTTTGACGACGGGAATTAATTCTTAAATTAATTAATGAAACTGATATGTTTTGAATTTGGTAAAATAGACATCATTTTTTAATTCATCATATCAAATATATCTTAGGCCTAATTTTTTGTATTTTTCTGGAAACTTTCATTTTTTGATGAATAGTGAAACCACTAAGTGGTAGTTAAAAAACTGAATTTTTCATAAAACATAATTTTGCCGCTTCTGTGAGTGGAATTTCGAAAATCAGAGAGACACGGTTAATATTAAGAAGTAAAATTTGGTTCAATGAGATGAAAATAATTTTTGGTGAATAGTAACTTTTTACTTTTATTTACCACGGTTAAAAGTAAATAGGGTAATTAAGGGTAAAAATGATATTAATATTACCCTAACACATGTCCTAATTCTATTGGATAAGTGTATATCGACCAAGAACAACCTTAGGAGTAAAATATTATCTTTTAGATCCACTTGTATTAGATTAGGATATTTATTATTATTTAATTCAAAGAAGAGTTAAAAGAGTTAAAATCAAAGTTTATTACTAATACATTTTTAATATAAAGTTATACATAAGATAAATTAGATTGTAAATATTAATTAGAAATCTAAAATGATTTCCTACATAATGGTATTTTATTTATAATTTTTAGACATTAAATAATATAATTTATTTATGACACAATGGTGATGCAGCAATTACCTAATTAATGCAATATTAAAATAATCAATATTATAAATATAAAAATAAATGTAATTTGAGACTTTTTATGAATTCCACTAATTTTATAGGTTAATATGACATATTAGGATTAATTATATAAATTTTTTTCGAAGTAATAATGCTGTTATGAATTTATAAAAAATAAAATACCCAATAGTATCAAAATTGACATAAAAGAGTTTTTAAAACAAATATGATATTATTAATTTATATTAAATTCATAAAAATATAAGGTTCGTCAAAGAGACTTATATCATGATAGTTGTATCATTAATAGACTACTTGGGGGTCTCTTGGGTGTATATAGTATGTTTATAATGATATAATATAAAAATACAAAGAGACATTTTAAAAGTGAAACTAATTAACTAAGAGTAAATATTTAAAGATAAGGTTAATATAATGACCCAAACCTGTCTAAATTATATTGTTTGAGTGGTTTACTACCCATACCCATCTTAACCTTTAAATAATCTACTTTTCAACCATTATAAACCGAATATGAATTTATTATAAAATAATATTTATAGCTTTTCCAAAGGTGGCCCTCACCCCTCTTATAAAAGGGAACTCCCCCTTCTCACTAATTCACACATTCAAAGCCTTTTGTCTCGGCTAAAACCTAACCAAATACTCTCTAAACTTCCCTCACTACAATCTAGAGGCTTTAGTTTGATCATAAATCCAACCTAAGGAGCCCATTTGATCAAATTAAAAGGAAGAACCTGAAGAAGAGGTAATGTTTTCACCACCCTCTTTCAAGTTCCTTTCTTCTTCAACTTCTTCTTTCATTGTTATTTATATTATAAAATAATAACTACAGTATCATATATATAATGTGATGTTATTATAAATATGGTACAACCATATTCAGTATTCTATCCATCCTTTGAATGGCATGTCACATACGTGCGTATGTACGGCTTACCGTCTCCACGTCGTGGTGTAATTGTCATTCAATAAATTATAATTTTATGGGTATAATAATGATGTGTAATTCATGTAAATAATAAATATAAAATGATAATTATTCTGTCTATATGATATACCATCCAATTATATATTATTTTAACATCAAAATAATGATATTGTCGCTCGTGCGTACGTACGGACTACCGTCTCCACGAACGCGATGAGATTCATTCTCCATCGTATCCATTCAAGTATAATTCTCATTTGATGATTAAAAATAATGTTTAAGGACATGATATAATTCTGTATATGAATAAGATACAACCTATCCATAACAAACATGGCTTACGTAACAAATAATATAAAGGAAAACGAGTAAGTTAACAACCGAAATGAAGATAATACTAAGATATTATTAACAAATCAATGTTAAATGATCATATATGATATCATATTAATGTAAATGATTATTTTATAATTCAATAACAATTATTTCACCATTATACATGAGGTTAACCTACCTTCTACCAAGGAAAAAGTACAAAGTAAGGGGTTTCTTATCTCACTCTTAATTTCGTGAGAATTCCATTGTTCACCACTTATTTATTGCATGTGGTGTATGTGTACTTACCATAATTGTATTCATTGTGTAATATAAATTAATTTATGGGTATTTACATCATCATTTTATGATCCTTATTTCATGGGTGTATGTTTCGTAAGTTACCTAATCGATAAGGGAATTTGAAATTTCAATTTCCACTCATTTGGCTTTACGCATATTTCATTGATTATTTTACTCCAAGATTATGTGTGGAATCACTATTCATTTGATTATGTCATAATTTCCACTCCCCGTTCTGTGGATATACTTTTGGTACACATAATCACTCCATTTATAAATTCTCAATTCATCGATTTGAACTTGATAAGTGTAATTTTAACTCAATCTCCATTTGTTGAGTTAAATATCCAATTCATTGGTGTTGTTTTTACAAGAATATGTGTGAATTTCCAATGATTGATTTACACTGAATATCCAATAATATTGAGTGTATTTATATTTTTCACACATAATTATTTCGTTTATTTATCCTTAACCGGAGGATATGGTCTTTATAAGAGAATTCATCTCAATTTACATTCCATTGATACTTCTTTGTTGTTATACACCAAATCACTTTTATATGGTGTATATAATGTACTTTGACATAGTATATCATGAATCCATTTATTCTCATGATATTACAAAGTTTGATTACCTCAATTTTTTGTATTCAAGTGTCTCTCTTTTGGTTAGTAACTCTAACTAAAATATCATTTTAAAATGTTTTAAAGATTTATCATTCTAAATCTTTCTCATTAATGTCCATGTTTTAAAAATGGTTTAAGGATTTATCTATATGGACATTAAAGTTTTCAAATCAAAATTCCTTTTAAAAGTATCAAAGTGGTATGGGACACTTTGATTCTAAAATCTATTTTAAATGGATTCTTGACAAATAGTGTGACTTTTAAATGATTTCAAGAAAAAGGGGGATATTTCACTCTAATTGTTTTGATGATTATTTTCATCTATGTCAATATCCTTCATCATTCTCGATTGAGGTTATTATGATACAATAAAATCTTCCATATTGTATCGAATGAGTTATGTTTGATTGTGGATGTGCTATTTTTATACCATTCATGGTTTGTGGATAAAGTATTGACATTTCGTATACTAGTTTTAATAAGAATGTTTATGTTATGTTTAAAACTTTTCATATGAGGAATGAATTGGACTTAGTAAGTTAAGGGTGGATCCCGCTATAGCTCCTCGATGCATCGGTAGGTCTCATGAGACAAACTAGTGTCTTGGAACAAGGCCTTGACAAAATCTTATTTGTAGTCTTGGCACGAGGCCTTGGCTATGTGGTTATGATAGTCTGGAATTATGAATTCCGTCATTATGAAAGTGGTTATTAATATTTTCATGTGATTATTCGACTAGTATAATATCCATGTGAATAAGTAAATGGAATTATTTAATTTTATCCTTGCCATATTATGCTGAAGTTCGAGTTTAAAAGGCTTTTGTTTTAGTTATACATTGCCTAAATTTTTATGTTTATTTATTAAAGTTTCCACTATATTGTTATCCTTACTGAGCATCTGAGCTCACCCCTTTCAATGTTTTATTTTTTCCAGGATGTGAAGAAGTATTTTATGAAAGACCTATAGGGATAGTATGAGGGGATATGAAGACAAGATGTTGTTGTAGTAGTTTTCTCTTTGTGATGTAATATAAACTTTATGAAATGTATCTAGTTATTCCAAGGCTACTAAACTAATCGGTCTTTCGAGACTTGATCTTTCTTGTGATCATGCCAACATTATGTAATAATGCACCGACTCTGGGTATCTGGGGTCGGGGCGTTACATTACACGCATGTCTATTACCAAGGTGTGATGCTTCTTTGCGCCATAATGGTACCGCTAGAGGATTGTACTTGAATTTTTTAGAGTTTCATTACCCTTAACATCCTTGATTTGGAAAGGGAATCCACTGGTACGGTCATGAAGGTTCCATCAGTACTTTCAAGAATTGATTTCTTGGTTGATGAGTGATCCCATATTGAGATTTCCATAGGAGGGTGTTGAGTATGTAGTGTTATGTGATGCATCAGGGACAGGATTCTGTTTTGTGCTGATGTAGAGGTATTAGGTTGTTGCCTATGGTTTATAACATTTGAGACCACATGAGAAGATCTATGGAATTGAGGTTTCATAGTTTTTATCACCATTGAATTGGCATTCGTAGACAAGAATAGTGTTTCATATCATTAGTTGATGGTTTTAACCCATTTTTTATGGTGTGTTAGGAATTATCAGCATTGAGAAACTGATAGTGAGACCTTACATAGTCATATAGCAACAAACATTCTCTTAATGTATATTATAATGGTGGGGAGTACATAATCCTTTTCGGATGACGGATGATGGAACCTTTGATGTTTTGAGAGTAAGTGTAGAGGTTGTTTCATAAATACATTTTGGAGGTACATCCAGGTGTGGAAAATATGAACTTGGACCATTGATGTTAGTTTTAGTTGATACGTTTGATGAATGGAGTTTCAGAGTCTGTCTATCCTATCCTTACATGTCCGGAAGTGAAGGATAAGCACCATGTTATAGGGAGTTTATCTCAACCCATGAGGTTCTAGAGTGGAATTGAGATGGGATATCCACAAAATTCATCAGTTTCATACCACATACGTCCATAGGAAATGATTCCATTTTGGTGTTCATAGACTGACTCTCTAATTCATCCAAATTCTTATCTATTTAAGATCATATTTCAGTAGAGATATTGGGATGCCTCTATATACCGAATTTGATTTGACTCCATGGAGTTCCCAAGATGCTCACTTCCTAACCTTGATACTCACTTCACATTTCAGTTTTGGAGAGGATCATAGGAATCCTTTGGGGCTCAGTTACACATGGGCACAATGTTTCACCCCTAGACTGATGGATGGATAGATTAGACCATTACAGTATAAGATTAAATGTTTTAGGATTACATATTGGACTTTTTTGTACTTGGGAGGATCACCTACCCTTGGTGTAGTTTTCATACAAAAACTATTGTCATTCCACCATTGGTATTTCACCATTTGAGTCTTTGTATGGATGACCCATCAAGGTATCAAATTATTGGATTGATCCAAGAGAGTTGACACCCATGGGACCAGAGCTAGTGTCAGCAACAATAGAGAATGTGTAGATCATATAGGACTAGATGGAGACTACAAAGAGACACCATAAGTCTTATGTGGAATAATGATGATGAACTATCTAGTTTAAGTAATGAGACCATGTGTTCCTTATGGGATCACCTTGATGTGGATTGACAATATTTTTTTCATAGAGGTATGTTATCTCTAAGATTAATTGGTCCCTTCCATATTTTGTTTTTAAAAAAAAATTGGGTTGAAGCCTCATTTTTTATTAAAGCAATTCAAAGACCTCTTTTAACTGGGTATAGGGAGACCAATTACATATTCCAAAGTCCCAGTGGACATTGAGCACATCACAAGGCCTGCAGGCCCAAAATATTTCCCTAAGGCCCATTATGTGAATAGTACTGCTACAGTGCCCCCACCTACTACAGCATCACACAGTACCCGCCGCTGCTATAGTGCCCTATCGCCGCTACAGGGACATGTTACTACTAGATTTCCATTCATTACTTATGTGTCGCCGCTCCTATAGTACGAAACAGTAACTTGCATCCAAAGGGTTTTGTACCCCCATTTTTTCTGTAAGATTACAGGGTGCTAACCACTAAGCCAAACCCCTACTACCCTTCCAATCCATATTTTGTATTTTCTAAAAACACTTTTAAGGGAAAAGTGTGAACCCTAAAAAAATCCAAACCATAAAGAATTCCATGTGGGAAATCAAACATGTTCAGGCAGAAAGCTGTTAAACACAAAAGGAGGTCACATAGTCATTGAAAACGAGGATAAAATTGGAGGAATTACTTACCCGATATAATCCCCATTGAAAATCACAAACCTCTGAATCTGGATCATATCTGATATGATCCTCAAAAGGAGTGGCGAGCTTGTCCCATGATTGTATGTATTCCTCCACATTGATCCAAGCCGTTTGAACTTTATTGTCATTAATACGAAGTTCCCTCTCTATGATTTTCTCCTTCTCCTTCCTTGAAGCCTTGAGCTCCATGGTCTCAACCTTAATTTCTGCATTTGAGTGAAGAACAAGCTTGAGATGTTTCTCTAGTTCCATAGAAGCAACGTGTTCAACCTGTTGCTTTTCCTTTTGAGTGTCCACACACTTCTTTTTTCCCTCAGGTTTGGATTCAATCTCGTTATTCTTTGTCCTGCCTGAGGATCTGGTTACGATTGTTTTGGGGGTATTCGAGTAGTACTTTTGAGGTCTTGACTTCCCCCCCCCCCCCCCTTTAATCTGGAAATATCCAAGGAGAGAGTTTCCTTGCTTCCCCTTTCGTGAGACAGCTCCAACCAAAGTGTGACCGTGAGATTGACCAGGATCCGTTATTAGTTGAGAATCAACCTAACTATCACTTGATTCCATAGATCGAGACCAGACCTTCTTTCTTTTCCATATTGGGATGACGGTTTTCCATCCTTCAGGATCCACATTCTCATTTCCAAATCCATCCAAAGCAGCGAAATGATTTTGGGACTTAAAAGACTTTGATGTTTCACATTGTACAGTCACTTTTTGACCTAGAGACACCATCACATTCGGATCATGGGAGTTAAGCTTATCTATAACCACTCTTACTTCAGAGTGAATACTTCCATTATTATGAGCAGCCACCTGCTTATCCACCTGACCATTAACGAGATCACTCGAATTCACTAACTCAGCAAAGGAGGGAGTCATCGAGGTGGAAGTAACATCTAAGGTGGGAATGGTTGACTTGGAAGTCCCCAAATCATGATACAGCCTTGCAAATATGTCCTTGACTCTTGGCTCCTGAGACACTGCCATCGGATTAAATTATGAACTGGGAATTTGTTCTCCAAGGGGATGCCTACACCCCCGAGCTTCTGTAGCCAAAAGAACCTCCCCAGATCCTGGTTCGCACACCCCCTCCAGGTTGAGGTTTGAATTGGAATTGATATCTAAGTAAATTGGGTCCAGAGAGACAACCTGATTCTGAGTGGGGGCGTCCTTAACAAGACCACATGCGATTTTTTGATCAGTAGTGTTTCCAAGGAGCAGCTTTGTCCCAACTGGTTCCCCGCCCGTATGAGTTTTTATTCCTTCATCAATTCTCCCAGAGCCCATCACCGATGTCTGATAGAAATTCAGCCTCCTACGCCTACACACTGCCAACGAATGCCCCATTTTCTTGCAAGCAGAATAGAAATAGAACCATGATTCAAACAGAACGGATTGTCTGTAAAGAAACTGATCTCCTACGGTAACCCAGATAAACTCAGTAGGCACCTTTGAAATGTCTACTTCGACAAAGATTTGCGGAGAAATTGGGTGAAAATTTCTCTAGTCATGCTATCAGAGCACAAATAGAGACCCATGAGATTTCCCAAAAATCGAAGGATAGTAGGATTTTAAAATGGAAGAGGGAGTTCTGGGAATCTTACCCAAATAGTTATAGTCGGTGAATCACGATTCATATGGAAGTCGTAAGACCACTTGAAGAGGAAGAATCTGGAACCTTCGCAGATGCAGGGAGCACTAGACCAGGCTAGAATTAGGTCTTCCTCAGATGTAAACCTAACCATGATGTGCTTGGAATCTAGAATTCCCACCATAGCCCAGTCTGGTAGACCCTAGGATCCGAAAATATGACGGTCAAAAGTGTCCACCGGCGGACGTCGGTGCTTGAATCGAGCTATCAGAAGAAGAGGATCCTATGTGGGAGATCTATTACCCATGTGCATGTCTTTATGAAGCTTTAAAATATCCCAGAGATCACCTCGGGGAAGAAGACCCAAATGAGAGTCCATTACCCTCATATTTTTTAGTAGGGTTTTTCTCTTTTGGGATGAAAATCCCTATGGTGAGGAAAATTTAACAGTACATGTCTTCCTTTTTTATTTTTGGATATTATATAGATTATTTTTTCGACTAGGATCTAAGATGAAGATCAATTCCAAGGACCAGTGTGCTCTGAAATAATGTTTTAAATATATTAAATATAATGAATAGCGTGTGTGTGGAGTCTAATTGAAAAAATGGAATAACTCCATAATGGAAGAATATATCATAAATCCAAGTTCATTGTTTAGTTCAGAATTTTAGTCTCTCTTTAGGTGTGACATAATCTTTGTTGGCATGGTCCATTTGTGAAAATGATATCCCAGGAAAAGATTAATGAAATTAATAAATTAAATTAATTAATATTTTATTTCAACATAGTAACTTATTTTATCCTATAAGACTGTAACTACAAAAATTTTCTCAGGGACGGCTGATAAAACCTAGATTCCTAGGATCTATTAGAGGGGAGTTTTCTTGGTGGATAAAAATGGATCAGGATCAGATCATGGATCATTGCACAGATAGAGTTGGAGGATCTCGTCAACAATGGAAATGTCATTGTTATTCTTTAAAAAAATGATCCAAACTATGGATAGGATTTTTTTATTGTATTTATTACATTTTCATGATTTCTATTATAAACGTGAATTAATAAATGAACACATTGATCCGTGATTTGGGAATCATGCAGGATGAGTTACATTAGATAGGTTTAGTGAGAATTATTTTAGGATTATTTATTTCTTCATTTTTAATCTCACAGAAAATATTTGAGATTGACACGAACATCTATTAAGGTCCATTATGATATTTATTCTTGGAATTTTCTTACCAAGTTCTTCATTCACTGTGGGAATTATTTTTCTGTTCCGAGGTTTGACACATCATAATCAATCGATTGTTGCACACTCGTTTCTTAGTGAAGCAATTTGAAATCATGGATCATGATTGGTACAACAACATGGTGGTGCGATGATGAAAATGGTAGAGAATTGGTTGGTTTTGGAAACTCAATTTATCATTCATAAACATGAAACAAAGAAATATGTGTATGGAACATGTGAAATTTTAATTGGAGGGTCCAATGAGCTAGACCTCTTTATTGTGTGTCTCTGATGATTGCACAACACATAGAGTGGGTTCTCCTCGAATGAGAATTTCTTCTAGAATAATATTATAGCTAGTAGTTGGTTTTGACCACTTAACAGTGTGGTGTATTGTTTAGTATATTCAGGTATTTTTTCATTTATTATTATAACTTTTATTGAGTTGACTGAACATGGATCTTTATGTTTAGTGTTTTTAGTTTTTCTTACTGTTTATTGTTATACTCATCCATACATGGATTTTTCCCACATGTTTCATTTCTTATGCATAATAAATACCTTTTGATGGTGTCCTAAGAGGAGAGGGGGTAAGAAGATCATAGATGGAGCTTGTTAGATCGAGCTGTTTTATAGGGAGGCTACTTCTGACATTAGTCCATTCACAAGGATCTAGTTAGACTCTTTACAGTTTTGGTTGTGCTTGTATTTTGAACCTTTTATGTTTTTAGTACTATTAATTTCGTTATTTTTTGTGGATATTTAATTTTTTTCATTAAATGTTTCATTTCTTTTACATTTCATAATTGTGTGGGCTTGGATATGTTTGTGTGTGTGTAGGTACATTAGGCTAATGCCTCCCATTTGTGAGATATTCTTACTCAGCACTGGCCTCCATCCCCTTTCCTATTAAAGTATTTCTTGGGGTAGTCATTGTAAATACATTTGTGGTAGGGTCATAAAAGTGAACCTAAGATGGGTATTTTTAGTTATTTTTTAGGTTCTTTGATTTCTCAAAATTTGAGAGTTCAGTGAATTATTTCTGATTTCCACATAATTAGAACATGACATCTCAAATTCATATTAATTTAATTTCATGAAATATTTCTAAACCCCCAATATCATTAGATGGAAACCTATTTAGTGATTTATTCTTCAAAATTTTTGAAATTGGATGGTTTTTTAGAATGTTCTTTTGATTTATAAATTTAAAATTATTTTTTTAATTATGGTTTCATTTGGATGCACATAAAAATGTATTTATAAATGTTTTAAAAGAGACATATGTTTTAAATAAATGAAATGTTTTATTAAAATGGCTTTTCATGGTTGGTTTTTCATGGAATTTGGAATACATGTTCAAAGTGGGATCATTTATATTAGATGTGACCTAGTGGAAAGGATGTGTTTCATTAGGTAACCTGGAATTATTTACCTTGAAAATGAATGGTTGATCAATTGGGGACCACTCATGAGTATAAAACTATCACCTAGGTGTGCATGTGGGTATGTGTGCATGTGTGGAATGGGTATGAAAAATGGATTTCTGAGAAATGGTTTTAGATTCCTTATTTTTTTACATTCAATGAAAACATGTTTGGATTGTAAAAACTATATTTTTTTATATAAATTATTATAAATTAGTTTAAACTATTTTATATATTATACTATCATGTATTTTACTAGTGGAATTATTTGGAATTCATTGAGAAAATACTACTAAGTTGTATACTCACCCCCTTCTTGGGAACTCTGGTGTGTTTGTAGATGTTATATATTGAGAGATTTGTAAATGAGAGTTATCGAATTTATTTTTTGATGAAACATGATTACATGGGAATGTTTTATCTTTTCATGTCTTGTTGAATGCTATGAATTAATGTTTATGTATTTTGTCTTTGGGTTTTGTTATAGTTGGTTCTTTAGATGTTTTCACTTGATTTCTATATTTTATACAGATATTTTTGTTTTTGGTTACGTTGAGTTCAATTTTATACTCATGAATCATATAGATGTTTGGTTGTTTATGTATATCTTATATTGGATAATTTATATTGAAATAGGATAATATTCGCCAATTGTTTATGAATCCCTTGGAAATTATTATCAGCCTTTGGTGTCTTGGGGATGTCACCTAAGGCTATTAGCACCTCTACCTCTACCCAAGAAAATGTATGGGGGTGATATATTACATTAAATGTCTCTAAAAATAAGATAAATGTTTATTATTAAGTAAATTTATACCAATAATTATCTTATCTTCTAATTTGGGTTTCCATAGATCTACTTTCACTTGAATACGACTGTTATAATTTTATTTATTAAGTTTTTAGTACTTTTTCACTCACCCCACTTTTAAAATGGATCCTCATCTCCTCTATTCTCCACAAAACATCATCCAAATATCTCACCCATGACCTACCCAAATGCTCTCATAAAATCCATTTACATGACTATGAGGTATGGGACTTTCAAAAAGACCCATATAAACATCCTTATGGATATTTTCAAAGTAAGACACATGAAGATGAGGTATATGTTCTTATAAACCATTTTTATGTTTGTTTCTTCCTAAACCACCTATAATGTTCTATAACTATTTAAAAAAAAGTATGTAATTAGTATATATAATTTAATTTATATTTTTATTTTTATGTTAATTTTATTGAAACTTTCTATCATCATCTCGTCATTTAGAAAATGATAATGTTTCTCATTCAAACTTATAGACTACTACCTCCATTAAGTGATATGATTCCTTTTCATTTATACTTCATATGGAAGGAAATAGTGATATATTTAATGAAAATTTGTTAAATTTATTTTTTAATTCTAAAATTCGGAATTATTATTTATCTTTTTTCATTCCAACCACTAAAAAGTGGAATCATAACTCCTGCACACATATGCATGACTGTATCCAGAAAGTGATATAATAAATTTTTCTTCCACCACCTTATATAACATATTATAAAAGATTATATAATAAATAAATATTAAAATTAATAAAATTTTAATATTTTTTAGATAATTAAACCAATATAAAGTTTCTAAGTATGGAATTATTGAACAAAAACACAAATAGAAAACAGGCATATTTTCACTCGAATGTTAATTTTAATTATGAATTTTAAATAACATCATAAATTTATATTCTAATGGAATTAAATTTGGTAAATTATATATCAATATTTTTATTCAAAATATGTATAATAGAACTATATTTATTTTTTAGTTTTTTTCAATTCATACGAAGGAAGATGACATATAAGGAAAGGGTTTATGATGAAATATATTTTATTTTTGTGATTATTGACGTTAAATTACAATGGATGGAAATTAAATGATACATATACTTTATACCAAATATATATTATTTTAATCTTTTTATTCATCTATCTTTAATGTATTAGGGCCATTTTCTATCTTAGGTACTTGAAATGATATGGAATTATTTTAACCATAATCTAACATTGTTTTCATCTTTGGTCATGAATTGTTCTTTATTTTCTGTCTATGTTAATTAGAAAAATTTAAAGGAAATAATTTTCTATAATTAAATGATTATTTAATTTCATTTTTATTTTATTTTTCTGTAAAGACCCGTAAATTTCAAGGAAATTTTTTTTTCTTAATTTTCTTTGGAATTTTACAAGAACGTAGTTTCTAACGGCGCCTAATTCTGAGGCCCGGTGTTCCCGGAATCATTTTATGAAGTTTGGCTCGGGTACGTTCAGTGAACGGACGAGCGGGTTTTTCTAACTTTTGAACCGGTGCCCGGAATCGAATTCTGAGGGCACCGATGAAATCGCAGCGCCGGTATTCGCTTAGAAATGCCTCTTCCGGAGTTGCGTTTGCTCGGGTGTGGTTTTTAATTTTCGGGCTTAAAGTTAAGAAATAAAATAATTTTGCGACAGCTTTATTTTATTTCACTTAAGCCACTTGGAAGCCACTTGAAGCCATTTAAAGGAGGCTTGAACTGAATTGAACTGGATAGGATGCTATCCAGAAATATCCTACCCCCTTGGTAGGATATTTGTGAGGTGGGGCCCGCACGAGCCCCGCCGTTTCTTTCCGCTAAGAAACGCACCCGTGAAAACTCGTCTTAATGAAAGTCAACCGACGCGTTTTCTAAATTCTTAACAGACCATTTAATTGGGCGGTTTATTTCGTGAATTAAATGGGTTGTTTCTTTCGTGAATTAAATGGGTCGTTTCTTTCGTTGAATTAATTCAACGAATTGATGGATCGTTTCTTAACCCGTTTTTCAAATTCGTTGGCGTAATAATAAAATAAGACCAACGCTTAACCTCTGGTTATTTGCGCTTGAGAAGATTTGGGAGAACCCTCGCAACTTCTTCTCCCTCGCGAAGAACGCGAAGAACGCGAAGAACGCCGAACCCGGAAATCGACGACGCCTTCGCCCGAGACGCTCTTCCGATCTCCGATCTCCGATCTCCGATCTCCGATCTCCGATCACCGACCATTCGAGGTGAGTGCTTTCGGATTTCCTCTCAAGTTCTTTTCTTTGGTTTTAAACGAAACACAGATTTAAATATTAATAATTTAAATCTGTTGTTCTTGATTCGTTGAGCTCGCCGACTCAACGCCGGAATCCGCGACGACGCGACGCCTCCCCGCGACGACGCGACGATCGATCTCTTCTGCGACGGTCTCTTCCGCGAAGAACGCCCGCGCACAACGATCATCAAGGTAGGGATTAATTTTGGAAAATTGACGGGATATCTATGGACTTTGTGACTAGACTTCCACGCACTTCCAGAGGTCACGATTCCATATGGGTGATTGTTGACCGACTCACCAAGTCGGCACACTTCTTACCCATCCGAGAGCAGGGCACAGTGGAGAGCTTGGGGCGTCTCTACGTTCAGGAGATTGTACGACTTCACGGTGTGCCATCGACCATCGTCTCCGATCGGGACGCTCGTTTTACTTCCCGGCTTTGGAAGGGGTTGCAGGAGGCGTTCGGGACGCGACTACGTCTGAGCACCGCCTTTCACCCTCAGACGGATGGTCAGACGGAGAGGACCATTCAAACTCTCGAGGACATGCTCCGTGCATGTGTCCTCGACTTTGGTCGCAGCTGGGAGGACCACCTACCCTTGGTGGAGTTCGCGTACAACAACAGCTACCACTCCACCATCAGGATGGCACCCTACGAGGCGTTGTACGGCAGGCCTTGCAGATCTCCTTTGTGCTGGATAGACCCTGGAGAGTCAGCACTTGTGGGACCAGAGATGGTCCGGGCCACGACAGAGAAGGTCCAGCTCATCCAGGAGCGGATGAGGACAGCACAGAGCCGGAAGAAGTCATATGCTGACAGGAGGCGGAGGCCACTAGAGTTCGAGGATGGTGACCACGTCTTCTTGCGGGTCTCACCTCGACGTGGTTTGAGGAGATTTGGCCGAGGCGGCAAGTTGTCTCCACGCTTCATCGGGCCTTTCCAGGTCCTCAGCAGGATTGGCGAGGTGGCTTATCGCCTGGCTCTGCCACCTCAGTTGCACCGGGTGCACGATGTCTTCCACGTATCTCAGCTGAGGAGATACGTGCACGACCCGACGCACATCATTGACTATGGGGAGCTAGACGTGGATGATGGAGCGACTTTTATGGAGGTCCAAGTGGAGATAGAGGATCGACAGGAGCGGGTCCTACGTGGGCGATCGATTCCTCTTGTGCGCATCAGATGGCAGCACGGGAACCTCCAAGAGAGCACTTGGGAGCGGGAGGCTCAGATGCGTGCTCAGTACCCACATTTGTTTCCCTAGTTTTTGATGTATCTTTACGGGGACGTAAAGTCCTGAGGTGGGAGTAATGTAAAGACCCGTAAATTTCAAGGAAATTTTTTTTTCTTAATTTTCTTTGGAATTTTACAAGAACGCAGTTTCTGACGGCACCTGATTCCGAGGCCCGGTGTGCCCGGAATCATTTTCTGAAGTTTGGCTCGGGTACGTTCAGTGAACGGACGAGCGGATTTTTCTAACTTTTGAACCGGTGCCCGGAATCGAATTCTGAGGGCACCGATGAAATCGCAGCGCCGGTATTCGCTTAGAAACGCCTCTTCCGGAGTTGCGTTTGCTCGGGTGTGGTTTTTAATTTTCGGGCTTAAAGTTAAGAAATAAAATAATTTTGCGACAGCTTTATTTTATTTCACTTAAGCCACTTGGAAGCCACTTGAAGCCATTTAAAGGAGGCTTGAACTGAGTTGAACTGGATAGGATGCTATCCAGAAATATCCTACCCCCTTGGTAGGATATTTGTGAGGTGGGGCCCGCACGAGCCCCGCCGTTTCTTTCCGCTAAGAAACACACCCATGAAAACCCATCTTAATGAAAGTCAACCGACGCGTTTTCTAAATTCTTAACAGACCATTTAATTGGGTGGTTTATTTCGTGAATTAAATGGGCTATTTCTTTCGTGAATTAAATGGGTCGTTTCTTTCGTTGAATTAATTCAACGAATTGATGGATCGTTTCTTAACCGGTTTTTCAAATTCGTTGGCGTAATAATAAAATAAGACCAACGCTTAACCTCTGGTTATTTGCGCTTGAGAAGATTTGAGAGAACCCTCGCAACTTCTTCTCCCTCGCGAAGAACGCGAAGAACGCGAAGAACGCGAAGAACGCCGAACCCGGAAATCGACGACGCCTTCACCCGAGACGCTCTTCCGATCTCCGATCTCCGATCTTCGATCACCGACCATTCGAGGTGAGTGCTTTTGGATTTCCTCTCAAGTTCTTTTCTTTGGTTTTAAACGAAACACAGATTTAAATATTAATAATTTAAATCTGTTGTTCTTGATTCGTTGAGCTCGCCGACTCAACGCCGGAATCCGCGACGACACGACGCCTCCCCGCGACGACGCGACGATCGATCTCTTCCGCGACGGTCTCTTCCGCGAAGAACGCCCGCGCACGACGATCATCAAGGTAGGGATTCATTTTGGAAAATTACCCCTTTTTAATTTTCTCATGAACGTTCTTGAAAATTAAAAATCCGGTTTTCAATGAACAATTTTATTTTAATTAAAATTGTTGGATCATGTGTTGATCGTTTTTCTCCCGGTTGTTTATCTCTAACGCGGAGGGTGTGGGCCGAACGAACACGGCCCGACGACCCTCCTCCGTTCTTCGTTTTGTGCGGATTTGACGGTCGACGACCGAACGTGCCGCAGCGGACGGTTGACGATCCCGCAGTAAAGAACGGATCCCGGGAGGAGCAACGGCGCAGATGGGAAGGAAAACGGGCCACCGGAGCGACGCCGGCGGCCCGCGGAAGTTGCTGGCGGCGCGGGTCACCGGCGCGGCGGCGCCGGCGGCCGGAGGCGGCGGCGCCTCGGCGCGCCGCCGAACAAAATCCGCCGCGGCTGAAGCCGCGGCGGCGGAGGCCAAATGGACCCGCGGCGCGCGGGTCCGGTTCATCCGGGCGGACGCGGCTCAGCGCGTCCGCGGCTCGCCAGCGCGGCCCGCACGCGGGCCGCGGTCCTTCCTCAAGCCGCGGGTCAGCGCCCGCGGCTTCCACCCGTGCGGCTCGGCCACGCCGAGCCGGCCGAGCCGGACCGGCCCTGGCCGGGTCGGCCCGGGCCCGTACCCCCCATCTTCAGACGTTTTCGTTCAAACGCCCGTATCTTGATCTTCGTGCCTCCAAACGACTCGCCGTCAGTGGCAACGCGATCCTTGGATCGAGACGGTTGTTTCGGTATATCGCACTCAAGGTTTCGGAATACTTTGAGTTCGGCCGGGTTGGTTCGTACACGAGACCAACCGGGCCCTCGGAGCGGAAACGCTCATATCTTGAGCTACGGACGTCCGATTGACGTGCCGTCAGCTTTGTTGAATTCCTCTAAGTGAGACGGATCTTTTGGCATACTCTGCCCAAGGTTTGGACGCAGGTGGAGTGCGGTCGAGTTGGTTTTTCCTTAAAAACCAACCGGGCCCCTGGGACGAAAATGCCAATATCTCTCAGACCGGGCGTCCGATTGACGCGCCGTCTGCGACGTTGAGTTCCTGTTGACGATACGGAACTTTTGGATACATCAACTTCGGACTTCGTGTCAGTTGATGTATCAGCCTCTCGGCTCGTGGAGCGGACCTTCCCGAACGAGCTTGCTGTGTGCGGGAACCCTAGTGCTGGCTGCGACTGCTACTTCGACAGCGACGACCGTGCAGAGATCCTCAGTGGACTGCGGCGACGACTGTGCAGAGATCCTCCGTGGACTCCGACGACGACCGTGCAGAGATCCTCAGTGGACTGCGGCGACGACTGTGCAGAGATCCTCAGCGGACTGCGACGACTACTGCACTCAGCGATCCTACGTGGATCAGTGCTGCCGGTCCTGTGTGGGCCCGATCCTGTGTGGGTCCGATCCTGCATGGGTCAGCGCTCAGCGGTTCTGTGTGAGCCAGCGCCTACAGGTCCTGTGTGGGCCCGGTCCTGTGTGGGCCCGATCCTGTGTGGGTCATCTCTCAGCGGTTCTGTGTGAGCCAACTTCTACAGGTCCTGCGTGGGCCCGATCCTGTGTGGGTCACTACAAGGTTAGTACCTATCGATCCTTCGTGGGTCCGACGACTTAGATGGTTCAATGATCATCTTTATCGTCATCCGAAGAAGTATACCTGTGTGAGCTGAATCTTGTGTTACTCTCCTTTGTGGATTGTGTTGCTCTATCCTGCGTGGGTATACGTTTTGCTTTCCTGTGTGGACTGGGTTGTGCTTGGGCTCGGACGTTAGAGCCGAACGGGAATTGAAGACTTAGGTATATGTATGGGCATATACCTAAGTCGTGTCAGATGTTACTTCGTGATTGTATCTTTCCTTTGTGGATTATCCTTTGTGGATTTCGGGAGACCTTCGGGGGTCTCGGGGTCCCTACTGAGTAGCTTATACTCACCCCTGCACGGGCTATGCCCGCACTTCGTGGTGTTGGTTGCAGACGACGGACAGCGCTGATCGTGGAGGAGGCGTGCGGAGCAAGACAGTACCTGGAGGTGGACCACTGGGCGGGACGTACTCGGAGCGGTTAGGTGGACCCGAGGAGCAGTGGAGGCTATCTGTACCCACCCTTCAGGTGGGACTTCCGGAGGACGGCTCGACGCTGCAGTTTTCCCTTTTTAGTTGCTGTTTTTCCTTTCAGTTGTACTTTACAGTTGGGCTTGTATTTCCGGCCCCTTTTTACTTTTAGCACAGCTTGTACAGTTTTACTTAGTGTTTACTTTTCCGCTTGCTTGCTCTGTGGTGCTTGTTTACTTTTCAAAGGCAATGTCTTCCCTTTTTGTTGGGATTTACGCCTTGGTGCTAGTCGGTAGCCCCTGGCCTATGGAAGGCGGGCTTGGGGTAGTCACGACACGGGCCCGAGGACGGGTCGTGACATTTTCTTTCTTCAAAATTGTTTTAAAAATAATTTTTATAACTTATTTCATACATGTTATTTAGGAAATTTTATAAAATAGACATGAAAAGAATATTTTCTTTAATGATTACAACATGAAATGGGTTTAAACTTTTCATGAAAATTATTTACATTTATGAATCCATCATAATAATTCATGTTTATTTTAGTATAAAATAAATTTATTATTATTATATTATTTTTTTAGGATTTTTTAATAGTAAAAGATATCTCTCTTTACTTTTTTAAATAATGGTTTAAATGTTCATTTAATGTTATTTTTCATCTACAAAAACATCATTTGATGAATTTAATATTTCACTATAGATTATTACTTATGATACAATCAAATTTTAAAGATGAATTTTTATTTTGATATTGTTAGGATGATTACATGGAACCCATTTCTTTCACATATATTAATTAAGCTATAATGAGATAATGAAATATCCAGTGATACCATCGATATTGATTCTCTATACGGATTATGATTATGTGATAATAAGATGTAATGAAACTATTTCTTTACCATATAATATGTTATTAAAAATGTAATTGTTATATTATTACAAAAATATGTTTTGTTTTAATTAAATAATGGGTGGGCCAAAAATATACATCTTTAAAATTCATTAAGTAATGATTGAATTCTCATTTGATAATATAGATAAAAATGGGGAGTGAAACTAGTTTATTAGGTGACTCTATCAACTATCATAGTATTTGAAGGGATAATTCACTAATGAAATGATGGAATATAGATTAAATCCAATCTACTATGGGAATCTGTTCATAATGATAGTCTGATAAGTGAACCCTAACTAAGGAAAATATTTTTCAGTGATTTGTGTGTGACACAAACTTATGTATTATTCTTATAGAATTATCTGTTGGATCATGATTAATTATTTATGATTCTAAAATATTATCAATTATTCCTTTTTTATGATAAATCTATATTCCATAACTTATTTCGAATGATCTTTTGTCTATTAGGTAATAATTTAATATGTTATGATCATGTTCTCAAACACTTATTGTAATCTAATGTTCATATATGATCATGAACATATATATCTTATTTTTAACTTTAAAAAGTTTCATATATCACTCTTTCATTATGTTTCCCTTTCACTATGTTATGAAAAATGGATTTAAATTGGGTATTTTTAAGAAGGGTAATATGTGATAAGAACATTATGCGTGGTATTGAATATCATTCATAAAATAAATTTATTTTTTATCTGGTATCTAGAGACAGTATACCATTATGGTTAGTGGTGATATTATTATATATTTTGAATATTAATATAATTTAACTTATACTTATATATTTAATTCGTAGGTCAACTTATATGTACATTTAATTTATCCTTCGAAAATAACCAAATTTTCATGACTGTTTTACAAAATGACATTGAATTTTAAACATGGTATATCCAATTGATAAAATATTTCATTAATTTAGAGTAGGATATTATAATAAGTATTTAATTTCATTATACCATTCATGTTACACACTCAAAATAATATTAGGAGTTTAGGAGTCGGATAAATAAAGAGATTTTCCCTTATCAGTGGAAGGAGCACTGAAGAAGTGCCTATATAATCATTATCTTGGAGAAATTAATGATTAAAATATTCTTCAAAGTATAATTCTATGTAGATTATTACCTCCCACTAAAATTAAAATAATAAGGAAATAAATATAGTCAATTAGACATATTCTAGTGTGCACTCCATATGAGTACTAGTTGGGATCCCTGAAACTATGTGAAAAATTGACCACATCAGGCAACTAAAGGTCATTGTTTTCTTTTTTTAGGAAATTTTTTTAAAATAGTGGTAGGATCCTACCAGATTCATAATAAGGAGTTGAAATATCTTCCAATTTACAAATTAAGTTTAAATGAATCATTTCTAAGATGACATAATATTATAAATAATTTTGAACATGAGGTACTACTATTACTGGATGACATTTTCTAAGGCCTACCGATTCATCCCATATATTAGAGTCAAATCATGAATTTATAACCATGTTTGTAGGGTAAATTGTTTTGAAGTAAAAAACTGATATATAATCACTAAATAAGGTCTATGGACTTTATGAATCTCCTATTGATTTTATCAATCAATGTATTGAGGTGCGAGGTGCTGAATGTTGTGAAAAAAATAAAAGAAAAGAAAATATTAATATTAATATTTATTATAGATAGAGACTTACTAAATCAAATAAGTATTTTCAAATTAGAAAACTAGTAAAGATTAGATTTCTTGAAACAATAATAACAAGACCCACTATTTCAAAAAATTCCTCCCTTTAACCAACCATACAGACCAATATTTGGCCAACAAGACTGTCCATAACCATTCTAGTAGATAAATCCCCATGAATATCTCTCCACTATTTTATAGTCACTAAAATAATAGTCGAAAGGACTACATTTTTATATAATAAGGAATGAAGTGAAATGGTAAGGGAACCATCATGGATGTCTTATAGAAACCTTTTCCATGAACCTAGGAAAACTCTATCATAACTTTCCCTAATATAAAGGTAAATGTGAGCATGACAAACAATAGAATATGAAATGAAATTCAATCCCATACCCCAATTTATCCTAAAAAATATAAACAATAATATTACAAGATTTTGAATAAAAAATATGGATAAAATCCTGAAAACTATTCTAGACAAGTAGAAATGGATTGAGAGTAAGAGAAATGTGGAACAAACAAAAATATAGCAGGGAAACCTATGAAAATAAAAAAATGGGAGATGACAGATACTCTAACTTTTTTCCCATCTAGGTTGATCTAGTAGAGGAAGATATGATAGGAATAGTTTAAATATAACTTCTAGAAACTTTTTAGAAAGTTTATATCAACATTACCTTCTTAGAAGCTCTTAAATATATTAAAACATAATATTAGTTACTTAAATGATAATACATAAGTAATAGAATACATTAAGGGTATAAGTTGATAAAATTTGGAAGAAGGATTTTAGACCTTATCACCCCACATACACAAAATAATGTACATATCTTGAGACATCTTCATCACACTGCATTACTGGTTCTATATCATTTTTAGTTTCTTTTTTGATGTTTGTTAAACTATAAATGTAATACATCACTTTGGATTTACTCTTTTTAATATGGGAGAACTAAAATACATAATTGTGTTCTTTAAGAATTTAAATAGATGTACTTCTTTTATAGTATATTTACAGTCAAATATCCAAGTTAAAGTAAAAATAATATATCATTATAGGTGAAATTTTTTATATCAACATGAATTATGATAGAAAATTTATAAAATAACCCTTCGATATAGGTAGATCATTTTTAATAAAGTAAAAAATGTCATCATTGTTCATAAAGGAACTATAACCATGGAATTTAGTGAGAGCATAGTCTATTTCAACATTTAAGATCTAATAACATAGACTTATGTGGATAAAACTCTTATTACACTATCACACACTAATGAGGTTGAGAAAAATAAATATATAGGAAATATATATTAAATTTTAGCCTTATTAAAATAATGAATTATAATGAATTATACAACTAAATATGTTAATAAATAAGGAAGATGATATTATAGTTTGTCACATGATGAATTTCAATCATTCATGTTGAGGAACTGTTATCTTATCTCATCATCATAAAAACATGATTATATGGTATTAAAGATATTAATTACCGATCCTAAGTATATGTTCCTCTTGGAAGGTGAAATTTTTCCTTCACATATTTCTTATTAAATTTCCTCTAAACATGAATAGAAAATGATTGAACCTCTCAAGGTTAATGTGAATGAAATAGGATGATGATAAAGAGATATACCTATAATACATCCAAAAATATGAATACAAATAAATTTTCTTGATGAATTTAAAAAACAAATATAAGATCCCCAAATAATTTTGAATCCTTACCGGATAAAGGAAATCATAATAATATAGAGATTTTATAAAAGGATGAATAATTTATCCAATATCAATTTCATAATGGATTAACAAATTTACATAGTTCCTATGAAAACCTATATTACCATAATGAGTAATGGAAAAAATTAATTGACCACTATCTAAATTTAGTATAGTTTGATATTATGTTTAAATTATAAGAATATTAATTATGTTACTAAAAATGGTAATTTTCCATTCTCTTTAATAAATAAAAGTTAGAATGGATAGATGTAAGAACTCATTAATACATCATCAATGGATTATTTGGTTACTTTATAGTTCCCATTTCATGAAATGATTAGGATAAAACAACCTTTACCAATCCTTATTACAACATTATATACAGGAGTAATCTATTTGGATTGTGAAACATGGTAGGTACAGTCCAGAGGACCATGATAAGTTTGTTTTCTGATTATATTTATTACATTGTTAATAATGTTTTAGACAAAATCACTATTTTTTTATTCTTAGTGATCATTTTTTGAAACATCCAGTCCTATTCTTCAAA
Organism: Viscum album; assembly: GCA_963277665.1. Taxonomy (NCBI): domain Eukaryota; kingdom Viridiplantae; phylum Streptophyta; class Magnoliopsida; order Santalales; family Viscaceae; genus Viscum; species Viscum album. The sequence goes on along the minus strand of OY728143.1, from coordinate 1,979,066,130 downwards.
AAAATCATTGAAAAGTAACCTATTTTGAGTTATGAAAAGTGATATTTCATTTTGGATAGAGGAATAGAGCATGGGGTGTAATTTCAAAAAAATGAATTCAAATGGATAAATATAATATTGATGTGATAAATTAATTTTTAGAAAAATATTATAAAAATGTTTCCAGATATCTCCATTAAAATTTATGAATTTAATAGAGTTTCATCGAATATTTCATTAAGTCTTATCAATGTTTTTCTTCTTAACTTTTAAAATTATTATTATTTTGATGATATCTTTAGGGAATCATTTTATTAATTGATGAGTAAGCTGATCAGAACACCATTATTGAATCCTCCCCAATAGGTATATCATTTTGATATACACAATGATTATTCTAACCATTCTATTGGATCAAGCTACCGTAATGGACCAAAGGGAGACCAAAAGTCAATGCATGAAATTCTAGTACATTTCATGTTTTCAAAACCTACTACAATACAACTAAAAAAAATTTACCAAAGTTGTCATTTCATTGGATAAATTAAAATCACAATTTTTTGTGGCTAATGTCACTATTTTTTATTTTCATGTATCTCTTAGGTACTTGACAAAGAATAGAAAAAATCTATTCTATAAGGACATATGTTTCAACATCAAGATTTTCATATAGAGATCAGGGACATTAATGAATCATAGAACTAGGTGGAAGATTACATAATCATGTTGCAAAAAATGTTGACGTTGAAATTCAAGACCAAGAGAAAGTGGATTGCTTAAGTCAATTACCTCATCTACACATGGTGAAAGGATCTGTACCTTAGTATACTGATATCATCTATTTTTTTCACACCCCAAGTCCTATTTAATTTTAAACCCAAACTTGTTCTTATACTCAAATATAAATTAAAATATTATATCTAAGATGATCTATACTAGTGGAAATTTTATAATGATAGTATTCTAATATAATGTTTTCTTTCAAGTAATTTATAATCTGTTCAATAATTTTACCATACACTATCTTATAGAGGGGTATTTGGACATCAAATTATTACTAAAACTTTTTTGGAATTATACATTTACTATATTATATTTTCTGAGGATTCCAATGAGATTTTTATAATATATGATCAGTTTTAATTTACTAGAAACTTCAAAAAAATGTTTGAAGAACACCAAAAAAAATAATATATCATATAAAATATTAAAATTCTTGGGAATAAACATCATACTATCCTTTCAATTTTCTTTTGAGAAATCATAAATTATATTGCAAGTTGAGTTTGACTTAAAATGAGGTGAAGCTAAATAAACATAGACTAATGAAGCTTATGTTGTCAAATCATTAATCAAGGATTACATTTACCTTAGGTTTTGATTTATAGGAGAATGTATAAGAGATCAAGCAATCTATTTCTATTATAGAATCATGGAAGCTTTGATGATGGGGTATTAAGTAAATCACAAGAATTCAACACCCTACCATCACCAAACTAATTATCACGATGCATTTTAAATTGGTAAATTAAGGGAATACTATAGAAAATGGTCAAGGAAAATATAAATTATTCGATCCAAAGTTTGAAATATACAATATAGCCACATATGATAGCTAAAAACACCCATTGGAATTAGTCTAAATAGGTAGATATTTGGGAAGAGGAGTTAAATACATATCAATCTAAAGAAAATGGATTTTTAAATAGTTTTAAGGATAAATATAGGCATGTATATAGGAAGAAATGAAATAAAACTATACTTTTAAGTGATTGAATAAATATGGAGAGGTGTTTTTTAGAACTGAAGAATTTACATGGAAATAGTTTGATTTATCATGATAATCAAATCCAAGATAAAAACATCAATCTCGTGGTCCTTATGATTGTTTATAATTGTAGACTAATTTTAGGAAACCATTGTTCTAAATTCGAATGACCTCTTAAAATCACTAGTTTTTATATTTTTGTGCTATATATGAACCAATTCATTATGAATGGTAACATGATGAAGAAATACTATAGGGATTTTCCCTATCAAACATTAGAGAATGTCACACACCTCCATCCTATCTACTAATGAGATCCCTTAGTTCATATCTTTTTAAACCACTTAATTAACTTCTAAGTTTAAATTAATTTCAATTTATATGATGAATCTAATACATTTAATTTATTAAACATCATAGTTGAATTATAGGGGATGGAACCAATATTTTCTTGGAATTTATTTCATAATATTATTAAATTATTATTCGCACATTCAAATTATTTATTTATGTTTAAAATATTTTTCATGACTTTATATTTCATTTTTAAGTGTATTGAATCTTACAGATCTTAGTTTGAGGGCACATGTAAATTTTTTGAAACATTCTATTGATGATAAACTACTTGGACCCATTTTATCACATGAAATGAATAATGAAATGTTCTTGTTTTCAAATTTGATATAAGTTACAAGAATTAAAATAAAAAATATTTTATATTATTATTCCATAACATACATTCCAATATTCTAATTTCTTATCTGATAAGCCTCAAAAACTATTTTTTCATCATCTTTAGAATTACATTTTTTTTATAGAGCCAATACATGCTTGAAATATCATAATTTTTTGAGTGATCTTGTAAAAAACATAGATCATTATGATCCTTAAACTATACATGATCTAGGTATTCATTTGAATATAAAACCTCCCTTTATAATTAACCTATCGTTCTATGTTACCATTAAATTTATCACTTTAATCTCTTCGTTACTCTGAATGAACATTATAGAAAACCATATTTCATGACAAAAAAAATTTTCTTATTCTCTTTTTATGTTCATTAAATATATTAGTTCAATTAAAATGTTGGTAGTGGTGTTGGATAATATAAATGGATACTTATAAGCTGTTCTAATCATGTTTCTTATAATTTTATTAATTCAGATTAAACCCATCCAAATAATCAAAATAGATAAAAAAATCACAATTAAGAAAAGGTAAATGAGTTCACACACCCATTCAAGAATTTAAAATAACTTTCTTCCTGAAAATCCAAATCATATTAAAAGAATAAAAACATTAATGATATTTACAAAAGGAAAACATTTATGGTAGATTTTTCATACTATTAAATAGAAAATATATGAACTAAAATTAGAAAAAATCAAGGGGATAAATGTGAAAAAATAATATATATATTTTCTATGTTTATGTGATCAATATGATAAACTACTCTATATTAAACTTTTTTAGTAAAAGGAAAAAAAGTAAATATAAAAAAAATAAGGATCTCCAAGAAAAGTAGAAGAAATGTTTTTTCATATATGAAATAATAAATATTTGGTAGCTTATTTGAATTATGTGGTGTTATAATATATATTTTTCTATGGTTTTTGGGTGAGGATTCAATTCTTTATGGAAACTGAAAATCATGCATTTTTCTTTATAATAGAGCTAAACCACTAAATTTTAACTCTATAATATATTGATTTAAAACCAACTAACCCTCAATCTAATGAATATAAAAATAAAATTCCACAATATATTCATAAATAAATAAATCATTGGGTGTTGACCATAAAATTCATCAAGTCTATGATGACCCTTGCATGAGCATTGAATTAGAAAAACAATTCACTGAATTCATACATGTGTGGGGGTGAAATATTTATTAAAATGTATTTATAAGGGAGTATGATAAGATTAAGTAATAAGAAATAAATTGAGTATACCTAATAAAGGAAATTTAATTGAGGAAAATATATAGGAATGATACAATTAAGTAAAATATTGTTGATAAGGTGACTCGCATATTCTAATACATTAAATTTTTTAATGGATATATTTATGATGTCTACTTGTAAAAGATTCCAATGATTTAATGAGGGGGGATTACATAGTCAATAAAGTCAAGATATTTTTTATTATCTAATTTATTTAATTCCCTTCATATTTAATACATTATTGAGTTTTTAGTATTTTTTCAATTAATGTGTCAATTCATTTTAAATTTTCAATATTTCAAAATTTGGATAAATTTTGAATTTAATTGATTTATTTAATTATGGGATAATTGATTGGCTACCTTTTTATTTCAATTCTTTTGGATATATTTTGTGGGGGGAGATAATGTGATAGAGAAGACATTAAATATTTATAAAGGGATTTAAATCCAAATATGAAGAATGAAAAGTATAGAATCCATATAAGGTTAATCCTCCATTTAATTAGGATGGATATAAATGGATTTACAATATACTGACCCACATAAAGTTATTTTTTTACGTAAAATCATATAAGTTGATCAATATAACTAAATTAAAAATTGTGAAACCATGTAAATGGATTGATGTTAAGATTCCATCATGTAATGGGATTCACATCAAGAATACATCATCTAAGGGGATCCACATAAGATTCCATGACATATGGGGATCTCGAGTGAGGGGTTTTTATGAGTATGATTCAAGAAGACTACATTAGTTACACATATCCTATGATACATAGATAATGTTTACCACATTTACATACTTTCTCCTCAATAATAGGAGTCTATAAAGATTATAAGGCTGATTTATATAGGATAATTCCATTAAATAAGAATGAGGAATGTTTTGGACTTTTATGATGTATAGATTTGATTCTCACATAATATTACAAGGATGAAATAAAAGATAGAAATAAAAATATTCATGTATATAAGGATGACGTAAAAGAATGTAATATCATTTAATTAGAGGATAAGACTACAGTTTTGGTGAGTTTGTCTCATTAATTTATATTACATATTTATATTATTTTTATTAATGTTTTCTCGAGTCTTATTTTTTTTAATGCCTTCTTCTTCTATTCAATTCACTATTATTCCTAAAATATTGGCACAATTACTATGAATGATATGGGATGGTAAGGTAATCCAATTGTATTCTTCTTATTTTCACATACAAATATATTTTTTTTGTTTTCTCTTTACCGATTGTAGTGTGTTCTGTTAATTTAACAAATTGAATGTAATTGGGTTTTAATTACTATATATTATTATTCAATGCCTTTATTTATAATAATTTCTCTCAGTCCACTCAATTTATCGTTTATATAATAGAATAGACTTGGGTCAGTAGTGATGTATATAGATATTTTTGGCATGTGAGTGGTGAATTTAGAGTAATATTGGGTTGGGAGGGAACCAAAAAACCCAATTAGGTCATGCATGGGAAAAATAAGAGTGAGATATTGAACAAAATTACAAAAAAAATGGAATGGGTATAGATCATAAAGGCATATCTACTAAGTATAACCCCACAAAACTATTCATACATGGGTGAGGGGTGAAGAGATTTAAAATCCTATCTTTCATCATTTTTCAAAAAGGTGTATAGACCTAATAAAGACTATAAAAACATTAAAATATTATAACCAATACTGACCTAATCACTTTTAATAAAACTGTTTTCAATTAATTTTTTCCTTTGCATCAGCTTTTATTTTAAATTAAAAAAATCCTAATTTTTTATATTTTAATGTGGAAAATAATTTTGACCTCCCTATATTAAGATAAATTAATGTTTCAAATAATAAAAAATTTATATTTGGAATTAGTTAGCTTTTGGACCACCTATGGAAAGGAAATCACCTAGTAGTTTGGATTTATTTTTTATACCATGCAACCATTACATCATGATGTTAAACTACATAGACCGGTCTTGTTACAAAACTATTAACTATGTTGTCCAAACTATGTTGGATCTGATTCATGTTATCTAGGATACATAGGATTCTTCTATTAGGTTCAATAATAGTTATACATTAGTCCTATATTATAAACCTTAAAAAGTAACTTTATCATGTATTAGATGAATAACCTTAAAATCCAATTCACCTGGTCATTGTTTCACAATATCTAAAGGAACACATTGGATATTACTATATGAATATAAATAATATGACATGTACAATTGTGTGGTACTAAATTAAGTGGGTTTTTATACCCTTAATTGGGATATGTAGGAATTCCCTATCGTGATCAAGATCCCAAATCTCCAAAACGGAGTTCTACTAAATCTTGTGTTAAATTACAAACTACATAGATATGCAACATTAATCCATAGTATAATAAATATTAAAAGAATGGTTGAGAACATATGATTCATATATATATATTCAAATGGAATTATTGTTTATATCAATCAATAGAATAATGATATTTAATAAAAATAATATTTCTTGAAACATTGAGGAATATGATTAAAATTTTATGAAAATGATGGATTTGGAAAATATTTCTTCCCAAAAGGGAGAGATGATAATGTTCTATAATCCTATTGACTAATTAATAACTCTAATAGTATCTAGTAATGTACCAATTACTACCTTCATTTGGATAGTTGTTCCTCACTAAATTAAATCATCAACAATGCTATAATGTTTCAAAAATTTATTATTGAACCGATATTGAATCCTTTTATCATTTAATGATTCAATCAACAATTCACATTCATTTGATGTTTTTAAAAAAAATTCGTTTTTGGTCAATTTATCCAATAAGACCACCTCTTTTCCAAATTTCATCAATGAATATACCATAAAATATTAATCCCCATGGAAAATATTTACATAGTCGTATGACACCACATTCCACTATATAGAACTAGCTGATGTGCTAGACTAATGCCTTAGTTTGGATGAATTATTTATCTCTACAACCTTGACACATCATGTAACTAATTCATAACTTCCTAATACAGTTGATGATTTCATTTTCTTAAGAATAAAAAATTAATTGATTCATCCCAACTTTAGAGGCAACTTGAGAAAGCCTATACGAGAAAAAAATAGTTTGTCTTATAAGTAAAAAAGAAACAATTATTTTCCTTATTTCATTAGTAACCACTACCCAAATCAAAAACATGGAACATTCATTATCAATGTATGAGTAAAAATAATTCCTTATACCCCCACTACTTATTTGTAGATTCCTAAGAAGGTTTTTTTTTCTATATTTACCTACACCACCATAAATCACTAACTCATTATGTGTATAATGTGGAGGCCACCTAAGAGATAATAAACCCAGTATCCCAAACTAGTTTACCCAAAAGGAGGTATCAATTAAGGGTTATAGAAAAATGAATTTTGAGAAAGAAACTCACATTATCATTTCAACTCACAAAACCAGTTATAATATCCTGGGGATGGTGGTAGAGAATTCCATATCCATTATTACATCCACCAAGACTCCTTAAATATATTGGGAGCTATAGAAGATTCTTGACACCATATATTGAAGCTTACAGAGGAGGATCCATATATACCCACACTAAACAATATGGTTTGTCGATATTCTTCTATGAATAATGATATATTAAGGGGGTAGTCTCATATTCCCATTCATCATAGAGATTATATGTTTATAGTAATGATATTTTAGGAGTAGGATAACCTTAATGCTATAATTAGAGAAGTGCAGTTACATATCCTGATGATATAATAGGGTTATCCAAATTTCCCTAATTATAAACATCAATCCCATTTACTTATATCAATAGAACCCAAGGATTATGATGATATCCCTTACCTCGTCTTGGAGTATAGTTTATATAATACAATAGGAATATAATATCAATTTTGAATCCTTGCTAACATCATAGAGATCTATCTACATATCAGATATGAGTCCTAATAATAGGCTCATTTTTCTATATTCATATTGAATATTCCCCAATATAATCTAGTATAATAAAAAAAATAATGATTATATCCTTACTACCCTTTTTCTTTAGGAAAGTGGTCATCATATTTTAGAAATAATACTAGTTCCCATCAATAACCAATGGAGCCAAACATCAAATCCCATAGGTGACATAGAAGGAGGATCATATTCTTTACCATAAAGCATGTTGAAATATTTCAGTGACAACAAAAGGGTATGCCCCTATTCAAACCAATTATAAATATCTAATCATGATATCTTAGTGGAAACCATGTGAAAGACCTAATTTATTTTCCTAAACACTATAAGATTTTAGGCATATTTTAGCAACAACATGATATTTTTATTTTAAGGCTCCCACTCTTGAAGGTCCCTAACCAAAAATTATATCCCCTATCATGATTGAGGTTTCAATTATAGTTTCCTATCATACATAATCCAAATGAATATATCTATAATAAAAAATATGATTGAGGAGTAGACTTATACCCCTATGTCAATAATAGTTTGTATTCAGAAATTCCATTGAAATATTTTAATAGTGGATCAAGAGTCTTATATCTCTTTATCTATAGGGAAAGGAAATTACGACAATTAAGGTCTTCCCAATGATTATATGGTGAACATAAATGGGGCTCCTTCACAGAGAATCCTCCACAGAACTTCTCCATTTGAGTCTATAGAGATTAGTCATGATGGTCTTCCCCATAGAACCAATTGTGAAGGTCCTTTGAATAGTATAATAGTAAATCAATGTAGAGGTCCAATCCATACCAGACTATAAATAGCTAGTTTTGATCATGGTGGTCCTCTATTTAAAAATTATTCCATCAACCACGGAGGTCCTCTCCGGGGTACTAATTGTAATGGCCCTGATTGAAATAATATGTTTCCATGAAATGAATGTTATCTCTATGTTAATAATATTATGAATTCTCTCAAATATCAAGATTCACTCCGTATTTCAAAGATGATTGTACTAAATACCTCATCATTAATCAATGTTGTTTCATCACTATTAGTGGTGGATTGGAATTATTATTCATTAGATGTGTATCTCTAGACTATGAATACATTAAAACAATATTGAACTTTTTAAATTGTATCACTCCATATAAAACATAGTGGTTTTAAAACCCTTAGTTCCATAAATAGTTTAGTATCCCATCTTTAAACTGAAGAAAACACCATAATCAGGTTATAAGAATTTTCCAAATCCAAGATAATATATATCTTCTTCCCCATGGCCACCCATTGATATAAAATTGAAGAAAAATAAAACTAATAAGTCACACCTTACATATATCATAATTTATGGAATAGTCTTTAAAAAATTATATCCTAGTGTTTTTCTTATGGGATGTATAATAATAATTTTGATACATTAATCCAACAAATCCACTAAGTTGAATTTGAAAATTTCTAAGTTGCACAGAACCGTAATTTCTGAAAGAAACATGAATACCTCGATAATTATTACTTCAATAGTATAATGAAACTAAGAAAAATAACTACTCATTTCCCATAGGAATATCAGAGGCTAGGGTGAGTATAGGGATCTAAAAATCCTTCAACTCATCACACAACAAGGCTTGTTAAGGAAATAATAATTAAATGCTATCACTTCATGACATGTCTTAGGACCATTATATGTATTTGATGGAATTCATATGAAAAAAAATCCAAGTTCTCTAAAATCAAATAATATGTGAACTTGGATATAGTGAAACTTAGAGAAATTCCCACACCGAGATTTTATGAAAGTTAGCAAAGAGACCCATTTGTATAAAACAAAAGATATCAATCATAGAAAAACACCAACTGGAAAGATTATCTATACTTGAAAATAAATTATATCAATATCATTCTCAGATAGAGGATAAAAAAGAACAAAAATACACAATAGTATCTATGTCAGTGGCCTTACTGGAGAAACCACAAGACACAAGGATATGAATTTTTTTATCACCACAAGAAACCCATGAATCATAAATTTCGTAATATCCCCATGACTTGATGGTAATAAACCTTAGACAACCATTATCCACAGGGATTGGGATATTATTATATCATCCTCATAGTAAATAATCATATTCTTGATTATAATTACCTTCAAAGAAACTATCTTCAATGCTCCTTCTACTATGTGATCTATATTATATAATGGGATGTCTTTATAAAATGTATTCAATGAATCTTTTATGACCTTGAACAGAATCATTGAGTCTATGATAGATTATTAAATGACCTCATTCACACCTCCTAGTATGAAAGAAGATACAAATTAATAAAGTGGGGATAAATTAGATCATGGTGATATAATTCACTCTGAATTTATAGAAAACTATCACACACAAGGAAATAAAAAATAAATAACAAATCCATAAAATAGGGAAAATGAAGAATAAACCATGCTTTAATGATATGGAACCAATGGTGTTACATTAAATAAAACAAATGATACTATTTTTGGTAGAATTTTCCTTTTCATAATGAAAATAAAACTTTATGATACACGATAATAATAATCCAGAGTACATCCTAATATTTCCTCCATTATTCTCGCTCCACCGGCTCAGCTGGATGGTGTAGGGCCTTTCCATTTTTTGGAACCCTAACCATAAATTATGCATGAACATAGGTATTAACTTTAAGTTAGTGAGGATAATACCAATTTTATACCACCGTTTTTCCCTTGACATATGTATATTTATATAATAAATTGTATTCCATGATAATTAGGTAACTGAAAAAATAAGCAATCAACTACTGAGTCCTCTTACACTAACCAATATACCATGAACTCTGACTTTAACTTCACTTTCTCCATGACATAAGTGATGTTACATATAGTTGTTTAAGTCTAAGAAAAAATAATAGGACATATAATGTTTTGGTATTGGACTCATGTTCATTATACCTTGGGTTATGCCACAAGGCCATCATTCCCCAAAAACTATCATAGACCAGGCATTAAGGCCATCATGACCCACTGCCCAATCTCAAGTCAAGACTCAAGGCCATCAATCTTGGATATCTATCATTGAATTCCACATCATAATCATTATGAATCACATAACACATGCTCACCCAAGTGTTTTACTAACTCATAAAAGAAGTATCTATCTATTGTTATAAGATAAATGATGCAGAGTTTTCATATGCAATGAATACATCTATATATAAGGGAAAACATATCAAGTTCAAGTATGACATGTCAAGAATCATCTCATGAGAAACACATAGGCATCGATATTTTAATAATAACATAAATATTTTATATAAATTCCTATAGTGGTATGGAATTCCCACATAAATAGTATCAATTCTTGAAGCCGAGAATTTCAACCAGAATAAACCATAACCATGGAATTTCCAATAATAAATCCCAATTGATCTCAATAGAGATTCTAGAATCACAATCCAAGAATAATGAAATAAAAAAAGACATATATTTATAGAACAAACTGAATGATAACTACCACCAATGTTATATATAAATCTGATCAAGGGAAAGGGACATATGAAAATTATTAATAACTCACCTCTTTTACATCAACATTATGAGAAATACCCATTATATCACATTAGTATAAATAAATGTATCAACTGTATCCTATATATATGAATCAATCTAAAGGAAAGATGTTATTTTAATAAGATTAGTGTATTAATACCGAACTAGAGTCACTAGATTGATCTAATCTTCAAGGGTCAAGGGGATGGGAAGAGGAAATCAAGAACCACCATAGTGGGGCCATTCATCTTTATCAAGTAGAATTATGGTCTATGAAATTTATATATATATCCAAAAGGGTGTTTGGATAGAAATTATGGTGTCTCCCTTTGTTGAAAACCCTCTTGGATCCCACTGACCAACTAAAAGATCTAGGAAAAGATTAAATATAATGAATTATCCCTCACACACATGATGGAACTACATCGGTTGGCATAAGAAACTTAGCTTCCTCATGGGATTATAATACCTTTAAATGTTAGCTAGTGGAACCCTATCTTCCAAAAAGATACTGATTTGTTCCCAAATTTCCTTAATCTTCTGATCCTCAACACCTGGTGAAATTTTATGTGCCTCAAAATATAATAATGGAAACCAAGACACACCCCCACTAAAAAATATAACATTAAATTTTAGGATGATATAGATTCCCCCACCTAATGAATTTTAATCCCTAGAAGGTTCTCTAGAGTTGAGAAAAACACCGCCTTTAAGGTATTAAAATCATCAAAAGTATCTTTATATACATTTATTGAAACACATATCCTCTTATCCTAATCATTCAACTCCCAATATTATGTTACATGTTAGAGACATCAATACAAGCACAATTCCATTAACCTGAATATTTTTATAATGACTCGTAAATGATGTCCCACTCATACCCTAAGTCTATTGTGTTATCTTTTCTAGATTTCCTAAGCCTTGGTGTCCCAAAAAACACATTTTTATTATTAGTCACATCATTTATCACATGAATCTAGTCAAAGTCAATACTAGATCCCTTTATTAGGATAGCCTGATGACCCAAGCCATCCTCTATATGTTATCATCATAATTTTATTCTTGATCACCTATTTTGGATACCCACACATGGGTATCTATCATTTAATTACATTACTCACCCCCATTATACTCATGAAAAATTGATATCCTCTATTCACATGGTATCCTTACCAACATGCACTACCTGAAAACATAATTATAGATCCATAGGATTGTAATTACCCACTATCTACTAAACATTGACATCCAGGAGCACCGTCAACAACACTTGGAAAATCTCAAACCTAGGAATTACATTGGAAAAACTCATGGACCACATGCACTAACTAGGACATGAATCTCAGGACCAATCCTTCAATGTCCTCACTTGGTATTTCTAGTGACCAAAAAAAGTGTAGTCTTTTCATGCACCTATATTTGGTGTTCCTCAAAATCCACATTCACTATACATACTGTCCCTTGACCAATCAATGATTTATCCTTATTTGAGATGATTTTCATGTGCACCTACAACACCATGACAATGATTTCATTCCCAAATTCTACCTTGAGACTTTACCGAAGGAAATATATATACATTAAGCAAGGGTATCATCAATCTACTTTACCATCATACACTGTGGAGATATTTCGATAGCAGATAAACTTATCCTCCGCCTTTATGCCTCCAGAATCAGTGATTTCATCCACCAGTATCCCCAAACCATTATCCTGGTATTTATCTAATAAAAAATCTCTATTTAAAGTTTAAATGGAAATAAAACACCAACATCATATCCAAAATTAGAATAACACCACTTGATACAGATCTTCATCCTTTTTTCTTAAGGATCACCATCTACAAGTCTTCCTCTTGACATGAGATTGCCTACACTATATCTATCGTCAACACTTCCATTGAAGTTAATAATTTATTAATGGTTCACAAAATAGGGTATATGTTCATCGTACCTAACAATTCCAATCAATGGGTCTAATTTCTAAGTCTTATAAAGATTGTTTCTTAAAATACTTCACATTCTATAGCTGATTCTTAGTCATCATTTCTAGTTATGCACATGAAACAATTAAAAAGGCATGAAAAACACTATCCATAGATCCAATCATGGAATCCACAATAATTAATAATTAATAATCCCCACACTCTGAGGACACAAAATACTAAATTATGATCTATTAGAAATGTCTCTAAAAAGACTTATCATCATAAAATCATACGTCTACAAAGACCATCTCCTTAAAAATCATCATCCAAGGATAAAGTGAAACATTAAGATCAAACTTTTTTTATAGTACCACTAAAATCCCTACACATAAATCAAGACAAACCACTCAAGTATGTGTAATATCCTAAGTTATAATACAAGTAAATTATGTTCAATAGTGTACACAACACACAACATTATGCGTGAAGGAAAGAAATATTTATTGAATATGACCATTTTACCTAACCATTAAATTAGTGGGTATGATATGTATTAACTGAATTATAGTATAAAAATAAAGGACATACTCAATAAAATTTGATTGATTAATTCTTTTTAAATAATAAATCAATTTTCAGTAATGTTGTTTTATGATTCCAACATATGTTTCCTTCAAAAAAATTAATTTATTTTTGTGAGAAAATATTTTAATTTATTCTTTGAAATTCTATAAATATTATTTCGTAAAAATAATATCATTATTTATATCATAATGTCAAATTTATCATATAGTGAATTTTTTATATTTTTCGGAAAATATTGATCGTACAGTGAATAGATAAAAATTCTAATTTTATTAAAAATTGTATTATTGTTTCAATCAATAAAAAATAAAAAATTATTTTTTAAAATTAATTAAAATTAAATTTATTTATCTTATATTATTAAAAAAAATTAAGTTCATTGAATAAATTTGATGATTAAATTTAGTATAAAATCATTTTCATATAAAAAAAAAGAATTTATTTAAGAACTCCTTTTCGTAGAAGTTTTTCCATTTTTTTTAAAATTAATTTTTTAAACATATTGGAATTTATCATTGAAAAAATATTTCAATATTTGTAATAAGAAGGTAAAAATTTATAAAATAGTTCCCTATTATTTTTTGTGAACATAAATATTAAATATGGTAAAATTTATCACCTCTAAAAAGGGTAAATTTGGTTTTTCTAAGTTAAAACATAGTGATAAGGTCATAATATTTCATCTTAATACTTATAATATAAACTAAATTGGATCCTTATCACCATAGTATAGATTATAATTTATTAATGGACACTTTCCAATGATAATTTCCAATGTAATTTTTAACTTAAAGGAAGTTAAAAAAAATATGTCCTTCTCTTAGTTTTAAAAATATCTTGTGTGATCAAATAGGGAAAAAAACTAATTTTAGACGAATCTAAATTGTTATTTTTATCACAAATAGATATTTTTAAGATTGTAATTTACTTATAATTTTTAGGTATTAAATAATTATCTTAAATTCAAACACAAAACTGAGACACTATTTAATAAATTAATAAAAAATAAAATAAATGATTCAAATATTATTAAAAGTGATAAAATATAATTAAGTTATATTGATACCTGAATTTTTTAGATTAATATGATATAATAGTGTTTTATTAATGGTTTATATTTATATTTTTACTTTTTTATTTAAATCTATCATGTCAAATAAAATTAATAGTGTCAAATTGAAATAAAATGTTATTTTTCCAAAATCATATTTTATTAAAAACATAAAAATAATAAAATAAGACAAAGGGAAAAATATAAGGCATAGAATTTCATCTCTCAACCATTTGTGAGTTAATAGTTACCTTATATGTTAAATTATAACCTTTAAAGTGTGAAATATACATTACCATAATTAATGTTAAAATTGCTTATCTATAATGCTAAACCTAAAGATAATATTTAAAACCCCATGGGTACATATGAAAATTTTATTGGTTGATGAAATTTAACCCATATACTACCCTATGTTGGAATAAATTTCCATTTTGATGCATGGATTGATAATTAATTTATTATAATTTGATCATTTAGGATGTTCCAAGAATTCCCCTACTTTCACTAATAAAAATAAACCCCTTATCTCAAATATCTAATATAATATCACCCATATATCCCAAAAACCATAAGAAGATACCATATCAACTTCCTTATAAAAATTCTATTGTTTTTTTGTCCCAATGGACAAACCTTAGGACCATTAAGAGGTGATTTGAGGGAGTTTGTTTAATAGAGATGTAATAGCGTTCACTAATCACATTTTTAATTATTTATAACTCATCCAAATAATTGTTATTTACCATTAAATATTAACTATATAATCCTAAATATAATGAATTTTTTTATGATTATTAAATCTCTATTATCCAACAACTTTACTATCAAATAGGAAGTGAAGGTATCAATCGTTCATATATATGACTTACTATCTCCACATAACGATACAATTTATTTTCCACCAATATATTTTATGGATGGTTATAATGATGGGTTTAATTATTATATGTGGAAATTATTAAATAATTATACCCAAGTAATTATAATATATAATCTACCTTCTTTCATTTTAATTCATCCGAATACAATAACGTCGCATGTGCATACGTGTGGACAACCACCTCCACAAAGTGATGAGATTTGTTTTTAATTTTTGTTTAATTGGATGGTAACAAAGAAATATTTTATTAATATATGAAATTTATATTTTATAAAAATTATTTTGGAGATAATAATTTCTATTTATCTTTCTTTTATTTGATTCATCGAAAACTTAAATAGCACTGATACGTATGTACAGCCTACCATCTCCATGAACAGTATAATTAATTTCTTTATCATTACATTTTAAATATAACAATGAATATGTAAATAATGAATATGCATGTTAAATATATCATGATTAAAATTATGAATATGACAGAATAATGATCAAAGTAAAGGAACCAAAACTTTCAAACCAATATAAACATGAAAAATGAGGCAGTTATCACCTAGAATAGTTAATTTATTAAAGAATTATTAATTAACGATATTTTTTTGAATATATTTATAATAAATATATATTTATTATATAGTAGGTTAGAACACATACCAAGGAAGTTGGACCTAAGGTAAGGTATTCTTGTCTCACTTTTACTTCCTTGGGAAATATGGCTTATTCACTGCATATTTATTTTGTTTAGAGTATATAATTCCCCTATAATATTTTATATCATAAATAAATTTATCTTAATTTTATTTAAATATTCATTTTTTAATATCTATTTAATGGGTACTATGATTCAAAAGTTACAAAAGTTGTAACGATTTAATTCACAATCTCATCTCTATTCAAGATTATCTCTATCAGGGGATTATTTTCTTCTATATCCATATTTTCTCAAAATATTTTGGTGAATATTTTTACTATAGTAAAATTGTTTATTAATGTAATTTTTATTAATATTTTACCATTTTAAATTCTTTCTAATGAAATATTTTTTTCTTTTACCGAACAAGGTAGCTTTTCACTTTTACCGAAAGTGTAAAAGTAATCATTTTTTAGATAATACGATATGAAAATAATTTCTCAATGTCATGAATGTTAAATTAATTGGGACTTCCATTATAATTTTATAACTTTATTTTCAAATAACGGTTTTTTATATGAGTGATGTTTCTAGAAATAAAAAAAATAATTTTCACAACAGAAATTGTATTTTCATCAATAAATATTCCAGTAATCACTTTAATGTATTATAAAATATGTCAAAATACTTAATTTAATATTATATTAATTATTTAATATAATTATACCATCCAAAATATTTCTCTATATGATTTATGATAAGATTTACTGGGAAAATTATTGATATTCAATATGACTAGTTCTTCTGAAGGAGATAATTTTTGATTTTTTGAGGCATGTTGATTAAGTTGTATTTTTTATTCATGAAATTGAATAATTAGACTTATTATGTGATGGTAGGGTCCCTATATATACCCTAGAATCATATCAAGTTTTCAAGATACATAAAAGTCTTTTTTTAAGAATTAAGCATTTATTTTTAAATGTATTAGCATAAGACCTCAATGATGTTTTAAATGTCTTGGCCTAGGATCTGATGCAAAGTTTATGATTTTTTTCATTATCCATTATGTATTTTTGATGTATATAATTTATTTCCATGTGATTACTTGAATTGTTATGATATCCACAGATATGTTTCTAGCTTATGCATTTATTTATATGGAATTATTTATTCATCATTTATTCTGATCATATTATTCATTCCTTATTAGCTTCCATGGTACATATACTCTTATTGAGAATATGATATCACCATTTTATATGCATTATTTTCTCCAATATATGAATAACAGAGTTTTTAATTTCATTTATGTTCACATAATTATTTTATTCTATGTATATTCAATATCCAATATAATATAGTATTACTTTGTATATAGTTCTTCAAAACTATTAAGTTATTCTTTCCTTCAATATGTGATTACTTGTATCTAGAGAAAATTTCATAAAATTACCAATACCTCTAGACAACTAGTTTTAGTTTCCATACATGACAAATTTATAGAAACACATTTTGGTTGTAACTGAAATCCCCATGAACCAGATACATGTTCATTAGATCTCATATATTATAGAATTAGATTCTTTTATACAACACACCATAAGGATATATAATAACTAGTTACACATCCTCTCCCCTGTTAGTTTATGAAGTCACTATCCATTAGATAAAATATACAATACACATGATTTTCTCTTGGAAATTTTCTAATATAAAATCATGGAAACCACAACCACTCACATAAATTCCATTATACTGTGATACAATTGAAAAAACTTTTGACCTTGAACCTTAGATATATGAAATCTAAAGAAATTCCAGTATACTTATCTATATATTCCATTATCAATTATCCTTTGAAAACCCCATGTCTCACCTGGTCCTTAGAATTCCAAGGAAAAAATAGAGTTGTTATCTCAACCTAAGGACTAGCTTTACTTTCCAAGGTGAAACCACAGGGTAAAAAATATTAATAACCCACCTAGGGTAATGTCATGGTCTTCACAATTGGATTACATTGTGAACCAAAACATAAAACAAAACCTCAATGAAATTAAACACTTTGTGTGATCACACTATAAAAATCTGAAGCATCCCCAAACAGGGCCATATGCCTAGTTCCATACCAATGCAACATCTGTACTCATGGTGTATATGACCTAAACCATGCACTACTATTGAAATGACATCAAACATCTAACTCTATTTCCATCCAACAAAGGGTGGGAAGTTATAATGTCTCATAATCTAGTATAGAACCAATTGAGAACAACAATTCTTCTTATACTACTACTAATCCAACAATCACACCTAGATCCACATATCAAGGGTCAAAGAGACATCACACATCAACCCATATTACCTAAGCATATTTACCCAAAATAACACCCCACTAGCTTAACCAATTAAATATCTAACACTTCCCAAAGAGTTATAATATGAATATACATCCCATAAAGCCTCTCTAGTCTCATTAGATAGAGTTACATATCCATCACATGACAGGATCAAAGGAAAAACTGCTACATTCAAGGATCCACTACTAGTGAAAAAACTATGATAAACTAGCCAACTACCATTTATGAAATCCATTAAAGAGATGATATTAACAAAACAACATTCATGAAATAATCACTAAGGCCACTCAGAAAAAAGAATTCTATTTTTTCAAAAATCACATCACATAATGTAAATAAATGAATATAATAAGGTCCACATATACATATCATAAAAAATACAGTTTTTATGTTTTAAAAAGGATTAAAAAATATTGACTCATTGGGCCATAAATGTTATGAGTTTGAAAAACATTATTTCAAACAAATTTTTTGACTAAAACTTTTTTTGAAATCATATTTAAATGAAGTAAATACAAACCCCCCTTTTTTAGAAGTCTATTTTGGGAAAAATCTAGTTTTTTATTATCACAAACATAGATGGAATAGAATGTAATACCCTATAAGAATAAAAATTTAATTTTAATAATAATATATTTTAAATTTCCAACTATATTTTCAATTTTTAAAATATTCTATCCAAAAAAAACATATTACAATGGTCACCACCCAAGAAAGGCCAAATACCCTTCAATTTTTTCATTCCATTTCAAAATGAGCCATTTAAAATTTTCATCATCACTCAAAATTTTATAATAAATTTAGTAAAATATATCCCTTGAAATATACATGAATTAATCTATTACAAGATATTTTATACATTAATATCACATAAAAGAATAAAATTATAAAATAAATTTCATGTTAAAAATCACACAAAATACTTTCGACTTGATTTAGGTAAAAGTCATTATTGTCAATACAAACATGTTTTTCACAGCCACACACATATTAAAATAAAACTATTTTATAATTATTCTTACTGGGGAACACATCAGAGATGGAAAGACATTGTTCATAACCTTCAAACCTTATTTTTAATTTTGTGTGACATATTCTATTGTTGGTGGGGTTGTTTGATCCTTGATTAAAATATGATGATGGGGTATTAGATCCTCCTTCTATGGATTATTTCTTGTATCACATAACCATGTACGGTTCTCCATTAGATATTTGATTCATGTTCATGAAACACTTTTTTGGGTTCATCTAAAGGTGGATTCTAGTTAATTACATTGCTTCCATCTCAAGTGGGTCTAGACCTGCAGTACGAGAAGATGATATTATTGGCCATTTCTGAGCAATATTAGATATTGTGTGTTTTGGGAACCTATAAAGGCTTCTCATTTCAATGTTTATGGAATATCAAGTGATATTAATATTAGGCACGAAACACAAAGAATTCCTTGTTGGTCATGGGGAAGTTGACACAATATAAACATAAGATTTGTGAAGGTTTTTTTAAGGGAATCCCATATTTATTGTATGGGGTAATGATTTTGGATTTAGAAACAATTTTAATGTTTTATAGAGAAAAGTGGGTCTTGGGTTTAACATCTTGTGGGGACAATCATGTCATAAATTTTTCATCTTATGGGAGAAGGTAGGTCATAGGGTTAACTTCTAAGAGGGATAGGTAGTTCACATGTTTCACATATTATTGGGATTGGTGGTTCATGTGTTTATGGTCTTATAGGGTCACATAGTACAATGTTTTAATATATTTTCGGTATGTATAGGTCATAAGATTGAAAAGAATTGGATTAGTAGTCTGCATGTTTAATATCTTGTGAGGATGGTTGGGTCTCATGTTTAACATCTTTTGGGGACAAATAGATCTCAAGGTTAATGTCTTTTGGTGATCGGTAGGTCATAGTATAATGTCATGTTGGGATAGGTAGGTTTTAGGATTAACATATTTTAGGGATTTATATGTCATAGTTTTAACATCTTGTAGGGGAAGGTAGATCACAGAATTAGCTTCTTGTGAGGATGGTGGTTGAGGGAGAGAGTATCCCAAAAGGGAGATGATCACACATTGAAGTTACAATATTATGATAGGAAGACATGAAAATCTGATGGGAATGTTGGTGTGTCCAGATTAGACTAAATGTTTGTATACCAAGTTTGTCAGGAAGTTGAGATGTAGATATTGGACCTTGTGGTAGTATCCCAGTTATATAGGGATGTCAAGACTGAACCTCGTGGAGGCGTACCACCTGCCCTGTTTGGAGACTGAGATCAAAACCCACATAATTAGACGCCATTTCTTATGGTCAAATGATGGGACTAATCCACGTAGTTTAATAGAATTTGGTTAGGATGATCACATCGTGGACATAATGATATCATAGGATGGTGTGGGTATTATTAATGTAGGATTATCAAAGTAGAATGATCATCCCATGGTGGGGATAGATGTGTCATCCTATAATGATTACACATGGGTAATCTAGAGTTTAGCACATAGGATAAGAATTGTGGGGTCATCCCATGTTATTCATACATTGGGAATCCTATGTTTTCCTCACATGTTCGGGATAAATTTAGACATCATGTATTGAGGATATTTTTATGTAGATTAATGGTGTAAGACTAGGATGTTAGTCTAGGATGTTTTATTTCATATAGATTATAAATTTTATAGGCCTACACCTAGGAAGACCATTTCATTATAGGAGATAAGTTTATGAAACTAGGCCTACATGATAGGAAAGGTGTCCAATTCACTAAATGATTCCACCTTTGGAGATAATACATCTATTGAAACTGATCCTATGGGTGGTGCAAGTCATAAAATCTACCATGGTGAAGTATAAAATGCGGACCCTAATATTGGGTTCCTATTCTCAGGAGAAAGAGGCATTATGATTTTTATGATTCAAATAAAAGGGTGAGTAATTGGTCTAGTCCTTTTATAAATAAATGTATTCAAATAAATGTTTTGATGATATCAGTAACATAGAATATTGGGTTGTTGAAAAAATAGTTTTTGATGGGTATAAGTTCCATGGGCACCCCACTTTAGCAAGAGCGTGTTTTCTAAAAGGGAGAACCATGGAAATGAATATTGGATGGGTTTCATGAGATTTTTGGGTTTGTGAAATTTGAGAGTCTTGATAAGGTTGTGAGTTTCATGATGGGTAGGGGTCTCGAAATGTTTTATATTTCTCAAAACAGAGTGTCCCTATCTCATATTAAAGTCTTTATTCCCATGGGTTTAGTATAATGATGGTTAGGTATCTCAAAAAACTCAAAGAGCTATAATGGTATTCATTCTAACATAATTTCCATCTGACTTCGGAAATGGAAAATATAAAATGGTTCATGTTTCTCAAGATACAATGGGAGGATATTTCATGAATGATTTTTACCTTCTAGGAATCCATCTTATCCTTCTCTCATGAAGTTATTAGTTTTTTTAATTTAACAGCTTTATTAGAAGCCCAAAGTCCTTACCCCCATAATAATATGATGGAGGGATGTATTTATAAGAACTTCAAAGGTAGGGAAGTCCATTTTGTGAAATATTAATCCTTTGTGTTTCATTTATTGAATTTTTTAATTTGGGAAAGGAGTTCCACAAATAAACATATACTGCATAGATTTTACTGCCTCATCTACCACGAAATCCTGAAAATATTCTCAAGTCGACACACCATCATAAAGGATTTTATTTTCATAAACATATACCATTAGGTGTTTTTACAAAATAAATTTCTCTGCTTCACTTTTAATTTACCATTAATTCCACAAGGTCTATTGTGAGAGGTTTTTTACAATTTCATAGAATTCCCACCCCCTAAAAATGCAAAGAGAAATATGATATTTGGGTCAAAATATAAGGTGAAATCACGAAAATTGGAGACCTATGTCCCCAATTCAAGAAACTCATATTGTTCCTATGCCTATAAACAGTGGAGGAGTCATTGGGGGACCATGATCTATTTGTTAAAGATATTACATTTCTCTATTTTTTCAAAAATAAAAACCTTTATTAGTGTTATGTTATTTCAATCCTTATAGATTGAGAATATTTCATTCCTATATGAATAGAAAATTCATGACTAGAACTCTGAAAATATTAACATATTTCACAAAATAAAACTTCATGACCCAATCTTTAGGAACCAGTTCTTGAAAACAGTCTATGTCTTGGAAGATTCATGTTGAATGTGTCTAAGATTTGGTTGGTAAATGGAGGGATATGGATGGAAACCATATGATGAGGGAGAGCATCAGAATAGTATTTGATCATGAGACACTTATCAAATTTATAATAGATGTTCAATAAGAAATTCAATTGTGAAAAAAGGTTTCCCCTACACTTCATTAGGATGAGAGATGATGTTCTCATACCCAATAATATAAGAGATGATCTTGTTTAATATTTTGGAAGCTCACCTAGGCTACACTAGTGGAATAGAGATGTCAAGGGTCATTGTGTGAAGGACCATACATCCCTAACTACTCACTAGATATGGAACCATGTGAACAACATCACATGGAAAGTGATGGTTACAGATACCCCCCCCCCCCCCATATGAGACTATTCTCAAGGTGGGTTTGTTGAACCATCTCTAGGGGTTGACTAATGAGTTGGATATATGACAGGGCATTGATTATAAGTATGAGTGGACATGGGAATATTGGTTATTCTATTCCTAGGATGTTTTTTAGGTGGAGATGAATAGGGTGTGTCAGTACATTGAATTATGGAATTAATTGTTCCAAAAACACCATCTACTAAACATCAGACATGAGTCGTGGGGAAGGTTGTTACCAGGGACCAACACATTCTTCCATAACTCTTGGGAGTTTAGAGTCAACCCTTGTGATCTCTTTTAGATCAGAGTGTCCCCATCCTGGGGGAAATATATGATGTGTTCCTTCCAACAGTGGATGTATCAGAACACCGCCAAGCATCTTCCGACCATAACAAGGGTTCTACTACATTTACTATAAGGGTAATGTGAGTACATGATAGGGATGAAGGACAACCCTTTCATGAAGTATTTTTCTTATTTTCAAAATGATCATATATAATAGATTATGAAGAGGTCTTTCTAGTGTTAGAAATTGTATCAATGAGTAAAAAACACTCATACTAGATGAATTTTGTGGCATTCTTTTGGAATATGTGGGTATATAGTATTAGGTATAAGTCCCCCATAGTGAAAATTTTGTATGATTAATTATGGAATTCTTATGTGGGTGGGTGCTCTTAGTTCTTGATGATCACATGGGGGTGCAGTTGAGAACCCTCATTATGGAGAAGTAACTATATGTTGAATTAATATCCATCGAGATATAATGGTGATGATGAATATATAGAAGATCATACTCCACATTATCCATAGGAATTCCCCCTTTAACATGTGTAGTTCCTTATATTTTGTGTACCCCTAGGACTCCACACATGCGGGTGTATGAATACACGAATCTTATCTACCCAAATGGAACCAACCTATATCCATAAATGATCAAAACCCTCGAGAGTTATCCTCTCATGTTGGATATATTCAGTGTAATGTTGATGATTAGGATAAAGTATCAATTCATCTCCACACATCCCCCTTCAATAGGGGTTGTTATAGAAGAAGGCATGGAGATTTTAGAGAAATGGTCCTACCTCCTGGCCTTTAGATGTTTTGTAATGTGGGTGAGGGTGGATTGCAATGTAATTTAAAAACCATATGCCCCATACACATTCCCTAGTAAATTCTGGTTCCTTCAAATACATACACATAATGTTTAAATTGCAATATTTTCTGAACATAATCATTTAGATTTTCAAAAAATATGGAAAATGTTCATGTGGGGAGGAAACTAAGGAGGAATGAGTTTTCATCAGACAATTTAATTTTCTCTCTCTCTTTCATTAATAATTTATAATCCTAGAAAGTGAATATCCTGAGGAGGTTATGAAGCATTTGGTCAGTCGGGTGAAAGATTAGTAAGGAGGTCCCATAGCCACGGGGCAAACGCTATGTTGTAGGGGGGAGATCAAGACAAGAAGGTAGGGATAAACTTACAAATAGGAGTGAAGTAATAATACCTCCTTCAAATACATATTGATGACTATCACTGAGATTTAAAATACTAGAAAAATAGATTTGTCAGGAAGGTGGACCCACCATAATTATTCTAAGGGGGTAATCCTTGGCTCTGATGGAGTGGTAACTCTACCTAGATGTCCCTTATGATATTGTCTTCCACAATTACTAATAGATCTATGGAATCTACAGACAAATCAAATACCTCTAAGTCCAGTGGATAAGCCTATTTTATGTTGAAATAAAACTGAAAAATATGGGATATTCATGGGAAGGATTCCATGATATCTAATATGATGCAGTGTAATATATTACAAGGATGGAATACTTGGTCCACTCTCATGGTGTCACGCATCTCCTGACTAACTGGGTGAAGGTGATGATGGGAATGCATTATCCTCTATATTCTCCCATGGATCAACTAACTGCATAAGTGACTACACATGAGGTTTTTATTCTTGAGGATTCCCAAGGTAGGTATGACTACATAGACTACCCCTAAGAGGGAGATCCTACTTTTAATCACATGTATTTTCTAGTTTTGTGTGCCTTGAACAACTGCTAACTATATTGGATTGTTGTATATCTCCATTTTCTAATTTCACAAGAATATTTATGCACCATGGTATGGTATTTTCTTGATGAAACTCTAGAATATTATTAGAAATCCCTAATTCTTAAAGGGGTAGGAATAAGGCATTTCCCAATAGTGTGGTCATAGGTGACTAATCAACTATCGTTTAGGTGGCACCTATGGGGGGGATCCCAATGGATGTCACTTAGTATATGGTTGAACATTAACAGTTCTTTAAGTATTATCCTATTTCTACACATTTTTTTGTTATAGCTTCCATGAGTTATCATAGGATATAATTTTAAATTAAATTTTAGTGGAATATATGTTTTGGGCTCATCCATTAGTGTCAATTCTTCAACTGGATGGGGATATGGACAAGGTGTTGATAGCTTATGATTCATTGTCTAGGGGGGTTACTGAGGTTGTTCCCTCAGTGATGGTGGTTGAGGAGTTCAATGTAGTTCCTCCTATTATAATGATATAACAAGAGATGATGGTGGAAACTATGGTCATGACAGAGGATACTAAGGGGTTTGTGGTTGCTGATCCTTCACCATTGATTCCAAAAAAAATGATGATCATAGTTATTTGTGAAGATTTAGATGAGGTAAATTTCTTTATAGTTTTGGATCCTATACCATTTAATAAAATACTCATGGAATACCACATGATAGATGTGTTGGTGACCTTTTTCAAATGTGAGACGGTGTTGTCTAAAGAATTCAAGGACTCATACTCTTACTTGGATGAGAAAGCCCATATATTCTGTTAAAAATAATGGAAGAATATTTAGAAATTCATTACCTACACTCCATGGGTCTATGTGGAAAGAAATATGGAATCCCTCCCCCATTAGCTCATGAGAATAGGGGATGGTGGTGTATACTCATGATTCTTCCATTATCTATCCGTAGACTATTTTAAAAATGAGACTTGTGGGATTAACATGAGATCGATGTCACCTTGTATGAGAATAAGTATGATGGAACAAAGTTTATCTAGGTGGAAGATGAAAATATCCCTCATTTATATGACCAGATAAAACAATACAAAGTCGTTACCAATTTTGAAGAACTGAATATCAATAAAGTTAGGGTTTATTTAGTGGGAAATGAGGTTTCGGTCATTGGGGAAGTGTCTCCAGAGGCCGATTACCAAGACAAGTAGCAAAAGTTTTGATTTAGGGATTATAAAATTTACCCCGTAGCTGAGATGTAAGAATGTAGATTATTCAAGTGGTAGTGTAACCTAAGGGATTCCCAAAAATGTAGTGATGAGATAGAGAAATTCTAGTCCCAAAAAATACCACATGGGGCTTTCCTTTCATTAAAATAAAGGAGAGGGTCCAATTTGTGGCTATCGTTACCCATACATTTGTTGTTTTTTTTATTATCCACCTGTGTAAATTTCCTTTACACATATCAATCTCATTATTGAGAAAAAAACATTAAATCCTTAATCCCATGTGAGTCATGTTCAGTGTAGGTATCAATGGAAAAACATGATATTGCTTAGAAAAATGGGAATCCCAAACAGAGTCTAAGCACTTGGGGTATATATATATTATTCATCATAAAAGAATAATCTTACCTAAAAAAATTTCTAGATATTTAGGATCATTATAGATTCGACTATCATTCACAACGGTTAGAGGTTCATGAATGGAGTAACAAATGGAGTATTTAATTTTACCCAAATAAAAGGGTGGGATAAAGGGAGTCAATCAACGCTATGAGTATATGGAACATAATGGGATTGGATGGATCATATAGGATGACTATTTAATAGATTTGAGACATTGATCATTCAATCATTCCATCAAGGATGGGGACTAACAAATTAGAGTTGACCATTGACCTTGTTTGAGACATGTAACATATCAAACGTCTTTGTAATCCTTTTTCACCATCTTCCCATGACTATAAGTGAGCACATGTGTCCATGATCCATTACTATTAGGGGTTATATTCAATCATGGGAAATAATGGTGATCCAATTCATGGAATGCACTATTTGTGGGGAAGAACTTGGTAAATGTTCTAATGGAGTTCATGCCTTTAGGGAACATGACACCATGTTTATGAGAACATAGGGTGAGCATATTGGTCTTAGTGAAGAAAAAAATTTACACCCAAAGGGGTAATCATCTTGGATTCCAAGAAAATATCATGGAATTAGAATGGTGAAGTAAGTTACCAACATTAAAAAGTTAAAGGGGGGTTTTAGTTGAGAGCCTGAGACACTTTTTAGTTTTACACCACGAAATAAAGATGGGGTACATACAGTTGAACATAATGTGGAAAGGATGTTTAACATGAAATTTAGTTTCATACAGTGAGGACATGATTGATGAAGCTTTAATGTTATAATGTTTTCAAATGGGGGGATATGTGTTCTTGGTATGTTTGTACATTATAGAAGGAAAGGAAATTCGATGTAAAGTGAGGGACAATTGGAGCTAGTATTACATGAAAAAAAATCCGATGGGGAAAATTGAAAATATATCATAAATAGGGTTTCTAGGTATCCATAAATATCCCACTAAATGGAGATTAAATCCATATATTGGTCCAAAAAACTTCTTAGTATGCGACTAATTCTAGAAACCTATAATTAGAGTACTAGGTCATGGTTGGAGATGCTTTTCATTTTTAGTTCATGTAATGAGAAAGAAGGGAATTCAGTTGAACATCTTGTAGTAAGTATGTTGAACACATATTTTAATTTCATATGGTTAGAAATTTTTTGATGAATTTCATGGTAATATATAATGAACCATGTTTCTATATAGTTTAACATCACATTACTGATACATTTGTAGTTTATTTTAATGTCTTTTCACTCAGACATGCGAACAAAAATGAATGGAGGAAGGAGATAAGTATTAGAACTAACATTTTCTTCAACCAGCGAGGCTAATGTGGAATTCAATTTTATTTACAGGGAACACTCTGGGTCCCTCTTTCATTTTTTCTTTTCATTTATAACCTAATTTTTTCCATTTTTCAATACTACATTGGGTTTTAGGAGAGTGATGTTTTCTAAGGTTTCCCCTTGGGGTTTTCAACCTGGAAAACATAAGTGACTCTTTTATTGGTAAGATTATGGTCATCCCGGTAAGACCAGGTTTTTTTTTACATTCATATTTCATGGACCAGTAGGTAGATAAAGGTAATAAAATTATGACATCTGAGGCTTGTCTCATGAGGGGTGGGGTCCTTATGGGAATGTATCAGTTCTTGACCATGTTTGAAAAATAGTTCCCTAAACCAAACCATACATAGATGGGGAAATAGATTATGGATAAAACGTTGAACATTTTCAAAATATTATAGATTCTAAATATCATCGATTATCATGTAAGGCGTGTTCCCATAATGGTATGTGTGTGAGTGTGAAAATGAACTATTACCATTATAAGCAACTTTTTAGATCAATTGGGTGATGAGGATCTAAATCAATAGAACAAAAATGTGACAGTGGATGTGGTTAATGTCCTAGGGGATGTTAAAAACTCTTAGAGTTATTCTTCTACAGGCTCACATTTTCTAAATAAACATATTTTGTGGAAATTATTGATCCCGACTCTTAGGGAAAAAACATGGGATGATTCTATGGTGGGTATGGCCCCATGGTGTAATAACATAGCCTGACTACATATCTCATGGTAATGGGAATAAAGAAACATGTTGTTCTAGAATTTGGTGTGCTATTTAACCGATGCTGAAATGGGGATTGTCCATCCTCTAGAGTGAATATGTATGGTATCACGTAGTCTCACATCATAAAATAGAGACATAGACAATGTTTTTTGTAATATTTTATTAATGATGTTGGAAACATATTACATAGTAATATAGTGAGGGCATAAATTTTCAACCTAATTGATAGGGGAACTTGTTCATTATTTTTTTGAGGCACCACACCTCGTCAGACCAGAAAACCCAAATTTATTACACAAGGAATCCAATTTCTATTTTCTAGGGTATGGTTAATGTTTAACCTCATGCTCCAAGATGTTGTGGAGTGGATTAACCATTATGTTTCCCTTAATTTCTCTTTTTATGTCCTGAGGTCCACTTGATCCATTGATGTGTTGAGGATGATTGGGGTTTACACTTGATGAGGAGGCTCATGGAAGTTTTTATCACCATGGGTATGAGGTCATGAAGGTATTTTGTCAAATATGACATCACTTTGAGAGAGGAAACCTGTGAAAGGGACCAAAAAATAGAATTAACTATGTATCCCATGCATAGGGAATCAATAAACTTGTAGTTTTATAGAATTTAAATTTAGGACTAAAACACAATTATTTATGAACAATACCCTCTTTGGAAAGGTCCCATGGCATTATATAGTTTCGTATCATGGGATGAGGATGTGATGTATTTTAATGATTATTTAATGGTCAATACTATTATTATCATATATGGTAAGGCTACAATTTAATGTCATGGTTTTAGGATGTTAGCTTTGATCATATTTTTTTCATATGAGGCATTCCTTCTTGTTATACAGTTTATGAATACAGTTTAATTTCATGAGATTATGACATTCTTTTTTTCCATCCCATTTTTTTCATATAAGGTGTTCACATTTTGTCACATATAGAAAGGATTAAATTTAATTTCATGAAATAATAAATATAATCTTTGTAGTTTAAAATCATAAATCCTAAATCATGGTATTAGCTGATATTTTATGCTCTGGAAAAATATGTTCATGCACTGTATCGTAACATTGTGTTTCTAAAAGGTGTATTATTATCCCTTAAAAAAATAAAAATGAGTATAAACCATTGAAATAGATCGTATTGATAATGTAGGTCCCTTCCAACATGGGATCCATTTCAAAGATTCTTCATATGTATCATTGATATCCTGAGAGCCAGTAACATGTAACACTAAAAGAATGTTTTGTGGTTGAATTTTTTTTGAACACTCGAACTACCTAGTTATGGTTTCTCTCCATGTTATATAGTTTCTATAGTCTATTTTTAGTCAACGATTCTAACTAGGCTAAACAAACATCCACTTCCCAATTTTGTGTTTTCTGATCTTAAATGTCTATCAAAAGAAATGATTTATGAACATATATTGGAAAATCCACCTTCGTTCGATAAAATAGGGATTATGGGGTTTCTTATGTAGAATTTCAAGATTTATTATGATATTTTCATAGTATATTAAGAGGTTTATCATGGATACTATTTTTATTGTGGACTAATATCTTCTATAGAATATTAGAGAGGGTTTTTTTATTTCCCCAATCATCTCATTCAAATGTGTGTGGTAATAAGAAGTGTTATTAGTTCAGATTTTGTATTTGAGATACAACATATTTAACAAATCATCGAAAAAGTTAGTTCTATATTCTATGAGAATAGTGTGAGATACCCAAAAAAATGAATGATGTGGGAGTTCATGAAATTGATCACAGACCTAATTTTGGACTATTTTGAGTGGAACAACTTCTACTCATTTTGAGAAGAAGCTTGTTGTGGTCCAAAGGAATCTTCACTTATGAGCTATCACTTTTTGGTAGGGATATAAAATGTAAAGACCTCAAAAATTAAAATCCCAAGGATATTTGGTGGTTTGGAGAATCTTGGTTGGTTGTTGAAAAAAAATCATGGATATGGCATGCATGACACCCCATCGAAAACTCAATGTTTCCATGAAACATTATGGGCTATAAGAAAGAAAACAATTGAATTTTGTGTGAGTGAATTAATAAATATTTATGGGATCCACATGATCCATCATTAACCTCTTGGATGACCTGAGGTGTCTCATTCCCTTTGATGTAATGCATAGAAACTCCATTAAACCTCCACTTATAGAGATTTGTTTCAATGCATATCCACTCTAAATAGTGAATTATGTTATATGATAGAGTATTTTCAAACAATCATCTCGACCTGATAAGATAGATATATTCTAGATATGCTCAATTATGGAAGCAATCCACCTAGTTGTCTCATTGATTGCAATAGAATTTGAGGGCCCTAGTTAAGAAGTACCAACTATATCTGATTTACCTTTTTATCATTTACATCAGAAGTTGTGAGGTAAATGAATATATGATGTTCCACATTAATGATAAAATCATTTAGGTAAGTATAATCTATATATATATATCTAGAATAGAAGATCACTGGCTATTCTATTCAATGCTTGAGGAACATGAGTCACCATTGGTTGGGAAGGGATCTAGGACATTAAATAACAAGTCTGTAATAGTAGGGGCACAAGTTGTTATTTTATGAAAACATATCCACCATTAATCTTCTTGATGGTCATTTTAAAGTCTCCCTTCACATGAATTCATTGTATATAAATCTCAATTTCCAACATGATACTAGTAATAAGATCCAAACATATATGTTCATTTTTAGTGCACACTTCTTGTAAAAGGGAAGATAATGGATGGATTATCTATGTAAGAGTGATAAATATAATCCCCATGCCAAACCTATTATGTTGGGAGTAATTGATCCTTATATCACTTGGGATCATGGAATAACAATCAATGTGCTTGTTCAATCAAGGGGAATTCAGATCCATCGATAGGATGGAACATCTGTGAAATAAACAATCGAGGGTTTCTCTTGAGTTGTTAGGTACACATCCAAAAAATATATGGATGGTTGGCCCATAAAAATTTTCTAGGGAACAAACATGATTTTTAACTATAATAGGATTACCACCCAATATTCTAGTAAACCTATCAACATAGGGTGGTTTAGAATATATTTTAATGGGTTGACTCAGGGAACGATCTGTGTGTCTTGATGGTTCATGTAATGCCTCAACTACTATATTACAAAGTCCAATGAAAGAAAATCTTTTTGATGGAAGAGTATATAGTAACTATTTCATGTAGAATGCATCAGAGATAATATAGGTTATTATCCTTACCCTCACAATTCTTCCAGGATAAATGGGGGAGAAGTTACAAATCTCGGATGATCACATAAATAACTAGAGGCTTTACTATGATAGGTGTAATCATGACTAGTGGTCATAGTGGGAACTTATTAGTGTCCTCAAAAGTATCCTAGAAGTCCTCATCCCGCTTATAAGTGGAAAATTTCATCATGAGCCTATAAAGGGATTCACTTAGAATCAATAGTTTCCATAAATTGGTGAATATAGGTTAAGTGGCCTTGGATGCCTTGAATCACCCAAAGGATACATGGAGCATAATTTTTATGAAAGCATTGATCTTACCAAGATCATCATGATGCCTATATTTCTGAAAATGAAGGTGATATATATTCATATGGTATCACGAAACACACACATTGAGGTGGGAATATTCCACTGATAGTAGTGAAGGCATTTAAACTCTTTCTAATGGTCTTGGATATTTCCTTATAATTAGTGTGAAATGACCACCAAATAATCTACATAGCACTATGCCAATATACTAAGGATTTTCATAATGATATGGTTTATAAAAAAATAGTATATATCCCAAACATTCTTCAACCCAAAAGGAATCACCTTAAAGTAGATAGATTTTTTGGATTACCTAAAGGTCGTATATTCAAAATCCTCAAGGGAAATATATATATAATTATAATAGGAATATATTTCCATTATGAAGAGGGACTAGAAACCAAAAATTATATCAATCAGATACTAAGTCACTAGAATGGGAAATTCACCCTTCATAAAATGTGGTTGAGGTCTTGAAAATCAATTTGGACCCTCTTCTATCCATTATTCTTCCTGATTAGGACATAGTTGGATAATAATTTCATGTACTAGACATCTTTGATGAAGTTGGACATAATAATCTTGTGCACTTCCGTATCAACCATGGCATCATGGGAAGGGTAAATCATTCAATGAGTCTATTTGAACCCATAATGAACCACAGGGAGGCCTAGGTCTTGGATGGAAACTTGGGGATAATGTTGTGATACTTCATTATCACTCCATGGAAACATAGCATGGTGATTTATCATGAAAGTAATATGTTATATTTTTCTTCCAGTGGCATAGTTTTTCCTCTCAGGGTTGGACTCAGATATTATTCAGTGAAGTGATTTACATAATTCAACTCATTAACTGTGGTAGAGGCACCATCTATGATAGTAGGAGTGGCATCATCCAAATATTCTTCATCATTTGAGTCATAAGGGTTAGATGGAGAACTTAATTTTCCCAAAATTAAATATACTAGGGTGGAGATAAAATATGAAATTATTAGAGAAGAATATTCCACAAGGAACGCATGTTCTATGAAAATATTGGTGGCAAAGGCTAGAGATCCAATCATGAATGGTTTTTTATGAATAGATTCGCTATTAATGCCAAATTAATGATGGTAGGTCAACTACAATTGATTCCTCTTGAAATTATAGAACATGTGGGAATGCCATCGATATTTGGCTATAGGGATAATCTTTTGGGACATTATGGAGGTAGGGTTTTTGTGTATTGGTTTGGTTGATCTAGTGTAAGATTATGAAGTAATATATGATCCCGAATTCTTCTTAGAGACTATGAAACAACATCCCACTTAATTTCCTGAACATTTATAGAATAAAATTATCTCTATTATTGAATTAAATTACTTGTTATGATTATAGAAAATACATGCACTTCATTGGTTATATTATATCCTATCATATTTAATGTACCTATAAGACTAAATACCATTGATTGTGTATTCTTTTAAAATTAATCATATTATTACATTAAATATTGGGTTTTTGTAACTACAATTGACATAGACAAAGGAAGTTGCAGCCAAAACTAGTAGAATCATACCCTATAAAGCCCATTTATTGAAGATTTTAAGGGATACAGGATCCTTGGTATTTACCTTTAACCAATCCAACATATAGATCGGATAAATTAACCAGAAAAAAAATTGAGTGAAATTATAAATCTCATTTAGATCATGACCAAACCAGGTACGATGCCCCCTGTGAAAATATCATCATCATACACATTACCATCAGGGAGTTTTCTAGTGTAATAAATAGATATGTATCTGAACCATAATAATATGAATATTTATATTTCATAGAATAATAGTTCTAATTAATTTTTGTTGCAAATAATTTATAAATTATTTTTATTTTAATGCAATAAAAAAAAATATATTTTTGTTAAATATGAAATTTCAATTGAGGAATTCCTTTTTTAATGAATTCTTGGGTTTTAAAAGTAATTGGTATTTTAATAGAATAATAAAAGTAAGTAATTTTTATTAAATATAAATGATTATATATTATTTATTAACTCAAATTTAATTTTTATTAGGGTTTAAGAAATGTTCTTGTAAAAAAACCCCACATTTCTTAATAAATGTTGCTTCTTGAATTAATAGTACAAATTACCATATTTTTTAAAAAATATTTTGATTAAATAAATATTTTTTTATAATCATAACTTTAAAATAATATAATGGTGAATTTTCATAATTTTCAGAGATAGTCGAATTTTTTATTCAAAATTATGTAAATACCCGTAAATTTCAAGGAAATTTTTTTTCTTAATTTTCTTTGGAATTTTACAAGAACGCAGTTTCAGACGGCACCTGATTCCGAGGCCCGGTGTGCCCGGAATCATTTTCCGAAGTTTGGCTCAGGTACGTTCAGTGAACGGACGAGCGGGTTTTTCTAACTTTTGAACCGGTGCTCGGAATTGAATTCTGAGGGCACCGATGGAATCGCAGCGCCGGTAATTTCTTAGAAACGCCTCTTCTGGAGTTGCGTTTTCTTGGGTGTGGTTTTTAATTTTTGGGCTTTAAGTTAAGAAATAAAATAATGTGGTACGACAAACATTATTTTATTTCACTTAAAGTCGCTTAAAGCCACTTAAAGCTGCTTAAGCTGAGTTGAAGCGAATATGGTGAAATTCAAAATATCCTACCCTCTTGGTAGGATATTTGTGAGGTGGGGCCCGCACGAGCCCCACCGTTTCTTTTCCGCTAAGTAACGCACCTGCGAAAACCCTTTTTAAATGAAAGTCAACTGGGCCGTTTCTTAAACTTTTAAACGCTCCTATTAAATTGGGCAGTTAAGTCATACCATTAATTCATTAAAATTAATGGTTCATTACTTAACTTAGATTTTTTCGTTTGTGGGCATGTAATAAAATAAGACCAACACTTTTCTTCTTAAGTGTTGTTCGTTGAGAGGTTTTGACAGAAACCTTAAGTCCTTCATCCTCCTTCGCGAAGAACGCGAAGAATGCGAAGAACGTGAAGAACTCTGGCCTTCGACGAAAGGCAACGAAGAACGCCGAGACCTCGGAGATCGACGATGCGATGCCAAGTACCGTGACGCCGATGATTCTTCTTCCGCAACGTTCTTTTGCGACGTTCCTTCATCCACGACAAATCTTTGATCATCCGTTGAGGTAAGAGATTGCGGTCCTTTAAATTCCTTTGTGGTTTTTATCCTCAACATGGATTTAATTGTTATAATTAAATCCGTGTGTTTCTTTAACCCTCAGAGATCGTCGACGTGACGCCCTTCCGTGACGAGGTGACGCCTTTCTGCGACGACGCGACGCCCTTCCGCGACGACGCGGCGCCCTTCTGAGACGCGACGATCACCTCCTACCGCGACGGTCAATTCCGCGTAGAATGCTTGTCCGATGAATTCGACAAGGTAGGGATTTTATTTGAAAATAATATTTTATTTCCGTAGTTGTTTCATTCTAAAACAAAGAGCCCGGGATCAAAGTGAAATTTTAATTTATTAAAATTGTATCTTGTTATGTTTTCATGTGTTGATCATTATTTTCCCGTTTGTTATCACCTAACGCGGAGGGTGCGGGCCAAACAAACAAGGCCCGACAACCCTCCGCAGTTCTTCGTTGATGTGCGGAACGGATGACGACGACAAAACGGGCGGCAGAGACGATTTATTGATTCCGCAGTGAATAACGGGACCCGGGAGGAGCTACGGCGTAGACGGAAATGGAATCGGACCACCGGAGCAACTCCGGTGGCCCACAGAATCCACCAGCGGTGCGGGTCGCCGGTGCGCCGCCGAACGGAGCCACCGCGGCTAAAGCCGCGTTGGCAGCGGCCGACCAGACCCGCGACCGCGTGGGTCCGGTGACACACGGGACGCGGAAAAGCTGCATCCGTTGACCAAGAGCGGCCCCACGCGGGGCCGCAACACCTCATTCCGCGGGGGCAGCGTGCCCCGCGGTTCCTCCGCTCGGCCGCTCGGCCGAGCCGAGCCGGGTCGCGCCCAGGTCGGGCCGGGTCGCGCCCAACCGGGTCGGACCCGGACCCGGGCCGGGTCGGTCCGGGCCCAGACCCCCCGTTTCCGGGCCTTTTCGGTCTTTTGCTCATAATTTGAGCTACGGGACTCCGAATGACACTCCGTCAGCGGTGATGTGATCCTTGGATCGAGACGGTCGTTTTGGTATATCACACTCAAGGTTTCGGAATACTTTGGGTTCGGCTGGGTTGGTTCGTACATGAAACCAACCGGGCCCTCGGAGCAGAAACACTCATATCTTGAGCTACGGACGTCCGATTGACGTGCCATCGACTTTGTTGAATTCCTCTTAGTGAGATGGATCTTTTGGCATACTCCGCCTGAGGTTTGGATGCAGGTGGAGTACGGTCGGGTTGGTTTTGCCTTAAAAACCAACCGGGGCCCTGGAACGAAAAAGCCAATAACTCTCAGACCGGGCGTCCGATTGACGCGCCGTCTGCGACGTTGAGTTCCTGTTGACGATATGGAACTTTTGGATACATCAACTCTGGACTATGTGTCAGTTGATGTATCAGCCTCTCGGCTCGTGGAGCCGACCCTCCCGACCGATCTTGCTGTGTGCGGGAACCCTAGAGCTGGCTGCGACTGCTACTGTGACGACGACGACTGTACAGAGATCCTCAGTGGATTCGACGGCGACGACTACAGCACTCAGCGATCCTTTGTGGGTCAGTGCTACTGATCCTGTGTGGGTCCGATCATGTGTGGGTCAGCGCTCAGCGGTCCTGTGTGGGCCAGCGCCTACAGGCCCTGTGTGGGCCCGATCCTGTGTGGGTCTTTGCGGGGGTTAGTTACCTATCGATCCTTTGTGGGTCAGATCCTTTGTGGGTCATTGCGGGGGTTAGTACCTATCGATCCTTTGTGGGTCCGACGACTTAGATGGATCAGTGATCATCTCTATCGTCATTTGAAGAAGTATACCTGTGTGAGCTGAAACCCTGATTTGCTTTCCTTTGTGGATTGTGTTGTGCTATCCTGTGTGGATTTACATTTTTCTTTCCTTTGTGGATTGTGTTGTGCTATCCTGTGTGAATTTATGTTTTTCTTTCCTTTGTGGATTGTGTTGTGCTATCCTGTGTGGATTTACGTTTTTCTTTCCTGTGTGGACTGGGTTGTACTTGAGCTCGGATGTTGGAGTTGTGTGAGAATTGATGACTTAGGTATATGTATGGGCATATACCTAAGCAGTGTCGGATGTTACTTCGTGATTGTATCTTTCATTTGTGAATTATCCTTTGTGGATTCTGGGAGACCTTCGGGGATCTCGGGGTCCCTACTGAGTAGATTATACTCACCCCTTCACGGGCTATGCCCGCACTACATTGTGTTGGTTGCAGACGACGGACAGCGCTGATCGTGGTGGAGGCTTGCAGAGCAGGACGGTACCTGGAGGTGGACCAATGGGTGGGACGTACTCGGAGTGGTCGGCTGGACCCGAGGAGCAGTGGAGGCTATCTGTACCCACCCTTCAGGTGGGACTTCCAGAGGACGGCTCGACGCTGTGGCTTTTCTTTCAGTTGTTGTTTTTCCCTTTCAGTTGTACTTTACAGTTGGGCTTGTATTTCCGGCCCCCTTTACTTTTCCACACTTACTGTTGTACCAGTTTTTACTTAGTGTTTACTTCTTCTGCTTGCTTACTCTATGGTGCTTGTTTACTTTACAAAGGCAATGCCTTCCCTTTTTACCGGGATTTACGCCTTGGTGCTAGTCGCCAGCCCCTGGCCTATGGAAGGCGGGCTTGGGGTAGTCACGGCACGGGCCCCGAGGACAGGTCGTGACAAATTGGTATCATAGGAGTTCAGTTCTACCACGGACTCTGATCTTTCCTCTATGTGAAGTAATAGTGTTTAGCGTATTGGGTGTGGTTATCAGTCCAGGGAGTCCAGTGTTGGTGCGGCGGCCGACGTATCCGTACACTAGGACCCTGACTTCTGATTTTCGACTTAATGCATGAAAACATTGATTGCATGTGTGTTTCAAGTTTTCTTTGTGATTACTTTGTATCAGCTCACCAGGTATATTGTTCTGACCGTGGCGCACCTGTTTCTTTTTCAGGATGGCCCCACGACGGAAGCCAGCTAGGGTTCCGAGAGTCGTACGTGATGACAGCCCGCCGAGCGACGAGGCCTCGGTGCAGGGCCCTTTGAAAGTTGAGGCACCGACGGTACCTTTACCCACCGAGCCACCGATGCTTCCAGCCCCAGCCGCTGACGATGCACGTCGCCTCAGTGCACTGCATGAGTTCCAGCGCCAGTTACCGCCCAGGTTCCGCGGGGAGACGGACCCCCAGGTAGCCGAGGACTGGCTGGAGGCAGTTGTACGAGTTTTCAGGCTAGTGAGGACACCAGCAGACCTCATGGTGATCCTCGCAGCGAGCCTACTGCACGCAGCAGCAGGCCGATGGTGGAGCTTGATGCTCCAGGTGCACAATGAGGCATCTCTTCTCTGGACGGACTTTGAGAGCCTCTTCCGCTCGGAGTTTGTCCCGGCCACCCTCCGTGCGGTGCGCATCCCGGAGCTTCTTCAGCTGCGGCAAGGTAGCATGATGGTTGCCCAGTACTCAGCGAGATTTATTGATCTCTCGCGCTACTCTACAGACATGGTACGGGACCCATTCTTCCGGGCCCGGACCTTTGAGCAGGGTTTGAGACACGAGATCAGGGCATCGCTGATCTCCCTCAGCATTCCGACTCAGGAAGGAGTACTGGAGCGAGCCCTTTTGATCGAGAGCTTTCTTGCTGAGACTTCTCCAGCGGCGAGACCTACCGCAGGGCGGCACGTAGCAGAGTCTTCTGCAGCAGGCAGTCGACGGATGACTCAGGGGTCCAGGCAAACTAGACCCTCACGCAGACGACCTCAGGACACTGGCTCAGCAGTGCGGGGCATACAGCGTGGAGCCAGTCTTTCGAGAGGCAGGCAGTGCTACACATGCGGCGGACAGGGTCACATGGATCGTGACTGCCCGACCCACTGTGCCGAGGAGAAGTAGACAGTTGAGGGGCCACCCAGGCAGAGGCAGAGGGTCGACCGTGGCGGTCCGCAGGGAGGAGACGGACGAGGCAGAGGAGCTGGCCGAGCAGCAGGTGGTGGGCTACGCTTTGAGGCTCTTCCACCACCACCACCAGGAGGTCCACCCCGGCCATAGGGAGATGGCGGGCAGAGATAGGCACAGCTCCAGGCAGCGGAGGCCTACAACCATGGAGCGCCCGAGATGATTCGAGGTACGATCTGTGTCTATTCCACCCTTGCTGCAGTTCTTATAGACACAGGAGCGAGTCACTCTTTCATATTTTCTGCCCTTGTTCGGAGCTCGGAGATTCCGACATAGCCATTGGCTCGATCCTTACGGCTAGAGACTCCTACGGGAGCAGACTCGACGATTACGCACTGGTTCCGGTAGTGTGATCTTACTCTAGGAGGTGAGAGATTCAGCTGAGATCTTCTTGTAGCAGCGTCGAGGCCTTATGACGTCATCTTGGGAATGGATTGGTTATCTACAGTCCATGCACAGATTGACTGTATTAGGTGCAAGGTGCGATGTGTACGCATCGACGGGAGCAGGTTCACCTTCACCGACGAGAAGGGAGCCTTCGCAGCATAGGAAGGACTTCCGCAGAGGAGAGGACAGCCCATCACTCATCAGTTGGCTAGCCTCATCCTAGGTGCAGTTGACGTGCGGAGTCCTAGTTTTCCTGCAGTGGTGGATCAGTATGCGGACGTCTTTCCCGACGACGTTCCAGGGCTACCTCCTTGCAGAGAGTTAGACTTTTATATTGACCTGTACCCCGGGACAGCCCCGATATCGACTCCAACATATCGGATGGCCCCCACTGAGCTTCGAGAGCTACGGGTACAATTGGAGGACTTGCAGGGCAAGGGATTCATCCGACCCAGTGTTTCACCCTGGGCTTCCCCGATTTTGTTTGCCAAGAAGGCAGATGGGAGCTTGCGACTGTGTGTTGACTATCGTCGCCTGAACCAGGTGACATTGAGGAAAAAGTATCCGCTACTGAGGATTGATGACCTCTTCGATCATCTCAAGGGAGCATGGTGGTTCTCGAAGATAGACCTCTGGTCAGGCTATCATCAGCTCAGAGTTCGAGATGAGGACGTGCAGAAGACGGCCTTCAGATGTCAGTATGGCCACTATGAGTTTTTGGTTATGCCATTCGGCGTAACCAATGATCCAGCAGTGTTCATGGGACTCATGAACAGGATCTTTCATCCATACCTTGATCTATTTGTCGTAGTCTTCATCAACGACATTTTGATATACTCGACGACTGTGGAGGAGCACGCCTGCCACTTGCGAGTTGTACTGGACACACTCTGAGAGCACCAGCTTTATGGAAATCTCTTGAAGTGTAAGTTCTGGATACGTGAGGTCCACTTCTTGGGGCACGTCATCTCTGAAGCGGAAGTTGCAGTGGATCTTGCGAAGATCGAGGCAGTGCTAGCTTGGGATCCACCCAGGAGCGTGACGGAGGTGCGGAGTTTCCTGGGACTAGCTAGATACTATTGAAGATTTGTGCCAGACTTCTACAGAGTTGCGGAACCACTCTCAGCTTTGATGAAGAAGGTGAAACCCTTTGTGTGGTCAGACAGATGTCAGCAGAGCTTCCAGGAGCTGAGACAGAGATTGACCGGCGCACCTATCTTGAGGTTGCCTGAGGAGGGAGTAGGGTACGTAGTCTACTGCGATGCATCAGGGACCGGACTCGGATGTGTCCTGATGCAGGAGCGGGCAGTGATCGCCTATGGATCACGTCAGTTGAGGCCACATGATCAGAACTACGCTACCCATGACCTGGAGTTAGCAGCAGTGGTCTTCACTCTGAAGACATGGCGACACTATCTGATGGGCGAGCGCTTTACAGTCTTTTCTGACCATCAGAGTCTCAGGTACATCTTCTCTCAGAAGGACCTGAACCTGAGACAGTGGCGATGGCTCGAGTTCCTCTTAGACTATGACTTTGAGATAGTCTATACTCATGGGAAGGGGAACGTCGTAGCCGATTCTCTCAGCAGGAGGACGGGCATTCAGCTACTCGAGGAGGAGACAGATCAGCTAGCTGCTTTGCAGATATCCTTCGTGGATAGAGATGGAGCAGCCTTCCTTCAGTCTCTCACAGTCACTCCTCCACTACTACAGCGGGTCAGAGAGGCACAGCGTGGGGACGCTGATTGTGAGACGCGGCGTGCACAGATATCCTCAGGATAGGCACCTGATGGCTTCTCCTTTGGAGCAGAGCACGACATCCTTTTCAGAGGACGTACCTTGGTACCAGTTGCTTTACGAGAGGAGGTGCTGAGAGAGTTTCACACTTCTCCCTTAGCGGTACACCCTGGAGTGGCGAAGATGTACCAGGATCTCAGACGACAGTACTGGTGGCCAGGCATGAAGAAGGCTGTGGCAGAGTTCATTTCATGATGCCTCACCTACCAACAGGTGAAGGCAGAGCACCAGGTACCAGCAGGCTTGGTACAGCCCTTGGAGGTCCTGGAGTGGAAGTGGGACGGGATATCTATAGACTTCGTGACTGGACTTCCACGCACTTCCAGAGGTCACGACTCCATTTGGGTGACTGTCGACCGACTCACCAAGTCGGCTCACTTCTTACCCATCAGAGAGCAGGGCTCAGTGGAGAGCTTGGGGCGTCTCTAAGTTCAGGAGATTGTACGGCTTCATGGTGTTCCATCATCTATCGTCTCCGATCGAGATGCTTGCTTTACTTCCCGGCTTTGGAAGGGGTTGCAGGAGGCGTTCGGGACGCATCTACGTCTGAGCACCGCCTTTCACCCTCAGACGGATGTCAGATAGAGAGGACCATTCAGACTCTCGAGGACATGCTCCGCGCATGTGTCATCGACTTTGGTCGCAGTTGGGAGGACCACCTACCCTTGGTGGAGTTCGCGTACAACAACAGCTACCACTCCACCATCGGGATGGAACCATACGAGGCGTTGTACGGAAGACCTTGCAGATCTCCTTTGTGCTGGACAGACCCTGGGGAGTCAGCACTTGTAGGACCAGAGATGGTCCGGGCCACGACAGAGAAGGTCCAGGTCATCCAGGAGCGGATGAGGATAGCTCAGAGTCGGCATAAGTCTTATGCTGACAGGAAGCGGAGGCCATTAGAGTTCGAGGATGGCAACCACGTCTTCTTGCGTGTCTCACCTCGACGTGGATTACGGAGATTTGGCCGAGGCGGCAAGTTGTCTCCACGCTTCATCGGACCATTCCAGGTCCTCGGCAGGATTGGTGAGGTGGCATATCGCCTGGCTCTGCCACCTCAGTTGCACCGGGTGCACGACGTCTTCCACGTATCTTAGCTGAGGAGATACGTGCACGACCCGACACACATCATTGACTATGGGGAGATAGACGTTGATGATGGGGCGACTTTTGTGGAGGTCCCGGTGGAGATCGAGGATTGACAGGAGCGGGTCCTACGTGGATGGTCGATTCCTCTAGTGCGCATCAGATGGCAGCACGGGAACCTCCAGGAGAGCACTTGGGAATGGGAGGCTTAGATGCGTGCTCAGTACCCACATTTGTTTCCCTATCTTATGATGTATCTTTACGGGGACGTAAAGCCCTGAGGTGGGAGTGATGTAAAGACCCATAAATTTCAAGGAAATATTTTTTCTTAATTTTCTTTGGAATTTTACAAGAACGCAGTTTCAGACGGCACCTGATTCTGAGGCCCGGTGTGCCCGGAATCATTTTCCGAAGTTTGGCTCGGGTACGTTCAGTGAACGGACGAGCGGGTTTTTCTAACTTTTGAACCGGTGCTCAGAATTGAATTCCGAGGGCACCGATGGAATCGCAGCGCCGGTAATTGCTTAGAAACGCCTCTTCCGGAGTTGCATTTTCTCGGGTGTGGTTTTTAATTTTTGGGCTTTAAGTTAAGAAATAAAATAATGTGGTACGACAAACTTTATTTTATTTAACTTAAAGCCTCTTAAAGCCACTTAAAGCTGCTTAAGATGAGTTGAAGCGGATAGGGTAAAATTCAAAATATCCGACCCTCTTGGTAGGATATTTGTGAGGTGGGGCCCACACGAGCCCCACCATTTCTTTTCCGCTAAGTAACGCACCTGCGAAAACCCTTTTTAAATGAAAGTCAACTGGGGTGTTTCTTAAACTTGTAAACGCTCCAATTAAATTGGGCAGTTAAGTCATACCATTAATTCATCAAAATTAATGGTTCGTTACTTAACTTAGATTTTTTCATTTGTTGGCATGTAATAAAATAAGACCAACACTTTTCTTCTTAAGTGTTGTTCATTGAGAGGTTTTAACAGAAACCTTAAGTCCTTCATCCTCCTTCGCGAAGAACGCGAAGAACGCCGGCCTTCGACGAAAGGCGACGAAGAACACCGAGACCTCGGAGATCGACGACGCGACGCCAAGTACCGCGACGCCGACGATTCTTCTTTCGCGACGTTCTTCTGCGACGTTCCTTCATCCGCGACAAATCTTCGATCATCCATTGAGGTAAGAGATTGCGGTCCTTTAAATTCCTTTGTGGTTTTTATCCTCAACATGGATTTAATTGTTATAATTAAATCCGTGTGT
This sequence comes from Viscum album, assembly GCA_963277665.1. Lineage (NCBI taxonomy): Eukaryota > Viridiplantae > Streptophyta > Magnoliopsida > Santalales > Viscaceae > Viscum > Viscum album. Next base: position 1,979,021,977 of record OY728143.1, on the reverse strand, counting down.
TTCTTTAACCCTCGGAGATCATCGACGCGACGCCCTTCCGCGACGATGCGACGCCCTTCCACGACGACGCGACGCCCTTCCGCGATGCGACGATCACCTCCTACCGCGACGGTCAATTCCGTGTAGAACGCTCGTCCAGCGAATTCGAAGAGGTAGGGATTTTATTTGAAAATAATATTTTATTTCCGTAGTTGTTTCCTTCTAAAACAAAGAGCCCAGGATCAAAGTGCAATTTTAATTTATTAAAATTGTATCTTGTTATGTTTTCATGTGTTGATCATTATTTTCTCGTTTGTTATTACTTAACGCGGAGGGTGCGGGCCAAACAAACATGGCCCGACAACCCTCCGCAGTTCTTCGTTGATGTGCGGAACGGCGAACGACGACAAAACGGGCCGCAGAGACGATTTGTTGATTCTGCAGTGAAGAACGGGACCCGGGAGGAGCTACGACATAGACGGAAATGGAATCGGACCACCGGAGCAACTCTGGTGGCCCGCGGAATCCACCAGCGGCGCGGGTCACCGGCGCGGCGGCGCCGGCGGCCGACCAGACACGCGACCGCGCGGGTCCGGTGACACACGGGATGCGGTAAATCCGCGTCCGCTAACCAAGCGCGGCCCCACGCGGGGCCGCGACACCTCATTCCGCAGGGGCAGTGCGCCCCGCGGTTCCTCCGCTCGGCCGCTCGGCCGAGCCGAGCCGGGCCGACCCGCCGAGCCGGGTCGCACCCAGGCCGGGCCGGGCCGCCTGGCTGGGCCGGGTCGCGCCCAACCGGGCCGGTCCGGGCCCAGACCCCCCATTTCCGGGCCTTTTCGGTATTTTACTCATAATTTGAGCTACGGGCCTCCGAACGACGTGCCGTCAGCGGCGATACGATCCTTAGATTGAGACGGTAGTTTTGGTATATCACACTCAAGGTTTCGGAATACTTTGGGTTCAACCGGGTTGGTTCGTACATGAAACCAACCGGGCCCTCGGAGCGGAAACGCTCATATCTTGAGCTACGGACGTCCGATTGACGTGTTGTCGAATTTGTTGAATTACTCTTAGTGATACGGATCTTTTGGAATACTTCGCCCGAGGTTTGGACGTAGGTGTAGTACGGTCGGGTTGGTTTTTCCTTAAAAACCAACCGGGCCCCTGGGACGAAAAAGCCAATAACTCTCAGACCGGGCGTCCGATTGACGCGCCGTCTGCGACGTTGAGTTCCTGTTGACGATACAGAACTTTTGGATACATCAACTATGGACTATGTGTCAGTTGATGTATCAGCCTCTCGGCTCGTGGAGCGGACCCTCCCGACCAAGCTTGCTGTGTGCGGGAACCCTCGAGCTGGCTGCGACTGCTACTGTGATGACGACGACTGTACAGAGATCCTCAGTGGATTCGATGGCGACGACTACAGCACTCAGCGATCCTTTGTGGGTCAGTGTTACCGATCCTATGTGGGTCCGATCCTGTGTGGTTCAGCGCTCAGCGGTCCTGTGTGGGCCAGCGCCTACAGGTCCTGTGTGGGCCCGATCCTGTGTGGGTCTTTGCGGGGGTTAGTTACCTATCGATCCTTTGTGGGTCAGATCCTTTGTGGGTCATTGTGGGGGTTAGTACCTATCGATCCTTTGTGGGTCCGACGACTTAGATGGATCAGTGATCATATCTATCGTCATTCTAAGAAGTATACCTGTGTGAGCTGAAACCCTGTTTTTCTTTCCTTTGTGGATTGTGTTGTGCTATCCTGTGTGGATTTACGTTTTGCTTTCCTTTGTGGATTGTGTTGTGCTATCCTGTGTGGATTTACGTTTTTCTTTCCTGTGTGGACTGGTTGTACTTGAGCTCGGATGTTGGAGCCGAGCGAGAATTGATGACTTAGTTATATGTATGGGCATATACCTAAGTAGTGTCGGATGTTACTTCGTGATTGTATCTTTCCTTTTTGGATTATAATTTGTGGATTCTGGGAGACCTTCGGGGGTCTTGGGGTCCCTACTGAGTAGCTTATACTCACCCCTACACGGGCTATGCCCGCACTACGTTGTGTTGGTTGCAGATGACGGACAGTGCTGATCATGGTGGAGGCTTGCGGAGCAGGACGGTACTTAGAGGTGGACCACTGGGTGGGACGTACTCGGAGCGGTCAGCTGGACCCGAGGAGCAGTGGAGGCTATCTGTACCCACCCTTCAGGTGGGACTTCCAGAGGATGGCTCGACACTGCGGCTTTTCTTTCAGTTGTTGACTTTCCCCTTTCAGTTGTACTTTACAGTTGGGCTTGTATTTCCGGCCCCCTTTACTTTTCCGCACTTACTGTTGTACCAGTTTTTACTTAGTGTTTACTTCTTCCGCTTGCTTACTCTGTGGTGCTTGTTTACTTTACAAATGCAATGCCTTCCCTTTTTACCGGGATTTACGCCTTGGTGGTAGTCGCCCACCCCTGGCCTATGGAAGGCGGGCTTGGGGTAGTCACGGCACGGGCCCCGAGGACGGGTCGTGACAAATTAGATACTGTATAAATATACAGCGTGTATTATAAAATATTAATGATGAAAATGTTATGTAATAATTTATATAACTGATACCCAATACCAAATATATGTTTCTCTTTAGAATAAAATTATTTTAAGTTCATTTGATTAAATATATAAATCCTTTATGAATATTGGAAAAAAAATGTTATATTATATAGTTTTAAAATCGTTTATTTATGAACATTACAAACTTACACATCACTAAGGGTTTTTTTTTATGATTTTGTCCCTTGTTTTTGTAAAATAATGAATATTGCTCTCTTCTTTAGAAGTCGTGGGTGAAAAATGGGATGTCTTTTTGATTTAATTATTTTATTGTACAACATCTAAAATCTATGTTTGTGAAAATATAAAAAAATACCCTATATTATTCAATATAAACCCATGAAAGATACCATTAATATTCACTCAAAAAAAATAATCATTACACTACTCTTCCCTTCCCTCTCTAGAGACCTTAAATTTTTTCCCCTTGATCTTAAAAATCCCCTCCCAAGATTTTGGAATAACTCTCTCAAAGTATGTCACCTCTTTGTCTTCTTTTCAATTCAAGGAGCTTCTTTTTTTCCCATTTTAATCTCAATGGGTTATATTTTCATAGCTCTATAATTTCCTTCTATTTTTTAACTGATTTCCTAATAGAAACATTTCATTTATCTCCTATCATTATATCAGTTACCTAAGCTACTACTATGCCAAATTGTAGTAAGAAATCTTTTTATTCTCCTCTTTATTCAAGCACCTTTTTATGTAATAATTTTTTTGATCAAATTAGGATTGATGGGATATTTGATTACACATTTATCTTGTTTTACTTATGATTCCCAAGTGACTAGTGTCCCTTTAAACTTTCATTAATCCCTCCCATTATTCATTATGTAACCCTGTTATGCTGTTGAAACTATCCTATGATTTTACATGCCATGTTTTTATTCAATCACCCTCATTTTCATATTCCTATTAATACTAAAATTTTCTTGTTGGATTATGTTTTATATATCCCTCATACTATCCTTTTTTACTTCCAAGTTATGAGACACTATTTTCTCTCTCATTAAACCATTTTATATATCTTCATGTACTACTATTACAATTCCGAAATATTATTGTGATTTTCCATGTTGAACATTTATGAAGTGTATACCCATACCCATTTTCAATCAAGGGAATTCAACTAATTTTACCTATAATTCACTAATTTGGGACTTAAATGTATATACCTTATAATACTTAGTGATAGTATTTAATGTGAATAAATATGTTTTTATGTTATATGTTCTATGTGGTACACTTATACATGTACATGATATGATTATGATGGGTGTACCCAAATATAACACAAATTAATTAGGTATTGTTTCCATCTCATGATATTCCATATATGGTTCATGAGAGGTTATCCTAATAACAATATGTTATTATGTCTTGACTATTAGCCTGGACTTATGCCTATGAAATCATTTTTAAAGTTGTTTCCACATTCCCACGTTTTTTTGGTAATCATGATATATCATGCCCCATTATCCATATATTTATTCCCACCAAATTTTAGTACCATTGAAATTACTATTGTATAACATGAAATAAATTCTTAATGTTATGATTTTTTAACTCGTTTATTGGGGTTTATAGCTCACCCTGTTCTTATTTAAGTTCCCAGGTTATTCCATGATGTTTTAAGAATGAGGGAAAACTACAGTCATTTTAATGAATATTTCAATAATTCCATTTTACCATACCTATTTAATGTTGTTATGTAATGTACCTATTTACCCAAATAAACTATAATTATCATATGGTTATATAATGTGTATTGTTTTGTAATAAATCATGAATTAATTTGTAATAAAGATAAGGGTTTTCATGTCCCATTTCTGATGTTGTAGGATCCTACTTATTGATTAGGAGGATGATGTTGTCTTTCATGTATGCCTAAGGATCTATAGTAGTGGGTGTTAGTTAATGAATGTGGTTAGTAAGATGAACCCCAAAAATATGGAATTATTATTCCCCTCTATTTTAGTGACTAGAATCCATGTAGAAAGACTCATAGAAGTTGAAGGGGGGATTTTCAACCTAGAGTTCTCCTACTTGACCATCAAGGGAGTATTTTGTGGAATTGGTTGTATGAAGTGTGCATCAATGGATGAAAATTGATCTAGGGACTTTCCATAAGGTCATTAAAGTTATATTACCATGAGAATACCATATAAACATTTTTTATAACAGGACACTGAATATTATATTTAGTCGAATCATTCCACACGTCTTCTAGTTATTCTTTTCATACCCCTGATCCATTTGGCTAGAAGTAGTCATATCTATTTCTTTATGTCCTACTTCATGGAGTGTTTAGTTTTGGGAAAGATCTATTATGGAGCCAACATCTAGTATTTAGTGGTGGATCTCCATTCCATTGAACTCACTGGTGACATATCTGCCCCTCAATGGTTGAATATTATATGTCCTCAAAAAAGTAAATGATTTACCGACACTATCCATATATGAGTTCTTATTAATAATAAGACTCAGTAGATACTACCTATATATCAAACTAAAGAGTTATTTCTTGGACTTTGATAAAGGACACTTTTATATCCGATAACTTCTGACGTGCATCATGGATTTAAAGCCTCAGTAGAATGCCCGTAAAGAGTTTCAGAATGTAAAATTTTCATGTGAGTGGAATATTCATACCATTCATAGATAACTCATTGATATAGAATGTAACATGTGACACATATTTAGGTGTTGAGGCATGTATACTATTGGCCACACATTGCTGTTTGTTAGCTTGTCTACATTGAGTTCCTAAAAATATGAGCTCTAGATGGCGGATGATAATCATTGAATTGAAAAAAATGATCACGATGTAGTAATGGTTTACTTGCACAGTCTATTAACACATATTGATTTGGAGTCTTACCTAACAGAGTGACCTTGGATGTTTGTTCTTACTGATCTCTACGAAAGGTTTTTTTTCTGGTCTCAGTCACATGAACATCCTGATATGACATGTTAAGTTAAATATTTTTCTTATCATTGAATACCATGACCCTCCTTCAACAAAATTATTCAAATTATCATGAATAGGATATATGAACTTGCTCGTATCAAGTTGTTGTAAAGGGATCCAGTTATCTAACATAATTTGAAAAATCATATTCATCTCATTCATCTGTGGAATATTCTAGGATGGTGAAAATACTGTGTACCTACCCCAACTTAGGAGGCATGAAATGACCTAGAATGGAAGCTGTTTTTGGCATTTTAGTGGGGGGATAGGTGTCTATTATGCTTCCAGTTTCTATTCTTCCAAGACTTGGACAGTTGTGTCATTGGTGTGGATGAAGTGGCTACAAGAGATTTAGGAATCAAAATATGTACTTTTTTTCTCATGGGGGTACAAATAATACCATGGTTTTGAAAAACATTATTTCAATCCAAACATGCATTGTACTTTTTCATACTATAGCCATGCATCTGTTTCCATTCCCTGGGATCTCTGTTGTCACTATTGGGGTTAGCGGATACATGAGATACCTATACTAATATTATTTCTAACATTAATAGGTCATTTTCTACTTGGTTATGAATATAATATTTAAAAATGAAGAATTATTTTATTGTATATCCTAGGGTCCTATGGTATGGGTACTGATTGGACCGATCAGTATGTTTGGACCCCTGGGGTCTCATGTATTCTGAAATCTTCAAAATCTCATTTTTTAAGGCATAGATGATGTACCATAAGACCTATGTGTACTTAATGGATTTTTCACTATTATTTATTTTTCGTAATGGAACACTAGCTACTTTGACTTGATTGGTGCCATGTGAACGTCATCATGGTGAGGCTTTGTCGGAAAAGGATGCGGTTGGTGAGCATGTGCATGGAAATGTTCCACCTAATGAAGTTCATATGGGAAAGGGTTTGGTTGGGGGACTGGCTTGGGATCCTATCCATGAACATAAATAGATATATCTATCTTCATAGGCCTTCACACAAGAGCTGGTAGGGGTGATGTATATGATCATTTCTCGGTCAGCTACATAGATTCTTCTAATTTGAGTTATTTTTCTATGACATCTGAAAATTCACCTGAATAATTCCAGGATATGAGGTGAGGGACCATCTCATCTTTGAAATCATCCAAAAATAATTTGTTAACAGCTACTCCAAGGAAATCATCACCTCAGGAGAGTACATTATCCCCTTACGTTGGATGATGAAATATGCAATGTCGTCACCAACCCTATATTTTCACATGGAGAGGTCCATGATACTGACCTTGTGCATTATAGAGCTGAATATGTAAAGGAACTACCTATGGATATCCTCCCAAATGGTAATAGTTTCTAGGGATAACCAATTATACCAAAAAACATTAGTTCCTTCTAGGTTCTTGATGAAATACTGAAGAACGGGGGCCTCTTTTTTCTCTCGGGTCACTAAAATCTAACTACACCATGAGGTGAGTGGGAAAAATGTTGTAGAGGAACACTCATCCTGTTAAATGGTTTAAATCCTAAATTTATGAATTATGGGGGTGTATATTTAGGGTCTACCCAGGATGGGTATGATGTTTTCTTGGGTTGTATTAGAATATGCCATGTCTTTAAAGCCATAAGGTTGGCAATGATAGTGGAGACCAAGTCATCATAGTGACGGTTAGTGGTATGTAATTATTTGAATGGATCATAAACTTGGGAGTAATGGTGGGAAAGATCTCAGTGTGGGTAGTCACACTTCTTAGGTAATGTGGGAAACTCATATCTTGGTAGTTTTGTGTAGCCACCAACTTTTACCTAGATCAGATGCACAATCCACCTAGCTCAAACCTAGGTGAATATACAAGAAGAATTTGGAAACCAATTGGAGGAGTTTTGTGGTCCTTTGCAATATTATTGATGACCTTGGATGTTTTTGGTTGATATTTTTCCTAGTAAGATTCTTTTTTCCTTCATTCCCTTAGAGAAAATTGGCCAAACTAGCATGTGACATAGTTTCAAGGAGGATCTCGGATAGACTGGTAGGATTTTTGGGACTCTTTCCTTTTTTAATTCATTTGTGGGAAAGTAATAATGGTTATTGGGGGGTCCCATTTCCCAATTCCTATAATTTTCTATGAGAATGGGAACCTATCAGAGGATCCACCTTTTATTGTGCCTCCCTTTGGGGTTCATTCTCTCAATCATTCCTTATGTATGCAATCTAATTTATCAGATAACCCAAAGGTTCAATAGTGATAACCTCCATAGTGATGGAATTTAGTAAATAACTCTCACTATTAGTGGTAAATGTGGAAAGAGTATCTTTTTGTTTCCATGGTATGGGTCTAAATTGGTGGGCATTATAATTCCCCAAACCTCTTATAGGAACATGTTTATATGCCTCTATAATGAATCATCAAATAATTATGAGGCACCCAACGTAGGCATATTTAAAATACTAGGGGAATATATACTTGTTAGGGTACTATGCTATATGGAGCACTATGATTCCATCTCTTATTCAAAAATTTTGAATGGCATAGATGTGCTTGTGGATTCCTAGGGAAATAAGGTTGAGGACCTAAAGATGATAGAAAATTGTGCATATATTCATGTGGAAGAATACGACTTGTTTCTTAGTGAGGGAAACATGTATAAATAAATAAAGGGTTTTGGTTGCCAGAATTGGATAGGTAGATCATATATGGATTTTATTCTTCACATGTACACATGTTCATTTCTTATAAGATCATCCTGCTCATGTTTTTTCTATGCCACAGTTGGCACTGGATGGGAAAATTATGGTGGTATTAAGATAGAACAGCATTACAACTAGTATTATAACAGTTGGGTTTTCACGTGGTCTAACCATCCCTAGAATATTTTAATTTCTTTCAGAGGTTGTTCCATTTTCAAGATCATTTCCTAGTGGGATAGGGTGTTTGCAACCTCCATATGTGAAAGTGAGGAAACATATTTCTTAGGAACAATTGAGTGTTAACCATCATTTTTGGGAGTCATACAAGCCCTCAATGTCTCTCCCATTTATATTTTGGAGGATAAGATAAGGTAAGATTATGAAAGTAGATATAGATTCACTACAAGTCACTGAATAGTGGCCAAAATAACCTCCACTTGAAGGTATTTGCATAGGGTGTTCGTAATTTTATGGACATTGACATCAGGGGTGGTTATCCTCAGTTGAAGAGATTAATTCCATATCTCTTTTTAGTATAGGTGATGGATCCTTCATAGACTGATGATTCATCTCTGGGTCTGAAATATCAATGGTTACATGGCATTTCCTACGATCTGGTCTCTGTTATCATGGAAGCTCATAGGTTGTGAGTGGATGAGAATCACTTGCATTAGTTTCTTGGATACTCTGGTTTATTCCTATTGTGTGGCCTCTATAGTGGTTTCCTAGACTCTTTCCAATGTATGGGTCATTATAATATGATATTTTTTTAACATGGGGAGGATCTCCAAGGTGAATGTTTTTATCATGGAATGACCCATAACGGTTTACAATGGTGTTGGGGATTAGAAGAGTCAACTCAAACATCCTAAGAGGGGGTCAGGGTCTCTATCCCAAGTGTTAAAAGAATGTTTTCTATATGGTGGGTGTAGGGGAAATATAAGTTTCAATAGTGGTGGATGCGTCCATCAGAGGTGGGTAAGTGGTATGTTAATCAAAAAGGTTAATGGAATGTGCTTCATGTTGATTCATGTTTTTTATAAAAAGATTTTGGTTGTTTAAGGGTAGGATAGAACATCATTTTTACACATGTATTTTTTGACGTCATCAACATGGCTAGGTGGGAGCCCTCCTAGGTGGTTCCCAGCCGGTGGACACTGTGGATGTGACCATTCAGTATTCCACATACTCTTTATAAAGGACGGTGTTTTTATAGGGTTCTAGATAGAGGAACTTTAAATGGATTGTTATTATGATGGGGGGATTTCCAATGGTTTGGCCTTTAAGGGAGGTTCTGCTTTCAAGGTCACATGGAATCCAAATCATGTCAAGACATATCCCTACTTAGGATAACCCCTTATTTCTCTTACTCGTGAACTGACTAATTGATGACACATTTTCTGTAATGATCATAATGGTAGATGGGGAAGGGTCTCCCAATAGTCATGGAAGAGGTGGTTGTCACAGTCGTTGTTTGTTGATGTGGGTCATTTCACCGTTAATCTCTATAACCCCATGCCAATTAGAAGTGGGTCATTATGAATTCATTATGGCTTGGATTCTATGGATCTATGGATCTATTCATTAGTAAACATCCTATTAATTTGATTTAAAACACTCCAAACATAATTATTTATTCTCCATGGTGGATGTGGGGTCCACATCAACGATGTATCAGATCAAGGATTATGATTTTCCTTTACATTACCCCAATTTTAGGAAAAGATAGCCACACAAATTCCACCATTTGTTTCATAGGATCCTTGTTCTAGAATTATGGATTAGGAAATTGTAAAATTTTATGATTCCCATTATTAATGATATACTATCTGTTGAAGGAGAATATTTTTCACATTAGTTTCAAAAAAATATATGATTATTTCCTTTGGGGATGTATGTTAGATGTGGTGACCTATTTTAATTACCATGTATTCCAAAGGAAGGATGAATTCTCTTCCTCATATGCTAATTATGTATCCTTGATCGAAACTTCATGATAGGATTTCAATTCCTCCTTCAATTTATTCTTCTATGAATATCATCACATTTTTTGATTCTCCATTAAATATTAGAGTCAAGTTCATGAAACATATTCTCATTATTATCTTGGGGTTGATTCTAGTTAATTATAGTTCTTCTATATTGATAGGGTATCAACCTACATTTTTATTAGATTATATCATTTGGAATGTTTGAGAGTCAATGGACGTTAGGCACATTGATCACCTATAAAATTTTCCATTTTCCAAGTTTAGGGAATATCTTTGGTGTGGAAACATATGAATGGGACCGAAGGAATCCCATATTGTCCAGGGGTATTTGATGTGATAGGTTCATAAGACTACTAAGGAATGTTACCTCATACATCCAATGTTTATTATATGGGGTAAATATTCTTCATTAGGTCATAGTATTGTGGTATTTTGAAGCTATATGGGTCACATGTTTAACTTTTTTTAAGGATATCTAGGTCACAAGAATAATGTTTAATGGGGAGAATTCTGTTCCAGGTTTATAATATCATGGGGATAGGTAATTCACACGATTAATTTAATATAGGGCCATGTATGTTATATGTTTAACATCTTGTGGAACTATTTGGGTCACATGATTTACATTTTTTAGGGATATGTGGTTCATAGGATGAATGAGATGTGGGGATAGGTGGGTCAAAGGTTTAAAGTATTATTGGAAAATATTGGACACATGTTTAACATTATGTAGGGATAGGTGGATCAATGTTTTAACATCTTGTGAGGAAAGGTGGGCCACAAGTTTAAAATTTGGTGGGTAATGGCAGGTCCCATGTTTAACATCATGTGTGGATAGGTAGGGGTTTCTTGACGGAAATGTGACTTCATTGGGGAAATCATTATTTATAAACATTTTACAATAGTTTAGTTCATTGAACCAAAAACACCCAATGGTTTTGAATCCATAGGGATTTTCTTTCCAAAGGCAGGTGCTTGTTAGGTATTTTGACACACAATTCATACAAACCCACATTAGTCAATGGAATGGGAATATTGAAAAATTTGATTCATCATTCACCATTAATAAAAGTGGGAGAAAGAAATTACAAGTGGTGATACACGATATACTATACTCCATCAGGTGTAGGAGTAGATCAATTTATTTCTTATATTCATCAATATTTGTTCAATTTCTAACCAACTCTTTTGAAATATCATTCTCTATAGGATCAATACTTTCCTCCATTATAATAACATCTGCCTCTATATCCATGGAATATTTAATCAACCATTTTTGTTAGGATAATTAGTGATCAACTACTCACAATTCCTGATTGAGGTCATTTATGTTTTTGCATCCCCTAGTTTTCTAATCACTAATTATCAAACACCACCTCTATATAACATTATTACTCTTAAAAAACTCCAACCTTGAGGTTTTTATAACATTGAGAAGACTCTACCCAGACCAATCATAATCAATAATCCTACTCATGCTTCCACTCAAGGATGAAATCATTCACTATAGCATAGATAATAGGGTATTTTATCTCCTTTATCTTATTGTTAGGAAAAAATTTCGAAGTTTATATAGAATTTTACATAGATCCTATTGGGGGAGGTTTGTCTTTCTATGATCAATAACACAAGATCTGTCAAATGTCAGTGGACTCTAGGTCAATTATAGAGTTTCTCTTATAGAATTAGATGTATTCATGTACTTGGTCATCTAAAGAGACCTTCAAGTAAAAAAACATAATAGATCATTTAAAATTTAATTAACATATTCTCCATATACATATGTAGCTTGAGTAGAGGTGTGATTTCCTTATTGATTATGCCTTTTTCCTATGTTGATACAATAATAAGTGATTGGAAAAATACATATCTCAATAATTAAATTCCAATGTAAATCATATATGTTCAAGGTACCAACCCTTTCTCATTGGTGAATTTATTTCCTCATGTATTTCCACCTATATTGGATGTGTTACCCGAGTATATCCTACATTGAGTGCTTGCCTGTTTACTATGCTAGAGACCTCATCCGTCAACATTATCTCATTGGTTGTTACCTTAGGAGTAACACAACATCAAGCTATGGCATGATAAATTTGTGGACCCTAACCATATAATTTGATGGATTCATCATCAATTTTTAGGGAAGTGATGTCTTGATGAGGTCAACCTTCCAATGGAACTTTTGGGTACACAATAGGAAGTCCAAGAGGATCCACCCTTTCTAACACCCGAACCAATGATTATTACACCCGAATATGAATGATGGATTTAGTCTCCCATTGGTTAAGTAATATAGAAAAACTTTTTATAGTCAAATTTATGAGATTTAGAAGGAAAAATAAATATTAAAATATTAGAGAATAACTATAAAAGCATGAGTAGTTGATAATTTTCCACATATTATTACTTACTAAATTTTCTATACACATTAAAATAAGTGTGTATATATAAAATTGATTTACTACACCATAATTATGGATTTGATAAGTATTACCAACTATATCATTAGGAATGATATTATTAAGGTGATTAGAAATAAAATACCCACTCATTATGATCATATGTTTTCTACCAACCCACTGGAAGGGATGGAGTAGGCAGCATCTATCAATAGTCACTCCCTTATATGTGCATGTACTTCTTCAGTAGAATTATTGAGTTCATCTTGACCATACCCATTCAAAGTCAATTGAGTTTACCTCATAATGATTTCTTTATAATAAGTGACATTCATTGATTAAAGATGAAAATAATTAGTTTATATATATATATATATAGGATGTAGATGATGGGTGTGAAAAAAACTCTATCACCTGTAATAATATCCTGGGTCATATCTCCAAATTCTACCAATATCAGATCAATGAGGGAGGTGTAGAAAACCACATTTCAAGGGGAAACTGTCTCAGTGGTGAGAAGTGGGAATGTGGAAATATCCTCTCAAATTTCTACATTTACCTCTAGAAAGATGATATATTATCTTTATTTAATGATTCTATATAGAAAACACCATTTACTAGGGTACCACACATTATGTAATCAATAGACTCTATATATGTGTATGTTGTCTCGTTCTTCTATAAGAAACTTAAATGAAGAGTTTTATTAGGATTATTTTGAACATTGAAGATAAAATTCTTAATGGGGTTCATCATCCAATATCCACATGGATGATTATTTCATATAACTATTCATTAATAGACTAACTAAATACCCCCTTATAGATATCATGATCTACCATATCCCACACCTTACATGTTATTGGAACCTATATTTTTGTCATATGTATCAACATCTCTAACCCCCATATATACATACTCATTTCACTGGAAATGGTTTCAAATTAAATATTTATACATTACTTGAATTTTAGAAGATAGGGTATGTGTATTCCTTTATGTATGGTTATCCCTAGCCCCACAACATCAATGGACAATGGGAACACCATCAAAAAGAGGATGAAATCATGGTATAAGTAATATGAAGAAGTATTATGTATCCTTGATGTAGTCAAGATCCTTTGAATGTAGTTTATTCTTGGGATTCTCATTTTCAATATAAACAACATCCCTCTATCATTATATAGTCCATCATGTCTCTGACTCTGGATTTGGAGGCACTTTAATGAGAAGATATCAAGAATACTCTGAGAGAGATTAATCGTGGGACCCACATTATTCATAGGTTTTTATTTTGTTATGGGACTTCCTTATGGTCATTTTTTCAATCTCTTATTCTTAAGATTATGTGTCATTCAGAATACAGTTATTTAGAATCCTATAAGGATATCATGATGTCAAATCTTGAGTATACCTGATCTCTCGCCTGTTAAAATCACATGAGAATGACATGCTAATTTTTTTAGAGTTCTCATTGTTAATCATTACCCTTTGTTTTTCTACCACCCTTGGATTTTATTCATTATGATCCCAGATTATGTCACTAAAAATTTATTTTAAATTCACTAGAATTAATGTGCAAATTGGATGGGTGTGTAATCCTCAAAAAACAAAAAATAATCAATCATCAACACCATAATATGTCCCTCAATACCATATTTTTCAGATCTATTAGATAATAAACATTTCCATAATATTTATTTTTTATATAATGATGGATTCTATAGGAAGAAATTTTTTCTTCAACTACAGTCTTGAGAGAATCCTTTTCTGATTTCCACTAAATAATAGTAGACCCATACTAGATATGACTTGTATAAATTTTATCAATCTCCACCTTAAGATCTACACTTCATTGGGGATCTTGTATATTATTAAGTGTGTTTCAAATAATCACCACAATACTATAAAGGGACCCAAGATATAGAAAAAGGACCGACCATTATATATATAGTAAAAACTATTTTATTTTCATTCGCATCAGTAATTCCAACCCAACATGAATCACATCTACCAACTGAATCACTAGAATGAATGTACTCATTTGTACTATGTTTTATTTTTTGAAAACATAAATCAGGTACCATCTTGCCCATTTAAAAAAATTATCCATTAAAGCTTAAGGTGGGATCATTAGTTTCAAATAATAATTCCATTACTCAAATTATCCTCACTACAATTCTCGAAATTAAATGAATGATATTTTCCTTTTACATTTATAAGTGAATCTAATTGGGGATCCGAATGTTGGCCCATCTACACACATAACCAGAAATATTTTCATCCATGCATCAAATATGATGTGTATTGATTAGTCACTGAAAGTGGCTAATATTCATTGTTAATATCTTAATATTAATGTGTTTAAAAGTTCATAAACATCAATTTTAGTCCAATTCAGAAATTGAACTTCATTTCCCATCATTGTGCAATTCATGCTTAAAATGTCAATTTGGGCCTACTCAATAATTTGCTTGTGGAAATTACAATATTCATCATTTTAATTTGAAATTTTGGGATATGATTTATCACTTTGTTTGGAACATTTTATCTTTTAGGTCCGATGGATTAATCCCAAAGGAAGATGGAGAATTTTGCGCCTGAAGACAGAAACATGCTGGAAAAAGCATAATGGGCCTAAGGCCCATCAAACAAATGTGGGGCCCAGAAACCAAGCCCAATAAATCTCAAATTTATACAGTATAAAGATAAAAATATGAGGATCATTTTATTCAACTGTGGACGGAGCTAATTCTGATGTTATCATGATGATAAATGGATCTGAAGTTGAGATTTAAATGGTGGACATGACATTAATGCTCAAAAATCCGTCCCACCATTTCGACTATAACTTCCAAACGGCTTAGATAAATTTCCTGAAATTTTTAAAGATCATAGAGGACAGATGGATTAAGATATTTCTCTTCTACAGCCCCTACGGATTCGGCCTTCTTCAATTTCTAATTCACACGTCAATGTGGTGGACGAATCTGGACAGTTTTCCGGGTCAAATTCGAAGCATCAATTTCCTTTTGATTATTCACCCTCCATTTGACTCTATTAATTGTTGGGGGGTGAATTAATTGTTTGGGGATGTACCTAAGGATCCTAATATGCCTATATAAGGAGCTAGTGGTGAAGGGAATGGGGGTGGAAAATTTTCTTATCATCTTGGATGCTTTGTTTCATTGTAATGTTTTGCTGTCCATTTGATGTTGTAATCGTTCTTCATTCTCATGTAAGTTATTTGAATCACATTAGTTCTCAATAAAAGTTCTTCATTTCATCTTTTTTTTTTCTTCTTATCACTTTGATACCGTTGCTTTAAGGTGTGAATTTATTCACACCATCACTTGTGAATTTATTCACACAACGGTGGAGTGATCGTTTCATTGTTTTATTTTTCTTCTCCAATTCTGCTTCTTTAAGTCGACTTCCTGCTTCCATTTATTTAATAGCATAAATGGAGGGCTAAACCCTTATGGTTTGGTCCTAGGGAGTTTCATGGGGAAGATTGGATGTTATTTTATGATCTAAAATTATGTAATCAATTCATTAATTTAAGATTTCCATTTGATGATTAATTTCTTCTTCATCTTCGCCAACTTTAACAATAACACATTTCGAGTGCTAGTACGATCCAATTCCTTGGAGTGATCATTAAATTGATCCTCTAAGTGCATTGGTGATTAGCCTTGGAATTGTGTAGGGACTAAATTGGTGAATGATGTTGAGGAATTATATCATTTTGTGGATACATCTTGAATTAGTGAAACGAACGTTATAAGATAATAAATACATCCAATCTAACCCTAGTAACAACTTAGGATCAACTCATCTCCATTAATTGTTTTAGACTAATTAAGTGTATGTTTTAATTTATTTTCTTTAAATTAAATCAGTAGTTATTCAAATAAAATCAATCCAAATAGTTGGCCACTCCATAGCCAAATCCTTCCAAAATCAGAGCGTCTCTCGGTTTCTTCTTCGGTCCCTGTGGATTCGACCCCTACCTGTACTACAACGACCGTATACCTGTAAGGTAAATTTGGGCGCAACCAAATTTTGGCGCCATTGTCGGGGACCCAAGTAAGTACCTTAGACACTCATCTTCTTTTCTCACCCCAAATTCTCTATTCTCACCCAAATTTCTCTTCTCTTTTCCCCTTTCTGTTCCTGTGTGTCCAATGAATCCCAAAAACAGTTTTCAATCAACTCCAATGGATTATCTTCAACAATACCCATTAATATACCAAGGATATAATCATCTGGAAAATCAATATTTTGAATCACCTCACATAGAAAATTTCATTGACCAATCCTTAATTGAATACACCACACCAGATGAGATGTACAATCAATGGGATGCTGAATGTTTACAAGATCAATTTCCATACCTATCAAGAATGATTGAAAAGATAAATAATGAGGAAGTCCAGGATGTACAAACATATATCAACCCTAATCCTAAAAAAATTCTTGAACAATTGTGTGAACAAATGGATAAAATGAATTCAGAAGTTTCATCTTTCAGATTAGAATTACAAAGCTTTAAGACTTTTGAGGAACCCGTTCCCACTCAAGATGTTCTTTCCTCATCATTGATAGATGAATCTTTTATCCCAAAAACCTATCATGATTTGAAAAAAGAACTAACCTTTGGATATGGAATAACTGAACAAGATCAAGGAATTGTTAATGAGTGTTTAAATCAGGATGAAATTGATTTCATGAATTCACAAGAGGGAAATTTTTCTTCATGGATTGAATGCCCGAAATATTTCTCCAATGATAATTTTTCAGAAACACCAATCATTGAACCATTAGGAGAAATCACAAACATCAAATCCATACCCATTCATGAAACTCATCTAGAAAACTTTGGGGTTGAATCTTCAATTCAAATGGAACTAATTGTGTTGGGAAATGCTGAAAATGAAATTGATTTTGATTCTAATTCCTTATCTGTGTTTAAATGTCCTATCCAACCTGAACTCAAAATCAATTTCCTTACTTCCCCACCGAGGCATCCCATCATAGGTGATAAACAAGACATTTCAGTTTTCATTCATCCATATCATGAAATCAATAATGTAGGAATGATCCTTGGTGTCTTAGGAAAGACTATAGAAACAACTCGATCAACCATTTTAGATATTCCTTGGATTTTACCAATCATTTTAGAAAATATGATTTCACATGAAACATATTTCAAACAAATAATCAATCTCAATCTTGTTGAAGTGGAGAAAGATGGGTTAATTAAAATTTTGAAAGTTGGAATTGGATAAGTTGGGGGGTTCAAGTCGAGCTAACGACGTTAAACAAAAGAGTTTCATGGGAGGCAACCCATGGTTTTCATGTTTTCTAATTATTTTGAATCATTTTATTTTTCATATAATAAATTACCATAAGCTGTTGACCTGTTCTTCTTTTATGAGTAAGGATGGGTAGGAAAAGGGAGCACCGTATTCATCCGTGTCACGCGGTGTGATCCCTGAGTAATACCTTACCCAGAAATTTAAAGAAGACAATGTATCATCAGTTTCTTTTATTTATGTTTTTTTAGGTTTAAAAAAAAAATTAGACTCTTGACATGTTCTTCTTTTATGAGTATGGATGGGTATGAAAGGGGAGCACCGTATTCATCCGTGTCACGCGGTGTGATCCCTGAGTAATACCTTACCCAGAAATTTAAAAGAAGACAATGTATCATTAGTTTGATTTAAAAAAAACATGAAAATGATGGTACTTGGAATTAAATAAATCATTGTGTTGTTTGTTTTGTCTGCTTTGTCCTTCTTTTTATGGTTCAGGAACTATTTTGGGTGATACATGTTCAATCAAGGAGGTGCCTACATCCCCAAAGAGATCAAAGGAGTAATTTGGAGCATCATGAACCTCAACTTTAAAAACCAGGTGAATTTGTTCCATGTTTTTCATTCTCAATTTTATCTTTGAACTCCTCTCCTACCCCCTTCTAATTTTTTTTTCTTTAAACACTGGGGACAGTGTTATTCTAAGTAGGGGGGGGGATAAAAAATGATTTTTTTTTTGAATAAAAACATGCATGAAAAGAAAAATTCCATTAACCTTAAACATGATAAACACACATTGCAAACTCTAAAATTGGATATCAAATAAATTTTGCATTCCTTGATTCTGATTTTAATGCAAGTTTAAGTTCATGAGCATAGTTTTTGGAAAGTGCGGTTGTCCGATGTGATTTTTCAATGTTTACATTTTCATACTCTTAATAAAAATGCCACAATGCACGTCTACTAGATCGTGGGTGTAAATTTGAGTTCTTGGGTCCCTTTCATTATAGCATAGGGTTCTGGGGTCACTTTTAGTTTAATTTGAGTATCCAAAAAAAAACAAAACAAAACAAAACAAAAAACAAAAAAAAATTGAAAAAAATAATAATGACCACATAGAGAAATGTTTTGTCCAAATGCGTGGCGTCCGGCACTTGGGGATCGTGACTCCATAGTTGTCTTGCCCAGAGTTAGGCTTTATATCTCTATTGTAGAGCATGAAATTGACAAAATTCATGGCGTCCGGCACTTGGGGATCGTGACTCCATAGTTGTCTTTCCCTGAGTTAGTCTTTTAATATCTATTGTGGTTAAAAAAAATAAAAAATTAAAAATTAAAAAATTGGATACTCATCTTAAGGTTTAATGTGATTCTCACCTAGTGCTTCCATTTTTTTCCCCTTGAACAATAAAATGGGCCCCATATCTTTTATGATGCACAACACTTTATCATGCTTAATTGGAATTGGATGAAATGTGGAAATGAATTTGAACAAAGGAATGGGCTTGGGCTTGGGATATGCTTATGGACCTATCTTGTTTTAAATGATTTTTATGGGTTCCATAATTTTTTTTGATATGAGGTCTTTTGAGTGAGCAATGTGTATTTAAATGTTTTTGGAAAAGGGGATTTGGATTTCATATTTGTAATTTATTTTGCTCGGAACTAGCAAAACTCAAGTTGGGGGGTGTGATTAGTCACTGAAAGTGGCTAATATTCATTGTTAAGATCTTAATATTAATGTGTTTAAAAGTTCATAAACATCAATTTTAGTCCAATTTATAAATTGAACTTCATTTCCCATCATTGTGCAATTCATGCTTAAAATGTCAATTTGGGCCTACTCAATAATTTGATTGTGGAAATTACAATATTCATCATTTTAATTTGAAATTTTGGGATATGATTTATCACTTTGTTTGGAACATTTTATCTTTTAGGTCCGATGGATTAATCCCAAAGGAAGATGGAGAATTTTGCGCCTGAAGACAGAAACATGCTGGAAAAAAGCATAATGGGCCTAAGGCCCATCAAACAAATGTGGGACCCAGAAACCAAGCCCAATGAAGCTAAAATTTATACAGTATAAAGATAAAAATATGAGGATCATTTTATTCAACTGTGGCCGGAGCTAATTCTGATGTTATCATGATGATAAATGGATCTGAAGTTGAGATTTAAATGGTGGACATGACATTAATGCTCAAAATTCCGTCCCACCATTTCGACTATAACTTTCAAACGGCTTATCTAAATTTCCTGAAATTTTTAAAGCTCATAGAGGACAGATGGATGAAGATATTTCTCTTCTACAGCCCCTACGGATTCGGCCTTCTTCAATTTCTAATTGACACGTCAATGTGGTGGACGAATCTGGACAGTTTTCCGGGTCAAATTCGAAGCATCAATTTCCTTTTGATTATTCACCCTCCATTTGACTCTATTAATTGTTGGGGGGTGAATTAATTGTTGGGGGATGTACCTAAGGCTCCTAATATGCCTATATAAGGAGCTATTGGTGAAGGGAATGGGGGTGGAAAATTTTCTTATCATCTTGGATGCTTTGTTTCATTGTAATGTTTTGTTGTCCATTTGATGTTGTAATCGTTCTTCATTCTCATGTAAGTTATTTGAATCACATTAGTTCTCAATAAAAGTTCTTCATTTCATATTTTTTTTCTTCTTATCACTTTGATACCGTTGCTTTAAGGTGTGAATTTATTCACACCAGCACTTGTGAATTTATTCACACAACGGTGGAGTGATCGTTTCATTGTTTTATTTTTCTTCTCCAATTCTGCTTCTTTAAGTCGACTTCCCGCTTCCATTTATTTAATAGCATAAATGGAGGGCTAAACCCTTATGGGTTGGTCCTAGGGAGTTGCATGGGGAAGATTGGATGTTATTTTATGATCTAAAATTCTGTAATCAATTCATTAATTTAAGATTTCCATTTGATGATTAATTTCTTCTTCATCTTCGCCAACTTTAACAATAACACATTTCGAGTGCTAGTACGATCCAATTCCTTGGAGTGATCATTAAATTGATCCTCTAAGTGCATTGGTGATTAGCCTTGGAATTGTGTAGGGACTAAATTGGTGAATGATGTTGAGGAATTATATCATTTTGTGGATACGTCTTGAATTATTGAAACGAACGTTATAAGATAATAAATACATCCAATCTAACCCTAGTAACAACTTAGGATCAACTCATCTCCATTAATTGTTTTAGACTAAGTAAGTGTATGTTTTAATTTATTTTCTTTAAATTAAATCAGTAGTTATTCAAATAAAATCAATCCAAATAGTTGGCCACTCCATAGCCAAATCCTTCCAAAATCAGAGTGTCTCTCAGTTTCTTCTTCGGTCCCTGTGGATTCGACCCCTACCTGTACTACAACGACCACATACCTGTAGGGTAAATTTGGGTGCAACCATGTATCCATGTCTAGTGATCATGTATAATTTATAGTTTCTCACAATTACGGTTGATCCAATGAGGGTGTTCACCAAAGATCTCCCTGAACATTCTATGGGTGAAGGGATTCATTATAAATAGTCCCATGGATGGGTGCCCCAATGACGTTGTATATTTTCCATAAATGGATCACCACATCTCCATGTACTATATGAAATGTATTAATATATATTCTTAAATATCTGAATAAATTAGGATGCTGTTCAGTGCTTTTTATGCATAAGTATATAAAATAAAAAATGATAAAAATATTACTACTACCTTAAATTGATCCTAGAGCTCAAAAAATTCCTAAAAACCTATATTGTGACATGAATTTTGTTTAAAACTACCTCCAGGATGTATATCCAAATACTCAACCATGACTCATAGTTATTATGTGGTTGATAGCCCCACAGGAATCATTAATTTTTTTTCAGGTTACTGAATTTAGTAATTTAAAAACATGAAACAAACAAAGTACTAAACTATAAGGTAGTTTAGGAATTGCAAGTCTGAGGTCAAACCAACAAATATAGGATTCAAGAAAATATTAATTTAATAAAATAATATTAACCTAATTTGGATTTATAGAAATAAAATTTAAAGTATCGAGCATGTAGTTTGGTGAAGAAGGTGGGAGAAGAAAATATAAAAAGTGTGTCAGGTAGTAATGAATTCTGGTTCATGGGATGGTAGGGTATAAAATAATGAATTAACAATCATGTAGTCATCAGAATCATGTGCTAGTGAGTCCAATTAACATGATAAACACACTCCACCCCAAACTCTCTTTTTTCATGGCCAGGTACTTCAAATAGCAAGGAATGGGTAACCTGAAACCTAGTTTGAACATCGATGAAACACAAACCCAATGGCCATGGTTGAGGTATAAACCCTATATTGCATACTAAAATAAGGGAATAAATCCACCCATACAATGTTCATGCTCAAAGAAATAATGAAATTAAACCCAATCCTTAACCCCACACACAATTGTTATGCAATAAGAAACTCGAATGGGAAAGATATGAAGAATAAATATTAAATCCCAACAAGAATTTCAATCAAAAAATAAAATAACTTATACATTAAATCCTCATTCATCATGCATTCCCTAATATAAAGAAATCACACCCTCATATTATCCATGAGGGGGTTCATAAAAATAATGAAAGAAAATCCTAAAGAAAATGGAAAAGCATGTCTGTGTAGTAGGTGGGAGCATCTTCGTAGGCATCCATCGGTGGTCCTCTATCCAGATCCCCCCTTCATGGTGTGGCCTAGGGTGTTATTAATAGGGGTTTTGGTCAAATTACCAACTGAGTAGAAGATCTCACGAATCAAATTTATTTTTCTATTTCTCAATTCCTTCATGACGTGTACTAACTTTTCAAGACGTTTAAACCATGTTAGGGGTGGATTCCTCATATCATTCCATATTTGAACAATCAAGGCTTGTAATTGGTTACTTGATGCGTAACTGATTTTCATAGAGTGTATTGTCTTCATGACTTGTCTTGTGCGGAACTGCTTCTTTTGATGAATTCATGTCATGTAAATTAATTACACATCATCTTATTATGTTTCTCAAATTATCTAGCTCTACGAAATCTTCAAAAACTTGGTGACATGATCCTTCTCTATTCTTGCGAAGAAAAGTGTCTATTGGCTTTAATATTCACTTATTTTTGTTCTTGTTTCAAATATTCATTGATTCCTACAATATAAAATAAAACTGCTCAAATCGCTCCCAAATTGTAATGAATATTCGATTAAATACATAAATAAATTTATTAAAACACTATAAAATTTATTCATGAAATATATTTATTAGTGGTTGATATGTTGAAGATTGAAGAGAAGCGGTGCATCCTGATCTCTAGTGTTAAGGAAAAATTATATTGTGCTACATTGTGTTGCTGAAATATATGTGCACTGAATAAATCCCCATCATTGATATGCATCCCCATTTATAATATATTGGAACTATCTAGATGAGTATACCCCATAAACCTTGAGTTGGGAAGAATATCATCCAGCCTTGGCATACCCACATGAGTGAGATGGTCTTGACCATAAAAAAATTTAAATATAATTCCAGATATATTTTGTGTTGTTACCACTTGGATAGTTCAAAAACTAATATGTTTGGCCAACACGTGATGTCATATCGATGCTCAACCTCTTGGATCAGCATTTCAATGGAGGAGTGAGGTAAATGTATGTAATCATGTATGTAGTGTAGAAAATTATTTTAGGTAATGAAGAATATAAACAATTTTAGTTAAATTTTCAAATAAAAGAATGGTTTTTTATATTTTAGTTTGTGAATATTGAATAAAACATTTAAGTTTTTTAAAAAAAGTAAATAATTTCACCATGATAATTTCAAACACATAACATCACCCAGGTGGTTTAGATCTACAATTCTTATTTGGTGGTTTTTTTCATCCGCTCCACCTAGGGTCTTTCACCTAGGTAGATGTTCTATGTTAATCTTGACTCACATAAGTTAATGTGATCAGGTTTCAAAAATTATGAATACAGTGATCTTGTTTAGTAGAGTGTGTGAATTGAGATAGATGAGAGATCAGGTCACCAAGATTAATTCACATTAAATTGAAGTGAATCAGTAAAGTGGTCCCGCACTATTTATAGAGGACTCGTATCCCACACACATGTTCTAGTACATATCATGTGCCAATGTACTAGTGTACTAAAAAAGGTGACCTACTTACCTAAGCACAAATACCATCCTTTACATTCACAATAGATTCATATAGATCTCATAATTAGGTATCATTCATGATGTTTGGCCCTGATTTGGACAATAAGAATTTTTTATAACTCTAATTTATCATTAGTGTTGGGAGGATACATTTTTTATGAGTATTATATAGCCTAGGAAGGCCTATGGACCCTGATCCATGAACTTATGTCCCTGAAACCAGGTCCATACAGCCTAGTTTCAGCTTATACATGGAAATATATATATATATATATATATATATCTATTAAGATAGATATTTGTGAACCTTGATGACACACAAAACTCTCCATCATGTGAACTAAATATACACTCAAACTATAATTGAATCTCTCCTTTTTCTATATCGCTTGTATCCCTAACCTCAATTCCTATGTCACCATACATTATCCACCAGAACCCATAGTGTCGGAAGAAGTGGTTAAAAACTTATCACAATGATTTGGTCTCTTTTTTAATAAATAGGCAAGATGTACATCATTTTAGGGAACATTATGGAAGGAAAATGTGAATTATGAATTACGCATTCACATTCCCTCCCTCTTTCATTAGGGTTACTCATAGGTCTACACATAAGGAATTCAATGACTAGGGTGCCCCCAAATCTGTAACCACAAACCCATCTAACCTAAATGGAACTATAACAAGGTTTTTCATACATAAACTACCTTGAGATACAATACTATTATGTAACATTCATAAGTAGTTCTAAGGGGTCAAATATTGGGGTTATGTGACCTCTATCGTTCTCGAATGTAACACAAAAGGGAGACACATCACCCAACCCTCGTATAAGGGTGATATATTTCCCTAGTCCCCACCATATGTTACCCATCACCCAACCCACATAGTATAATTCCATATTCTCTAGGTAATTATCTTGGAATACACTTCACCTTGGGTAAACTAGGGATATATGCCTTCTTGGTTATCAGAATAGAATAATATTTTATAAAATATTTCTCTCTAAATTAATACTATGTCAATAACATCAAACACATGAAATGATTAAATAAATAAAGCCTCAAAATATTAGATGAATATTATTAAGAAAAGTATAAATATAAAAAAAATGAACAAAATGAAAATATATTAATTAACTA
Organism: Viscum album; assembly: GCA_963277665.1. Classification (NCBI taxonomy): domain Eukaryota; kingdom Viridiplantae; phylum Streptophyta; class Magnoliopsida; order Santalales; family Viscaceae; genus Viscum; species Viscum album. Next base: position 1,978,996,716 of record OY728143.1, on the reverse strand, counting down.
AAATTTAATTACTTTTAGATGATAAATAATTAATAATATTTTACATAAAAAAATACAGTTCTATGTCAAATTAATTTTCTAAAGTCTTGCATATTTTGACCCAATAAATTTAATTGAAAATGTTTAAATTATTATTATGTATGTTATAATATATTAAAATTATTTAAATGATAAACTGATATGATATATTATTAAGAACACTTAATGTTAAAAGAACTAATTTCTCAATAGGTGTTATTTTTATTATATTTGGAATTTTTATTTCAAATAAAATTTTTACAAATATACAATTAATGTCATAAAAAATGAACATAATTGATTTTATTAAAATTTTAAACATTATCTGAGGATACATTTTTTGGAATTTCTTTTGTGTAATTGGTTTTAAGGAGAAAAGTGGAAAATGATGTTTTTTCTAAAACTGCAACATTTCTGAATATATCAATATGTGTGAATAACATATAAACATATGAACCATTTAATTTTAAAAAACGTATATATTGAATGAAATTATGAAATTAATAATACTATGTTAAATTTAGATAACCCATATTTAACAATTTTCAAATTAAGGGAAATTTATCTTATAAAAACTATTTTTAGACTCTCTATTTCAATTACGTTTTTATAAGGTGAAATTATGTCATGGATTTATTTTAAATTCATATAACACTCCTATGGTTACAAAAATATTTTTTTACTAAAATAAATATAACTAATGATTATGTCCCAAACATGATATTTAATCCCAATCCAAATGTAAATTTCTTATTAATCCATTTTAAGGACAAATGGGAAACTGTAGTTCACAAACAAGATACCACTACGTGCTGAAAGAGCTCACAAAATAATGAAACACAAGACTAAGATTACTTGAATCAGCTACTCCGTATAATTCCCATTGCAATGGACTAACCTGGATATGAGGATCCTCTCTCATAAGCTCTTCAAAGTGAGTAATCATCTTGTCCATTGTCAGAATAAATTCCTCCATGTTGATTATGTTCTGATTCAAGCCCCATGCCAGAATTCGATCTTGTTTATCTATCCGCACTTCTTTCTCCTCATTTTCATAAACTTTCAACCTTCTTGCATAAATTATTTTAATCTCCTCTTCTAAGACATTGGGTTGGACAACTTTTTCTAGCATTTCTTCCTTGGAGTGCAGGATAAGTTTCAAACACTCCCCATCCCCTTCTTCCCTATCCCTTGTATTTCTCCTTGATTCTTCACTTTCCCCGCTCAGTAGGTCTTTGATTTCCTTGTTTCTACCCTTCTTAGCCGACCTTGTCTCCATCGGTTTTGGCAAGTGTGAATAATCCTTGTGCCCCTTTGGTTTTTTCCTTTGGACCACAATACATTTCCATAAGTATCGAGTTCCATTATTCCCCTTATTCCTACTAGGACTATATGGACATTTCCCTTGAATTTGGTCCACGCTATCCACTGAGAGTTGACTATGGATGTCATCACCAGAAGTGTCCTCCTCTTGAGTCAATGGGGGCTCTTGGACAACCAAACCTTCAAAACGGTTCCCCAGTGTAATCATTGAGCCTTATTTGAGGGATCTCTACTTACACAGAGATTCCTCCTTTCCTACTTTATTCTCAAAACCATTATTCTTCCCCCCCATTTCCAGCCTTCATAAGGATTGTAAAGTTGGAATGAAGGGTGTTTGGGTCTAAGGGTCCCAAAACATTCACTTCGACCAGTCTCCCTTGTCCACACATATCATCTGTTGTATCTGGTAGTTCCACTAGGGCCACATCCAAGGGACCCTCTCTTTCTGTTCCACCCACCTTCACAACCTCCTTTCCTTCCACCTGCAAGGATTTTATACCCAAATCATGTTTTATACGGGAAAATATGTCCACTACCTCTGGCTCTGCCTCCATAGACAGGGGTTGATCCTCCCAGGAGCTGGACTGCACACCTGACATGTGCCTAACAGGTTCCATCATCTTTGGAACAGCTACATGCACCTCCTCACACTCTCCCAAGCCAACATTATCCCAAACCTGCTGGTACACAACAGGATCAACCTGCATATTTTGTATCTTTGACTCTGAATATCCATGTCCAGGTCTTACTGAGTGAACCTTAGGGACTGATCTGGGATACTGGCTGACACCCCTATCGGCATCAGAAGAGCCTATCCTAACCCTTGAGGGCAGAGAGGCCACGACCACATAAGAACTAAACTTCTCGTTACCCTCATGCTTCATATCCTGAACCCAATTTGGGGGTGAGCCACGCCTGCAGATTTGTTGGAGGTGACCTAGTCGACAACAAGAAGAGCAAAAATCTATCCAATATTCGAAACGCACATCCTGTTTTATTTTGTATTCATGTTCTATCTCAAACCATAAAAATTCAGTCAAAGGTTTGGAGACATCTATTTCTACACATATACGAGGAGAAATCGGATAGAAAAGGGTTTGAGATCATTGATCAAAGCAAAAAAATCTACCTATCATGTTGCCAAGCATCGAAAGAATTGTAGGGTTATGAAAAGGAAATGGAAGGCTCGAGAAACTGACCCAAATCGGCGTTGTCAGAGGGTCCCATCGAAGATGGAAGTCGAAAGACCAGTGGAACAGAACGAACCGAACACCGTTGAAGGATCGTCGTCCGCCGGACCAGATGGAAATAAGGTCATCCTCTGTCGTGAAGAGGATGAGAATATGGAGAGGATCCAGTATCCCTACCACAACATGTTAATGCAGGTCCCATGAATCATCAATGAATATGTCAAAGGTGTTAGGCGGAGAAAAAGGGAGTGATGGCAAGAGGGGGGGTGAATTGCCTTTTAAAAAAAATGATTAACAAATAAAAATCAAAGTTGAAAGTGCAGCGGAAATAAAAGAGGCAAGACACAAAATTGATAATGGAGTTCGGCCAAAAACCCGGCCTACGTCTCCGCTCCCAACTCAACCGTTGAGAGATTCTACCGCTTGCTTTTCAATGGTTTTAGCAAGAAACCCACTAGGCTTTGAGGTAGCACTAGAACCTATTACAGCTTGCTTTTGGTGGTTAAGCAAGAACCCACTTGCTTTTAATGGTTGAGCAAGAACCCACTAGCCTTCTTACAGGTGAAGGCTAGCTCACCTATGACACAAGCCTTTTAAAAGGAAAGGCTTGAAGAAACCTCTTCACACCTTAGTGGTGATGTGAAACCCAAAAGAAATAGGGATGAGAAAAGGTGTTGGGGTTTGTAGGCACAAACCCAAATTTAAAGCTCAAAATAAATATACAATAAAAACCGTATATGAGAAGAAGCCTTGGGCGCCTTTGAATGATTGGAGATGTTGAAGGCCGCTTCCAAGCTTCTTTGGTGGAGCTCCTTAGATGTGGAAGTTGTTGGAGCACTTGAGGTTCCTTTGAAAGAAGTCGCCGGAGGTTGGCCAATTGATACAAAATATGTCTGTTGGCTTCGTATATGATCCGGGTTGGTGTCCGGGGCTTCCTTGGCCTTTATTTATAGGCATGGAACCCTTGGGGAGTCTTCGGAGCCGTTGTAAAGGGCCTCGGAGCCGTTGGAGGCCAAATGGGAGTTGACTGGTCAAAGCCAACGGCTAGTTTGACTGGGCTACCGGCTGGCCGGTGCAGGGCCACCGGCTGGCCAGTGCCTTGGATGTTGAGAAGGCTTTCTGCCCAGGCAGCACCGGCTGACCGGTGACAGAGCCACCAGCTGGCCGGTGGTGAGGCAGTAGCCATCACTGTTGCATCAGGTTGCCACCGGCTAGCCGGTGACAGAGCCACCGGCTGACCGGTGGAACCTGGCAGTGGGCAATGCCTCTGCCAAGTCCACCGGCTGGCCGGTGCTATCACACCGGTTGGCCGGTGGACTGAATTTCAGTCCACTTCTTGATTCTTTCTTGGGCCATTTTCTTGGCAACCTTGTGCCTATCATTCAAAAACACTTCAAACAATATTAGACAAATAATAAGGTGATTGTGATCATGAAAATCAAACAACGAGGGGAACGAGAGGTACAACAAAAGGCGTCAATGGATGGTTGATTCCGACCAAAGCGATCCCCTAGAGAAAGCCGATGGAGGTCTGAAGCCTCTGTGAATTCTCGTAAAGTAATTGGAAGCTTGGGAAAACCCTGATCGAAATAAGGGGTTGAGCGCGATGGTAGGGAATGAGGAGAGTTCATACGGGATTGTAAGAGGGGAGAAGGGAGGAGGATGATCTGGGACCGCGCGATCCCTCCCCCTCGTAGGAGGGGAAGGGACTGGATCGGCGGTCATGGCCATCAGGCCATGAAAAACCTAAGCAGGAGGGGAGGGTCAATATACAAGATATTTAATCTCAAGAATACATTTTTTTTAAAATGGGGTCTTATGCGTTACTTTCACTAATTATAAAATCAATTTTTCTTAAACATAGAAATTTTATATGACTTTTTTTAATATTTGGAATTAGTATTTTAAAATTATATATTAATTCCAATATTATTTTTAAGAATAAAAATATAATAAATTAGTTAAAATTAATTACCATGGTCAAAACCAAAAATGGAAAAAGTGAAACATCTAAGACCAAAATACATAAATATGTTCTTACAACATGTATTAAAATGAAAATTTGAGGTATTATGGTCTGTAAGCCTTCCCCCGCTCCATTATTTTTCATTATTGGACCCTTTTAACCATTTAATAACTTATTTAAAATTTATATATTATAAAAATTTCAGTCATCCATTTTTTTAAGAAGCATTCACCACCCTACTTCTCCTCACACCCAAGGTCAGTTCATTATCCCAAAACTGTTCCAATATACCTCTCCAAAATTTCTATCAACATCCTATTGATTCCTTTCATCTAAAAAGTAAATCCTTCACAGGCTAAATATTTTTTAAAAATAATTTTTCCAATGATTGAGGAATAAATTCATAACTAATCCCTTTCAATTTCAATTCAATTCTTTCTTATTCACCTACATAAGATATATTTTTTAATTATATTTAAATTAAATTACTTTTATTAATATTCAAAATATATATTATCATTATGTAATTGTCATTAACTTCCCTACATCTTTTTACTTTAAAACTAAAAATATGTTAATGCATACTTCTAGGCTACTACCGCCATAAAATATTTGTTTGATTTTTTCATCACCACCATGCATGGATAATAAATAAGGGTTATTTAATGAATTAATATGATATTTAAAAAATTATTAATATTATTTAATATTAAATCATTACCAAACATCCTCACATTATTCTGAAAATTAATATGTTTCTTGTGCTTACAAGCAAACTATCACCTCTGTGAAAGTGACACATTTCATTTTCCACTCTAGTAATTACATATATATTAAAATATCTTAATATATTTTTCATTAAATCAATAAATACTTAGTAATATATTTATTATTTAAAATTGATGAATCTATTTCAAAATAATCTATTTCTTAAACATACTCACACTTTGAATATAGCATATTACTCTTTTGTTCGATTAAACCACATATGTGAACAACGATATAATCTTCTATTATCAATGAATATGGAAACATAAATAATGGTGCTCTTAGATGATAATAAGAAGATAGCTTTTTATGTTTCTTTATTAGTTATTTTCATACTCAACTTATTATTAATACACCACTATTTTTTTGTCAGAACTATCGAAACATTTCTGTTATAAATCTCTCCTTTACACATCATTAAAAATAATTTTGGGAGAACATAAGAAAATAATAAAAATGGTGAAATATTTATTTTGGTACAATGAATAATCTTATAATTATTAAATTTGAACCTATAATCATGAAATGACACTTTATAATGATATTTTAATACAAACAAACTGACACTAATAACATCTAGTGATGAAAATAAACTATAAATATCTAATAAATTTTAAATAAATTAAGATAAATTAAGTTTATGAAGATAGATATGTAACACCCAACTGTTTTTTTATGAAATATTTTATTTAAAATTTTTTTATTCTTCAGTAGCTTACGTTGCATGATATTGTGAGTTCAAACTAACTGTGAGACTCCATTATCATAAAATTACCATTATAGCATAGCTATTAGGTTAGCGGTAATTATTATAACTAACTTAGGAAAATGTAATGAGAATTATTTATCTATCGATTATTTATGAAAAATATAAATCAATTAGACATTTGTATTTTTTAGTGAATTACTTTTGGTAATGAAATTAATGTGATATATCTGTGTAATATAGTTAATAAAATATTTTATATATTCATCCAATTGATATTTTAGTCATATGCTATGAATAAAACCCTATTTGATGTATAAAAACCTATTTTTGAAAAAGTTTAATTTTATACCTTTGAATAGAGAACCCCCTTTAAATTAATATTTTGACACATGAATAAATGTTATATGAAAAAATAAACTTGTTATTTTGAAGTGGGATAAAAAAATTACATTGAATGAATTTATGATATTTTTCACATAACTTTCATGTTTCATGAATGGTAAAAATACACATCATTTTAATTGAAAATAATTTTTTTCATTGAAATAATTTATATGGTAAAATAATATTATTTAATTGTTTAAAAGTATAAATACAATATTTTTTACCATTTAATATAATTTAGGTCATTGGTATTAATTTTACCTTAAATTCATATGTAAAAACATTTCAATCTTTTGCAATATTTTAACTTTTAAAACTTGTTTTCTTATTTAAAAAATATGATTAATTTTAAATAAATTACCACAACTTCTATATCTTGAAGTTTGAAAATTTTATTCCATATTTGGAATCCATATATCTAAATTATGTTAACATGCTACATTTATTTTTTGGCATTATGAATAGAAAACTTTGGTAATTATTTTAATTACCATGGATATAGGTAAATTAGGTAATTAAAGGTACAAATAATATTATAAAACTAACTTAAAACCTCTAAAAATACTATTTTATGACTAAATTAAACCATTTCCATCTATTTTTCTAAATGTAATAATATAAGGGCCACTTACCTATGAATATGACATGAATATAATAAAAACTAATGAATGTGACAGAATATCACAATCTCGTTTTATATAAGTATATTAATTTTAATATATGAATAAATATTAGATAATATAGACTATAGATAGTCTCTAGAAAGATACAATAATTACCTAAATCGTAGAATTTTATGTATAATTTTTATAGATTAAATAATTACCACTAATGATGACAAAATAGTGATGTAGAAATTATTTTATTAATAGAAATATCCTAAAAATGGTTTTAAAAATATTAAATGAAATATCATATATACTATTTAATGTGATACACAAATTTTCTAGACAGATATTAAATTTTAGGAGTGTATTAAATATTTTGGTTCTAATTTATCTTCGGTTTGGATTTTATTTAAAGTCAAATAAATAAATATTGTCAAAATTGACACTATTGATATTTTATGAAAATAATATTTTATTAAATTATTTAAAAATCATAAGAATATTAAAAAATTAAAAAATTTAATTATAGGATCTTATATGTTATTAAATAAAAATTTATGGTCAATTAAAATTATATAATTAGATATTTATAACCATTAAATATTTAGAATGTTATTACCATAATTAAAATTAAATAAAATAACTAAGTTCCAATTAAAATGATATGGTTTAGATTGAAAACATAACATGTAAAAAATTTATTTTATGTTTAGATTACAACCCTTTATAATCTTATCTTCTAAATGGGTACATTTTGGAGGTTTTAGGTTAGGGTTTTATTTTATTATAAATTATTATTTTTGTAGTTTCCAAAAGTGTCCATCGGCTCAATTATAATAGGGAACCTCCATCATCCCCTCTTCACTTCATTTTGATCCTTAAAACTCTGAAATAAACTTAACATTTTCTTTATAAACTTCTCTATTTTACATTATAGAGGTTATTTTAATCTTTAAATACCAACTCTAGTGCTCAAAGAGGAGGCTTAGAGGAAGCACATTGAGAGAGAGGTAATATCGTTTACCAATTCATTCAAAATTCATTCTTCTTCTACATATTCTTTGTTAGTTGTTTTATTATAAATCAATATAATCAGTATCAATAATATACTTATATTTTATTATAAATATGAAACAACCATATTTCACCTTCTATCCATCCTATGAAAAATGAAATCCCCATGCACGTGTACGTACGACTTACCGTCTCCACGCCGTGGTGTAATCTGTTTTTCACCACCACCTTACTTGGATGGGTATAATGATGAAAATAATTACTATATATGATTATTATAACATGTTACTAATTCTAAAAATATTATCCACTTCAATACCATTCAATAATTTTGGGAATGATATCATCACTCGTGCGTACGTATGACATATCGTCTCCACAATGTGATGTGATTCATTCTATATGATCTTCATTAAACAATTATTATACACATGAATTTAATGAATAAATATGATATATATTATACTAATTTCATTCTGTAAATTATTTTACTATATCCTAATAAGTGTAACATGAACTTATCCAACATGTCTTACATAAGAACCTAAAGCAGTTAATATCTGAATAAGGAGACAATGAAATGCTACTAAAAACAGATGATAATATAATCATATATGATATAATAAAAATGATTATGAATCTAGAATAAGTAAATAACATTATTTAAATCATTATACAGGAGTTTTGGATACATACGAAAGATATCAGACCTATGGTAAGGGATAATTTTACAATCTCATTTTTATCCGAGATTGTTTATACGTAAGTATTTACTAGGGTATATTTTTCATCTACATCCATGTTTCCTAATTATGTAAAATTATTTCGATTCATATAAAATTGTTTAAAGTTAATTTTACCCTTTATAAAATTCTTATTAAACTTTATGAAATTAATTTTTTGTCGTCATTCGATTTGAGGAACTTTTTGACTTTTCCAGAAAATGTACGAGGAGAATACTTTTTAACTTATACAGCATTAATAGATTTTTACGGTTTCATGACACCTTATTTCTTTAAATCCTACCATACAAGATTATAAGGTTATTTTCACATAAAATTACTTATTATAATTTTTTTGTCATTTTGTGTAAGGAAAATATTTTTGAAGAAGAAAGGATATTTTCCTCAAGAATTAATCTCAAGTGTTTTCTCAATATTATTTTCCATCTAAAATGACACTATTTAAAAATTGTTATATTTCAATCCCTATTATTTATATGATTTTATTAGGTTTATGATGGAATATTACTTAGGAAATAAATTTATTTTATATCAATTATGATGGAATGATTTTTAAGAAACCCATTCTATTTCATGGGTTATGCTATAGTGAATATTTTTTTGTTTTTATGGAACACAAAAGAATGGTTTTATTACGATATGGTTTGACCTATATCTCCCTCTAATGAATTGGGAAATGATTTATATCTCATGTTATAGACATGAATGGAATGAAAAGTAAATCTGGTTCAGTAATACAGGGATGGAATAAAGAGTGAACTCGGTTCAGAAATGGATGTTGTCCGCTAAGATGGTCTTAGTAGTAAGTCTTGACTAATATGAAATGATTTTATATGATTAAATGTGTATGAAATGAAATTTAATGTCTTATGTTATGAATATTGGTATTACATTTCTCTTTTATGATTTATCCTATGACATGATATTATGATCTTTTATGTGCAAGATAAGATTTCCAAATGTTATGTTCTTATGATTATGATATGATTGATATTTCCCTTGTTTACCCTTACTGAGAATTTCAACTCACCCTTTAATATGTTTCTTTTCCCCAAGACATGAAGAAGGGTATTAAGTATGATATATCAAAATGTAGTTTAGTTATGAAGAAATAAGAGGGAGACAATGTAGATGTTTTATGAACCAATTGTTTATGTTTTTGAGTTTCTAAAGACACTCAAACTATACATTCCTGGTGTGGTTTTTGTTATGTTATGTAATAAATATTCATAAATGTTGAAGTATTGTCTATATTTAAATTATCGGCCTTTATAATATAACTGTTAATAAGTCTCTGGAATAGGTTATAAAGACAATTATTTTGAGAATATAAGAGATTCAAACACAACCATGGATGTTATAAATTAATGTAAGGGTATTTCGTCTCATTTTTACTTCTTGGAGATGATTTTTTTATAATCTTAATTTAATATCAATAGTGCTTATATTTATAATTGGAAATATTATATCATGGATTATATCTTAATCATGCATTTTGAAGTTATAATTTCAATATAACTCTTCCAATTTTCTTTTTATTAAAATCATTGGGAAACCATAATGGCTTTTTTCTAAACTCAACTTCTTCTCTCGAGTAATCATTATTCCCTTTTGACTATGATTTCAAAATATTGTTTTATTTTTCTCAATAATTATATTATAATTAAATTCCTAATATTTTCTAGGGAATTGCATCGATTTATTTCTACCTTCAGAAAATCTTTCGAGTTACAAAATAATTCCAATATAATAAAAATGATTTATTTTTATTCTATATCCATGTTTCCTAATCCAAAAAATGTTTCCTTCCTTATTTTAATACTCAAATATGTTTTTCTTCTAATTATATGAAAATTTTACTTTTACACTTTTTTAAAAAAATCATCACTCTATTTACAATGTGTGATATAATAATGGTATATTCAAAATGTTAAAAAGGATTTTTCTTTCACGTTCATATTTTTGTATTTTACTATAAATTTCCTTTGAAAACCCTATATGTATTTTTCATATTTCTATTATGGAATATTATTATTCAATATAAGTTTTTTCAAAAAAAATAAATCACTATTTTGAATATGACCCTATAATGGCATGTGGTTTTTATCCTTCAAATTAGTATGTTATTCTATAGCCTGTGTCACACAAAACATCGAACTAATTATAAACCTGAAAAGAAAACCATGAAATATTTAAATTTTAAAAAATAACATAATAATTAGTAAATAAAAATATAATAATCAATTAAAATAATTACTCATTACTACTTTTCTTTGACTGAATTTTTTAAATGGTTTCTTTTAAAGAACCATTAAAAATGAGTATTTTATTTTAACATAATAAGTTTAATTTATTGTAACACTCTGACCCCAGTTAACCAGAGTTAGTACATTATTTTAATATATTGGCATGATTATAAGGAATCAAGTCCCGAAGGACCGATAATTTTAGTAGTCTTGGAAAATAGATTACATACGTGACGTTCAACATTACAACTTGTAAAGAAAAACAACAGTAATTTATTCCATTAGAAATGTCGAACCCTCTAAGATTATGTCTTTAAGTCACTCGTAACTAACTTCTTCATATCCTGAGAAAATAAAACATAAGAAAGGGGTGAGCTCAGATGCACAGTAAGGATAACAATATAGCGGAAACTTTCATAAATAAACATAAACATTTAAAGTAATGAATAAAACTAAAACAAAAGCCTTTTCAACATAAATTTCATCATCATATTTAAAATATAAATCAAAATAATTCCATTTACTTACTCACATAGATATTATACTAGTCTAATAATCACATTCAATATTAATAGCCACTTTCATAACACTACAAAAAAAAGTGACTTATACCAACCGAAATTCAATGACAGATAATATATTTGTTGGTAAAACATAGTATTTCCAATAGATATTAAGTTTTTGTGATATTTATTTAATATACCAACAAATGTTTTTACCAATAGATATATATGTTAATAAGAACTATTAAATACCAACAATTCTTTTACTAACACTTAAATTTATTACTTTATTATATCAATACCGACATTTTTTTTACCAACACATGGATCTATTATTAATAATGATCATTACCAACAGATCTTTTAACATCGGAAAAATATGTTGCAATAAACTGTAGAAGGGAAAAAAATATTTTATCATTAACCGATTTAGAAATATAATTTATTATAATATCATTTTTAAGACCAATGTTAACATTCAATTTATCATGAATGTTTTGTTAAAATATCATGTTTTATATAGTAATTTACTTTTTATATTTAAATTTATTAAACATAAAAAACTAATCAATATATATCCAATAAATTATTAATATAAATTTTAGGAAGTAAAAAAAACATAAAAAACATGAGAAATTTTGGAGGTGGGGCGCTCTGTTCGGTCGACGCTCTGGCAACCAGGCCCTAGGCGGTGATGGTTACCGCACCAGCCCCTCCCCCCTCGGCCGGGGAGGGTCCTTCACCGTCTCTACTTGGGGATCGACCACCGCACTTTACACCTTTCTCGAATCTTGATTTCTTACCCTCTTTCCTTCAGATCTCCCTCAGTCCGAAGGTCCCGAAATGGTTCGATGGGTCCCCACAATTGTCGCTCTCAACCTTGTAATTCACTGATAATTCCGCCCTTCTACATCGAACCCTGATTGCGCGTTTCAAATGCCGACGGCCATCGGTGGACGTCTTCAATCGCCAAATTTTTGGATCATGGGTTCTACATGAGCGCGCGACTGTAGGGCTTCTTGATTCCAAGCATATTATGATCTGGTTCACCTCTGAAGAAGATACGATCCTTGCCTGGTCAAACGCATCCCGATTTCACAAATGCTATGTGTTGAAGTTGATGTCTCTAAGCCCCCGGTCGACTCCTTCTGGATTACTGTGGGTGAGGAGTTTCGTTACAAACAGTTGGTCGTTTTTGAATCTTTATATGACTTCTGCTCGTTGTGCAAGAAATTGGGGCATAGTCTTGTAGCTTGCAGGCACAAGAGGTTGATGCCACAAGGATCTGGTCTGGGTGATCGGGTGAATCAGTCTTCAATTGGTACTGCTGTTGATCGTGGCAGGTTCCCAGTGAACTGTAATGTGTCAACTGAGGGTCGTGAGGGTGATGTTCGAACTGCTGGTATGGATGCTGGTCCTATGAAAATGGGTGATGCAGTGTCGCTGAAACCAACACAGGTGTTTCCTCCTGATCCAAAGGTTAATGGAATTTTTGAAAGGTTGAAACAGGACTTGCAGGTGGTGAGCTCTTCAGGAGCATTTGTTAATCAGGGAAATGTGGCTGCTGTAACTGAAAGCAATGGAGAAGCAGATGTTAATCACTCAACTAGAGGTCTTCCATGTGATAATGGGGTACCAGAGGGTGCACATAAGGGTGTAATGGTGGATGCTAATCCAGACTTGCAGAATGTCTCTTTGTACCAACTTAAGGATGCTGAAATGCATAGGGAAGTAGTGGCTGAGCAACCTGAAACCCCTGGGAGTGGGTTTTCTCAGCCAAGAGACACTGGCAGGGAGGATGCTGGACTGGTTCATGATGCAGATGTTGGGCACATGGTGAGGGAGGTCCAATGGGATCCCACCAATGAAGCTGCAGTTAATGAAGACAGTGCGGGCTGGGTGAAGGCAACAAGTGTGGTGAGACCGGAAATAATCAGTTCAAATGTTAGAGTTTGCAACCGTTTTGGGCAAATCAGTGATTGTGATTTTTTTGTTTCAGGTTTAGCCTGGCGTACATGATGTCGGAGATGGAAAGAATGCTATGGTGGGAGAGGGCTGTGAAACCTCAGCCTGTAGCTACAACACCCCATTTATTTTGTTTTTCGTTGGTTTCAGAAGAGGCCATGGCGTATGCGGCTATGAAACCAACGAAACCTTGGCTGGAGGAGCCCCTGGAGAAGATTCACAAGATCCGGATAACATTTCCTGAAAAAATGTCAAGAATCTCAAAAAAGGTCTTCTATCGATTCCTTTCAATGATTTCTTATTTGATTTTCTATATTGATAATCAATTATATTTTGATAAAATATGGAATCTTTTATTCTCGTTCAAATTTTTGTCTTTAGCATAGTTTGTGATGGATATTTTTTCAATTAATTTGATCTTGCTTCACTTAAAAAAATCAGTTCTCATGAGTTTTGATTTTACATTAACTCAACATGATTTGTTTTGTCCTGGTATGCTGGCTCTCCACATGTACTGAGTTGAAGTGGAAGAACATTAACAACTTTAAATTCTATTTGAAATTAAATTTTTTCAAATACAAGTTCCAGAAATGAGGACTAGCTTCAATCATGCGAGCAAAGTTATATGATTAAAATGAACAAATGGATTCAGTAATATGTAAAATCCTTCCAGTCTTTGTTCCAATTGTTTATTCTTTCTATTATTTCAGAGTTGACTTTTTTCCCCCTGTTTTTATGTTGTTTTCGGTGTGTTCTGATCTGGTTCATGGTGCCAAGGCCAAGCAGCTGAAAGTCAAGGGACCTATTAGAATCCCTACCAAGGTCCTTCACATAACTACCAGTAAGCCCCCCTGTGCAGAAGGTAGTTTATAATTTCTTCCTTGATCACTTCCCAGTTTGACCTCAAATTCATGCAAAGTTACTACATTTTCTCAAATCATACATTCAACATTATGTTTTGGAATTTGAAGTCAGTGAATTATTTTAATATCATTGCTGTGAATGTAAGTGATGGTTCCAGCAGGTTATGTCTTCCTTGTAATCCAAGAGTAGAGTTTTTATATGATCAAACATGTTATATGTGGGTTTATATGCATATTGCAACATAACTCATATTGGCGCCTGTTTGATAGCTTGATATTCTCTACTTTATTTCTTTGCTTTTCTATTAAAACGTGCAGGGACCAACACATGGGATCGGTTTGAACTGCATGTGCACAAGAGGCACTGCCCCTACTATCGGTTTGGTGCTGAAACAAGCTGGAAGTAGGCGTCACTGCTCAGGTTTGTGAAGGAGGTTCTCAGGTGGCTGGATGAGGTGCCGGTCCACTCGATTGTGGATCTCGTGCGCTGCATCAAGATTATGGGACCCCTGAAATCAAAGGGACGGAGGTCCGCATGTGTCTGCTACACAGGAGGGCTCATGTTCATCAAAGGATGGCTTCTCATTCGTGATTTGGACTTGGGTTCATGTTGTGTTGCTGATGGAGGCTTTCTTGGTGGAGGGTTCATGTCACGCCGTTTAGGTTGGAGCCGTAGCAAATATGGTTTTGGTGGCTCCCTGGTTGGGGCTATTCGAAACTGATGGCCAGGAAGATAAAAACCCATAGGCACTTCTACTGTCATGCAATGTGCTGTATTCATATTCGTGTGCTGCAATTGCTTTCTTGAAGGAGTTCCCAGTAGGGTTGTTTCGAGTTGTTCACTGCTGCATACCTTTCTTGGACCAGGATTTGTATTGGGCTGCCTCATGAAGACTTACAGGCATCCAATCAACACTTGGAGGCCCAACCAGAAACCAAGGTTGATCAAGTGGGACGTATGGAAGATTCCACCTATACCAAAGAGGTACCCAGTACTATCACACATATTTATTGTATATGTAGTTTTGTAAATACTTTGAATTTTTAATTTTTTCTCTTGAGTTTCTGTCTATTACTTTTATTGTGTTGTTTTGTGTAGATTCTGGTGAAACACTGCTTCCCTGAAACTGCTATTCTACAACGGTGGGACATGCTTTGGGGTTTGCTTCTAATGTAAGTGTTATTGCTGCCAATGAAAGTGTTCTTGCTGCATTTCCGAGTAGGAACACTTTGACAATATGTGAGTGTTCTTAGTGACTTTGTGAGTATGTGTTCTTGTTGCCTTTGCGAGTATGCATACTTCAATGTGCACAATGTAAGTGTTCTAAATTAATATACTTGCATGTGTGCTATCATCTATGAGTTTATTATGCACTACTTGATTTTATGTATGGGATACTGCATAACCATTTCTCACCAAGAAAAATAACAAAGTTTTATGATCTATTTATTTATTTACTAATTTGTATGGCAGGATCCAACTAATTCAGTTGGTAGTTTTGGACCGTCTACCTGCCTACTCAAAGAATGCAACTTGTGATGAATATGTGGAGGTACCCAACCACTCTCTCTCTCTCTCTCTATCCCCCTCTCTATCTCATATATATAATCACTATTTCTTCTGGATATTCTTAGATTATTTGGTGAATTTATGTAATAAAATTGATGTGTATAAGTACAGGTCAATTTGTTTACTATAGATTTATCACACTTAAATAGTTTGACATATCTTATTTATCATAAAAATTGTTTTTTCACACTACATCATTATGAAAACATTTAGAAATTTAGATTTTTATTTAAATACATAATCAACGCTAGCAATCCTTTTTTGCTGGTTTTATAAATCCAATGTGTCTTTGATTTTTTTTTGTTCTTTTGAATGAGAGTTTCCATGGAACATAAATCTGATAAGAATTCAACATAATTAGATTAATAGAACATAAATATATACATTGAAAACGTAAATATATGATTTCAAATGCGTGCTCTAAAATGGGAAAAATAGAGCTAATAGTTTTGGTTTGAGATGACAGAAAATTACAGAGGACATGAGTGGGTGGAGAAGAAATGAGGGAGTAAAATGGGTAGAGGAGTTCTACTTTCTTTTTGTTGGTGTTCAAGTTTTGGTTAATCAATTAGGCCTAATTTAGCATAACGATGAATGGCGATCCAAATGTGCAAAGAGTTCCAAATTTTCAGATTTGGTTCCTTCATCATAAGTTCATAGGCTTAAGTGTTATCTTTTTTCTTGTTGATGTTATTATATTTTCATGTGTGAACGATGATGAGGATGACTGCTAATGTGGATTGAATGTTTTTTCAAGTATACCAACATTCCCACACATTTCTTTTCATTCTCTTTTCTTGAAATATGGAACCAAATCGTCATTGGACACAGATCGGGAATCATATATCAAATACCGACTCTATTATCATTGGATAAAGATTGAGAATCCTAGGCAATTCATTTTTTTTGTAGTGCACTATAAGGCAATGAAACAATTATTATTTCTTAATGTGTTGCACCCTCCCTAACTTGTTTAATGTCTTTGCCCCCCAGGGGGTGTTTTGATTTAATTTTAATGGTGATATTTTTTATTTTATAAGTCACATACATTGATGTGTCTGATGATACAAGCTATGCGCTGCATGCAAGATATTTTCAAAGCAAAGCATTAGTTTGAAATGTTCCATTCATAACAGCTGGCGGTGTTTATCCTGGATTGAGAAAAGGTTTGATTTTAGAGTATGCATTCCTTTTATTTTACATTTAACACAATTTGGGAGAATCAAGAGTTGTATATGTAGCACATGACCTCATTTTAGACATTTCACTTTCATTAAATATGTATCGTTTTGCACACAATTGTTGAATATTATTCAAAATTTTATTAAATATTAGCACCCTCTCAGTGTGTGATCTGTGTCTGTAAACTCAGTGTGTAATCTCATTGTGTGATATGGGTGAGAAATCTGCCTCTATATGTGCAAACTATGTGTAGGAAACCTAAGTCTCATAGCCTAACCACTATCCACTCTAAATGAATGTTCTTGCATCTATTTACCAGAAGCATTGTCATTTACAACCAATATGTCAGCATTATCTTTTCCTTGATTTTTTATTATATTCTTAGGCCTTTTATTCATCATGTAATGTTGGTTAACTCTTTCTGTAGGAAACCTGAGTCTCTCATCATGTTTTCAATGATCCCTTGCAAGCATGTCGACACCATGTTTAACCCAAACTGGAGTGGTTGTTTGATGCAACAAGTTGTCTGGTCATGGTGGGTTCAAATTTCCTTGTTGATCATGCTAGATTGGGATGATCATCATTGCACTTGTGTTTGGCCACTGAAAATCTGGGTCATGCCACAATGATGGAGCAGGTTTGGTGCCCGTCATCAATTAAAGCCTATGTCGAATGTCCAGATATGGAAGCTGATTCTGGGTTCATTGGGTATGGCTACGAAGCTACTCCTCACATAAGTAGAAATGGAGGTTAGTGTTAGTGGGCATGCTGTTGGTTGTGACTTGGGGTCAAGGTGACTTGAAGCTGGATTGTGTATATTTTATCCAAAGACCTGAGCTTGGTACGTTGTTGTTTTTTCCTATATAGGATTGCTAGTTCAGGTTGCCCAGGTGACATGATGAAGGGGTTCACATGGAAGCAAAGATAGATTAGCGTCCAACACTTCGCCAATCCCAACACGCCACACCCAAAACTTGAGTGCATGGAATCCAGCTTGAGTAATAATTGGCAGCAGCTGATCATGGGTTTACAGTTAAGAGAGGAGCAGACGACCTAGGTTGTTGCTGTTGGAGAATCAAACGGAAGCTTCTTCAAGCTACCGGGTTGTGCCGGGGACGGTTGTACAGGTATTGTATCGAGCTAAAGGGTTTGCGTGTGGCGGCCCGTTCTATTTTTTGTTTAAATTTTGCAAGTATAGTAAGGAACAAGAAAGTATACAGCGCATGACAGTTGCTCTCGGCCCATTCTTGGGTTTGCTAGTGTAACATAAATTCAAACTCAGTTGATATTTCCCTTTTTTTATGCATTTTTTTGCTTATGTTTTTATTGAAAGGTGAAGTATACTTTTTCTTTAATGCATAAAATGTATATGAAACTCTAAGATTAGCCATTCTCATTAATTGTTCTTCGTAAGGATTGTCACTCTCTTGTTGCTACTTGTAAATAAAGAATGAATTTCTGCTTCATAGACTGATCTTTTCATGCTTGAATTGAACTATTATTGTATGATGGACATTATTTATTTTTTCTTGAATAGTAATTAAGAAAATGATTTCATTTTAGGATTCAATGTAATTATTTTTTAATCAAGATTGTTCACATTGTTTCTTTGAGTTGGAGATTTCCCATGGAGCTACAACTATTAGTTTTGTATTCTGGCCCTTCATCTTGAATTTGGCACCCACATCAGTTGTCATGGATTCTTGCTGCGGATTGAACAATCCAGATCCATTTTCATTTGGTGATCAAGATGGTCTCATACCTTTGTTGTGTTTATTTTCTGAGTAGGTGATTATGGTGATGGATTGTGAGTAATGGACTTTGGATGCTGGGCATTGTGCATGAAGGGGTTATGGTTCTGGAGATATGGATTGATTGGTGCAGGATATGATTCGTTGTCATGGATTGCTTGCTTGCATGCCATGGATGGTTTGTTGGTGGTACTCGCTAGTGTCTGGTGCGGGAGTTGGTTCGCTGGCATGGATGTTTGCTCACATGGATGAGATGCTCTTGTGGAGGCATGGATGGGTCGGGGGTGGTCTCGACGTTGTGTGGGTGGGGTGTGATGGATCTTTTTGTATTAAATTTCATTATTAATGTAATTAATTTTCTTCTAAGATTGAACAATTGTTAAAATCTTCTTTGGTTTAATAATTAATGTAGATGTATTATATATGATAAATTAATTAATATTTATAATATGAAACTTGTTTGAACATGTGTTAAAATCGTATTCATTTTATTAAATAAAATCGATGTATTATATATGATAAAATAATAAATATGATATTTAATTTTAAAGCAACAAAATTTTATAAATTTTAATCAAATGTAATTTATAAATAAATATATATTCCATGCTGGTAATATTATTACCAACAGATAAATTTTTCATCAAAAGTCGTTAAACACTTTAACCAACATATATATTATATGTTGGTCATATAATTACCAACAGAAACATTTTTCATTATAACCTGTTGCTAAACATTATAACCAACATATATATTATCTGTTGGTATTATTATAATTGCAACAGAATGATTTTATCTGTCGCAAAAGCATTTAGCGACAGAGTTTTTACCAACAGTTTAGTGATAGGGACATATATGTTGGTAAAACGTTTTACCAACAGAAAATACACTTTTAATGACAGATATGATCCTGTTGGAAAAAGTAAAATATTTTGTAGTGTAATGATGGAATTCATAATGCCAGACTTTCATAACCACATAGTCAAGGCCTTGTGCCAAGACTACAAATAAGATTTTGTCAAGGTCTTGTTTCAAGACACTAGTTTGTCTCAGGAGACCTACTAATGCATCGAGGTGCTATAGAGGGCTCCACCCATCACTTACTAAATCCAATGCATTCCTCATATAAAAAGGTTTAAACATAATATAAACATTCGTATTTAAACTGGCATACGAAATGTCAATACTTTATACATAAACCATGAATGGTATGAAAATAACCCATCCACGTTCAAACATATCACAAAACCTTCAATACAATTTGGATGTTTTGTATCATAATAAATCAACTTCAAATAAGCTTAAAATCCATCAAATGATGTTGACATTGATGAAATCAAAACCTTTTTTAGAGAAATATATTTTTCTATTTTGAAATCATTTAAAATTCATATAATTATAAAATAAAACATTTATTTTTGAAATATTCTTATAATCTTGTAAGGGAAGTTTTGATAATGTTATAATAGTAGAAAATAGGCACACCTGTCGTATAAGTTAAAAAAACATTCTTACCTTAATTCTTTCAAAAAGGTCATAAAGTACCCTGTTGGAAAACGATAGAAAGATTCCTTTCAAACCATTTAATAAAAAGTTAAAAAGGGTATAAATGAAATTAAAACATATTCTAGTTAATAGTAAAAATGTTTTGGAATAAATTTTTAAGAAACATGGATGTTGATGATAAATGGGTCTTAGTGGATACTTGCGTAAAAACAACCTCAGATAATAAAGAGATTGTGAAATTAACCCTTACCTCGCTGTAATCAATCGAGTCGTATGAACAATAGTCAATAACCACCAAATTAATCACAGAATATCATGAATATAAAGAGAATCATGATAATATATATCAAATGGCAGTACACAATACACCACATGCAATAAATAAGTGGTGAACAATGGAAATCTCACGGAATTAAAAGTGAGATAAGAAACCCCTTACCTTGCACTTTCCTTTGGTCGAGGGTACATTTAACCTCCTTTATAATGACCATTGTATGATATTAGATTATACCAGAACCATATTAATATTTATTATATCATACATGATTCATTTATTACTTTATACTACCCATTTAATAATGATTTTCATGTTAAATTAACATTTCGGGTAATAATTGCTTTCTTTATCGTACGTATTTTAACTTGTTAATCTTGACCGTATCATTTAGATCATGATTTAAATACTTACAGAATACAAAACATGATTAATATATCATATATATATATATAATATAAATGTCTATAATAGATATATATATGAAATGGAAAACAACATTTATGGAGATGGTAGGTCGTACGCACGCAAAAACGCTGTTCCTTTTTTCATATCGTATTGAACGGAAGTAAGTGAATAATATATATCTAAGTACAAAAATACAGATATATATATATATATATATATATATATATCCAGTAGCATTATAATTTCATATATCACATACTTATGAGTAATATATATTTTTATAATCATCGATGAATGGTGAACGTGGAAATGAATCTCATCGCGTCGTGGAGACAGTAATCCGTACATATGCACAAGCGACAATATCATTTCCTTACAGGTGTGGAATTGGATGGTATATAAATTTTATAGATACATTAGCATTTTATCTTCAATATTTATATACATATTACTCATCATTATAACCATCCGAATAACATAGTGTTGAATAACAAATTACACCACGGCGTGGAAACGGTAAGCCGTACGTACGCACGCATGGTGACATTATCATTCATAGTATGGATAGAATAATGAATATGGTTGTGCCATATTTATAATAAAATCACAATATATATAAGGTACTAGAGTTATTATTTTGGTATGGTAATAATAAATAAAGAGTAAGTGGAAGAATAAAAGAACTTGAAAGAAGGTGGTGAAATCATTACCTCTTCTTCGGGTTCTTCGTTTTGATTTGATCAAAAGGGCTCCATAGGATGACTTCCAGACCAAAGGAAGGCCTCTGGGATAAAGATAGTATAGTTGGGAGGATATATGGGTGGGTTTTGGCCAAGCTAAATGGCTTTGGAGGTGTAAATTCGAGAGAAGGGAAAATGCCCTTTTATAAGAGGGGTGATGGGCACCTTAGCAAAAACTTAAAAATATTATTTTATAATAAATTTATTTTCGGTTTCTAATGGCCCAAAAATTAATTATTTAAATTATAAAGTGGTGATGGGTCGCAAACCACTCAAACAATAGGTTTTAGATAGGTTTGAGTCACTATATTAACCTTATCTTTTAGATTTAACTCTTAGTTAAATAGTTTGACATTTACCACGTCTCTTTGTATTTTTATATTATATGGTTATTAAACTTACTATAAACTTCCAAGAGAACCCCAAGTGGTTAATTAATGACTTATATAATAGTATTTAAGCCCATTTGCAGAACCTTGTATTTTTAGGAAAATAATATTAACTAATAATATAATATTTGTTTTCAAAACTCTTTTATGTCAATTTTGTCACTATTTGGTATTTTGTTTTTTCTAAATTCATAAAAGTGTTATTAATTCGAAAATAAATCATTTAATCAATCCTAATATGTCATATTAACCTAGATTTTTTTTGGAATTCATAAAAAGTCTCAAATTACATTTATTTGGTTATTTATAATATCAATTATGTTAATATTTCATTAAAAAGGTAATTACTGCATCATCATTATGTCATAAATAAATTAAATTATTTAATGTATAAATTTTATAAATAAAATACCATTATGTAGGAAATCTTTTTATATTTCTAATGTATATTTATAGTCAAATTTATCTTATGTTTAACCCTATATTAAAAATGGTTTAGTTATTAAACTTTGAATTTAACACTTTTAACTCTTTGAATTAAATAATAATAAATGTCCTATTCTAGTCCAAGTTGACCTAAAGGATCATATTTTATTCCTAAGATTGTTTTTGGTCTAATTACACTTATTCAATAGAATTATTACATTTGTTATGGTAATAATAATATCATTTTTACCTTTAATTACCCTATTTACTTTTAACCCTGGTAAAAAAAAGTCAGAAGTTACTATTCACCAAAAATTATTTTTATCTTATTGAACCACATTTTATATAATGATATCAACCGTGTCTCTCGGATTTTTGAAATTAAATTCACAGAAGTGGTAAAATTACGTTTTATGCAAATTTGCGAATGCTTCTATAAGGTGGGTAAAAGATGGTAAAATTTCAATAAAATTTTTATATATTTAAACTTATCATGAAATGACACCAATGAATTACATTGAAATTATATAAGTATTATGTATCTATTTTGACCTAAAATTAATTTAAATGAAATAAATAATTATTTAAATGAAAAGTAGTTTTAACCAATAACACAGTGTTTCTCACTATTCATAAAAATTTGAAGGTTTTCAGAAACATACAAAAAATTCACCCTAAGATAATTTTGATATTCTGAATTCAAAAATGAAGTATATTTTACCAAATTCAAAACATATAAATTGCATTTATTAATTTAAAATTAATTCCCATTGTCAAAACCAAAAGCGTATTTTTAAGAAATAATAACTATCAAAAGATTGGCCCTTGTTTATGTCCAATTTTAAATTAAAATTACTTACAATGACAAGAATTGGATTAATTGGTAAAAATATAATCTATTTATACTTCTAAACGTTTAAAATGTATAATTTAACACTATAAATTATTTTGATTAAAAAAGTTGTTTTCAGTTAAAATATAGTATTTTCACTATTCACCCAATTATAAAAGTTATCAGAAACACACCCAAACTTTATTGAAACTAAACTCTTATGTCCCGATTCTAAAGAAGAAGTTTATTTTGTCAAATTTAATATATAAAAGTTTCAAATATTGGATTTAAAAAAGGGTTCTCCATTAAAAGGGAGTAAAATTGCATTTTTTGAAAAATACTTCTTTTATCTAAAAATAAATGAATTTGTTCTTACATTATGTCTAAAAAACTCATAATATGGATTCTAAAATTATAAGGATTATATGAAGTGTAAAATTCAGTTAATACTATTCATAACCACTTTTGAACGGCTAGTTTGGTAAGTTGTGGTGCGCTAGAACTCGGTATTATGTGTAGTGCAAGTTATTGGATTACTTTGAAGAAATAACATACTATAAAATTTTGGGGTGTTACATTATCCCCTAAATCAATAAATTGCATCCTCACAATTTTGAATTGTTCTTCTAAAATAAAAGGTTAAAAATAGAAAAATACCTTTGTGGAGAACCCACATCTGAAATTGGGTTAATAAAATTAAGTCTTAATAAGAGGCAAATGGAAATGGAAAAGTCACCACCAAATTATGATCTCAATTGGGAGAATATTGGTGGAAATTAGAGACACATAATTGGAGGAAAATGTAAATATTTATTGGGAGTTATTGAGGTAATCAGTCACAAACAAGTGTAAAATTGGGGGCCTCAAAGCCATCAATCTATGATGATTTAAAATATCATCAGTTCAAAATAACATAAGGTATTAGGATAACACATTTTTGGTTTTAAGATTCCATAACTAATGTTTAATAATTAATTTACCCATAGAATAAGAGGTAAAAAATTATTTATAAATATATATACTTGACAAGTAGAGTTTCATCCTTCAACTAATTCCTACCACAAACTCATGTTTCACTAAAAAAGATTTCAAAAAAATATTCTATTTATCCTAATCGTATAGGGTTCCAAAAATAATGAATTTATAATTCACCTATCAAACCCTTAAAAACTAGATTATTAAATCCAGGGACTTGATGTAGTCCAGTGGTAGGCGATAAATCCCAATCGCACTATGGTTGTAGGTTTGATTCCCGCAGCTTTGTCTGACGCGACAGATTGTCACACGGTCTACGTGTTGTCCTTTTTATAACAATCCAAAAATAACCTTAACAATAATATCCAATTTCAAACTTAATCCATTCCGACCATTAGAATTATCCAAAATACTTCTATCCAAACTCACAGTCCAAAATTTATAAGGAAGTTAAACACAATGAAGATCCTTTTTTCCATGTAATAACATGTGAACACATTCATCATGTATTATTTTAAAACATGGAAACACCCCGAATTACCATAAAACCTTATTGATTACATTCATGCTCCAATATCCTTTATATAATACTTGATATATTCTTTATATCGATTTTTTTTAATATTCCAACAATGATGAAATAAACAAACCCTTAGTCAGTCCCATGATAGTCAAGAATATCCAATATAATTTTTCCAAATCAACCATCTCTTATTCCAAAATTACTACCTCGGTATCAGGACCATATGAAGGTTTATCATTCCTCCAACCATGTATTTTCCAAAAATTTTAACTTTTTGTTGAGTCACTCTTCATAAAACCATATAATCTTAAATCCTCAATGAAATAGTATTGTAGTACAATCTTTATTTATTTCCATAATTCATATAACTGGTATATCATTGATACAACACTGAAATGACATAGTCTTTTAACAACAACATAAGAACACTAGTCATTCCTCTTCATCTGTGGTAGTATCATAACTTGATTATTATCCAATAACATCATTTGGGGTATAACTAGATGATTTTGACATTGATTCACGTAGTGACCCAACTCCTTGCAGATGAAGCATTGTACAAATGAAACCTTTTTCTTATCCTTACAATCACATACTCGATGTCCTTTTTCTCCACACTCATAACAAAATCTCATTCCCTTGGAGAATTTACCAAGGTGATTCTTTCCACAATTATCACATATGGGAAAATCCTTCTATCCATTCTTCCCTTTATCCATCTTTCTCTCTACCATTCTTTTCTTCTCTAGCTTCCCTTCAAATCCATAGGACTCAGAGAATTATTTACTTATCTTATTAACACATGGTACTATTTCTTCATATGTTTAGAATATGTGGGATACTATTTCCCTCCTAAATGTTGGCTTAATACTAAATATATGACCCTTCTTATTATTTGGATCATGCGAATTGTTGGAGTTCTCATTCCTTCTACCGGGCGCCATTACTAAACAATGGAATATACTAGGTTAGTTTATGAATCAAAATTTATAATTCCAAACTTGTAAAATAGTTAACATAAATTGAAAATTTTATGGATATAATCCATAATCATAAAAATGTTTTCATTGAGAGAGTATATACTTTTAAACCCTTCCTAATGGTTTGTAAAGAAAATGAGAATTTTCCTAAGCACATCCCTCAGGAGTGTCGTAACCAAGAGTGCAGCAATGCCTGTTGTCATGCACCAGTTCCTGTTTGAGTCTAGCTCAAAGCAGTGTTTTTGGGTTTTACCCATAGGTACATCTGTGCCAGAGCCGCCTCTACCTGTTCGTATCCAGACATGGATGTATTGATAAGAAAATACACAAAATCTTTACATTACCAAAATTCTAGGAAGTTCTTCTATACTAATCCTCAATGTATATCTTAGGGTAATGTGCTCTAATCAGAGTTTATCTAAATCTATATTCCAAGGATTGTACTAAAATTCCTCTGATACCAACTGTAACGCCCCAACCCCAGTTACCCAGATTCGGTGCATTATTTAAATAAATTGGCACGATTACAAGAAATCAAGTCCCAAAGGATCGATCAGTTTAGTAGTCTTAGAAAATAGATTACATACATGAAGTTCAACATTACAACTTAAAAAGAAAAACAATAGTAATTTATTCCATTAGAAATGTCCAAGCCTCCAAGATTATGCCTGAAATTCACTCATAACTACCTTCTTCATATCCTGGGAAAATAAAACATAAGAAAGAGGTTAGCTCAGATGCTTAGTAAGGATAACAATATAGCAGAAACTTTCATAAATAAACATAAAAATTTAAGGAAATGTATAAAACTAAAACAAAAGCCTTTTCAACATAAACTTCATCATAATATAGAAGATATAAATCAGAATAATTCCATTTACTTACTGACATTGATATTCTACTAGTTGAATAATCACATTCAATATCAATAACCCCTTTCATAATGATGGAATGAAAAATTCCAGACTCTCATAACCACATAGTCAAGGCCTTGTTCCAAAACTACAAATAATATTTTTTAAAGGCCTTGTGTCAAGACACTAGTTTGTCTCATGAGACCTACTGATGCATCAAGGAGCTATATTGGGATCCACCCATCACTTACTAAGTCTAATGCATTCCTCATATGAAAAGGTTTAAACATAACATAAACATTCGTATTAAAACTGGCATACGAAATTTCAACACTTTATCCATAAACCATGAATGGTATGAAAATAACACATCCACAGTCAAACATATCACAAAACCTTCAATACAATGTGGAAGTTTTGTATCATAATAAATCAACTTCAAATAAACTTAAAATCCATCAAGGGATGTTGACATAGATGAAATCAAAACCATTTTTAGAGAAATATCTCTTTATATTTTGAA
This sequence comes from Viscum album, assembly GCA_963277665.1. Lineage (NCBI taxonomy): Eukaryota > Viridiplantae > Streptophyta > Magnoliopsida > Santalales > Viscaceae > Viscum > Viscum album. Next base: position 1,978,969,480 of record OY728143.1, on the reverse strand, counting down.
ATCATTTATAATTTATATAATTATAAAAGAAAACATATATTTTGGAAATATTCTTATAAGATTGTAAGGGAAGACTTTATGATGTTATAACAGCGAAAAATAACCACACCTGTCGTATAAGTTAAAAAATAATTCTTACCTTAATTCTTTCGAAATGGTCATAAAGTACCTTATTGGAAAACGAAAAAAAGATTCCTTTCAAACAATTTTATAAAAATTCAAAAAAGGGTATAAATGACTTGAAACCATAGTATAGTAAATTTTAATGATGTTTTGGAATACATTTTTAAGAAACATGGATGTGGATGATAAAGAGGTCCCAGTAGATACTTATGTAAAAACAACATCGGATAATAAAGAGATTGTGAAATTAACCCTTACCTCATTGTAATCAATCAATTTGTAAGAACAATAGTCAATAACCAAAAAATTAATCATAGAATATCATGAAAATAAATAGAATCATGATAATATATATCAAATGGCAGTACACAATACACCACATGCAATAAATAAGTGGTGAACAATGGAAATCTCACGGAATTAAAAGTGAGATAAGAAACCACATACCTTGCACTTTCCTTTGGTCGAGGGTACGTTTAACCTCTTGTATAATGACAATTGTATGTTATTAGATTATACCAGAACCATATTCATATATATTATATTATACATGATTCATTTATGATTTTATACTACCCATTTAATAATGAATTTCATGTTAAATTAACATTTCGAGTAATAATCTCTTTCTTTATTGTACGTATTTTAACTTGTTATTCTTGACCGTATCATTTAGATATTGATTTAAATACATCCAGAATAAAAAACTTGATTAATATATCATATATATTTAGAATATAAATATTTATAATAGATAGATATATGAAATGTAAAACATCGTTTATGGAGACGGTTGGTCGTACGTACGCATAAACGTTGTTTCTGTTTTCATATTGTGTTGAATGGAAGTAAGTGAATAAGATATATGTAAGTACATAAATACACACACACACACACACATATATATATATCTCCAGTATCATTATTATGTCATATATTACATACTTATTATTAATATATATTTTTATAATCATCGATGAATGGTGAACATGGAAATGAATCTTATCGCGTCATGGAGACGGTAATCCGTACGTACGCACGAGCGACAATATCATTTTCTTAAAGGTGTGGAATTGGATGGTATATTAATTTTATAGGGACATTAGAATGTTTTTTCATTATTTATATACATATTACTCATCATTATATCCATCCAAATAACATAGTGTTGAATAACAAATTACACCACGGCGTGGAGACGGTAAACCGTATGTACGCACGCATGGTGACATTATCATTAATATGATGGATACAATAATGAATATGGTTGTTCCATATTTATAATAACATCAAATTATTTATAATTTATTGGATTTATTATTTTTTTATGGTAATAATAAAGAAAGGGTAAGTGGAAGAATAAAAGAACTTGAAAGAGGGTGGTGAAATCATTACCTCTTCTTCAAGTTCTTCCTTTTGATTTGATCAAAAGGGCTCCTTAGGTTGGATTTATGACCAAAATAATGCCTCTAGGATGACGGTAGCATAGTTGGGATGATATTTGGGAAGGCTTTGGATGACCCAAATGGATTTGGAGGTGTGAATTTGAGAGAAGGGGAAGTGCCCTTTTATAAGAGGGGTGAGGGACACCTTAGGAAAAACATAAAATGTTATTTTATAATAAATTCATTTTTGGTTTCAAATGGCTCAAAAATTAATTATTTAAAGTATATGGTGGGGATGGGTCTAAAAAAACTCAACCAATATGTTTTAGATAGGTTTGGGTCACTATATTTACCTTATCTTTTAGATTTAACTCTTAGTTAAATAGTTTGACATTTACCATGTCTCTTTGTATTTTTATATTATATGGTTAATAAAATTACTATAAACATCCAATATATCCCCAAGTGGTTAATTAATGACATATATAATCATATTTAACACCTTTTTCCGAACCTTGGATTTTTAGGAATAGAATACCAATTAATAATATAATATTTGTATTAAAACACTTTTATGTCAATTTTGACACTATTTGGTATTTTATTTTACTAAATTCACAACAGTGTTATTACTTCAAAATAAAATCATTTTATCAACCCTAATATGTCATATTAACCTATAAAATTCGTGTAATTCACAAAAAGTCTCAAATTACATTTATTTGGGTATTTATAATATAAAATATTTTAATATTTCATTAATAAGGTAATTACTACAACATCATTGTGTCATAAATAAATTAAATTACTTAATGTCTAAAATTTATAAATAAAATACCATTATGTAGGAAATCATTTTATCTATTTAATGAATATTTATAGTTGAATGTATCTTATGTGTAACCCTATATTAAAAATGTTTTAGTTATTAAACTTTAAATTTAACACTTTTAACTCTTCTTTGAATTAAATAATAATAAATGTCTTAATCTAATCCAAGTGAACCTAAAGGATTATATTTTATTCCTAAGGTTGTCTTTGGTCTAAATAAACTTATCCAATAGAATTAAGACTTGTTTTAGGGTAATAATAATATCATTTTTACCTTTAATTTCCCTATTTACTTTTAACCTTGGTAAATAAAAGTCAAAAGTTACTAGAAGCGGTAAAATATAGTTTTATGCAAATTTTCAAATGTTTCTAGAAGGTTGGTAAAAGACGGTAAAATTTCCATAAAATTTTTATATATCTAAACTTATTATAAAATGACTCCAATGAATTACATTGAACTAATATAGGTATTATGTATCAATTTTTACATAAATTAAATTCAACTAAATTAAATAATTATTTAAATGAAAAGTCGGTTTTAACCAATAACGCAGTGTTTTTAACTATTCATCAAAAATTCAAAGTTTTCAAAAACATACCAAAAATTCACCCTAAGATATTTTTGATATTCCGAATTCAAAAATAAAGTCTATTTTATTAAATTTAAAACTTATAAATTTATGAATTTAAAATTAATTCCCGTTTTCAAAACCAAAATGCATATTATTGAGAAATAATAACTATCAAAAGATTGACACTTGTTTATGTCCAATTTTAAAGTGAAATTACATACAATGACAATCATTGGATTAAATGGTAAAAATATAATCTATTTATATTTATAAACCATTAAAATGTATAATTTAACACTATAAATTATTTTGATTAAAAAAGCAGTTTTCTGTTAAAATATAGTATTTTTCACTATTCACCCAAATATGAAAGTTTTCAGAAAAACACCAAAACATTATTGAAACTAAACTCTTATGTCCCGATTCTAAAGAAGAAGTTTAGTTTTTCATATTTAATATATAAAAGTTTCAAATATTGGATTTAAAAAGGGTTCGCCATTAAAAGGCGGTAATTTGTTTTTTGAAAAAATACTTCTTTTATCTGAAAAAAAATGAATTTGTTCTTACATTATGTCTAAGAAACTCATAATATGGATTCTAAAATTATAAGGATTATATACAACTCAAAATTTAGTTAATACTATTCATAACCGCTTTTGAACGACTATTTTGGTAAGTCGTGGTGTGCTAGAACTCGGTGTTACATGTGGTGCAAGTTATTGGATTACTTTGAAGAAATAATGTACTATGAAATCTTGGGGTGTTACATTTATAATGATAATTTTTTATTTAAAATATATATTTATATTTATAACTAATTATTTCAATATTAAATTATTTTAAAAATTTTATGAAATTAGATTAAACCCACTTGACCTTAGAAAAGATAATCTCCAGAAAAATAAATTTTCAATAAATTTTTTATTTTAATGTAAGTAACAAAAAATAAAAAAATTTAATTTTAGTTTTATTGAAATAACTTAATAATAAAATATAAAATGTAAAAATTATCTTAGGGTTATATTTTGAGATATTTCTCAAATTAATTCATTTTCAATGAATAGCTAAAAGTACGATTTTTTGAAAAGCCTATTGTTTATGAATATATCAAGAATTATGTATAACATAAATTCTAGAAAATATATTTAATAATAAGGTAGTTATTTATTTAATAATAAAATACATTTTTAGATACCACCCTAAATTTAGAAAACCTATGGTTAACAACATAATTTAATATTTTCCAAAAAAAGAATCTATTTTTTATTTTCTTTTAATTGAATATTTTTTCTTTAAATTGTGTTTTTTATTTCTATGAAATAAACATATATTTTATTACCAATATATATAATAAAAATTAAATACATTTATAATTTTACCCTATATACAATTATTAAGCTAAAACCCCACTTTTCTAAAAATAGGTTTTCACATGCTAATTACGGTAATGTTAAAATTAATTTTTCTTACTCATATAAATTTTATGAAGAAAAAATTATTCAATATTTTTATTTAGTAGTTAGAAATTATGTAATAAGGGACCTATTAGTATTAGTGATTTAAATTAAAATACTTCTCTAAAAACTAGTTACCATGGTAAAATAAAAAAATGGTAAAATAAATAATTATAGGAGTAAAGGGCTTAAAACATGTTTTAAAATGGATGAAAATTAATGGTTAAGGTATTATTGACCTTATCTCATAATACACTAAATTGTGGTTCATTTGGGAATATTTTTTATATGTGAATCATGTAATCTCCTAATATTAAGTTGAAATGTTTACAAAAAATATTAGTCTTTCCAATTATAAAATGGGCCTCTCAACACCCCTTCAAAACCATCTGAAATATTCCATTTCCTAATAGATTTATACCAATTTTAATTTCCCTTATAATACTTGTCTCTTTACCTGATCCATGGGTTATATTAGATTGTTGAAATACCTCCATTCCAAGGAGTCTTCTGAGGGAAATCATGTGTCCTTTACATGAGTACTTGTTTTCTAGATTATTTTTCCTTTCAATATTCATTTCCAAAATATAAATTTATTGTTACAATATCATGAAATAATTATTATTTTTATAATGGAATTTATTATGATAATAGTATAATAATTAACCACATTTACCATTTTCTATTCTGAAAAATGAAACTATGATTTATTCATTTCGTGAACTACTAACTCCAAGATGTGACAACTTATGGTTTTTACACAAAATAATCCATTAACTAGTTATAAGGGTGAAATTTAATAATATGCATGAAAAATTAAATTTAATCATTATTTAGAGGTGATAAATTAAATACACCTTCATTCCCTCACATTCTTTGAGAAATGGAAGCATTAATCGTGCATTGTGTGAACTATTCCATCCCTGAAGTTGTGTATATAATTATTAATAAATATTAATTATTATTGATTAAATTCACTTAAAATAAGAATAATTAATATAAAAGTATTTAAATAATATCATTTTATTATATAAAAATTGTATTATTCTAATAGTAACTACTTTAATAATCACATTTTTCCATTAATTAAGGTATGTTCATGTTTTGTTATGACTAATCATGTACATGAAAAATTATATAAAATAATATCATGGATGAATATGATAACTTAATTAATGATAATACAAGATATATATAATAAAATAAGGATTTTATTTTGGTTTTGTAATGGTAAAATTAATATTTACTCATTAATTGAGTTACCACCTATCGTTTGTTAGAAATCACATAAACAAATTCTTATCTAATTTTACTTATTAGACCCAAAACCATAAGTAGTAAACAATAAAATTATAACATTATAAATAATAAAAATATATTCAATTCTAAAATCTTTTATGATTTGGGATGATGAAAAATCAGAGAATAAAACACACTGTTATTATGATACTAGTTGAAAATTATGATGATTACTCACACCCAATATTGAAAATAAATAATATTGAACTGATATACATATATAAACTAATAAATTATAATTTTATATAATGTTATATATATTAAGAATGTTATAAAATATTTTTTTATGATATTTATTTGTGGTATATAAGATATTCTAGTTCATTAGTGGATATCAAAAAATAAACTAATGGGATCTTTTTTTGAAATTTAATTTCTAAATACATGTTCCATATTATGCACCATGACATCTTAGATATGGTGTAATTAATAAAAAATTAATTCATTATCCTATAATGATGTTGTTTTAAAAGAAATAACATGTCCTTTTACCAAGGTTGTGATGTTCTTTGTCAACTCAACTCCCCCTGTCAAGTTGAAATGATTTTCATGAAATTTTTTCTTCTTTGATTGATTTATTCCACTATATAAATTTATATAAATGAAACATTTATTCCTATCTATGTAAGAAAAAACGTTTGATTCAAATATTCCTCTTTGTTAAATTTCATCCACAAAAATTATTTCATTTTTTAGAATAATTCTTATTTTCTATTATGATATCTTCCTCTATATATCCATATTTTTCTTTCCCACTAATGTTATCCTTTATAATTGGAAACATATATACATATTTTCTCTATTACATTCACATTTACCTTATCCTATTTTTAATAGTATTTTTTGTAACTCTTATTATATGGTATTTTATCATGAAATGTATTTCATAATATATTTCAATCCTTTGAAAATAAAATGTTCTATATTTCACTCCACATTTCATTTGATAAAATTTGTGTCATTTAAAGGTTAAATTATTAATATTTATTCTTCAAATGTAACTATTTTCCAAATATTTAACTTCATATTTGGTAACAATTATATCCTTTTCAAGGATCCACTATTGATTATTACTTTTCAAGAGTAAATGTTTTCATAATAATTTTACTTAACCTTTATGAAATTTATTCTTATTGTAAAGGGTTTATTAATGAGATTTATTTCCAAATATATATTTTTAAATTTTTTTATTTTATATTTCTAAAAAATAACGATTTTATAAAATTAATTTTCAATGTGACTATGACATCATATTTCTAGATATAAATGTATTTTTGAAAAATCACTTATGATTTCACTTCCATTCCCTCTTAATCCTTATGACATTAGTTCATTGGGAATTATTTTTCATGAATAAACGTATAAATGTTCTTATAAAATAGTCTTTGGGTTGATATACTTATGGATATAAACCATTTACATTCATGAAATAAAATATTATGATCATATCTAAAAAATTTGTGAGACCGATATTATTTATATGGGTTATATATGATGTGATGAATGAAACCCAATTTCTACCAAGGTATTTCATTAGATATTAAAATATTTTTATCATATGTAACATATTTTAATGGTTTTAATTAATTGATTATAGGGAACTATGTCTTCCACCAATATATTGGAAATTTTTTTATATATCATGGGATGATGGGAAAGAATCTAGGACGAATCTATCCACTAGGGGAAACCAATAAGGTATGTATAATATAAAAAGGTAAATAAGTGAGTGAGGCGTGATCTACTAAGGGAAACCTGTTGTAGTTCCTGATCCACAATATTTTGATTTATATTCTCTTGTTTGTGACATATTATTATGTTTTGAAAAATAATTTTGTTTTTATTTTTGTTATATTATAGTCTATTTTTCATCTATTTATTTTTTTACTATTGTCTATTTCATAAATATTGATCAGGAACCCATAATTATATACCTATATTTTTTAACTTATGATCATCATTAGTTATCTCCTATATAGCTTAAACTGAGAGTTTTATCTCACCCCTTTTATATGTTTTTCTTCTTCAGGATAGGAAGATGGGTATTAGCCAGGATTGGTTTTTGAATGGGGTTTAGAGTTGAGTGGTTAAGAGGAAATATTTATGGTTTTTATAAAATAACTTTATATATAGTTAATCTTTCACGAAATAAAACATTCTATTCTTTGATTTCTATGAATAATTGTGAGGTAGAATGATTATTCATGTAAAAAATAAAATAAATCTGTTTATTTATCTTGGAATACCTTTGTTGGTATCAAATGAGGGGTCATTTATTTTAGTAGTTAGTTTAGATAAAATAATTGAAAACCCTATAGATAAGAATGAAAAATTATTTGATATATAGGATAACATCTTGATTATCAGGTAAAGTAAATATTATGTGATTTTTCATGAACTAACATCCATTTCTAGATACAAAAATTAGATGAAATATTTTTCCTAATTGTACCTAGGGGTTAAACCCTTAAAAGGTCATGTCGGGTATTAAATTCATCATCACCTAATGGATGCTAAAGAGTCCTAACTACCCAAATGGTTTGACACGCCTAAGGTACATATAGTGATTAATTTACATTCACATAAATGGACCAAAATAAATAATTTGTGTGTGATGTGAAATGATTAGGTTAGAGAACCAAATAATAAAATGGTCATGGATAACTAATTATTAAAAAATTATAGTTAAATGTTGATTAAATATATCATATATAGAAAACAATGGTGTCCTAGGGGATGATATCATTAAATTAATGTTTTCATATTTATATTTTGGATATTAACATTTGAACTTTGGTTTTTGTATTTGGTTGAAATAAGATCATGAAAATGAAGCTAAGAAATATATGTATCTATGAACCATTATTTCTTTTGACCAAATATGGTAGAATACATAAATTGTGTAAAATATTAGTATATGGCTGTTATGATTGAAAAGGGGTGTTTTCTAGTCACACCTAAGGTAGTGAGGTTGATATAATTATAGAAATTAAATCTTGAAAGTAGATTATATTTTCAATAGTGTGTAATATTTATCAATTATATTATGGTATATTCTAGATGTTATGATAATTATGTGGAATATAAAATGATTTTACATTTCTTGTATTTCTTTAATGGTTTTGGAATCATATTTTAAATTAAAAAAATAACATATGAAGGTTATTTTATGAGAGTAATATATCTTTTGGGGTAGATATTGAGAATAAATGATTGACGAATGGATGAACCTAAAATTTAAAAGGATGATTTATATTTATTAATTTATGTTAGATTGTATTTATAACCTTATAATAGAATATTGATTCAATAAAATAGTTATCCATGATATTTTGGGTGAAGTTTATCTAATTTTTCTGATTATAATATATATATTGAATATTGTGTGACCTTACAGACTAGTGGTTAATAATGTTTTATGATTAGTGATAATGTTAATTTTTGGATGAATATATGATTTAATATTTTTCTAATATCTTAGAGATTCAAATGGAATTGTAAAAGTTATTTTATTGGAAATATATCATTAAAATATATAAATACCTAGGTATATGAATGTATGAATGATTAATGTTCATTGAGTAAGGACAAGTTACAAAATAAACCCTAGAAGAGTATCGTAGATTTCATATTTGAATTTTTTATCCCATAATATAAATATTCTCTCCTACATTAATTAGTGTTTGATAACTAAATTATGAAGAAAATTTAATATAAGCGGGGTTGAATGTAATGACATGGGATTTTGGATCTTTAAACTAATATGATCTTGAAAGTCTTGTGTCATTCACAAAATCAAACTAATACAACACCAAAATAAAATTAACAGAGGCATATTAAAATTTCATGAATCAATTAATCATCATTAAATAAAAATATAATAATAAAATAAAATAAAATAAAATAATTATATTATATTATATTATATTACATTTCATTAACTGATATTTTTTTAATAAAATCGATGTCTTTCGAATAACCATTTTTAAAAGGGGGTATTGTATTTTTTCCTGAATAAATTAAATTGATAACAGGTAATATATTTTTACAATAGGTATTTATATTTATAAACTATTATATTAGTATCATATTATTTTAAATTTTATATGAGATTAAATTAAAGAATCATAATAATTAAAATTTCATTTTTAATAAAAATGTTCTTTCTTTGTATTTTTCATTTTCATTTAAAAATAAATATATAAATATATAAAATTTATAATTATAATTTTATAAAAAGAAAACCATTTTGGAATTTATATTTTCAAAATTATCTTATATTTAATTTTATATATTCTTTTATTATATTTGATTTTTTGGTGTATAGTTAAAAATACCCATTTTAAGAAAGTCGTAGTTAGGGTTTGGCTTAGTGGTAAGCACCTTGTAATCCTATATGAAAAATGGGGGTTCAAAACCCATTGGCCGTAGGGCACTATAGCGGCACTGTAGCAGTGGCGGTACTGTAGCAACAACGGGCACTGTAGTGGCGACTAGGAACTGTAGTGGCGGCGGGTATTGTGTGGTACTGTAGCAGGTGTGTACTGTAGCAGTACTATTCACAGAATGGTCCTTGGGCCAAAAATTTGGGCCTACAGGCCATATAATGAGCTAATTTCCAACTAGGCCTTTGGGCTATGTAATGGGTCTCCCTCTACCCAGTTAAAGAGATCATTGCTTTGCTTTAATAATAAATGAGGCTTCGACCCCCCAGTTTTAAAAAAGTCTTGATGTTTATGAATATATAAAGAAGTAAGTATAGAATAAAAACGTATGAATAAATTTTTATGGTTAAATGTTTATTTATAGAGTATATATATAAATCTTTAGATATTATTATTAATTTATAAGACACTTGTTTTACAAGTTAGGTAATATTTTCTAATTAAAGAAATTCTTTTTTATTTTGTTATGATTGTTAATTATTTTTAAAAACTATATTTTTTAGATTGATTTTAAATCCAAATAAAATTTATTTATTATATAATAATACAATTTATATAATTAAAATCATTGACAATAATAATTTTATACATCATATATATTTTAAAATTAAAAGTAGTGTTTCAAAAATGAGGTTTTGAAAATTTGATGCTTTAATGCTAGAATTAATTCTTCACAGACATAAAAGTTTTATATAAAAGAAAGGATTCAATATTTAAAATTAGAAGGTCCAAATTATGTAATAAGATCCATTTTAGTTTTATAGACTCAACATATTTTTCTTAGGTATAAACTAGTTACCACGGTAAAATAAAAAAAGGTAAAATAGAAAATTGTACGAGTAAAGGACATAAAAACATGTTTAAAATAATATTGAAATTGAATTATTGGTGGATTATTAGTTATATTAAATCCACCATTATATTATATTCTATTATAGAGTCTTATTTTCTTGTTAAACATGTTCTCTATTTGTAATATTTATTTCAAATATATAGAAAAATTTTATTATCACCGCTTACAAAAGGGGCATGTGACAATACTTTATTGACCACGAAAATAATTCAGTTTCCACTTAAAAACATTATATAGTAATTCACATTGATTCATATTCCTTTTACTTAATCCTCTGGACAAAAAATATTTTATTAATACCTCCCTTTATAAGGTTTCTTCCTTGTGATAGCCCAAGTCCTCAATGCGAGTACATTTTTTCTACCTTTTTCTTTTATTTTGTGATTTACTGAATCCATTTTTTTAATTTGAAAAAAATAAATTAGTTTTATTTTTATACGTAATTTTATTGTGTTATCAAAAAAAAAATTATCCACCTGTGCCATTTTCAATTAAGAAGAATAAAACTGACATTCAAACATTATGTGGGCTACCATCTCCATGAAGCGGCAAGTTCCATTTTTTCACCACGTCTTCTATTTGAATATTTTAATGGTAAAATTAAAGAATAAATATGAAATATATTATATTATCATTATCATAATTATTAAAATTATGTCCACATCATTTCCCTCTGATTATTTGATAAATGGAAATCTTGATTGTGCATTGTGCGTTCTACATCCTCCATGAAGTAACGTATCTCATTTTTCATCTAGAATAATAATTATTTATTAAAATATTTTAATAATTGATTAAACACATTAATATTATCTAAAAATTACCAATATAGTTATTTAATAATTATATTGTTCCAACATAGAAATTCTATAATCATAATCATCTATTAATTATGGTATGTTCATATTTTTTTATCTAAAAACCTACTTGAAAATGCTATAGAATTATTTCATAGGTGATTATGAGAACTAAATTTATTATAATATTTGATATAAATATTCAAATAATTAAATAATTTTAGTTCTAAAATGGTTAAGTTTAAATTAATTCATTAATTGAGATACTACTCTTCATTTGATAAATAAATGTGGAAATGATTGCCGCCAATTTCATCAATTGAAACCATAACCAATACTATCATATAATGTAATTTTAACCTTATATATAATTATAAATAATTATTTACATTATGTTTTATGATATATTATTTAATATTATTTTAATATGTATTATGAATAACATCTCTATTAAAAAACTAATTCAAAATGGTTATGATTACTCTCACCTAATATTGATAATAGTAAATTAATATAAAATATATATGTTGATAATAAATAAAAATTATCTCTATAAAATATTACATATATGAAAGAGTTTTTGAAATAGGCTATTAAGATTTTTATATTTGTTATACTAGATATTAATGAACATTAATGGGAGTTTTTCATTATCTTAAGGGGGTATTTTTCTCAAATTTAATTTCCACAATCATATTTTTTATTATGCACCATAAAATAATTAATATAGATTAAATAAAAATTAATGAATATACATTTACATATTCATGGGATTTTAGAATCCATATAACTTTCTCAATTTAAAATGGAAATTGAGTCATAAGATTTCATGTTTTAAGGTTCATTATTATCAAAAATCCCCTTGATAATTTAAAATTATTCTTATTAAATTTCATTATTTTAGGATTGATTTCATACGCATTAATATTTCTTACGTATTAAGATTTCATTTCATTATATATTATTTTCCTATATATGGAAAGTGTCTCATTTGATTCCAATCTTTCTCAATGATGAATTTAGCCCCCACAAATTATATAATTATTGAGAATAATTCTCATCCTCTTTTATGATGTTACCCTTATTTTTTGTATTTTCTATTCCCACTAATGTTATCTTTTTTGATTGGAATAATATTTATGTCTTGTTTCTTGTTACCTTCATATATCCCTTCACTAAATTTCCAAATAGTTTTTGTTACTAATTTTTTGGGTTTTCAAAAATGGTATTTCCAAAATAATTTTCCATACTTCAAAATTCATATGTTTTATATATAACATAACATTTATTTTGACAAACATTATGTCATTCCCAGGATATAATTTTAAATTTTCACTTCCAAAGGTCTTTTTTCTAAATCGTTCACTTCACATATTGAAACTGTTATATATTTTCCTATATCATTTATTTAATATTATTTTTAAAAGGTTTATATGACCTAAATGTTTTCAGTTCACCCTTTAGAAACCATTTTATATTTCAATTACTTCATTATTGATAATTATTTTAAAACAATGATTTTTATTGTGAAATTTTCCCAATTTCCCAAAATAGAAAAATCCAAAAATATATTTCCAATGTGACCATAACTTCATCATTTAAAAAAATTATAAAATCATTATCTAAAAATTGTTTTAGGATTTTGATATCTTTTTCACTTTATATAAAAATCCTTTAGTTCCTTTAGTGTTATTTTTCATCAATCACCCACTATAGATTCTTATAAAATAATATATTGGGGTGATTAGGTTATGGTTCTAAACCCCTAACATTATTATGTTCAATTATGGTGATACCATATATAATTTTTTTTAAATCCAATTTTCATTTCATAGGATCTTTAGGATGTTGATGCATAAAACCCATTTTATACCATGGTTTTCTTGTCAAATTGAATGATTGATATTGTAGGTCACACATATGTATGATTTTCCATTATGTTATGTTTATTCTCTATATATATCTCTCATAAATTGGGTAATTATTTATATTCTATGAGAAAATGGGAATGGGTTTTGATTATTCAATTATCTAAGAAAAACATGCAATGCCACAAAGATGTCAGGATATATTTCCTATTAAATTAAATCAATGTTTTTTATAGCTTTTGATACAAGAAATACCTAGCCTCAATTATAGAAAGAGAAAATTATATTTTTATAAAGAAATAATGAAATGAACATTTTGATATTTCATAGAAAAAAATTATAGTTTAATAGAATAAACACAAATTTTTAATATACTATTTAAGATACATCTTGAATGAGTGTCTGAAATTTTCGCTTGAAAATAAGATTTTATGGGAAATCAAAAATATAGTATTTAATTTTTTTTTCTATTTTTTATGATGAAATGTAATAATATTTATGATTAATTATTTATTAAATATAAATTTTTTATAAATAAATAAGGAAACAATTGGTGTTGAAAGGGTTTTTTATGAGAACTAATTATTTTCTAGAAAACTACATCTATTTAAAAACATATCAACCTTTCAATTTTAATTATTTAAAATAATATTTATTGATGTATTATTTTAATGAATTTTATATATTATAAATATAAATATATTAATTTAAATTCATCTAATTATGATTAATATGCATATATTTATGTTATTATCATCTTATTCATGAAAAATGATTTTCTTAAAAAAAATTTTTTCGACACATTTAGCAGTATTATTTTAAATTATATTTTTCCACTTATTCAAGTTAAATTTGATAAAATGGACTCAATATTTGGAATATTCATAAATAATATTATTTATTATGGTCAACTTAATTTTGGGCCATATTGATTTATAAAAATGGTAATAAATTAATTAACGAGATAATGGTTAAAATGAGCTTTTGCATATTAAATGGGCTTGTGTTGAAATTAATTTTCCAAAATCATAGAATTTTTTTATAAACTAGATTTAATATCTATTTTAATTTACTAAAAATTAAATAATAAGGACAATTTTCTTTGGTTATGGAAGGATAAATTACACAGTTTAATAAACTTGTTACCATGATGAAAATAAAAATGGTAAAATTAAGTAAACATGGTGGATTAGGGAAGAAAATGTTTAAAATATGATTATTTTTATGTGGTGGAGGTGTGGCTCGAAATTAACTTTCCTCTAATATATTTATAAATTTTGGAGGCACATGGGGTTCGAGTGATTTTCCATTATTGAATGATTTTTGGTATTAACAAAAAATGCCACTCCTCCCTAATTATAAAAATCACACTCCCTTCCCATACATTTTCACATTGTTCAGTCCATTTTGGTTGACCAATAATATAAAAATCACTCCATCTACTCCTTATAAAAATCATATAGACACTTTTATTCAAAAAAAATACCATCCCTATTGTCCTTAAATTGATATCCAAAGGTGGTTTATCTAAGATTTAATGTCCCAAAATATCTGTGTAATTTTTGTTTAAATTATATGGAATTATTTCCAGACTATGCGCTGAGACAGAACATGATTCTAATGCCGGGGTGCCAGAAATTTAATTTTTAACTTATTTTAAATTATGTTTAGTAATCATGTGATCGGGTTTTTATAACTTTTGAACTACTGCTCGGATCAAAAATTTGATGGCACCGTTGAACATGGAATGCCAGGATTCGCCTTGAAAGAACTTAACTTCGACTGGCAAGGGTTGGATTGAAAAGTTAATTTTTGGACATTTCATAAAATAATAAAATAACTTAAAAAAATATTTTATTTTCTTTCTCACTATTGAGAAGCGGACGGAGGTACAGTCGTGCGGCGACGAGGCGATAACAAGGCTCATTAAATGAGGATAATTAATGGATCATTGTGAATGGGTAACTGATATTCTAGTTCATAAATGAAATAACGTAACAACGCAATGTCGCAACCTAACAGAAACGTTGCGACTTGTTTATTTTTATTAAACTAACACATTGGAGAGTTGGGAATTAAACCTTGGGGATTATCAGATGAACCTATGGTGGAATTTATCTCCAATTTAGAACAATTAATGCCAGAGAAACCCTCACTAATGACAAACACTGGAGGATCAAATAATACTGACAGTTCTTATGGTGAATAAGATAGGATATGGGAATTGGTGAATGGTAAAGAATGACAATGGATCATGGGTCGATGATGACTTGGATCATCATCCATCACTTATGATATATCTGAATCCAAATATGGATTTCTTTGTGCATTAATTCCCCGTTCTTCATTCTAAAACAATGAACGTTGATCAACCCACTAACTGGTTGATCCATGGATCAGGTGTTCTTGAGGGAGAGTTCTTTCCTTGGGGTTCTTCATGGGGATTGTTGATATCTTTATAGAATTGTGATCATGTACCTCCTATGTTTCAAACATCTAACATGAAGGTAGTGTTCTGAAATGAAAAAGGCCTGATCCCCTTCTCCTTGTGCATTCTTCATGGATTAATTCTCAGAATGGTGGTAAGGAGAGTTAGAGGCTGTTGTAGTGAAGGTGGTAGTCATATGGTCCCATAGGCACAGAAATTTCCAGAAACGGACCACCGGAGCAACTCTGTTGGACCACTAAAGGAACCATCGGGGTGCCGTGGTGGCATGAAAGTGTAGCGCCGAACAATGCCACTTAGAGGGTAGTCTCACATCCGATCCACTCTGGCATTCAGGTGACGCACATTCCATTGACAGTGTGCGGGAGTCCGGCCAGCCGGACTGGATGGCCTCGTGACACAAGTTGTGGTCACTTGACCCTGGTAGAGGAAGCCGTCCCACATCGACCACGATAAGAGTAGGGATCCAGATGTGGCTTCCAGCCACTTCTTGGTCGGGCAATAAATTAGATCACCTCTGGCGGACCGGGTAGGCCAAAGGACTAATTAGTCCATCGGGCTAGACCCAACCCGTGTTTTGGACCCTCCATAGCAGGCCAAACCTGCGACTCAATAGGTTGAGCCCAGGCTGGACCATATCTAGGTCGGGCAGGATTTGGGTTGGTCAGGTCGACCTAGAATGGGTCGGGTCAGACATGACCTAGACCCAACCAACCCATGTTTTACTGAAATGCTTAGAACTAACAGACTGTGTGTTCGGTTGACATTCCATATACTGCACGAGGACCCTTACGATGAGGTGGTCCTTTTGAGATACTCTACGTGAGTGTTGGAAGAGGTTGGCATACATCCGGGTTGGATCGGACACAAATCCAATTTGGCCCTTTTGACAAAATGCCCATATCTTACAGACCGGGGGTCCGTTTGATGTGTCTTTTATTGCATTAGGACCCTTAAGATGAGACGGACCTTTAGGTAACTCTATGTGAGACTTCCTGGCAGTTGATGTAAGACCAATTTCTTGAGAAGCATATCCTCCCAGAATCCAGCGTGCCAAGTGTGGGAATCCATTGGTTGGATATAACGTGAAGCATGAAAATGACCCTCTGTGGATTAACATGAGGGAGAACCACCATGGATAAACATGAGTGGGACCCTTAATAGATAATAAATAGAGCAACCCTTCATAGATCAACATGAAAGTGACCCTTTGTGGATCACCAACAGAGCGACCCTACGTGGATCCACATGAGAGAGACCCTATGTGGATCAACATGAGAGAGACCCTTCATGGATCATATGTAGAGCGACCCTTCGTGGATTATCAGTAGAGATACCCTCTATATATAAGCATGAGAACGAACCTTTTTGGATCAGTTGTATAGCGACACTTTTTGGATCAACATGAGACTGACCCATCATGGATCAGCCAAGCGACCCCTTGTGGATCAACAACAGAGTGACCGTTTGTAGATCAGCATGAGATCAACCATCCATGAATTAGAATAGGAGAGACCCTATGTGGATCATCATGAGATCAACCCTTCATGGATCAGAAGTAGAGTTCCCCTTCCTAGATCAGTAGTAGAGGGACCCCTCATGGATCAGCAAGAGGGCCTCTTAACAGAATAAGATGATCTATCTTTACAACTAATCACCTTTAATTCGATACTTAAGTTATACCTGGAGTGAGTTGTGTGTTTTTATTTGTGATTTACTTTGAGATATTTATTTGTGGTGTTTCCCTTTGTGGATTTTTATGAGACCCGAGTTGGTCTCGGGGTCCCTTCTGAGTATTTTTATACTCACCCGTGTACGATCATCACCAGAACCTTTTGTGTATTGTGAAGATGATAGATAGCTTTGACTAGGACTTGGGGGAGCCAGGTCTTGACGGTGCTCAAAGGTGGGTCAATGGACGTGGTGTACTGTAGTGACATCAGACAGTGATTTGTACCTACCCTTTAGGTAGGATCCTTGCCAGAAGACCTCTGGAGCTTATACTTTCTTTGTTGTACTTTCCTTTCAGTGGGGCCTGTATTCCGATCTATTTTACTTTCTGTAGTACTTGTTCATGTTGTCAATTGAAGTTTTATCTTACTTTACATAGTATGGATTGTGTGTGTGTACAGGTTTAAATTCAATGCCTTCTCTTTTTAGGGTATGCCTTTTTGGTGCTAGTCGCCAGCCTCAGGCCAATAAATGGAAGGATTAGTGTAGTCGTGGATCGGGCCCTGGGGGATGTTTCATGAAAAATTGGTATCTTAGGGAATTCAGTTATACTAGAGGAACTAAGATTCTATATTTTTTATGTGGGAAATAATGTTAAGTGTCTTGAGTTTGGATTTCAGTCCAAGGAGGCTAGTGTTGGTGTGGCGGCCGACGTATCCATACACTAGGACCCTGAATTCTATTTTCTGACTTGATAAATGAAAACATCAGTTTCATGTGTTTTGAAAATGTTTTTATCTTGACCTCTTTTGATTCATCTCACCTGGTAAAACATGTTGACCATGGAGAATCTGTTTCCCTACTGGATGCCTCCATAAATACATCCAATCAAGATTCCAGTGAGGGATCATGACAATGGCCCACCGAGTGATGAGGCACCGGTATAGGGACCACTTACTGTGATGGTACCTTCAGGTGGTGTACCAGTAGCACCACCACACATAGAGAAGTAGTTTCTACCAGCCCCACCGGTAGATAGTGTATGCTAACTAAGAACGCTACATGAGTTCCAGAGATAGAGGCCTATGAGGTTTTGAGAAGATATAGATCCTCAGGCAATAGAGGATTAGTTGGAGGCAGTTACGTGGGTTTTTCTCTTGGTGGAGACACCTACAGACCAGATGGTGGTCCTAGCCACTAGCCTTTTTTTAGGGAACGGTAGGGAGATAGCGGAACTTGAAGCTCTAGACCCACGAGGAGGTGACCCTTTCTTGGTTGGACTTTTAGAGGTTCTTCAGGGAAGAGTTTTTACTAGTGACACTATGCTCAGTGCGTATTTGGGAGCTACTACACCTACAACAGGGAAACATGATTGTGGCCCAGTACATGGGGAGGTTTAACAACCTCTCCCACTACTCCACTGACATGGTATGTGACCCTTTTACTTGGGACCAGACCTTTGAGCAGGGAATCCGAAATGAGATCAGGGCATTGATGATTTCGCTCAGCATCCTGACACAGGATGTAGTGCTAGAGCAAGCTCTACTGGTGGAGATCTTTCAAGCCAAAAAGGAACCAATGGTGAGAGACACCACCAAACAATAGGTGGCTGAGTCATCTATAGATAGTAGTAGGTAGATGACTCAGAGGCCCAAACATACCTAATCTTCTAAAGTATGACATCAGGATGCAGGGTCAGAGGTGTGGAGCTTTCTGGGCAGAAGAGTTTAGATGAGGTCTAGAGTTTGTTACTCCTCTGGAAGATAGGGACACATGACTCATGGCTGCCCGACCCACCACACAGATAATCCAAAGACGGTTGAGGTAATTCCAAGGTAGAGGTATAATTTTGAGTGAGGAGGTCCGTAGGGAGGAAACCATGGTAGGGGATCAGGCCGAGTGGCATGTGATGGACGACGGTTCGAGGTACTACCTCCACCACCCCCAGGTGGTCCACCACGGACTCAGGGAGCCGGAAGATTGAGGTGAGCTCAACTTCAGGTAGTGGAGACCTACAACCATGGAGCTCTAGTGATGATTATAGGTACGATCTATGTCTTATCCACCTTTGATGTAGTTATTATAGACACAGGTGCTGTCACTCTTTCCTTGCTACAGACCTTGTTCGAGTCTCAAAGATTCCGGTATAGAAGTTGGCTCAATCCTCACGGTTAGAGACTCCTACGGGATGGTATTAGACAATTAAACACTAGTGTTGGTAGTATGAGAATAATCTAGGAGACGAGATCTTCAACTGGGATATCATAGTAGTAGAATTGTGGCCTTATGATGTTATCTTCGGTATGGACTAGTTATCTACATTCCATGCTCAGATCGAATGTTTTCGGCACAAAGTGTGGTGTCTCTACAAGGATGGGACCAGGTTTTCCATCACCGGGGACCTGGGAACCTTTTCAGACCATGATGGAATTTCATAGAGGAGGGAGTAGTCGATCACTCACCAGTTTCCTAGACTCACCCTCGGTGCGGTGAATGAGAGGATTCATATCTTTCCTATAGTGGTGGGAAATTATGTGGACATCCTTTAAGAAGATGTTTTAGGACTACCTCCTTGTAAAAAGGTAGACTTCTGCATTGACCTGTACCTAGGGATTGCACTGATATCTACACTTGCATGTCATATGGCTCTTGTGGAGCTCCAAGAGCTAAGAGTAAAATTGGAAGACTTACAGAGAAATGGGTTCGTAAGACCCTGTGTTTCTCCATGGTCATCCCTAGTTTTGTTTACCAAAAAGGAATACGTGATCTTGAGACTATGTATCAACTTCCGGAGCCTGAACAATGTGACCATGAAGAACAAGTATCCACTACCAAGGATTGATGACCTCTTTGATCAGTTGAAGGTAGCGAGGTGATTCTCAAAGATCGACCTCAGTTCGGGCTATCATCAGCTTCGGGTACATGATGAGGACGTACCAAAGACAACATTTAGATGTTGGTATGGCCATTGTGAGTTTATGGTGATGCCTTTCGGTGTGACCAATTCCCCAGTGATGTTCATCGGACTCATGAATAGTATCTTCATGCATTACCTCGATTGTTTCATGGTGGTATTCATTGATGACATCTTTGTTTACTTGGCATCATAGGAGGATTATGTTACACACCTATGGATACTCTTGGATACATTATGACAGAACCTACTCTATAGTAAGCTCTTGAAGTACCAGTTTTGGATATGAGAGGTACACTATCTGGGACACATCATCTTAGAGGCTAGAGTTGTAGTAGATTCAGCAAAGATAGAGGTTGCTCTTGCTTGGGAGAAACCCTATAGCGTGACTAAGGTGCCGAGTTTCTTGGGGTTAGATGGATACTAACGGATGTTTGTGCCAGAATTTTCCAGTGTAGCAGCATGTTTATCAGCCTTAACATAGAAGGTACATCCATTCCTGTGGATGGAGATGTGCTAGAAAAGTTTCCAGGAGCTGAGATGGAGACTGACAAGTTCCCCCATGTTGAGACTACCAGAAGAGGGCATTGGGTATATAGTCTTCTCTGATTCATCAGGGACCAGATTGGGATGTGTTATGATGTAGGAGAAGGCAGTGATATCCTACACCACATGGCAGTTGAGGCAGCATGAGTAAAACTATGTGACCCATAACCTAGAATTAGCATCGGTGGTCTTTTTCTTAAAGATGTGGTGAAACTACTTTATGGGTGAATGATTTACCATCTACTCCGACCACAAGATTTTCAGGTATATCTTCTCACAGAGAGATACAAACATGAGGTAGTAGCGATGGATAGAGTTCCTCCAGGACTACGACTTTGCAATAGTCTTTAATCATGGGATGGGAAACATGGTGGCATACACGCTCAGTAGGAGGTCTGGTTTACATCTATTGAGTGAGGAAATAGATATGATAGCTGTGATGAATATATACTTTGTGGATAGCGATTGAGTAGATTTCCTTATAGTCAATGAATGTCACTCCCACACTCCTTCAAAAAATCTGGGAGGCACTACTTGTGGGTGTTGACTGTGAGGCCCGACATGCTCAGATATCCTCAGGACATGCACCTGATGTATTTTTGCACCTGATGTATTTTCGATAGATGGGGATCACGTTATCCTTTTCATAGGGAACACCATGGTACCAGTGAATTTACGTGAGTAGGGGTTGAGGGAGTTCCATACAACCCCTTTGGTGGTATATCCCGATGTGGAGAAGATGTACCAAGACCTCTGACATCACTACTGGTGTCTAGGGATAAAGAAAGTAGTGGAAGAGTTCATTTCACGATGCCTAAAGTGTCAGCAATTGAAGGTCAAGATTCAGGTCCTAACAGTCTTGACACTACCACTTAAGGTACTAGTGTGGAAGTGGGATGGTATCTCCATTGACTTCTTGATGGGGTTACCACACATGTGTAGGGGCCATGCTATATATGGGTGATCATTTATTGACTCACCAAGTCGGGTCACTTTCTACTCATATAAGAGCAGGGATTGGTAGAGGGCTTGGGATGCCTCTATGTCTAGAAGATAGTACGGCTTCACGGGGTTCCTTCAATGGTCGTCTTAGATAGTAATGCATGATTTATATCCCGATTGTGGAAGGGGTTGCAAGAGGTATTTGGGACTCATCTGTGCTTGAGCACATCTTTTTACCCCTAGAAAAATGGCCAGACGGAGCAGAACATGAAAACCTTGGAGTACATGATTCGTGCTTATGTCCTCGATTTTGGTCGCATTTGGGGGGACCACCTACAAATGGAGGAGTTTGCTCACAACAATAGCAGTCACTCCACCATTGCCAAGGAACCGATTTAGGCCTTGTACAGGCAGCCATGCAGATCAGCTCTATGCTGGATAGACCTTGGGGAGTTAGCACTGATGGGTCCAGAGTTGGTATGGGTTACCCCTAAGATGGTGAAGATCATACAGGATCATATGAGGACTACATAGAGCAGAAAAAAGTCTAATTATGATAGGAGATAGAGACCCTTGTATTTCGAGGAGGGAGAACATGTTTTCCTTCGGGTCTCACCATGATGAGGATTGCGGAGATTTGGACAGGGTAGCAAGTTATCCTTGAGGTTCATTAGACCTTTCTATATTCTTAGCATAGTTGGCGAAATAGTGTACTGCATTGCTCTTCCCCCAAAGATTCATTGGGTATGTGATGTTTTTCATGTGTTCAGTGGAGGAGGTACGTGGAAGATCCATCACACCTCATCGACTGAGGTGAGCCCGAAACTAACAATATGGACACATTTTTTGAGTTCCCAGTGGAGATAGAGGATCAACTAGAGTGGGTTTTTCAGTGATGGTTGGTTCCTTTGGTGTGTGTTCGGTGGAATCACAAGAACCTTTAGGAGAGAACATGGGAGCGGGAGGCTAAGATTCATACTCAGTACCCCCATTTTTTTTATTATCCTTTGTTTTGGATTAATGGGATGTAAATCCCTAAGGTGGAGAGAATTTAATATCTTTGAATTTTCGTGAATTTTTTTATTAAATTAAATGGAATTTTTTTAACGGTAATGCTTTGGTCAAAAACCAAAGCACAATTTATTGATAAACAAAAGGTTACATAAGGCGAAAAGATGGTATTCTTTTACAATCTCTATCAAACAAAAATAATAAGTCTGCAGGCAAAGAGTTCAGCCAAGTCATGGTCTGATGAATGCCTTTGTTGGAAAGCGCATCTGCAACAGTATTCGCTTCCCGGTAGACATGAGTAGCTATGTAGTCAATCCCTTGTAGAGACCAGGTGCTGAGATGGCACGTGATTCTGAGGCCAGAGGTGCCTAGAATATAATTTTAAAATTATTTTAAAGTATATTTAGCAATGGTGTGAGAGGGTTTTTCTAACTTTTGAACAAGCACTCGGATCAAAAATATGAGGGCACTATTAAACTCAAAATGTCGGTATTTTCCTAGAAAAGACTTAACTTTGACCGGCAAGGGTCATACAAAAACGTTAATTTTCAAAAAACAATAAAATAACTTATAAATAGTAATTTTATTTTCTTTTTCACCGTTGAGCTGCGAACGACAACACTATGGCGTGGAAACAAGGCGACAATGTAGCGCATTAAATGAGGATCATTAATGGCTCGTTGTGCAAGAATAACTTCTACGTTGTTTCATAAATGAAATTGCTTTATGATACAATGTTGCAGCGTAACAGAAACACTGCGACATGTTTCTTTTTATTAAAATAATGTGTTGGAGAGTTGATAATGAACCCTTGGGGATTATCTAACAATATTTTGGTGGAATTCCTCTCCAATGAAAAACAGTGAATGCCAGAGAAACTCTCGCCAACGACAAACACTGGAGGATCAGAGCATGGTGAAAAATTTCATAGAGAATGAGACCAGATCAAGGAATTGACAAAAGATGAAGAACTATAGCATATCATGGGGCTACGACAACTAATATCATCATCCATCACCTTTGACAGATCTGAATCCAAGTATGGATTCCTTTGTTGTTGAATTCCCTATTCTTCATTCTAAAACAATGAACACGGATCAACCCACGAACAGGTTGATCCGCAGATCAGGTGTTCTTGTGGGAGGGTGCTTTTCTTGAGGTTTTACATGGTAAATATTGATATCTTGCTAGAACTATGATCAAGAACCACCTCTATTTCAAACTTCTAATGTGGAGGGCACGAGCTGACATGAAAAAATCCCGATCCCCTCCTCCTTGTGTGTTCTTCATGGATGAATTCTTGAAATGGTGGAAAGAAAATTTCAAGTCCTTCATAGTGAAGGTGGAATCCATACAGTCCCATAGGCATAGACATTTTGAGAAACGGACCACCAGACCATGTTTGGTGGCCCATAGAAGGAACTGTCAGTGCGCTGGTGGCCGACAGAGGCCCGCGGGCAGAGGGAGGTGGCGTGCTTATCAGAGCCCTGAGGCGATAGAGGGACACGGGAAGATGCTCATTTCATCATGGAATTGAATTTTTGACCATCGTCGCATAGAGGGGTGGCCCGTGTTCAGGCCACTCTGACGAGCAGGCGACATGCGTCTCGTTGACCACGTGCGAGAGTCCGTCTGGCCAGACTGGGCGGCCACGTGGTGCAAGCCACGGTATCTTGACTGTGAAAAATGAAACAACCCTGTGTTGATCGAGGGGTGAGTGGGGAGCCAGACGTGTCTTCCATCCACTTCTCGGTCGGGCGATGAATTGGTCTGCCTCTGGCGGACTGGGCAAGCCAGCGGGCTGGACCAGATCTGGGTTGGGTCGGATCTGGGTCGGGTCGGCACGATCTGACCAGGGCGGGACCGTCCGTCCAGGTAGGGACCATCCAATTAGATCATGACCGTCTAACCAGGTTGGACCAAATCTGGGTTGGTTCGGGATGGTTCGACTAGGCTGGACCGGACTCAGACCCCACCTACCCCCATTTCGCTAAAACGCTTGTAACTAATAGACCGGGTGTCTGATTCGCGTATCATCTACAGCACAAGGACCCTTGAACTGAGTTCGTCCTTCTAAAATACTCTATGTGGGATTTGGAAGAGGTTTTCATACAACCGGGTTGGATCAGACTCAAATCCAACTGGGCCCTTTTTACAATAATGTCTAGATCTTATAGATCGGGTGTCCGTTCGATGCGCTATCTATTACGTTGATACCCTTATGATGAGATGGTCCTTTTAGTTACTCTATGAGGGAATTACTAGGGTTTGAGCTATGGGAGATGTCTTGAGGAATATATCCTCCAGGAATCAAGCGTGCTAAGTGTGTGAATCCAGTGGGTTGCTATGACTTGAAGCATGAGAGCGACCCTCTATGGATCAACATGAGAGTGGCCCTACATGGATAAGTAGTACAGAGACCCTTCATGGATCATCATGAGATAATCCCTTCATGGATCAGTAGTAGAGTTACCATCCATGGATCAACATGAGAGCGAACCTTCTTGGATCAGTAGCTAAGTGACCCTTCGTGGATCAACAGTAGAGTGACCCTACATGGATTAGCAGTAGAGCGACCCTCCATGGATCAGCATGAGAGGGAACCTTCATGAATGAACAGTAGAGTGACCCTTTGTGGATCATCATGATAGAGACACTTTTTACATCAGAGGTAGAGTGACCCTTCAGGGATAAGTAGAAAAATGAACCTTCATGGATCAACATGAGAGAAACCATGTGTGGAATAACATAAGGTCGACCATCTGTGGATCTTCATGAGAGAGACCCTTTGTGGATCAACAGTAGAGTGAACCTTTGTGGATCATCAACAAATATACCCTTCATGGATCAGCAGTAGATCCTCTCAACAAAATAAGATGATATAGCTTTACGACTAATCACCTTTTCTTATATACTTAAGTTATACCTGGTTTGAGATGTGTCTTTTTCATTGTGTTTTACTTTGAGATCTTGCTTTTTGGTATTTCCCTTTGTGGACTCTTATGAGACTCATGTTGGTCCTGGGGTCCCTACTGAGTATTGTAATACTCACCCCTGCACAGGCTTCGCCTGCACCTGTTGTGTCTTGTGTAGCTGATAGAAAACTTTGACTAGGACTTGGGGGAGCTAAAGAAAGATGGTGCTCAGAGGTGGATTGATAGACATGGTGTGTTGTAGTGACATCCAATAGTGAGTTGTACCTACCCTTCAAGTATTATCCTTGGAAGATGACCTCCAGAGCTTGTACTTTCCTTTCTGTTGGGCTTGTATTCCGAACCCTTTTACTTTCTGTAGTACTTGTACTTGTTGTCGATTCCAGTTTCATCTTACTTTCCCCAGTATGGGTTGTGCGTGTGTATAAATGTTGAAAGGCAATGCCTTCCCTTTTGTAATTTTATTTTTTGGTGCTAGTCCCCAGCCCCTGGCCTATGGATGGTGGGATTGGGGTAGCCACAGCTCGGGCCCTAGGGAACAGGTCGTGACATAAGAGATGGCAGTCGCCTTGAAATTTATATTTGTTTATTCTTTTACATCAATAATTTATGTCTTAAAACAATAAAATATATTAAAAATGATATATAAAAAAATATTATATGTTATGAGGTTTATTTGATAATATTTATGCATCTCCTTCTCTATCAAATGGGAAACAAATCGATATCTTTTTTTAAGAGACCTACGGAATCATGAACTAATGTAATTTTTTTCTCATCATCAACTCACATAGATAGTCATAATGATGAAAATAATTAACATATATTATACCTTTGAAATTATATTAATTATATGAAATTATTATATTGTCTCATTCCTTACCTTTACACTCATTGATGGAATGATATCATCCCTCATGCATACGTACGACCTATCATCTCCACAAAGTGATGTGATTCATTTATCAAGTGTAGTTTTTAAGAATGGTTAAAAACATGTATCTAATGAATATATTTTATATTTAAAAAATTAATATAATTCTAGTTATTGTAAAACTATATTCTATATAGAATAATTTATTATTTCATGATAAAACAAATATGAGAAAATAGGGAAATTGGCAGAAGGAAAAACAATAATAATAATATATTTTTAATTAATAGGTTGTAAGATATTACTAGATGATAATATATGATATTATAAAATTAAATATGGTTTTTTTATAAATTAATAACATTACTAAAAACATTATATAGTGGGATAAATATTTATCAACCAAAATAATACATGTTGTAGGGGATTTCATCTCAATTTCTATTCCATTGAGACATACTTATTAATATGCATGTATTAAAATTTATGTGATATTTATACATACATTTTTATTTATTTAATAGGAATAATTATTTATTCATTATTTTTATTTTTTCAATTCATGTTTTTTAAGGGGTTACTATATAAATCTTTCAAAAGACGTAATAATTTATTTTACACTCTCACTTTTTTGGGATTTCATTAACTTGTGTTGAACTCCTGTTATATATTACCATTCATATAATCAAATAATTTTCTTAACCATTATAAATTTTAGGAATTTATATATTTTCATCTAATATATCATATGTTTGGTACTTGAATCATAAAAAAACTATTAAAGAAAAAGTTATTTTATTTCCCATTAAAACATATATATGTTTTTTCCATGTCTCTATTTGAAAAATTTGTTTTCAAAAGGTCCCTTTTATTTACTCAAATGATTTATCAAGTGAAATTTATGTTATTGTGACTTATAATTTTGTTTTTAAATTAATAATTCTACAAATATTTTTAAATTAATATTTTTTAAAAAATTATGAAGGAATATTTTTATCGATATGGTGATAACGGACACCACTATTACCTTTCTTTTTAAAATGTAGATTTTTTTAAATGTTTTAAATTATTTTAAAAATAAATCACTTTTATTGATGCTTATTTTAATATTTAAATTATATTCCTTTTATTCTTCTAATATGTATTATTTTATTACAAAACCCTATATTTTGGGTGAACTGATCGTCACCAATCATTTCATGATTATTTTTTCGATTGTTGACATTCTATTGAGAAAACCAATTTATTATTATAATTTTTTATTAGACATTAAATTTAAATTAAATATCCATTATCTTTGTATCATGGATATGATTATGGTATAAATTGTTTACCATTTTTATATTCATTTTTACAATGAATTTTATTAAAATATTTTAGAAATATTGATGAATCCATATTATTTACTCAATACAGATATTTGTTGATAATGTATTTTGTTACTAAATTGAGTCAATAATTCTATATAAGATGAATTTATGAGAAATTAAATTACATTTGGGGCCTATAATTATATATCCCTATGATGTATTGGTCGGTCTCATGAGAAAAATCTATTGGCCATATTAAATTGGCTTTCACCAATATATTTAAAAGTTATTCGGAAAGATTTTGATTTTATATGTTCCATGATGTTTGATATCATAGAGTCTAATTGAAATAATTTCCTTTACTAAAAATAATTTATTATTAACCATAGAATTATTAAATATATATAATAAATGGGTCCATTTTGTGATCAAGTTATTGAATTAAATGGCATATGGGTGCAGTTATTTACCATGTAGTATTGATTATGACTTATATAATTATGATAGTCAAGTCATTGATTAAATGGAATATGTGTTCAATTATTTTCCTTTATATTGTTATTATTAATTATTGGTTTGTGATTTCTGTTGTATGTTACCATTATGGAGAATTGGATCTCACCCTTATTGTTTTCTATTTTATTGGTTATTAAGAGAATTATTTTAATGAGTTCAAGGATTTTGTGTGTTTTCCATTACTATTTTTTATTTTCTTTTCAAAATGTAAAATTGGTATCAGGTATGTATTTGTTTCACCAATACATTTAAACTAATTAGTATATTGGGATCTGACTAGTTATATATATGATAGGTAATAAATTAGACCCTAATTATGGGTTACTGAAGTTAGGGTTGCTCTAATTAGTATCAAAATAATTTCAGTAGAAACCTTAGGAGCTTGACTAAGGAAAAAATAGATTATAGATCATAACCATATGTTAGACATTGAGGATAAGTGTAGAATAAAATCTTAATGTTTTGATAAGAAAATTATTGTGTGTTTTTTAGAAATAAATTGTTCTCTGTATATTATAAGTGAATGTGGTTCTGGAATAGATGTACCATGGGGTAATAACTCTGGTAAGAAAATATTGGGGTTTTAATCAATCATTACCTAGTTTCAGACAATTGGTTATGTGACACTCCTAGAATGAAAATTCTGGGATATATTCTCAAGATATTTCCAATTTTCTTAATATTCCATTATAAAGGAGTAAAAAACAAATATATCCCAAAAAAACATAGTATATGATTCTGACATTAAAAATGAAATAAATTTTTATTTATGTCAGGTGTTGCACTAGATATAGAAATATAAATTTTGATTTACAATTCATAATTTCATGAGAAAATTTAGTACATTCCATTGATTATAAATATATCCTAGAAAAAATTAGGGTATCAATACTCATGGAAAATATAGATATTTCACTACTTAGAAATAAAATACCACTAGTGTTAGAATTGAGTAGATCATGGTAATATTAGGGAAGATTTATCATGTTATAAAAAATAACCATTCATTTTTAAAAAAACATGTTATTATATAATGTGATTATCTTATTTTGGTTCACTAAATATAGAAGAATATCACATTTTTTAGTGGGAATATTAATCTTGAAGTATTTGAGAATCATATTAATTAATTATAAAAGATATTTTTGGGATTAGGATGAAATGAAAATAAAAAATTTATACTTTTAGTATATTTTATTAAGGATATTCTTAAGAGTGTTGGTTATTGGTCCGGAATATGTAATATAAATAAGAAATAGAACATATAGAATGGAAATACTAAAAAAACTATTCAAAAAATATTTCCCTCATGGGAAACAAACTAAAATGGATTTAATATACCTCATATTTAATAAATAGGGAGAAGAAACTATTTTTAAGTATGAGGCTATCATTAGAAGACTATAGAGGTATTTTAGAGATTACATATGCAACACATGATGCAAGATTCTCCGTTTATTTGAATGGAAAAAAGTCAACTCATCGAAGAGACTTGGTTTCTAAGAATTTTCCTTATATGATGAATAAGTATTATAATCCATAAAAAAATTACTTTGAATATCCAATATATTAGATGGTAAGATGATAATAATTGTATAGAATAGGAAAAATTAGATAAGGTGAAGAATACATTGAAGAATTTTCCTACATGTGATAATTTTGGAAAGAAATACCCTTATACTATCTTGATGGTAATGGAAGTTTTATTCAAGTGTGGAGAGAAAAGGCCACTAGGTGTGTGAATGATAGGGTAAGAAATAAACCCTTAATGTTCAGTATTTCATTTATAATGATATGTGGAACTACACAAATGAATTCCCCAATCATCAAAGTAATATACCTCAAATATAGCTAAGGGGTTAAATTCAAGCTTATGCTCTTACTACAGTTCAAGTAGAATGATTAAAGTAATCATATAATAATATTTAATAATACATATAAAAAATTGTTATAAATCAATTACATATAAATAATTATAAGAACATTAAGAGGAAAAGTGATATTTTTCATAAAACTGATCATTTTTCAGAAAACTATTTATGCTTGAAAAGAAATAATATTTTCAATTTTAGTTAATAATAATAATATTTGATGATCAATTATTTTCATGAAACATATATATTATATATGTTAGTATATTAATTTAAATACATCCATCGATTATTAGTAGTCATATAGTTTATATTAGAACATATTATTTTTGAAAAAAATATATATTGAAAAATAGTTTTTTGATAATTTTTATGAGATTATTGTAAATTAAAATTTTACACATATATGAGATAAATTTGATATAATAGAATAATAATTTTGATTTATCATAACTATTTTTATTAATAATTTATATATAATTTTCTGTCATCCTTTTTAGAAAAAATGTAATAAATTAATTATCAAGGTAAATGTTAAGTTAATGTTTTACACATTACATTATCTTTGGATAAAAAATAAATATACATATAGAAAGAATTTTTATTTGGTAAATATGATTTGATATTTAGAATAATTTCATCCAAATTATCTTATAAGGATTATTTTTTAGATATAATTGAATGACTTACTTGGTTAAAAAACTTCTTACTCTAGTGAAAATTAAAATTGTGAAATTAAGTAAACATAGATGATAAGGTAACCAAATGTTTAAAAAATGTTTTTTATATGTTAGAGGAGATAATATGCCTTATATTCAATAAATTTTATTATTTTTTAATTTTAGATGCATTATTGGTGACATTTTACTCCCACTGTCGAAACGTTTTGGGTAATTACAAAAAATCCTCTCATTCTAAATATTAAAAGAGAAATCCCACCCCTCAATTATTAACTCATATAAAGCCACTAAAATTGAAAAAACCTGATAAAATCACTCCAAAAAATCTCTATCCACATTATAGACATTATGTTTTTACAAAAATAATAAACCTAGTGTCCATAAATCAATATCTAAAGGAGGCTTCACTAAGAGAAAGTAATCATCTTAAAGAAGCATCTTCTTTTTTATTCTCATTTTGAAACCATAAACTATATCTTAAATTTTAAATTATAATAAAAAATTATCTATCATTAAATAATATTTTGTTATGTTTATGGAATAATATTTACCCATCTTCTACAATATGAAATGGGAAACAAAACTATCACTTATGTGTGTGGTGGACTACTACCTCATGAAACGATATAATTCATTTTCCTTCACCGAATCAGATAAATAGTAATTTTTATTAAAATAATGAATATATATTATACATATTACATGATATTAATTATGTGAACATAATATATCATATACTTCCTTACTATTTCACCCACTAAAATATTGGTATAATCACTCCTGTATATATATGGTTTTCGGTCTCCACGAAGCATTGTGATTAATTTCACACGTAGAAAAATAAAACATGGTTTTTAAAATGTATATAATGATTAAATATTATATTTATAAAATTAATACAACTCTAGATATGATGGATCTATATCCTATATAGAAGAATCATATGTTTTATGACAAAACATGCATGAGAAAACTGGGCAATTAACACACAAAATAATATTAAAAATAAATAATTATTAATAAATAAGTTGTAGGATGTTATAATAGGTTCATATATGATATTAAAAACATAAATATTATTCTTTTATACATTAATAACATATATAAAACCATTAAATAGGAGGTAAAATTACATTTGACCAAATGGAAGATTGAGGTAAGGGATTTCATCTCATTTTCAATTCCATTGAGATATATTTATTTATATCCACATATTTACTTTTATGTGTTGTATATTATAACACTTTGATATATTTAACAACAATAAATATAAATTTAAAACATATTAATCAATTTAATTTTATGTTATTGAGACTTCTACGATGTTTTTAAAGGAATCTTTCTAATATTTTTTTTGAAATGGTTGTTTTGAGAAAAATGAAAAGGGGGTGTTTTGTTTATATATACTTGGATACCATAATTACCTACTACCATAACCATTTTTTTAATATCAGCTAACTTCAAATATTTTAAATTATATTACAAATAAAAAAATTATGAATTTTTATTCTCATATTTCACTTATGTTTCCTTTATTCTTCAAAATGTCATTATTTTTTTTCAAAAAATTATATTACTGATGAAATGTTGGTTACCTCTCATTTAATAATTAAATTATTTATAATTTAATTTCCCTTATGTTAATCACTATTATGTGATCATATTTCATTGGAAATTAAATTTGTCTTCTGTTTATGTATTCCTATATCATGTTTATGATTATTTCTTAATTTTTATAACTTTTTAACATAAAATGTTTACATTGAATGTTTTTTTATTAACTTGGGAAATATTGTTAAATATGAGTTCTTTAATTACTATAGATATAATTTTATATGGAAATTTTTCATTAATTAAATCAATTGTTCTATATAAGAGGAATTTTTTGGTCATGTATTGATGGGTGGGGCCTAAAATTATATATCATATCAATGTATTTGTAGGTCTCATGAGACATATCATTTGGCCAAATTTAATGGGATTTCATCAATAGTTTTAATCCCTCTTATGAATGGTATTATCTATATAGATATTGTGATGACTGAGATCATGGATTCCAATATTAATAATTTTTCTCATTGTGAATTCTATTATTATTATATATGATATTGTTGAATTGATATTATCCATGGATTCATTTTCCGCTCAAGTTATTTAAAAAAATAAAATGTGTGTTTATTTATTTACCTTTCTATATTGATTATTAATTTTCTAATTAATATAGTCATGTTATTGACTAAAAATAATTTGTTTCAAATTATTTACTTTTCCATATTCATTATAATTAATTTAATTGTGTTAAATTTCATTTTACATAACCCCTGCTAAGAATTTGTGGTCATCCTCATTTTTTATCAATTATCTAGAGTATAAATAAGAATTCTATCACTAGGTTTAGGGGTGAAAGATTTTTTTCATTATTATGTTTTATTTTCTTTAACCAATGTCAAATTATTATAATATTTTTATTTGGGTCACCAAAACTGCAAAAATTCCAAGTGATTTTGGATTTTAACCCATGTATCTATATCGGTGTAAAAATGTAAACACCATCTCTTGGTTATTTGAGGCGGGGTAGTTACAAATCTTATGAGTGAAGACTAATACACCTTGGAAATATGTGAATGAATATTTATCAATTATAAGGAATGCATTGTGAATCCTGTCCCACTATGTTTGGACTCATATAGTCATGTTTTTTCTATTTCATATTTTTTTCAATGTAGTTATGTAATGTTCATTCATTTATTGTGTTCCATGTTTTATTTTTGGAATGTTTTCCTAATATTATATTCATGGTTCTTTATTTTCCTCTCATTCAGATAGAAATATATTTTGGTAAATTGTGATATTCCTTGGTTTTCTATTATTTCACCCTTACTATGATTCTTACATCACCTATTTAGTTTATTTTTTTCCCCATAATTCGGCGATGGGTATTACATGTGAGATTTATAGAAGGGAGTTTATTGTTGAGAAGTTATGAATATATTTTGACTAGTGTTGTGAAATAAGTTATCTATATATCTATTCTTATAAGAAAAAAATCCTTCATTGTTATGGTTTGTGAAACTATTATGAGATTGAATGATTATTTACCTAAATTAATGAAATAAATTTGATTATTTATCTTGGGTTTCCAAAGACCTATAACATATTTTTCTATAACTATGGTAAATACTTCTTCTAGAAACACTTTTATAGTTATTTTCACTATTATAATCATTATAATTTATAAATATTTCATTCCATGTTTTAATACGGATTCCTAATGAATTTATTTTATTATTATTTTTTATTTTGAAAAGTAATAGATTTTTTTACAATTTTTATAAGTAGAATTATATTCTTGAAAAGAAATAAATAATTATAAAATGTATTTAAATGTAATTTGTTTTTAGAAAACTATCTTTCAGTTTTTTTATATATTAAAAAAATTGTTTTAATCAGATTTATTTTTTATAATTTCAGTTATAAAAATATTTTTTGGGTTTAATGGATATTTTTTAATTCCTTATGAATATAAAAAATATTTCATTTTTATTCAAACAATTTATTTTTCAATAATATCAAAATGGTTAATTCATCATGTTTTTCAAATTAACTTATCCAGTAATATTAAAATGTTTCATTCATCTACATAAATGTCAAATTATGTTCCAAATATTCCAATAAGGTATATGTTCTTATGCTATTATCAAATTTTCTCTTCATAACTTGGGAAATGTTTTCTTGATATTTTCAAAAAACCAGTCTATTTTCCTTGAGATAACTGTCTGGTGATGTAAAATGAATTGTTTTGTGATATTTTAGCACACATATGTATTTTTTTAACTAATTGATAGGTGGGACCTATATAACCCTCTAATGCATTGAGTAAATATTTATATCTCATGAAATAATGGGAAACGAGTTGTGATTTTGATCTTCTAAGAGAAATAGGTAGTGAGTATAGCTCCATCATGGGAAATAGGTAGTGAAACCTAATCTACTAAGGGAAAATTGTTATGATGACTTATCCACTATGTTATGATATATATTATTATGTTTTTACCATATTTGAAATGTATTTCAACATACAGAAGTTATAATGGATTGAGTCTTTTGATCCATGCTTTTATTTGGTATATATTCCTAATGTTATGTTAATGGATTTTTATTATTCTCTCATAAAAACATGATTTTATATTTATAACATATAATCATTATTTTTTATGTTTTATTTTTACTTTACTGATCATCTAAGCTCACCAATTTATGATATTTTATTCATATGATAATGGTGATGAGTACATTGTATCAGATGCATATAAGGGTGTTTAGAGTTACGTGATAATTGATAAATGATCTAATATATTATAATATAATATTATTATATTTATTTTTCACAAAGACACTAATCCTTCTATTATTTTGATTGTGTAACTATTTTTATGGTAAAAAGATTGTTGATTTAAATTAATGAATTAGTTGTGGTTTTTGTTATAAGGTGACTCAGTAGGCATCATGGTATGGTTCAATTATTTATTAGTATTATTTTATTTATTTTAAAGGATTATTTAAGTTATTTATTTTATTTGGATGATATAACTTAAGTTATAAACCTATAAATATATCTATAAATATAATAACATTGTGAATTTTTGGTGAAGTATAGAGTACGTGGTTCTTCTTGATATTAAATTTCTATTTTGATAATTTATATTAAATGTGGTTATGGTAAACAAGAACCAAGTGGTAATAACCTAGAAAAAATATACTCTAGTATTAATTCTATCTTAACTTGGTGCATGATGACTGTGCCTATGAATCTACACATATCTATACACTTCAATACGATATTGGTAAGTGAATCACTTACTCTTAATGAACTATTTTTGATCATTAGATCTTATCATTGTTTTACAGTTAGAAAACCTAATATGAATATAACAATGTACATTCTTGGTTAAACTGAATGTGTTATAGTTTTATCCAATTATCTCATTTTAGAATATAAATTTTTGTAGTCTAAAATGAAGGTATCATCGGATGATACATTATAGTATTGAGTTTTTAATTCATATAACCATATAATATGTGTTTATTAGATATTATCATGACTATTTTTTTATAATTGGCAAGAAATATGACCATAAAAATTAGGTCTGAATGTTATGTCTCTATAAATTCATATAACCAATTAAGTGAGTATATTTCATAGAAATTTGTGAGATATATAAAAGTCTCAATACATGACTATTCAATGAGTAATGAAGAATCACCTATTATCTATGATTGTAAGGATAATATTTTAGAAAAGATTAT
Source organism: Viscum album (assembly GCA_963277665.1). Lineage (NCBI taxonomy): Eukaryota > Viridiplantae > Streptophyta > Magnoliopsida > Santalales > Viscaceae > Viscum > Viscum album. Next base: position 1,978,932,832 of record OY728143.1, on the reverse strand, counting down.
ATCTTTTGTTTCTTATAGAAAACTTTTTTTTTATTTTATTACATAATAATAATTAAAATTTAAAGGGTGTAACTCATTTATGATGGTGGGGGATTTAACACCATGATATTTTGGAATACATTTATCTCTAAATTAATACTATGTTCTGGAGCTTACGTCCCATGCAACAATGTACTAAAATGTGCTTGAATAGATTATTAGAATACTATTAATAAAATTTTATGATTAATAAATCCGTAAGTAAATAAAAAGATATCACTCACCTAAAATATGCTTACATATGGTGGAGAATAATTAAAATGACTTAATATTAAAATGGATTGTTCATTCTCAAATAATTTTTTAAAAAGTAATTATATTTTATCTTAATTAATTAAATTTACCAGTTTGAAAATATTATTATGTATAATATAATATAATAAAATTTTCATATTTAAATTAAATATGAAATAATATTAAAAACACTTAATGATTAATAATATAATTTTTGAATAAAATCTATTTTTATTTATATTAGGTTTATTAGTTTAAAATAAATATTTATTATTTTATAACCTTATTTTATATGGTGAAGATTATTTTCAGATTCATAATTTATAATTTATCCAAGGATGCATTTCTTGGATTTCTGTGAAATGATTTATTTTTTGTTGAATAGTGAAGAATACAGTTTTTATTAAAACTATGGTTTTTAGGGCTGCATAAAGAAGTAAGTATAATGTCTAACGGTTGAAATAAACAAAGTTTCATGTGATTAAGATGAGTTAAATATTTAAAACGTAATAATAATTTTATTATTGTGTAGATAATAATTGATAATAATATTTTTATTATTTAAAATATGTTGTTAATATAATTACTAATAAATTCTTATTAATAATAAAAATATTATTATTTTAATTATTTTTTCTATTATTATTATAATTATTTTATTATTATTATTATTATTATTAAAATATTTGTTACTATTACTATTACTACAATTATTGCTAACAAAATTTATATTAACCTTTTATTATGTTTTTTATTTTAATTTGATTTTTATTTGATTTTTATTTGATTTTTATTTGATTTTTTTATTTTTTTAGGGGTGGAGAGAAAACCCTAAGGGGTGCTGCCCCTTTCTATCCATGGATCCCCCCCTGTGTGGCTTTGGTGCACCAGCACCACCCCTCCCCCCCGGCACGTGGCACCCTCTGTTTCTCCTCCCAGTAGCGTGGGACCTCCTTCCAGTGGTCCAATGCGGTGAGTCTCACTTGTTTTCCCCTCCCGCACTAACTGTCACCCAGCCCCCTCGACATGTCCTGGACCTCCGCCTCTCACCCCTAGTTTTCTAGACTTCCCTCTCACAACCTCACGCTGGCCCTCCATGCTCATCCCAGCTTCCTTGCCCTTCGTTTCATCCTCGCTTCCCCGCTCCGTGCACTAGTTTTGCAGCCGCGCCCCTGGCCTCAGCACCTCCGTGCCCCATTAGCCTCCCCCTATTACCCCGCCACCATTCCTTCCTATTTTCCCCCTCCGCGCACCCAGCCTCACCCCTTTCTTCCCTCCCTTTCCAGTTCCTACCTCTCCCTCTTCCACTCCTCCTTGGGTTGGCCTTCAAGCGACAACATGCCCCCCTTCCTGGTTACCCCTGTGCGACCGGATCCCCCCTCTTCCCCTTCTCATGTGCATTACACACCAGCCCGGACATCGACCTGTAGCATGCCGGAAAACTGAAGCTGCAACCCCCTGCTCTCCAGGCTCCAGCCATCCCAACTTTTTCTCCCGCTCTGGTTGGCAATGGCCTTCTCCAGAATATTTATTTATTCTTTTATTTATTTAACTTTTTTATTTTATTTCATCAATGATGTTTTTATTTAATTTGGATAAATATTAATACTATCTCAGGTTGTGTGTCATGTGTTTGTATCACAATTCAGCGTGTGTGGTTAGTCCACAAGGGATTGCTCTACCTTTCGTCGGAGTTTCATCGCATCCACACTTGGTTTGAGGTAGGCGTTTCTGAATTTTTTTTCCCTGCATAACCCATATACACTTTCATGGTTTTAATTAGTCTTTATATTTCGTTCTCACCATCATTGATATTATATTTAATTTATTATAGTTTTTTTGGGTTAGTTAAAATTGTTGAAAATAGTTTCTGGATGAATTATCTGATTCATTTTTGGTTTTTTGGGAAAATCATGACTTGATAAATTATTTTTCATGTCTAATTAACTTAGAATGTTCTTAAATTGAATTGGTTGGTGAGAACATAGTTTTTAAGAAGATAAAAATTATGTTTGTTTAATTTTGATAGTATTCTTGTATGGCATGATTTTTGTTTTGGAAAAAACTTATTTTGAGTTATATGATTGGTTTTATAAAGTGTGCAAGTAGTTATTTTGGTTGTCCAAGTGGTGTGAGTCTTATCATGAAAGGTGCGAAGTAGTTTTTGAAATGTTTGGATATGCGTTGGATGTTTAAATGGAATTTGTGTATGAAGTTGATAGACTCATGATGTAAGCCTTTGTTGTGTTCTTTTGAAAAAGTTTTCTTATGTTAGTAAATGATTTAGTAAATGACTTTTGAAATACGAATCATGGGTTCAAGGTGTTTCAATGTGCAATTGAGTTTGATTTTCAAATGTTATATTTGGATTTTATTGTTCCATTGGATGTGCTTAAAATGATAATGGAACCTTTGAAATAGTTCTTCTTTTAAATACTTGTTTTTTCAAATAATTCATATTTTCTTAAATTATGTTGGTTCTTTGGTGTGTTTACCTTAAATGACTGTAAAATTTATTTTCAAGGATATGTCCCATCGGGACATGGAAAATGATTTGGTGCGTGTCTAGAAAGGATAGGGGCCCGTTTTGAACTTTGAACATAAAAGTTGATTGTTGACTAAGATTTTATTAAGCTATGTGGTTTGGAAAGTTGTATGTGTTTGGTCTGATATTAAAATTTTTTTTAGAAAAAAATCGTTTCTATATGATGTGACGTAAAGACACATTTGGAAATTTTAACCCAAGGATAATGTCTGTACTGAAATTTAAATTAGATTGTGTTTTTGTGAAAGTGTATTCTTGATTGGAAACTTTGAACATTTTATGAAATGGTTTAAATGTTAAATGATGTGATGGCCCAGTTGGCACTTTTTTAATGTGAAATGATTGAATATGTATTTGGGGGAGATCCTGTCTAGGGTAACCCTTTATGGGTGAATTTATAGTAAGCGTCCATGTTTGGGGATGGAATGTGCGGTGATATGATTCACGTGTGCAAGGGTCTTCCTACTTATATAGTATTATTATAACCACCATAGTTTCCTGGTCATCTTTTGGATGATTGAGTGATGGTTTCTGATCAACCCTGATTAGATGGGTTGGTAACCCCTAGATTGGTTGTTAGGCCTGGCAGGATTTGCCACTGGATTTCTTAGTTATTCGGCAGCCAGTTGGTTATAGACTTAGGAGCTTCACCAAACACAGGTAGGTGGTTCTGAAACCGAGAACATCCAAGGGTATTCTAGGGATGTTTAGGATAATTCAAAGTTACTGGTTTATTTTTATTGCTTGTTTACTTTTTGTTATACTAGTTTATTTCCATCTTTCATTCTTTACATGTTCTACTTTAGCCCAAATTTGGTATACTTTGTTTTGAGATTAGTTTATAAAATGAAAAATGATTTTGGAAATGTTATGTCGTGTGTGTTGTATTTTTAAATGAGGAAATCATGTTCCTTATTTTAAAATGCTAAAACCGTACTTTTATATTTTTATTTCAAACTTGTGTTAGTGGATTGTTTCGGGAAAGGAGACGTTGTATTTTGGGGTTTATCTGGGAAACCCTACTGAGAATTTTTAATGCTCACGACTATTTTATCTTTTTAGTTACATGTTCTCTTGGATGGATTTCTCATTATGAGAGCAAGGTCGGCTTTTGGTTGTGTGGTGACCTATAGGGTCACATGGAGTATGTTGAGATGTTCTGTTTATTTCTTTTCCGCTGTTAGAGTTCAGTTTTATTTTTTTGTTTATTCTTGTTTATTTATTTATCTTTATGGTCCAAATAATTCATGGTCGTTAAATGGTGATGTCCAGCACTAGTTTCCAGCCCGTGGGGATCGGGAATGCCCCTCGGGCCATGTCGCGGACCGGTTTAGGGTTGGACCATGTTGGTTTGTGACATTATATGTTATTTTCATGATATAATAATAATTTACCACCCTTTCCCTTTTAATTAGAAATACGTAAATGTCATCATGTGTACATATGAAAAACGAACTCCATGAACAATTTGATTGATTTTATTATCACCAAATTTCAATGCTAGATAAATGTCATATTAAATATAATATTATTCTATTTTTAAAATTATTAGGAATATAAAATAATAAACCATTACCTAAATTATTCATACCATATGGAGAATGAATATGTTTTTTGTGAATATGTGAAAACATCAACCTCAACAATAGTGTCGTATTTTGTTTTTCACAACAATAATTAATTATAAATTAAAAATTCTTTATATATAGTTAACCAAACTAATCACATATAAATAATATCATTATAGTTATTTCATGATAATATTATTCCCAAATAATCACCCTCTTAATGAAAATCACCAAATGATAATAACATGTTTCTATTTGGTTCGGTTCAAACTTCTTTATAAATAGTGCTATAAATTTCAATAATGGATAATTATGTAAAAAAATAATGTTATTGTTATAAATTAATGACTATGTAATTTTTGTTTTATTCTTATGGATAATATATATTAATACCTAACTTATTAATAATATTCCAACCTTTATTCATCAAAAACATCGAACCAGGATGGTTATAAATCTAACCATTATACATCATCAATAAAACCATTATTGGATAAATGCAAAACTATATTGATCATCCTAAAACAAATATTATCATACATTTAATTATCTTTTTAATGATTAATATTCAATCTATAAAAAAGTATCAACATCACATTTATGAATCTAGTATAAAACAAATAACATTCATTGTCTATTGTAAAATATAACTAACTAATGAATTTATTATAATTGAAAATAAATGGTGTTTATAAAGGTTATATCTAGGAATAGTTTTCAAACTATGTTTTTTAGATCATTATTTTTATTATACATGAGGTTCAAGTTCCTCTATGGATGTCAAGAAATAAGTAAGGCAATTTTATCTTAATCCCATTTCATCAATAAAAGTTATTTTATACACCTAATCTCATTTAAATGGTGTTTATTAAGATTATTAGATATAACATATCATGAATTATCTTTTATATTTGAACATAAAATTTCATGCTATCTTTTCTGGGGTATTTATATGAAAATGTTTCATAATACATAAGGGGATTTTCATAACTAATCTTCTTCTCTTGATTAATAATAATTACTCATTTTTTATGGTTTATAAGGGAGTTTTATTCTATTATATGATGAAATTAAAATTCATTTTCCTTTATTTTTTAAGGATTTACTACTATTTATTTATTCCTTCATAAAAATTGATGATGTTATAAATAATTATAATCCTCTCTCAATGGGTCATTTTTCCTCAAAATCCATATTCATAATTCCTGAAATTTTTTTATTTCATTATTTTGAAGTTTAAATAAGATTTATTTCTATTGATATAAAAATTAATCTTTATACCTTTTCAAATAATAAGTTTATTATTAAATTTATTATGTGGGTTTTTTAAAATTTATTCTCTAATTGTTAAAATGGATTTCATGTTCATATTCATATGTCTATCTGGCCCTCTATATTTCCTTTTAAAAACATTATCTATTTTTATGGACCCATAGTTAAAGATTCTTTACAAAATTTAATTTTTTAAAAAGTTTTCAATTTTTAACGAACTCAATTTTTAAAAGTTTGTAATTTTTACCCTTATTATGGTTAATATGGTGTTAGGATGTTTTGAATGATTCATGGTGGAATAATCAGTGTGTTAGACTTTTTTGGGTGCATGATGGTTATATCCATATTGTGGTGTAGGATATTTTGTTCTTGTAACATACCTTTGTTAAATAAGTCAGACCAATGTATGGGTGTGGTATCAGGTGTGTAGCAGTATGAGTCCACCTATTGACCATGACCAAAGTGACCTCACCATGCTATGGTGGAAGGAATTTTTATTTACAAACTAGCTAGTTTTATAAACCACATCATTTTGGTTTGTTGTGTCAAATACCAGGGCTTGATTTGTTCAAGGACACTATGAACATGTTTGGTATAACCACTACATGGTGAAAACTATTAAAAAACTATGAAATAGCCTAATAGGACACCAATATTCTTGGGTTTCATGCATTTCAAATAGGAAACTGCATGAAATTATTTGAGGGTCTTATTTATCAGTATTTTTACTTAATTTATCCATTGATTAATATTGATACTCATCTTGTTATGAAGTTTAATTATAAAAAACACTACGTGACTCTATGTAAATTCTTTTATCCTTCTCTTCCCTTTGTCCAGTAAACATAGGATGAATCTGTTGGCTCAAAATTTGTAACCTTTTTTTGATGTAATCTCATATCCACTTATTCATTTTTAATTGACCATATTCATTTTTAATTTTGGATAAAAATATTATACCCATAATGATCTCATATAGAATCCATTGTTTGTTGATAGATTAACACTAGATTGAGATTAATTGTGTTCTTTTCCCTTGACCAGATGTAGATATACCATTTATAGAAGATATAATTGGGTATGTTAATGGGCTTATATACCCTTATAATGACTCCCTTACTTGAAATGATTCCATAAACCCTATTATAAAGAATTTGAATTGTTTTTTTGTAATCCTTATTGTAGGTATTTGATCTGGTTGGTGCATGTGAGGGAATTAGAAAGAATATATTGATGAAAATTATATTAACATCAATATGATTGAGGTACGAATATCCATAATAAATAAAACCCTTTAATGTGGTTTTTTATATTACATGGTGGTATATTATTGTTTTAATTTACCATCATTTTCTATTTACAACATGTGATTGCATGTTTATCCTGTGATACCAATGTTTTCTTTCTATCACAAGTTTGTGAATGTGTTGACCATGATACCGATTTCATTTATTGATATCATGGGTTTATGTATGGTTTTGGGGGATCATGATTTATATTCAATGTTTTTACAATAAGTTTTATTTATGTTTTTATTTAAATACATGGCCATTGGATGTTTATATATAGTATAAATTTAGTGGTGTACCATCATTAAATGGTTATCCTTTGAGGGTGTTCATGTGGAATATGAATATAATGTATTGGATTTTTCGTGTATTATTTTTTTAATATTATATGGAATTATTACTAGACCAGGTGTAGGGAAGACACCTCATTCTGAGGCGTGGTGATCCCAGAATGGTGATTTGAACTTTTTTAAGTTAACTAAGTCGGTACTTGTGCGCGGTTGTGGAAGTTTCCAAATGGATGCCTGGATTAAAAATATGAGGGCATCGTTGCATCCGGGATGACGACTTTACCTAAGAATGGGTCTAACCTCGACCTGCGCGGGTCGAGGGAAAAAGATAATTCTCAGACGTTTTCAGTAAAAAATAAAATAAAATAAATGAAAAGTTTATTTTATTTTGGAAACATTCTCTGAAGCACAACGATAGGACAACTGTTTCAATAATAAATGCCACAACATTATGACCCTGAAATAGAAACGTTGACTCACTAATGCCGCAGCATAACGGTAGCAATGCAACGTAACAGAATGCTGAAACATGTTCCCTCCTTTTGATGGGTTAACCGAACGTCGCTCATTGGCAGAAGTTGGATAGAAACTCTGGAGAATCCTTGGTGCTTTGGAGATAACTCTCGGTGAATAACAACGACGAATCAGAGCTGTGAATCGCTGTGTCAATGATGTTAAAGGATCTCGGAGATGACAGAGTCGCGACCCCCCCCCCCCCCCCCCCCCGTCGTCAGCAATCGAACCCTTCACGAGGTAGGGGTTGTAATTTCAATTCTCCTTTACCTATTTTTAATTTTGAATGAGGAACGTGGATCAACCACGAACATGTTGATCCGTGGATTCGTAAGTTTTTGTGAGAGTTTTTTTGTTGGGATGAATTCAGGGAATTAGTCCATGTTAAATTTTTGATTGATTCTGCACCTTTTCAGCCTACTAACGGGGGCTGATCAACGTTGTGACGAATGAGGGTGTAGGTTTGTTCCTCAATTTTTTGATTGGATTTCTTCCCCATTTCTTTCCTCATGTGTTCTTCGCGTTCTTCATGGGGTGACGAAAAATGGATCATTGTGCACCTGTCTTGCAACGAAACAATCCCAAACTAGAGATCCAACATCGCAACAACTCTACAGAGGTGCGACGGTCATAGCAGATGATGAATCGACTCTGTTCAGAAAAGACTGTTCTTCGAGCGTTCTTCATGCGGGAGGATCGAAACGTGTTTTTGGAGCCAATCAGAGGCCCAAAAACAACGAATATGACATCGTGACATTGGGGTGACCTAGATTCCGGAGTTTCATGGAAATCAGATGGCTGGATCAATGAATGGGGAAGCACAGAGGCGAGGCGGTGGAAGTGTGCGATTCTGTAAATTTCCAGAATACACGATGTGTACTTCCGAAGAACACGTCGTGTAGTACCGGCAATGGTGGATAGGGTTTCGGGGGTCAGAGAGGAAACACATGGCGTGTGACCCAGATCACACGGTGTGTTGGACTTTCCCCAAATATCAGTGTGTATTTTAGTAAGTATATGGACACGGGATGAACTACACGGATTTAGAACATGGCGTGTAATCTCTACGCAGCATGACAGAGGCGGCTACATGGGACTCAGCGTGTATCTAGTGGATACACAGACACAGGGTGTAGTACATGGTCGTGTACTACACCACACGGCCAGGTGAGGCCAGTAGTGCGGGTCACCCCATGTACCGATTACATGGGTTGGAATACACGGGTTGAGGCCATGTACGAGCACATGGCCAGCGTACACGGAACCGACCCCAAATACTCGTACACAACTTGTAATCCGTACCACATGCTGTGTACTAACCTTTTTCTACATGACCTCCCTTACGACATGGTCCATTGTACACGGGAAGTACCCTGGGGTAGAAGACACATCATTTAACTTTTCTACACGTCATGCACTTTTTGGAAAATGTCCCGGTCCTCTTGTCCACCGTGCCTTAGAAATGTTTCATTTGGGTTAGTGCCCCATATTCTCATTCCCCTAAAGGTCAAACATATTTTACTTCTATAAGAGTATGATACCTTCAGCAGTACTTTCTCTGATAGAGTTGGCATCCCTCCGAGAGGCCCAGAGTGAGATCCTCCATCCATTCCTGACCCTAGGTAGAGTCAGGCATCGACATGACCAACTCTACGGGGTGTCGATACTCTACCTAGCTGGTGAATCTGGATGAGTCAAGGTATCCACCGTGGCCCTAAAATTTATCCTCATCTGTGTATCATGATCTTTCCCACTCGGAAGTGTGTCTCCCGTAATGAGTGCATCTATCTCTTGTGATCTTCCCAATCAGGAGTGTGTCTCCTGTATTGAGTGTAACTACCTCTCGTGATGAAACCTGATGAAGAGTACTTCTCAGACGAACGCCAACAGAGCTAACTGACTCATAGAGTGTGTTCTCCCAGAATGACTACTTCGTGGAATCTTCGAACTGAATCCCTAGACGGGGGTATGCGGTTGTTTGAATTGTCTCTAGACTACGGGTCTGGGTTTTGAGTATATCTGATTTGTGTTCTCTTATTATATGTTCAGTAGAAATATACTATGTAGATCTGGTTGTGCCTTTCCTTTGTGTATTACTTTGTGTTTTTTGGGGTCCTCTACTGAGTATTGTTATACTCACCCCTGCATGGGCTTTTCCCACACGTGCAGTGTCTTGTGCGGACGAGCAGCCTTTTGACAGAGTCCAGGGCGGACCGGGATAGGACCGAGCTTTCTGAGTTCCATACAAGCCGAGGCGTTCCTACGGCTACGAGAAGTAGTCCCAGTACCACTTGTGTTTACAAGTTGGCCTTCTCAGTTTTCAGACTCTTGTTTTGGTGGGCCTATATTCTGGCCCAGTTTACTTTCGACACTTACTTTCTGTCGTAATCTGTTGGTTGGGTTTAGTTGTCTGCATGAATTTTGTTCCTTTGTGGTTGGGATTTTTACATTTCAGATTTTGTGGGCTCGGATATGTGTGTGTGTATAGGTTCTTAGGCAATGTATAACACCCCAAGCTTTCACAGTACGCTTCTCTTTGAATAATACAATAGCGTGTGTTATACGCAACTTCGAGTTCTAACACACCACAACCAATCATACTAGCCGTTAAGAATAGTAATACCCACTTTCTGAAATTTTATACATTTTATCTTTCAAAATGAACTTCATTATTGGATTCGGAATATCGAAATTATCTTAGGGTGAACTTTTGGTACTTTTCTGATAACTTTCATATTTTGATGAATAGTGAAAATTACTAAATTTTAATTAAAAACAACTTTTTTAATCGAAATAATTAATTGTGATAAATTATAAATTTTAGTGATTTTAAATTATAATTATATTATATTTTTACCATTTAATTCAATGCAGGTCATTGGACATAATTTCACATTTAAATTGGACATAAGAAAGTGCCAATCTTTTGATGGTTATTATTTCTTAAAAACACGCTATTTGTGTTGACAACGAGAATTAATTTAAATTAATTAATTCAACTTATATGTTTTTAATTTGGTAAAATAGACATAATTTTTGAATTCATAATATCAAATATATCTTAGGCCTAATTTTTGGTATTAGTCTGAGAAACATCAATATTTGATGAATAGTGAAAAACACTGAGTTATTGGTTAAAACCGATTTTTTTATTTAAATAATTATTTATTTTATTTAAATTAATTAATGTCAAAATAGATACATAATAATTATATTAGTACATTTTAATTTATTGGAGTTAGTTTATAATAATTTTAGATATATAAAAAATTTATTGAACTTTTCACCGTCTTTTACCCACCTCCTAGGAGAATTTGAAAATTCACATAAAACATAATTTCACCGCTTTTGTGAGTGGGATTTAGAAAATCCGAGAGACACTGTTAATGTCATGGAGTAAAATGAGGTTCAATAAGATAAAAATAATTTTTTTGAATAGTAACTTTTGACTTTTATTTACCGCGGTTAAAGGTAAATAGGGTAATTCAAGATAAAAAGTATATTATAATAATATAAAATTATCTTAACACTTGTCCTAACCTTATTTTATGAGTCATAGACCACCATGGGAATCCTTGGGTAGATTTTGGGACCCCATGGATCCACTTGAGAGTGATAATGACTCTTTAGATTAATTAATTTAAAGTAAAGGCAAAAATGACACAAACAAATATCTTTTAGTAAATTAATTTTTACATGGGGTTATATAAGTTATATTTTAGACTATAAATATTAATTGTAAATATAACAAGATTTAATACATAAAGGTAGTTTTTTAAATTTTTTATATATCAAATAAATAGGTTATTTATGACATAATGATGATGTAGTAATTACCTTATTAATGAAATATAAAAATTATTGATATTATAAATATCAAAATAAATATAATTTGAGACTTTTAATAATTTCCACGAATTATATTGGTTAATATGACATGTTAGGATTGATTAAATAAATTGTTTTATAATTAATAAAGTTATTAAGACTTTAACAAAAATCAATTATTAAATAGTGTCAAAATTGACATAAAGGAGTTTTTAAAACAAATATTATATTATTAATTGATATAATATTCATAAAAATCTAAGGTTCATCCAAAAGACTAATATGATGATTGGAATTTCATTAATGAACCACTTGTAGTTCTCTTGGCAGTTTATAGTAGGTTTATTAACCATATAATATAAAAATACAAAGAGACATGGTAAATGTCAAACAAATTAACTAAGAGTTAAAACTAAAAGATAAGGTTAATAAAGTGACCCAAACCTATCTAAAACCTATTGGTTAAGTTTTTTTCGACCTATATCCACATTAGACTTTTAATAATTTACTTTTGAGCCATTATAAACCGAATATTATTTTATTATAAAATAATACTTTAAGTTTTTCCTAAAGAGCCCCTCCACCCCCTTATAAAAGGACACCACTTCTAACCAATTCCTAACACCTCTAAAGCCTTTTGGATTGTCCAAAATCTTCCCAATTAAGCTCCCTACATCCCTATCCTCATCCTAGAAGCCTTATCTTAGGCAATAGGCACTTCAAGAGTCCTTTTTGGTTCCAACCAAAGGGAGTTACCCAAATTAAAGGTAACAACTTCTCTTAGCTTCTTTTCTTTTATTTTACTTCTTCAACCCCTAAACTCTTATTATTATTTTCTTTTGTAACAAATACAGTATCAAAAATATACTAGGATATTTTTATGATAAGTATTCTAACTACACTTACACACACCTCCATCTAATGGGTGAATAACATAATGTTTCTGTGGATGGAAACCAAACGCCTCACGAAACGATGATTGTTCAATTATCTCCTACCACCTCTCATGGTGGCCATTATGATGGAACTATAATTAAATATGATATTAATGATATTTATTTTATATATAATCTTCTTTAATTCCATTTTATATCATACCATTATAGGTTTCATGTTTTATATATTTATATACGATAATTTCATTTGAGGAAGTGCGGACTACCGCCCCCTTAAAGTGATATGACTCGTTCATACCATACATGGAATGCATAAAGGATGATGTTAATGAAAATAAGTAACGTATATAAGATACTATATTATACTGGAATAATAATATACCTTTTTATCATTTGGTTTTGATTCCTTTTAAAATGAAAAATGAAATGGAAGTAGCGTTCGTGCGTACGTACAGATTACCATCTCCACGAACATGTTGAGATTCATTTCCCCATCATATCCATTCAAGAATAATAATAATTTTATGGTTAAAAGTAATGTTTAAGGACTTTATATCATTATGGATATGAATAAGATACAACCTATCCATAACAAACATGGCTTACATAACAAATCATATAAAGGAAAATGAATCAGTTAACACCCGAAATGATGATAATACTAAAATATTATTAACAAAAAAATATTAAAAGATGATATATGATATCATATTTATACATATTATTCTTGTATAATTTAATATCAATGATTTAACTATTATACAGGAGGTTAAACTACCCTCAACCAAGGAAAAGTACCAGGTAATGAGTTTTCATCTCACTCCTTATTCTCGTAAGATTCATGCCATATTGCCACTATTTCATTTTGTGTGGTGTATGTGATGCCCATAGTTGTATTATTTTTGTAATACACTTTAATTTATGTGTATTTACATATTCATTGTATGATACCTCTTTCATGGGGTTTATTTTTCGTATGTTACCAAATTGGTAAGGGTTAATTCCTCAATCTCATTATTATATGAGATTGTTTATGTGTAAGTATTTGCTGGGACATTTTTATTATCCATGTCCATTTTTAATAAAAATGATTTCAAAATGAATATTATAAGAATTTTTGAAAGGTACTCTTTATCAAGATCATAATTTTAAATGTTTTAAATATTTATCTTTCTAAATATTTTTAATTAATGTCCATGTTTTCAAATTGATTTTAAAGATTTATTTATATGGACATGAATGTTTTGAAATGGTAATGCTTTTCCAAAGTTTCAAAGTGGTATGGGACACTTTGATTCAAAAATCTCTTTTAAATTACTTCCTTTATAAATGTGTGACTTTTAAATGATTTCAAAAAAAGAGATATTTCTCTCAAATAGTTTTGATTTCATCTATGTCAGCATAATTTGATGGATTTTAAGCTTATTTGAAGTTGGTTTATTATGATACAAAACTGCCATATTGTATTGAAGGTTTTGTGATATTTTTGATTGTGGATGTGTTATTTTTATACCATTCATGGTTTATGGAGAAAGTATTGACATTTTGTATGCTAGTTTTAATACGAATGTTTATGTTATGTTTAAACCTATTCATATGAGGAATGCATTGGACATAGTAAGTGGCGGGTGGAGACCGCTATAGCTCCTCGATGCATCGATTGGTCTCATGAGAAAAAATAGTGTCTTGGAACAAGGCCTTTGTAATGCCCCAACCCTAGATACCCAGAGTTGGTGCATTATTACATAACATTGGCATGATCACAAGAAAGATCAAGTCTCGAAAGACCAATTAGTTTAGTAGCATTGGAATAACTAGATACATTAATAAAGTTTACATTACATCATAAAATGAAAAGTAAAACAATATAGTCTCCATATTACACACTCTTATCCCCTCATTCTATCCCTTCAGGTCATTCATAAATAACTTCTTCACATCCTGGGAAAAATAAAACATAGAAAAGGGGTGAGCTCAAATGCCCAGTAAGGATAACAATATAGTGGAAACTTTCATAAATAAAAATTTAAGGAAATGTATAAGTAATACAGAATCCTTTTAAACTTGAACTTCAACATAGTATGGAAAAAATAAAGTGAAATAATGTCATTTACTTATTCACATGGATATTCTAATAATCGAATAATCACATGCAATATCAATAACCACTTTCATAATGATGGAATGCATAATGTCAGACTATCATAACCACATAGCCAAGGCCTCGTGCCAAGACTAAAAATAAGATTTTTTCAAGGCCTTTTTCCAAGACACTAGTTTGTCTCATGAGACCTACCAATGCATCAAGGAGCTATAGTGGGCTCCACCCGTCACTTATTAAGTCCAATGCATTCCTCATATGAACAGGTTTAAACATAACATAAACATTCGTATTAAAACCAGCATACGAAATGTAAATACTTTCTCCATAAACCATGAATGGTATAAAAATAACACATACACAGTCAAACATATCACAAAACCTTCAATACAATGTGGAAGTTTTGTTTCATAATAACTCAACTTCAAATAAGCTTAAAATTCAACAAAGGATGTTGACATAGATTAAATCAAAACTATTTGAGAGAAATATCTCTTCCTATTTTGAAATCATTTAAGAGTCACATAATTATAAAATAAAACATTTACTTTGAAAATTTTCTTATAAGTTTTTAAGGGAAGATTAGAATATTTTATAATGGCGTAAAATAGCCGCACCCGCCATATAAGTTAAAAAAACATTCTTACCTTAATTCTATCAAAAAGGTTAAAAAGCACCTTGTTTTGAAAACGAAGGAAAGATTCCTTTATAAACTTATTATAAAAAGTAAAACAAGGGAATAAATGAATTTAACCCATATTATGTAAAATATTAAGAATGTTTTGAAAAACATTTTTAAGAAACATGGATGTGGATGATAAAGAGATCCCAGTAGATAATCACGTAAAAACAGCCCCGGATAATGAAGAGATTGTGAAATAAACCCTTACCTTGTACTTTTCCTTGGTTGAGGTAGGTTAAAATCCTATATAATGGTGAAATAGTTGTTATTAAATTATACAAGAATCATATTCATTAATATGATATCATATATGATCTTTTAACATTGATTTGTTAATAATATCTTAGTATTATCGTTGTTTCAGGTGTTAACTTACTCGTTTTCTTTTATATGTTTTGTTACATAAGCCATGTTTGTCATGGATAGGTTGTATATTATCCATATCCAGAATGATATCAATTCCTTAGATACTATTAGTAATCATCAAATGAGAATTAGACTTTAATGGATACGATGGAGAATGAATCTCATCGCGTTCGTGGAGACGGTAGTCCGTACGTACGCATGAGCGACAATATCATTCTTTTGATATTAAAATAATATATAATTGGATGGTATATCATATATACATAATCATTATCATGTTATATTTAATATTTACATGAATTATACATCATTATTATACCCATCCAAATAATAATTTATTTAATAACAATTACACCACGATGTGGAGATGATAAGCCGTACGTACGCACGTATGGTGACATGTCATTCAAAGGATGGATAGAATACTGAATATGGTTGTACCATATTTATAATAATATAAAAGTATATAGGAGATGCTGGATTTATTATTTTAGAATGGTAATAACAAATAAAGAAGAAGTTGAAGAAGAAATGAACTTGAAAAAGGGTGGTGAAAACATTACCTCTTCTTCGGGTTCTTCCTTTTTGTTTTGATCAAAAGGGCTCCTTATGTTGGATTTCTGAACAAACTAAGTCCTCTAAGTTGAAGTGAGGGAAGTTTAGAGAGTATTTGGGTAGGGGTTGGCCTAACCAAAAGGCTTTGAAGGTGTGACTTAATGAGAAGGGGGAGTTCCCTTTTATAAGAGGGGTGAGGGGCACCTTTGGAAAAGCTAGAAATATTATTTTATAATAAATTCATATTCGGTTTATAATGGCTCAAAAGGGGATTATTTAAAGGTTAAGGTGGGGATGGGTCTAATACCACTCAACCAATATAATTTAGACAGGTTTGGGTCATTATATTAACCTTATCTTTTAGTTTTGACTCTTAGTTAATTAGTTTGACACTAACCATGCCACTTTGTATTTTTATATTATATAGTTAATAAACTTACTATATACCTCCAAGAGACCCCCAAAGTGGTCCATTAATGACACCCCTATCATAATATAAGTCTCATGGCCTAACCTTAGATTTTTAGGAATTGAATATCATTTAATAATATAATATTTTTTTTAAAAACTCTTTTATGTCAATTTTGACACTATTTGGAAAATTGATTTTTTTGAAAATCATATCAAAATGATTACTTCGAAAAAAGTTTATTAAATCATTACTAACATGTCATATTAACCTAGAGAATTAGTGTAATTCATAAAAAGTCTCAAATTATATTTATTTGGGTATTTATAATATCAATTATTTTAATTTTTCACTATTATGGTAATTACCGCATCATCATTATGTCATAAATAAATGAAATTATTTATTGTCTAAAAATTATAAATAAAATATCATTATTTATGAAATATCTTTATCTTTCTAATTAATATTAAGAATTTAATTTACCTTATCTATAACCCTATATTAAAAATGTTTTAGTAAATAAACTTTGATTTTAACTCTTTTAACTCTTCTTTGAATTAAATAATAATAAATGTCCTAATCTAATCAAAGTGGACCCAAATGATAATATTTTATTCCTAAGGTTTCTTTTGGTTGAGATACAATTGTCCAATAGAATTAGGACATGTGTTAGTGTAATATTAATATCATTTTTACCCTTAATTTCCATATTTACTTTTAACCGTGGTAAATAAAAGTAAAAAGTTACTATTCACCAAAAATTATTTTCATCTCATTGAACCAAATTTTACTCCTTGATATTAACCGTGTCTCTCGTATTTTTGAAATTCCACTCACAGATGCGGTAAAATTAAGTTTTATGAAAAATTCAGTTTTTTAACTACCACTTAGTGGTTTCACTATTCATCAAAAAATGAAGTTTTTCAGAAAAATACCAAAAATTCACCCTAGGATAATTTTGATATTCCGAATCCAAAAATAAAGTCCATTTTGAAAAATAAAATTTATAAATTTCAAAAAGTGGGTATTAATATTCATAACGGCTAGTTTGATTGGTTGTGGTGTGTTAGAATTCGATGTTGCGTACAACACACGCTATTGCATTATTCAAAGAGAAGCATACCATAGAATATTGGGGTGTTACATTCTCCCTTCCTTCAAATAATTTCATCCTCGAAATTTCTAGAATACTACCGCATGAAAAGACTTGGGTGGTTCTTCATCATAAGTTCCTCGGGTTCCCACATTGCTTCTTCCATCTTATGGCTTCTTCACAAGACTTTTACCAAACGAGTCGTCCGGTTTCTCACTACTTGTTCTCTCATATCAAGAATCTTGATGGGATCTTCGCAATAAGATAGACCGGGTTCCATTTCTAATTCCTCATAGGTGAGTACATGCGTTGGGTCAGGCATGTATTTCCTCAACAGAGATACGTGGAACACATCGTGAACTTTGGAGAGACTTGGCGGCATTGCCAATCGGTAAGCTACAACCCCAATTCGTTCTAGAATTTAGAAAGGCCCAATGTACCTGGGACTCAATTTACCTTTCTTACCAAAACGTATGACTCCCTTCCATGGAGATACCTTCAGGAAAACATGATCACTGACTTGAAATTCCAAATCCTTCCTTCGATTATCGGCATAGATCTTCTGCCTACTTTGGGCTGCTTTGATATGGTTTTGGATTACCTTCACATTTTCCATCGTTTCCTCCACCAGTTCTGGGCCTACAAGTTTTCTTTCACCAACGTCATCCCAACACGTTGGTGTGTGACATCTCTTTCCGTATAATGCTTCATATGGTGCCATATGAATACTCGAATGGAAGCTATTGTTATAGGAAAATTCTACCAGAGGTAAATATTGATCCCACATACCCTGAAAGTCAAGTGAGCAGGATCTCAACATGTCTTCTAAGGTTTGAATAGTTCGTTCTGATTTTCCATCTGTTTGAGGGTGATCGGCAGTGATCAAATGAAGTTCAGTATCCAATTATTTCTGAAGACTTTTCTAGAATCTTGAAGTAAAACGGGGATCATGATCAGAAACAATCGATAGGGGTACTCCATGAAGTCTCAAAACTTCATCAATATATAGTCTTGCTAGACGTTCTAGTGGAAGATCTTCTCTTATAGAAAGAAAATGTGCTGACTTGGTAAGACGATCAACAATAACCCATATTGCATCGTTCCTTCTAGGAGTCTTTGGTAGTCCCATGACAATGTCCATCGTGATATTATCCCATTTCCAATCAGGTATGGGAAGAGGTTGAAATACTCCACTAGGCTATTTCCTTCCAGCTTTCACTTGTTGAAAAACCATACACCTTGACAAAAAATAAGCAATATCCCTCTTCGTGTTGTCCCACCAAAAATATTCCTTCAAATCTATATACATTTTGGTGCTCCCAGGGTGTATAGAGAAATTAGAACTATGAGCATCATCCAACAATTCCCTTTTTAGATCAGGTATATCGGGAACACAAAGTCTCTTCCCAAATTTCAAAATTCCTTCTTCATACACAAAGTCTCTCAATCTCCCATCATTCACAACTTTAATCTTCTTTTGAAATTCTTCATCATCAGTCTGAGAACACTTAATCCTTTCTAGTAAATATGGTTTGGTAACCATTTGAAAAATCATTGATGTTTCACCTTCCCTGGTTATTCCCATGTTCATGTTCACTAGATCCATGAAAATTGGATCCCTTTCAATTCTCATATTGTTCAAAACTCCATGATATTTTCTGTTCAAAGCATCTTCCACCTTGTTTGCCTTCTCCGGGTGGTAGTGTATCGTGCAATCATAATCCTTGAGTAATTCAAGCTATCTCCTTTGCCTCATGTTGAGTTCTTTTTGTGAGAAAATATACTTCAAACTCTTGTGATCAGTATAAATCTCACATTTTTCACCATATAGGTAGTGCCTCCATATCTTCAAAGCAAAGATCACAGATGCTAACTTGAGATCATGAGTAGGATAGTTTTTCTCATGAATTTTTAACTGTCATGATGCATAGGCAATAACCCTATCATTCTGCATAAGGACACAACCAAGTCCTTTCTTCGATGAATCACTATAAATAACGAACCCATTATTCCCCGATGGTAGAGTCAATATAGGATCATTGACAAATCTTCTCTTCAGTTCTTCAAAACATTCTTCACACTCTTTTGTCCAAACAAATTTAACCCCTTTATGTGTGAGATTTGTTAATGGGTTAGCCAACCGGGAAAAATTCTGGACAAAACGTCGATAATAACCTGCTAAACTAATAAAACTATGTACCTCAGTTATACTCGTCGGTGCAGACCATTATTTGATTGCCTTGGTCTTAGAAGGATCAATAGAGATTCAATATTTAGAGACAATATGTCTAAGAAAATAAATCTCTCGAATCCATAATTCACACTTGCTAAACTTCCCATATAATTCATGTCTTCTCAGAGTATTCATGATAATGCGCAAGTGATTTTCATGATCTTCGTAGATTCTAGAGTATACCAAGATATCATCAATAAATACCACCACAAATTCATCGAGATATTCCTTGAAAACACTATTCATAAGATCCATGAATACAGAGGGGGAATTAGTCAATCCAAATGGCATTACTGTAAACTCGTAATGCCCGTACCTGGTTCAAAATGCTGTCTTTGGAATGTCTTCCTTCTTCACACATAACTGATGGTATCCATATCGAAGGTCAATCTTTGAAAAGTATTGAGCTCCATGCAGTTGGTGAAATAAATCATCAATGCGAGGTAGGTGATACTTGTTCTTTATTGTTATAACATTGATCTCCCTGTAGTCGATACATAACCTCATATATCCATCTTTCTTTTTAACAAAAAGAACAGGGGATCCCCATGGAGAAACACTAGAGCGAATAAATCCATTATTACTCAATTCCTCTAGTTTTTTCTTTAGTTCAACTAATTCCACAGTGGCCATTCTATAAGGGTTATTTGATATAGGCCTTGATCTAGGAATTAAATCAATGGAAAACTCAACTTCTCGTTCTGTAGGATGTCCAGGTAAATCTTTCAGAAACACATCTACATATTCTTTCACAATAGGTACATCCTCTATTTGAACATTCCTTTCCTCACCCACAGTCATTTCATTCTCTTCCTCCCCAATAATTGAATTTAGTTGAGCTACTGGGTGTGGATCTAGATAAGAATTAGGTGGTGACGATTCTGCTCTAAAGATAAGGTGTTCCTTATCATCATCATCAAAAATTGTAACCTCCTTCTTCTTACAATAAATATTCACATCATGGTCCGAAATCCAATCCATACCGAGGATTATATCAAACTCAATCATAGGTATGACGATGATATCAGCAGATAAAGAACATTTATGTGCTCTAATGGGGACTGATTCACAAAACTTTGTTGCAATGATACTTCACTTAGGAGTTTGAACTGAAAACTCCTTTGTTAAATCAAATTGGAAATATCTAATTTTCTTAGCAAACTGGGAAGATATGAAACAATGCGATGATCCAGAATCAAATAAATCATTTGCTAAACATGAGGAAACCATTAAATTACCTACCACCATGTATTTCAGAGTTTCTACCTCAGCAGTAATGATAGCATAAGCTTGGCCTTGATCCCTTGGCCTTTTCTGAGGTAAGTTCCCCTGACGCTTAGGAAATTCATTTGCATAATGTCCCATATCCCTGTAATTGTATCATTGGACATCGATAGCTTCCTTCTTCCCCTTGCAATCACGAGCTTGGTGGACTTTTTCACCACACTTGTAAAAGACTCATATTCCTTTTAAGCAAGTACCAAGGTGTTTCTTCCCACATTTACTGCAGGATGGATATTCAACTTTTCCCTTATTCCCCTTATTTCCATTCCCATATTGATCAACAGATCTCTTCTTCTCTTACTTTACTTTAAAGTCATAAGACTTTGAGAATTTCTTTTTCAGTCTTGATAGCACATGAGACAATGTCTTTGTATGATGAGAAGGATTGTGAGACTAATGCTCGACGGAGAAATGGTTTTAACCCATTAAGGAAACGATCAATATTACTTCTTGGGTTACGTATATAATCTCCAGCATACCTTTCTAACCTTGTAAAGTTA
The DNA here is from genome assembly GCA_963277665.1 of Viscum album. NCBI lineage: Eukaryota > Viridiplantae > Streptophyta > Magnoliopsida > Santalales > Viscaceae > Viscum > Viscum album. The sequence continues at coordinate 1,978,911,132 of OY728143.1, read as the reverse complement.
GCCTCATACTTTGCGACATTCTCATCCTCCTTTTGTCTCAGACTCAGAAATTGTCTTTCCATATCTGCTCGATGGTCACGAGGAAATTATTTTTCTAAAAACAGTTCTTTGAACTCCCTCCATTCCATATTTAATAATTCATCATCTTCCATCATGTTTTGAATCAATGACCACCATTGATCAGCATCTCCAGTGAGGTGATAAACTGCCATGATAACTTTTTCCCTTTCACTACTCCCCAAAGCCTGAAATATTTTCTCTAGGGAAATTATCCATTGCTCAGCTACCAATGGATTTGTACTCCCATTGAATGTTGGTGGTTGTTTCCTCATGAAGCGATCTAACATTGATCCTCCACACTGTGGATCAGGGTGCTCCATACTGGTAAGGTTATTATTCATAACCTGAGTGAGTTATCCCAGTATGGTGATTAGCTGATCAGCACCAGTTTCATCACCAGGTCTACTATAATTATCTTGAGTAGGAGGGAAATCCCTACATGGAGTGCGTGCATTGATACAGTTTCCATTTCTTCCACTAGGTGCCATTTCTAAACAATGGCATAAACTAGATCAGTTTATGAATCAAAATACATAATTTCATACTTATAAAACACTTAACATAAATTGAACTATTTATGGATATAATCCATAATCATAAAAATGTTTTCTTTAAGGAAGTATATACTCATAAACCCTTCATAATTATTTTTAAAGAAAATGAGAGTTATCATAAGCATATCCCCCGGGAGTGTCGTAACCAAGAGTGCAGCAAAGCCCGTTGTCGTGCACTAGTTCCCGTTCGAGTCTAGCTCAAAGCGGTTGTTTTCGGGTTTTACCCCTAGGTACATCTGTGGCAGAGCCGCCTCTACTTGTTCGTATCCAGACTGGGACGTATTGCTCGAAAAACTCACAAAATCTCTACAATACCAGAATTTTAGGAAGTTATTATATACTAATCCTTAAAGTCTATCTTAGGGCTATGTGCTCTAATCAGAGTTTATCTAAATCTAGCTTCCAAGGTTTGTACTAAACTTTATCTGATACCAACTGTAATGCCCCGACCCTAGATACCCAGAGTCCATGCATTATTATATAACATTGGCATGATCACAAGAAAGATAAAGTCTTGAAATACCGATTAGTTTAGTAGCATTGGAATAACTAGATACATTAATAAAGTTTACATTACATCATAAAATGAAAACTACAACAATATAGTCTCCATAGTCCACACTCTTATCCCCTCATTCTATCCTTGCAGGTCATTAATAAATTACTTCTTCACATCCTGGGAAAAATAAAACATAGAAAAGGGGTGAGCTCAAATGCCCAGTAAGGATAACAATATAGCGAAAAATTTCATAAATAAACATTTAAGGAAATGTATAAGTTAAAAAAAAGCATTTTAAACTTGAACTTCAACATAGAATGGAAAAAATAAAATGAAATAATGCCATTTATTTATTCACATGTATATTATACTAATCAAATAATCACATGCAATATCAATAACATCTTTCATAATGATGGAATGCATAATTCCAGACTATCATAACCACATAGCCAAGGCCTCGTGCCAAGACTACAAATAGGATTTTGTCAAGGCCTTATGCCAAGACACTAGTTTGTCTCATGAGACCTACTGATGCATCGAGGAGCTATAGAGGGCTCCACCCGTCACTTATTAAGTCTAATGCATTCCTCATATGAACAGGTTTAAACATAACATAAACATTCGTATTAAAACTAGCATACGAAATGTAAATACTTTCTCCATAAACCATGAATGGTATAAAAATAACACATCCATAGTCAAACATATCACAAAACCTTCAATACAATGTGGAAGTTTTGTTTCATAATAACTCAACTTCAAATAAGCTTAAAATTCATCAAAGGATGTTGACATAGATGAAATCAAAACTATTTGAGAGAAATATCTCTTCCTATTTTGAAATCATTTAAGAGTCACATAATTATAAAATATAACATTTACTTTGAAAATTTTCTTATAAGCTTGTAAGGGAAGCTTCAAAGATTTTATAATGGCGGAAAACAGCCGCACCCGCCGTATAAGTTAAAAAAAACATTCTTACCTTAATTCTGTCGAAAAGGTAAAAAAGCACCTTGTTTGGAAAATGACGGAAAGATTCCATTATAAACTTCTTATAAAAAATCAAACAAGGTAATAAATGACTTTAACCCATATTCTGTAAAATAGTAATAATGTTTTGAAAAACATTTTTAAGAAACATGGATGAGGATGATAAAGAGATCCGAGTAGATAATCATGTATAAACAACCTCAGATAATGAAGAGATTGTGAAATAAACCCTTACCTTGTAATTTTACTTGGTTGAGGGTAGGTTAAACTCTTGTATAATGGTTAAATAATTGTTATTAAATTATAAAATAATAATATACATTAATATGATATCATATATGATCTTTTAACACTGATTTGTTAATAATATCTTAGTATTATCGTTGTTTTGGGTGTTAACTTACTCGTTTTCTTTTATATATTTTGTTACGCAAGCCATGTTTATCATGGTTAGGTTGTATATTATTCATATCCAGAATTATATCAAGTCCTTAGATACTATTATTAATCATAAAATGAGAATTAGACTTGAATGGATACGATGGAGAATGAATCTCATCGCGTTCGTGGAGACGGTAGTCCATACGTACGCACGAGCGACAATCTCATTCTTTTGATATTAAAATAATATATAATTGGATGGTATATCATATATACAGAATCATTATCATGTTATATTTAATATTTACATGAATTATACATCATTATTATACCCATCCAAATAATAATTTATTGAATAACAATTACACCATGACGTGGAGACGGTAAGCCGTACGTACGCACGTATGGTGACATGTCATTCAAAGAATGGATAGAATACTGAATATGGTTGTACCATATTTATAATAATATCATAGTATATAGGAGATACTGGATTTATTATTTTAGAATGGTAATAACAAAAAAAGAAGAAGTTGAAGAAGAAATGAACTTGAAAAAGGGTGGTGAAAACATTACCTCTTCTTCGGGTTCTTCCATTTGTTTTGATCAAAAGGGATCCGTAGGTTGGCTTTCTGAACAAACTAAGGCCTCTAGGTTGAAGTGAGGGAAGTTTATAGAGTATTTTTGCAGGGGTTGGCCGAACCAAAAGGCTTTGAAGGTGTGAATTAATGATAAGGGGGAGTGCCCTTTTATAAGAGGAGTGAGGGGCACCTTTGGAAAAGCTAGAAATATTATTTTATAATAAATTCATATTCGGTTTATAATTCCTACAAAGTGGATTATTTAATGGTCAAGGTGGGGATGGGTTGAAAACCACTCAACCAATATAATTTAGATAGGTTTGGGTCATTATATTAACCTTATCTTTTAGTTTTAACTCTTAGTTAATTAGTTTGACACTTACCATGTCACTTTGTATTTTTATATTATATAGTTAATAAACTTACTATATACCTCCAAAAGACCCCCAAGTGGTCCATTAATGATACAACTATCATGATATAAGTCTCTTGGACGAACCTTAGATTTTTAAGAATTGAATATCAATTAATAATATAATATTTGTTTTAAATACTCTTTTATTTCAATTTTGACACTATTTGAAAAATTGATTTTTATAAAAATCATAATAGAATTATTACTTCGAAAAAAGTTAATTAAGTCATTCCTAACATGTCATATTAACCTCTAAAATTATTTTAATTCATAAAAAGTCTCAAATTATATTTATTTTGGTATTTATAATATCAATTATTTTAATTTTTTACTATTATGGTAATTACTTCATCATCATTGTGTCATAAATAAATTAAATTATTTATTGTCTAAAAATTATAAATAAAATATCATTATTTATTAAATCTTGTTATATTTCTAATTAATAGTTACAATTTAATTTAACTTATTCATAACCCTATATTAAAAATGTTTTAGTAAACAAACTTTGATTTTAAGTCTTTTAACTCTTCTTTGAATTAAATAATAATAAATGTCCTAATCTAATCCAAGTGGACCTAAATGATAATAATTTATTTCTAAGGTTGTTTTTGGTCGATATACACTTGTCCAATTGAATTGGTACATGTGTTAGTGTAATATTAATATCATCTTTAACCTTAATTTCCCTATTTACTTTTAACCGTGGTAAATAAAAGTAAAAAGTTACTATTCACCAAAAATTATTTTCATCTCATTGAAAAATATTTTAATCCTTGATATTAACCATGTCTCTCGGATTTTTGAAATTCCACTCACAGATGCGGTAAAATTAGGTTTTATGAAAAATTCAGTTTTTTAACTACCACTTAGTGGTTTCACTATTCATCAAAAAATGAGGTTTTTCAGAAAAATACCAAAAATTCACCCTAGGATAATTTCGATATTCTGAATCCAAAAATGAAGTCCATTTTGAAAAATAAAATATATAAATTTCAAAAAGTGGGTATTACTATTCATAACAGCTAGTTTGATTGGTTGTGGTGTGTTAGAACTCGATGTTGCGTACAACACACACTATTGCATTATTCAAAGAGAAGAGTACTGTAGAAGATTGGGGTGTTAAAGCCTTGAAAAAAATATTATTTTAAGTCTTGGCATGAGGCCTTGAATATGTGGTTATGATAGTATGACATTATGCATTCCATCATTATGATAGTGGTTAGTGATATTGCATGTGATTATTCGACTAGTAGAATATCCCTGTGAAAAATTAAATGGAATTACTTCATTTTATTTTTTCCATATTATGCTGAAGTTCAAGTTTAAAAGGCTTTTGTTTTAGTTATACATTACCTTAAATGTTTATGCTTATTTATGAAGGTTTCCGCTGTATTTTTAACTTTACTGAGCATCTAAGCTCACCCATTTTTATATTTTCTTTTTCCCAGGATTCCAAGAAGTGTATTGTGATTGATATGTAGGGTTAATGCAAGGGAATAATGACATTCATGGAGGATTATTTATGTAGTTTTTTATGTTATGAAGTGTAATGTAACATTCATGTATGAAATCTATTTTCCAAGACTGCTAAAATGATCGGTCATTCGGGACTTTATTCCTTGTAATCATGCCAATGCATTAAAATAATTGACCGACTCTGGGTAACTGGGGTCGGGGCATTATAGTTGGTATCATAGGAAGTTTAAAAATAACCTTGGAAACTAGATTTAGATAAACACTGATTAAAGAACATTACCCTAAGATAGACTTTGAGGATTAGTATAGAAGATCATCCTAACATTTTTGTAATTTATAGATTTTGTGAGTTTTCCAAGAAATACATCACTGTCTGGATTCGAGCAGGTAGAGGAAACTCTGGCACAGATGTACCTAGGGGTAAAACCCGAAAAGACCGCTTTGATCTAGACTCGAACGGGAACTGGAGCACGGCAACGAGTCTTGATGCACTCTTTCTTACGACACTCCCGTGGGATATGCTTAGGATAATTCTCGTTTTCTTTACAAACCAATATGAAGGGTTTATTAATATATATCTTCTCCAAGAAAAAAATTTTTGATTATGGATTATATCCATAAACTGTTCAATTTACGTTAGGAATTTTACATGTTTGGAATTATGAATAGCGATTCGTAAACTGACTTTGTGTATGCCATTGTTTAGAAATAGTGCCCAATAGAAGGAATGAGAACTCTAGCAATATGTATGATCCAAAGAGTAAGAAGAATCATATCTTTCACGGTATTAAGCCAACATTAATAAGGGAAATAGTCTCCGATGTATTCTCAACATATGAAGAAATAGTATCATGCGTTAATAAGATAAGTAAAGAATTATTTGAGTCATATGGCTTTGATGGGAAGTAAGAGAAGAAAAGTATGGATAAAGGGAAGAGGGAAAAGAAGAATTTTCCCATATGTGATAACTGTGGGAAGAAACATCCTGGAACTTGCCTGAAGGTAATGGAAGTTTGTTATAAGTGTGGAGAAAAAGGACACCAAGTACGTGACTGTAAGGGTAAGAAAAATGTTTCAAATGTACAATGCTTTATCTGTAAGAAGTTGGGACACTACGTGAACCAATGTCCAAATCATCAGAGTATGCCCCAAATGATGTTTTTGGATAATAATAAAGTTATGATACTACCTCAGATGAAGAATAATGACTAGTGATCTTATGTTGTTATTATAGGATTATTTCATTTGAGTGTTGTATCAACAATATACTGGTTATATGAATTATGGAGATAAATAAGGATTGTACTGCTGTACTATTTTATTGAGGATTTGAGATTATATGTTTCTAAGAAAAGTGACATAATAGTAAGATACACTTTTTTGGAAAATACTTGGTTGAAGGAAAGGTAATCCTTAATATGGTCCCGATAACGAGGTAGTGATTTTGAAATAAGAGATGGTTGATTTGAATAATTATATTGGATATTCTTGACTACCTTGAAACTGATTAATGATTTTTCATCATTGAATTTTACAAAAATTTTGGATAGAAGGAGTATATCCAGTATTATATAAATAATAAGGGAGCATGAATGTAATCAATAAGGTTTTATGGTAATTCAGGATGTTACCATGTTTTAAAATAATACATGATGAAGGTGTTCAAATGTTATTACATGGAAAAAAGGATCTTCATTCTGTTTAACTTCCTAATAAATTTTGGACTGTGAGTTTGGATAGTAGTATTTTGGATAAGTCTAAAGGTTGGAATGGATTAAGTTTGAAATGTTATTTTTGGATTTTTATAAAAGGACAACACGTAGACCATGTGACAACCAGTCGCATCAGACAAAGCTGCGGGAATCAAACCCACAACCATAGTGCGATTGGGATTTATCACCTACCACTAGACTACATGAATTCCCTGGATTGTATAATGCAGTTCATTTTTTAAAGGGTCTGATATGTGAATTATAAATTCATTATATTTAGAACCCTATACGATTAGGATAAATAGAGTATTTTTGAGTTGTATTATGTTTTGTAGTGAAAGATGAGTTTGTGGTAGAAATTTATTAATGGATAAAACTCTAATTATAAAGTAATTATATCTCCTTATGATCTTATCCATTCTCATAAATAAATTCCTTAACATTAAGAAAATGAAATTTAAACAAAAATGTTGTCCAAGATGGTACCTTAGATCATCACAAATTTATGGCTTTGTGATTGTTGGAATTTTCATAGCCATGTTATCTACCACTCTCCATCAGATATTGATGGTTAGATTTCTCTTCAATATCCATGTTTCCCTACATGGAACCCTATTATGTGTTATTTTCGGTAACCTTCATACTTACCACTCTTTATTTTAAATAGAGGCCTAATTAATCCATTTTTCGATGTGGGATTTCAACTATGATATTTTGAAATGTCAACCCCAAGTTTCCAATACCGAGCATAAATTGAGAGGATGCAATTTATTGAAGGAGGGGAGAATGTAACACCCCAAGATTTCATGGTACGCTTCTCTTTGAATAATACAATAGCGTGTGTTAAATGCAACTTCGAGTTCTAACATACCACAACCAATCATACTAGCCGTTAAGAATAGTAATACCCACTTTTTGAAATTTTATACATTTTATCTTTCAAAATGAAATTCATTTTTGGATTCGGAATATCGAAATTAGCTTAGGGTGAATTTTTGGTACTTTTCTAATAACTTTCATATTTTGATGAATAGTGAAAATTACTAAATTTTAATTAAAAACAACTTTTTTAATTGAAATAATTAATTCTGATAAATTATGAATTTGAGTGATTTTAAAAAATAATTAGATCATATTTTTACCATTTAATCCAATGTGGGTCATTGGACATAATTTCACATTTAAACTGGACATAAGCAAGTGTCAATCTTTTGATAGTTATTATTTCTTAAAAACACGCTATTTGTTTTGACAATGGGAATTAATTTAAATTAATTAATGAAACTTATATGTTTTGAATTTGATAAAATTGAAATCATTTTTTAATTCATAATATCAAATATAACTTAGGTCGAATTTTTCGTATTTTTCTGAGAAACATCAATTTTTGATGAATAGTGAATAACACTGAGTTATTGTTAAAACCAGTTTTTTATTTAAATAATTATTTATTTTATTTAAAGTTAATTTATGTCAAAATAGATACAGAATACTTATATAAGTTCATTGTAATTCATTGGAGTCAGTTTATAATAATTTTAGATATATAAAATTTTTATGGAACTTTTCACCGTCTTTTACCCACCTCCTAGGAGAATTTGCAAATTCCTATAAAACATAATTTTACCGCTTCTGTGAGTGAAATTTCAAAAATCCAAGAGACGCGGTTAATATAAAGGAGTAAAATGTGGTTCAATTAGATAAAAATAATTTTTTGGTGAATAGTAACTTTTGACTTTTATTTACCGCAGTTAAAGGTAAATAGGGTAATTCAAGATATAAATTATATTATAATAATACATAATTACCTTAACACTTGTCCTAACCTTATTGGATGAGTCATGGTCGACCATGGTCATACTTGGGTAGATTTGGGGACCCCATGGAGCCACTTGAGAGTGATAATGACTCTTTAGATTAATTAATTTAAAGTAAAGACAAAAATGACACAAATAAATATCTTTTAGTATTTTTTTACATGGGGATATATAAGTTATATTTTATACTATAAATATTCATTGGAAGGATAAAACTGTTTCCTACATTATGGTATTTTTTTTATAATTTTTAGACATCAAATAAATTTGGTTATTTATGAAATAATGAAGATGCAGTAATTACCTTATTAATGAAATATAAAAATAGTTGCTATTATAAATACCCAAATAAATATAATTTGAGACTTTTAATGAATTAAAAGAATTTTATTGGTTAATATGACATGTTAGGATTGATTAAATAAATTTTCTTCGAATTAATAAAGTTATTAAGACTTTAAAAAAAATCAATTATTAAATAGTGTCAAAAGTGACATAAAGGAGTTTTTTAAAAAAATATTATATTATTAATTGATATAATATTCTTAAAAATATAAGGTTCAGCAGAAAAAACTTATATGATGATAGGTATGTAATTAATGAAACACTTGGGGTTCTCTTGGTGGTTTATAGTAAGTTTACTAACTATATAATAAAAAAATAAAAAGAGACATGGTAAATGTCAAACAAATTAACTAAGAGTTAAAACAAAAAGATAAGGTTAATAAAGTGGACCAAACCTGTATAAAACCTATTGATTAAGTTTTTCTCAACCTATACCCACCTTAGACGTTGAATAATTCACTTTGGAGCCATTATAAACTGAATATGATTTTTATAACATCCCGCCTTTTTATAACGTAAACTTTCATTACATTATACAAAACTGAGGATCTTTAAGGTTTAGTGTCATGGAAACCAGGAACATAATACATGAAAACAACATAAAACATTATTCTTAAACACTTTAAAGGCTTATCCTTATGTTCATCCTAGGTTCATTACTGCATCCCATAACCTGGGGACATACATCAAAAGAAAGGGTGAGCAGAAGGCCCAGTAAGGGAAACAAGAGAAACATTTTACATGTGAACTTGAGATACATCAATAAGGTCATGATAAATAATTTTAAGGCATTAGAAAGAGATCATGAGCCATATCATAATAAAAATAACATGTTTCATAACTTGAAGATGTGTCTACAACATTTAACATAGACAATCATTTCCGTTTCACCAAGGTCCATACCCAAGGTGTCATTAAACATTACCAAGGTTATTCACCAAGGTGTCGTTAAAAATGGTCATCTATAGAGATTAAGTCTTTACCCAATTCATTGGAGCGCTATCAGGGCTCACCCTTAAATTTTCCTTTACTATCATGTGATCCACATATATTATCATCAATAATTTCATAAACAACCCATATAGCATAAAAGAAATGGGGTTCATTTCATAATCATATCATTTTAAAAACTGTTTTAAAGACATGATCTTTATATCACTTTAAACCCACGGAAAAGGAAAGCGGAACTCATGTATGTAAATAAAAGAATTTAAAATAGAAAATTTTGGTATATATGTGAATACCCATTTAGAAGTAAGAGCTTTGCGTATTCACTTAATAAAATAAAATAATTTGGGAAAAAGAGAGAGACATTTGAGATGGAAATTATGCAGCATAACGGCTATGTTTCGGGGTTTTAGAAAAAAAGAGGGGGGACATAGGTCACCCACTAATAAATGATCAAAAGGACATTAGAGGGACATAATATAGTGGATATAAGAACATGGTAATTAATTTTAAAGACATACCATATGAAATGAAAAACATGGAAGGAAGACAAAAATATGATTTCTCTTATGAAAATTCGGCAGCCTAACGACGTCACTTAAAACATAAAAAAGTGAATTGAAGAGATCAAATAGGGTATCTAATCATATGAAAATAAAAGATAATTATTATAGATATATAGATCATACCCCAACATAATAAAAGGAACTTGAAAGACTTGACATGAAAATAGATCTTGAAAACGAGAAGGGTGAAAGAATCTGTTACAAAAAATTTGGCAGCCTAACGGCGCCACTTAAACATTCATAAAAAGAGATGATGAGAGTAAGAGGGGATATCTCATCATATTAACATGAAAAGGGAATTAAGAGTAATATAAAAAAACATCCTCTAACATAAGAGCATGGAGCATAAAAGAAATGACATAAACGAGAGTACTTGAAACGAAAGAGAGAGGTGAGATCCCTTACCTTAAACGTAACTCTTAAAACTCAAAGTTTGGGACCTTGAGGGCTTGGGGGAACCTTTTGAGGACTCCTTGGGAGGTAAGGAGACCATAAATTCGTTGAGGATGATTTTGGAGTCGAATGGATGAGAGGATGACTTAGTATTTATAGGGAAAGTGAGGGGACAAGGCATTAATGGCCAAGGGACACCTCATCGGTGGTTTTGGCAAAAAAAGTGGTATTTCCTCATGGTATTGGCCACTTGGGACACCTCACACCTTATCTCACTATTAAAAAGTCTACCATCCCTTAAAATATCTCATCACATCATCATGATGCAATTATTATGTCATTAAACATACCCAAACCCTAAAACTGTATTTTTACTATTCACTGAAAATTCAACTTTTTCAGAAAACTCCCAAAATTTTATCTTAACATAATATCAATGCTCTGAATTCAAAAATAAGCACCATTTTATAAAAATAATTTTCTAAATAATATTAATTTAATTTTTAAATAAAATCACTATTCACTGAAAATTCTTTTTTTCAGAAAAAACCCCCAAAATTACCATAACATAATATCGATGCTCTGAGTTCAAAAATAATGTCCATTTTATAAAAATAATTTTCTAAATATTTTTAATTTAATTTTTAAATAAAAAACACTATTCACCTGAAAAAACTAATACTTGACTAATAATTAATGAAACAGTTATTTACCTATTTTATTTAATCACACTACTTAATCAAGGTGCCTAAATTATATTAATACATTATTTAAGTGAAATTACTAATCCATTTGGTCACATTACTAATCCTAAGCATAAAATCACTATTCATACTTTACTATTCATCAAAAATTAAGTTGATCTTATTAGACTCTAAATTTTTTACTCAACACATTTGCAGAAGAACATTTTTTGAAAATCATTACACATCATTAATTATTTAAGGTTTACATAAATCTTTTAAAATATCCTTTTTTCAAAATTCATCAACAAAATTCATCCTATATTCATTTGAACATTTGTAAACTCACAAACTTCACCATAAGAAGAAAACACAATTTTATAACAAAGGATTACACAAAGTAGCTATGGTCTTGTTACATATCCCCTAATCACACCAGCATAGGACCTAAGTGTAAGGTGTGCTAAGGTGAGAGAATCCGAGGGAGGCTCGACCAACATCGCATGAGTAGTAATTTCTATCAGTTTGAACTTCTCACGTAGGTGATTCCGTTCTAGAATCACATGATGAAGTTCGGATTGGGTTTGGTCAATAGCAAATCCCAGTGGTGCTACCTCCTTCCCAAGTTCTGTTAGATGGGCTTCGATTGGCCCGAGACTACTGGATGAGGCCATCAAATCTTCTTTCTATATTAATTAACCAAGATTACTTGTATTTAGAGACAAATCTCAACATTTAGTTTCCAACGGTCATATTGACCAATGGTCATATAACAGTCTAAACCCAACAGTCTCATTTTAATTATACTTAGGTTATTAAATGAAATAGTTTTGTTGAGCATAAAATAAAATAACACAAAAAAATTAGGAAACAATATTTATTCAAAATTTCGAGTCGTTACAATCTTCCCCACTTAAGAAACCGCGTCCTCACAATTTTTAAAATTGGGCTTGGAAATTTCATTGAAAGTCCCACATCGAAAAAAGAGTCAGTAACACTATTACTTTAAAAGAAAGAAAGGTAAGTACAATGGTCACCCGAGTTAACCCATACTAGGATTCCAGGTAGAAAAACATGGACATGGAAGAGAAAACAAAGGGTCACATTCTGAGGGAGAGTGATAGAAAACATGATTAGGAGAAAGTTAACAACAAGAAAATCACAAACATATGATGGGTAAAACGGTATTTCATTTCCCAGTAGGAAACGTTAATAGAAAACGTTTTTGTTTTATGTATCTTTTCATAGTTTTGAGGATTTCATTTACTATATAGAATAAAAATACAAGGAAATATATTTACCTTCAAGTACAGTTTCACCCTTTAATAATTTTCTACCAAAACTAATCTTTCCTCCAAATGATGAGCATTCAAAAGAACTTGGTCTCATCAAAACACAAGAATCATCTTCTAGAGAATCACATAATTCCCAAAAGATTAACTTTCTATATTTAAACATTATCCCAAAAACAGAAAGGGTGAGATAAAACAACTCTTCAAAAAGAAAGAACCTCATAGGAAGGGAAACTACTTTAAATCTTCAAAATTCCACGGTACTACCCAGAGTTCATCATAGACCATTCCATAAATAATTGTCCTTAAAAATCCTCAAAATAAACCAAACTATGATTGAAACCCAAATACAAGAAGGATTTGATAAAATAGTCTTCCAAGGTAAACTTTATTATTCATCTCTAGACAACATCAACCACTCCTAACATCTTATAACAAAAGTAACTAACCCAAACACATTTACACCAAGATAGGTTAATCATTTACATAAGTAACCTAAATTACTATAAGTCCACCTTAAATTCATCGATTCTTCAAAATATAAGTCAAACTTTACTCCTCAAAGAAAATACTGTAGTAATCTATTTACCTCGATCATATAGGGTTCCCAAAATAGTGAACGTCTTCCAAAATAATAACCATCTTTTAATCCCCTAATCACCTTTTTTAAGAAGAAAAACTTCACTACATCAACATGTGGTACATAACAATAGATTTTTTCCTTAATGATATAAAATCATCTTTGTTAGTGACTCGATGATCTTAGAAAACATAAAATATATGCTCATAGAGCACGAACTAAAATACAACATCACATAGACAATTATTGCGAAGAAGTTACATGTACTTCAGTCATCATGATCCATCTCAACATTGGACTTGAATTATTCCATTGTCCTCAAAGATTGTTGATGCTCATCATGCTTCTCATCCATTCCAAGAGAGCATTTCCTTGGATAATTTCTAACTTCTTTACATTTACGACATCGAAAAGTATAAGGTGCATTAGATCGAGCCTTATCTCCATTCATCACATTATCCATTTTTTAAAGCAATTGGATACTTTATTCCCTATCTTCCCACACTTAAAACATCTCCCGGTTCCTTTGTGACATTCTCCTTGGTGCCTCTTCCCACACTTTTTTCAAAAAAGAAATTGGGTCTTATTTCCCTTATCAACTTTATCAGATGAACATCCTTGAGAATTTGTCTTCTTCTTCCTTGATGAATTTGGGCATTCAACTAGGTACCAATTATTAATTGTGTTTTTTGATAGCTGGTTTGGCATAATCACAATATGTTCAACTTGATCTTTCGTCATCTCTGTCACATTAATAGGGAAATCTTCACATTTCCTATCACATTGGTTATTGGGACATGCTCTTCCATTTCCCACCATTAACTAAGAAAAGAACGTATAATTATGGGGCTTAAATACTTAGCCAATAATCATGAAAATGAAACTTTAATAATAGAAGGATAAAATTGTAGAAGAAAATTATATCCTAACTCATGATCCCCTAGGTTCCAAACTAGGTTATCCATGATCATAAATTCTTATGTGAATCTTTATTTTATTTTATCTTTGTTCCTTTAATAATGGTTCATACTAAGCTTATGAATTTACCAAAGAATATCCCCCGGGAGTGTCGTAACCAAGAGTGAAGTAGGGCCTGTTGTCGTGTACTAGTTCCTGTTTGAGTCTCTCTCAAAGTGGTATTTTCGGGTTTTACACCTATGTACATCTGTGCCAGAGCCACCTCTACCTGCTCGTATCCAGACAGGGATGTATTTGCTTGGAAACCCCTTACTCAATACTCACCAAAATACCAGGAAGATTTCCTATATTTAAAATTTTCTATAGGGTTCTTCATAGAGTTTTCATATCCTAATTTCCACAAATAACTAAACCATCCTTTGATGCCAACTATAACATCCCGCCTTTTTATAACAAAAACATTCATTACATTATATAAAACTGAGGATCTTTAGGGTTTAGTGTCTTGGAAACCAGGAACATAATACATGAAAACAACATAAAAAATTCTTCTTAAACACTTGAAAGGCTTATCTTTATATTAATCCTAGGTTCATTACTGCATCCCATAACCTAGGGACATACATCAAAAGAAAGGGTGAGCAGAAGGCCCAGTAAGGGAAACAAGAGAAACATTTTACATGTGAACTTGAGATACATCAATAAGGTCATGATAAATAATTTTAAAGCATTAGAAAGAGATCATGAGCCATATCATAATAAAAATAACATGTTTCATAACTTGAATATGTGGCTACAACATTTAACATAGAAAATCATTTCCATTTCACCAAGGTCCATACCCAAGGTGTCATTAAACATTACCAAGGTTATTCACCAAGGTGTCGTTAAAAATGGTCATCTCTAGAGATTAAGTCTTTACC
Source organism: Viscum album (assembly GCA_963277665.1). NCBI lineage: Eukaryota > Viridiplantae > Streptophyta > Magnoliopsida > Santalales > Viscaceae > Viscum > Viscum album. The sequence continues at coordinate 1,978,895,993 of OY728143.1, read as the reverse complement.
CAATGCATTGGAGCGCTATCAGCGAACACCCTTAAATTTGCCTTTATTATCATGTGATCCACATATATCATCATCAATCATTTCATAAACAACCCATATAGCATAAAAGAAATGGGTTTCATTTCATAATCATAACATTTTAAAAACTGTTTTAAAGACATGATCTTTATGTAACTTTAAACCCAAAGAAAAGGAAAGAGGTTCTTATGTATGTAAATACCATAATTTAAAATAGAACATTTTGGTATATATGTGAATACCCCTTTTAAAGGAATAGCTTTGATTATTAACTTAATAAAATAAAATAATTTGGGAAAAAGAGAGAGACATTTGAGACGGAAATTCTGCATCATAACGGCTATGTTTCAGGGTTTTAGAAAAAAAGAGGGGGGACATAGGTCACCCACTAATAAATGATCCAAATAAAAGTATAGGGATAGAATATAATGGATATAATAACATGGTAATGAAATTTTAAAGACATACCATATGAAATGAAAAACATGGAAGGAAGACAAAAATAAGATTTCTCTTACAAAAATTCGACAGCCTAACGACATCACTTAAAACATAGAAAAATGAATTTAAGAGATCAAATAGGGTCTCTCATAATATAAAAATAAAAGATCAGTATGATAGATATAGAGATCATACCCCAACATAATAAAAGGAACTTGAAATACTTGACATGAAAATAGATCTTGAAAACGAGAAGGGTGAAAGAATCTGTTACAAAACTTTCGGCAGCCTAACAACGCCACTTAAACATTCATAAAATGAAATGATGAGAATAAGAGGGTATATCTCATAATATGAACATGAAAAGGGCATTAATAGTAATATAAAATAACATCCTCCAACATAAGAGCATGGAGCATAAAAGAAATGACATAAATGAGAGTACTTGAAACGAAAGAGAGAGGTGAGATCCCTTACCTTAAACGTAACTCTTAAAACTCAAAAGTTGGGACCTTGAGGGATTGGGGCACCTTGGGAGGACTCCTTGGTAGGTAAGGAGACCATAACTTCATTGAGGATGATTTTGGAGTTGAAGGGATGAGAGGATGGCTTGGTATTTATAGGGAAAGTGAGGGGACAAGGCATTAATGGCCAAGGGACACCTCATTGGTGGTTTTGGAAAAACAAGTGGTATTTCCTCATGGTATTGGCCACTTGGGACACCTCACACCTTATCTCACTATTCAAAAGTCTACCATACCTTAAAATATCTCATCAAATCATGATTATGAAGTCATAATGTCATTAAACATACCGAAACCCTAAAACTGTATTTTTACTATTCACTGAAAATTCATCTTTTTCAGAAAACTCCTAAAAATTTATCTTAACATAATATCAATGCTCTGAATTCAAGAATAAACTCCATTTTATAAAAATAATTTTCAAAATATTTTTAATTTAATTTTTAAATAAAAACACTATTCATTGAAAATTCATTTTTTCAGAAAAAACCCCAAAAATTACCATAACATAATATCGATGCTTTGAGTTCAAAAATAAAGTCCATTTTATAAAAATAATTTTCTAAATATTTTTAATTTAATTTTTAAATGAAAAACACTATTCTCCTGAAAAAACTAACACTTGACTAATAATTAATGAAACAGTTGTTTACCTATTTTATTGAATCACACTACTTAATCAAGGTGCCTAAATTATATTAATAATTTCTTTAAGTGAAATTACTTATCCATTTGGTCACATTACTAATACTAATCATAAAATCACTATTCATAATTTACTATTCATCAAAAATTAAGTTGATCTTATTAGACTCTAAATTTCTTACTGAACACATTTGCAGAAGACCATTTTTTGAAAATCATTACACATCATTAATTATTTAAGGTTTACATAATTATTTTAAAGTATCATTTTTTCAAAATTCATCAACAAAATACATCCTATATTCATTTGAACATTTGTAAACTCACAAACTTCACCATAAGAAGAAAACACAATTTTATAACAAAGGATTACACAAAGTAGCTATGGTCTCGTTACATATCCCCTTATCACACCAGCATAGGACCTAAGTGTAAGGTGTGCTAAGGTGAGAGAATCCGAGGGAGGCTCAGCCAACATCGCACGAGTAGTAATTTCTATCAGTTTGAACTGCTCTCGAAGGCAATTCCATTCTAGCATCACATGATGAAGTTTGGCTTGGGTTTGGTTGAGAGCAAATCCTAGTGGTGCTACCACCTTCTCAAGTTCTGTTAGATGGGATTCTATTGGCCCGAGACTACTGGATGAGGCCATCAAATCTTCTTTCTATATTAATAAACCAAGATTACTTGTATTTAGAGACAAATCACAAAATTTAGTTTCCAACGGTCATATTGACCAATGGTCATATAATAGTCGTAACCCAACAGTCTCATTTTAATTATACTCAGGTTATTAAATGAAATAGTTTTGTTGAGTATAAAATAAAATAACACACAAAATTAGGAAACAATATTTATTCAAAATTTCGGGTCGTTACAATTTTATTATAAAATAATACTTTAAGTTTTTCCTAAAGAGCCCCTCCTCCCCCTTATAAAAGGACACCACTTCTAACCAATTCCTTACACCTCTCAAGCCTTTTGTCTCGTCCAATGTAACGCCCCGACCCCAGCTTCCCAGAGTCGGTGCATTACTTCGTAACATTGGCATGATCACAAAAGATCAAGTCTCGAAAGACTGATTAGTTTAGTAGCCTTGGAAACACTAGATACATTCATAAGTCTTTCATTACATCAATAAGTAAACAAACTACAATAACATGGTCTTCATAGTCCACACTCATATCCTCTTCTCACAATCCCTGCAGGTCATTCATAAAATACTTCTTCACATCCTGGAAAATATTAAAACATTGAAAGGGGTGAGCTCAGATGCTCAGTAAGGATAACAATATTGCGGAAGCTTTCATAAATAAACATAAAAATTTAAGACAATGTATAACTAAAACAAAATCCTTTTAAACTTGAACATCAACATAATATGGAAAAAGTAAAATGAGATAATTCCATTCACTTCTTCACATGGATATTCTACTGGTCGAATAATCACATGAAATATCAATAACCACTTTCATAATGAGGGAATGTATAATGCCGGACATTCTGAAACATTTTGTCAAGGCCTCGACCAAGACGTCTAAAATGATTAAGGCCTCGGCCAAAACCATAAATCAAATTGGGAAAGGGCCTCGGCCAATTCCATGTCTAGTTGTCTCATGAGACCTACCGATGCATCGAGGAGCTATAGCGGGCTCCACCCGTCACTTATTAAGTCCAATACATTCCTCATATGAATAGGTTTAAACATATCATAAACCATAACATAATCGTATCACATAAAACATGCATAAAGGAAACATAACATTTCAACATTTCAATCACAAGATATCAATACAACACATTGATATAATAAAAACGCTTTCAAATCCTTTTTCAATACCAAAATAAAAGAAAGTTAAAACTTTGTATTTATTTTTCATTAAAAAAAATGTATGGCTTGTAGAGGAAGCCGAAACTCAAATAGTGGTCACGGCGGCAGAGAAGTTGTTGTCGCCGCATACGTACAACAAAAAAATTCCCTTTTGTCGTTTAGTAAACGCTTCATATAAAAAAGATTCCTTTTGAATATACGTAAAAGTCAAAGGGGTTTATACACCGTATAAAAGGAAGTTGTGTATAAAACCAAATATGACTCAATGAAAGGAGATTGAGACGAAGTCCTTAAAAAGATAATTTTTAAAATAAAATAGATCTATTATGTGTATTCACTATAGGTACACATAAATAAAGTAAAAATACAAAATAATACATAATAATATCATGACATAATTTGAAAGTAGGAGATTAACCCAAAGAATAGAAATTGGGTTAAGAAGTTCCCTTACCTCGTGTCTGACTTGACTCAACCGTTATTTAACCTCCTGAATAATAAACTAGAGTTAATATATACCTTATTAAAAACCATTTTCAATTTCATTATCCTTTTTATATCACTTATTACAATGTTATGAACATTATGTAATTATTTAAGTTAATAACGGTCGTTTTGTCGATCATTGGTACTTGAGTCAAAAATAAACTTCTTATAATTACAAGTTGTTCATGTGGTGAAATATCCATTATATCCAGAATTATATTTATGATGTAGATATCATATATATGATATATATCCAGTATATACATTCATTCATAATGTCACGTAACATTTAGAGGTAAGAAATGAAATGCACCGTTCATGGAGACGGTAAGCCGTACGTACGCATGAACGCTACTTTCATTTCAATTTCATATTTAATGGAACGAAATAATAATGATATAAATGTATAATATAATTCCAGTATAATATAGTGTATAATACCATTTACTCCATCCTTTATACATCCCACATATGGCATTAACGATTCAAATCACTTTGAGGGGGCGGTAGTCCGCACTTCCTAAAATGAAATTATCGCGTTTTACCCATAATGGAAATCATAAAGTATTCCATAAATGAGAAATACAGAAGCATAAGTAAAACATAAACATATTATATATCATATATAAAAATAGTGACATCTTAATGGCCACCTTTGAAGGTGTTATATGAGTGTTGAACAATCATCGTTTCGTGAGGCAGAAATTCGCCATCCACAGAAACCGTATGTTCTTTAACCATTAGATGTAGGTGTGTGTAAGTGTAGCTCGAATACTTCTTATAAAAACATCCTAGTATATTTAGGATACTGGTGTTGTTACAAAATAAATTAATAAAAAGAGTTTAGGGGGTTGGAGAAGAAAAATAAAACAAAACAACATTAGAGAAGACATTACCTCAAAATCGGGTAACTCTTTTTGATTTGAGCCAAAGGCTTCCTTGGAAAGAGTTCTGCCCAAAGTGAGGCTTCTAGGAGTAAGAGGGGGAAGTTGGTAGAGTATTTGGGCAGAGTTTGGCCGAGCCAAATGGCTTGAAAGTGTGAATAAGGTGGGAGAGGTGGGGGCCTTTTATAAGTGGAGAGGAGGGGCTCTTTTGGAAAGATTGAAATGTAACATTATTACAAAATGATTTTCGGATTATAAAGGTCCCACACTTATATAATTCGAGGCTAAGGTGATAAGGGTTCTAAATCTCCTCATCCAATTGGCTTTGGATAAGTGTAAGCCTTGGATTTTTCATTATCTTCCCATTTTATTTAAATCGTTAAATAATGAGGTCATCGCTGCATCATCATGATGTCATAAATAATTTAATTTATTTAATGTCTAAAAATTATATAAAAAATACTATGATGTAGGAAATCATTTTATCTTTCTAAGGAATATTTATAATCAAAATTTGGACTTGTTTAACCCCACTTAAAAACTGTTTTAGTAAAACAACTCATGTTTGTGTCAATTTAATTTTAACATTAAATAAATATATATTAATGTCATTTTCCAACTAAAGTGGATCCATGGGGTCCCCAAGTTGACCCATGGGTTGTCTTGGTCGGCCATGACTCATCCAATAGGATTAGGACAAGTGTCAAGCTCATCTCATATTATTAAAACATTATTTTTACCTTAAACTACACTAATTACCTCTAATCGCGATTAAGAACTTAAAAGTTACTATTCACCAAAAAAATTATTTTAATCTCATTGAACCACATTTTACTTGTTAATGACAACCATGTATGTCGGATTTTTGAAAATCAAATCACATAAGTGGTTATATTTCATTTAAACGAAAAATCAGTTATTTAACTACCACTTAGTGGTTTCACTATTCATCAAAAATTGAAGTTTTTCCGAACAAGGCCAAAATTTCACCCTAAGCTATATTTGATATTCCGAATTCAAAAATGACGTCTATTTTAAAAAATTCCAAACATATAAGTTGAATTAATTAATTTTATAATTAATTCCCGCTGTCACAACAAATAGCGTGTTTTTAAGAAATAATTTACATCAAAAGATTGACAATTGTTTATGTCCAATTTCAATGTTAAATTAATTCTAATAACCACCATTGGATAAAATGGTAAAAATATATTCTAATTATACTTTAAAACAACTCAATAGTATAACTTATCACTATAAATTATTTTGATTAAAAAATTTGTTTTAAGTATTTTTCACAATTCATAAAAAATTAGAAGTTCTCAGAAAAATACCAAAAATTCAACATAGGCTAATTTCGATATTACGAATACAAAAATGAAGTCCATTTTGAAATATAAAATTTCTATAATTTTAAAAAGTGGTTATTACTATTCATAACGGCTACTTTGATTAGTCGCGGTGTTTTAGAACTCGAAGTTGCGTACAATGCAAGCTATTGCATTATTGAATGAGAAGCATATCGTGGAAGCTCAGGGTGTTACATTCTACCCTCCTTCAATAAATTGCGTCCTCGCAATTTGAAATTTTTCTTTGAAAATAAAAGGTTGAAAAGAGAAAATACCTTTGAGGAAAACCCACATCGAAAATAAGGTTCATAAATATATAACATTAAAAGAAAGCAAGATAAGTACAAAGGTCACCCGATATAGCCCATTCTAGGATTCTATGAAAATATGGATATGGAGGAGAAACAAACCATCAAGGTCTGATGGAGAGTTATAGAAAACAGGATTAGGAGAAAGTTTAACCACAAGAAAATCACAAACTTGTGATTGGTTAAACGGTTATTGAATCCCCAGTTGGAAAAGTTAACCGACAACATTTTTGTTTTAAGTTACCTTTTATAATGTTGAGGAATTTATTTAGGAGATTTACTAAGAATGTAAGGGAATATACATACTTGTTATGTATACTTTTATTCGTTAATAAATTTTTACCACAAACCCAACTTTTACTCCAAATGGTAATGGAACTCAAAAATATTCTATTTATCCTAATTGTATAAGGTTCTAAATGTTAACACATACCATTTAGATTAGTAAAATTATTTTGTAATAACCAGGGACTTCCTATAGGCTAGTGGTAGGAAATAAAGTCTTGTCGCACTATGGTTGTGGGTTCGATTCCTGCAGCTTTGTCCGACGCGACGGGTTATGCCCCACCCTGCAGGTTGTCCTTTTCCTAAAACTATAGTATTATAATATTCCAAAAATAATCTTCAGAAATGTTTTAACCTTAAACAATACTATCCAAAGATCAACTTAATCCACTCCAACCATTATAGTTATCCAAAATACCTCCGTCCAGACTTTCTCTAAAAGGTCTCTAAATTCCAAAAATCAATTGTAACATCAGATTCCCCAAACAAAGAAAAGTTTCTCTTATTGTCACAAACTAAAAATATAATTACCTTCATCATATTAAAACCTTACTGAAATCAACAAGTACTGCAGTACAATCCTTATATATATCACATTATTCTTATAACCAAAATATAATCCTTGAGTCCAAAAGAACCAATACATTAATTATTCCGCTTCAACTGTAGTCACAGCATAAGATTGGCCTTGATCCCTTGGCCTTTTCTGAGGTAAGTTTCCTTGACGCTTAGGACATTCATTTGCATAATGCCCCATTTCCCTACAATTGTAGCATTCAACTTTGATAGCCTCTTTCTTTCCCTTGCAATCACGAGCCTGGTGACCCTTTTCTCCACATTTATAACAAACTCCCATTCCTTTTAGGAACGTACCAGGGTGATTCTTCCCACAATTATCACATAATGGAAAATCCTTCTTTCCCTTTTTCCCTTTATCTGTCTCTTGTTCCACGGTTCTCTTCTTCTCTTGCTTTACTTTGTTGTCATAAGACTTAGAGAATTCCTTTTCTGTCTTGATAGCACACGAGACAATATCTTAGTATGATGAGAAAGATTGTGATGCTAAAGCTCGACAGAGAAATGGTTTTAACCCATCAAAGAAACGATCAATCTTACTCCTTGGGTTACGTATATAATCTGCAGCATACCTCGCTAACCTTGTAAAGTTGGCCTCATACTTTGCGACATTCTCATCCTCCTTTTGTTTCAGACTCAGAAATTTCCTTTCCATATCTGCTCTATGGTCATGAGGAAAGTATTTTTCTAAGAAAAGATCTTTGAACTCCCTCCATTCCATATTCGATATGTCATCATCTTCCTTTGTGTTTTGAATCAATGACCACCATTGATCAGCATCTCCAGTGAGGCGGTAAACTGCCATGATAACCTTTTCCATTTCACTACTCCCCAAGGCATGAAATATTTTCTCTAAGGAATTTATCCATTACTCAGCTACTATAGGATTTGTACTCCCATTGAAGGTTGGCGGTTGTTGCCTCATGAAACGGTCTAGCATTGATCATCCACGTTGCGGATCAGGGTGCTCCATACGAGTAAGGTTGTTATTCATAACCTGCGTGAGTTGTCCCAGTACGGTGAGAAGCTGATCGGCACCAGTTGTATCACTAGCTCCACCATAATTATCCTGAGCATGAGGGAAATCCCTACACGGAGTGCGTGCATTGATACGGTTTCCATTCCTTCCACTAGGCGCCATTTCTAAATAATGGCATAAACTAGATTAGTTCATGAATCAAAATACATAATTCCATACTTGTAAAACACTTAACATAAATTGAACTAATTATGGATATAATCCATAATTATAAAAATGTTTTCTTTGAGGAAGTATATACTCGTAACCCTTCATAGTGGTTTGTAAAGAAAATGGGAATTATCCTAAGCATCTCCCCCGGGAGTGTCGTAACCAAGAGTGCAGCAAGGCCCGTTGTCGTGCACCAGTTCCCATTCGAGTTTAGCTCAAAGCGGTGTTTTCGGGCTTTACCCCTAGGTACATCTGTGCCAAAGCTGCCTCTACCTGCTCGTATCCAGACAGGGATGTATTGCTCGGAAAACTCATAACATCTCTATAATACCAAAATTCTAGGAAGTTTTTCTATACTAATCCTCAAAGTCTATCTTTGGGCTATGTGCTCTAATCAGAGTTTATCTACATCTAGCTTCCAAGGTTAGTACTAAACTGCCTCTGATACCAACTGTAACGCCCCGACCCCAGCTACCCAGAGTCGGTGCATTACTTTGTAACATTGGCATGATCACAAAAGTTCAAGTCTCGAAAGACCGATTAGTTTAGTAGCCTTGGAAACACTAGATACATTCATAAGTCTTTCATTACATCAATAAGTAAACAAACTACAATAACATGGTCTTCATAGTCCACACTCATATCCTCTTCTCTCAATCCCTGCAGGTCATTCATAAAATACTTCTTCACATCCTGGAAAATATTAAAACATTTAAAGGGGTGAGCTCAGATGCTCAGTAAGGATAACAATATTGCGGAAGCTTTCATAAATAAACATAAAAATTTAAGACAATGTATAACTAAAACAAAATCCTTTTAAACTTGAACATCAACATAATATGGAAAAAGTAAAATGAGATAATGCCATTCACTTCTTCACATGGATATTCTACTGGTCGAATAATCACATGAAATATCAATAACCACTTTCATAATGAGGGAATGTATAATGCCGGACATTCTGAAACATTTTTTCAAGGCCTCGGCCAAGACGTCTAAAATGATTAAGGCCTCGGCCAAAACCATAAATCAAATTGGGAAAGGGCCTCGACCAATTCCATGTCTAGTTGTCTCATGAGACCTACCGATGCATCGAGGAGCTATAGCGGGCTCCACCCATCACTTATTAAGTCCAATACATTCCTCATATGAATAGGTTTAAACATATCATAAACCATAACATAATCGTATCACATAAAACATGCATAAAGGAAACATAACATTTCCACATTTCAATCACAAGATATCAATACAACACATTGATATAATAAAAATGCTTTCAAATCCATTTTCAATACCAAAATAAAAGAAAGTTAAAACTTTGTATTTATTTTTCATTAAAAAAAATGTATGGCTTGTAGAGGAAGCCGAAACTCAAATAGTGGTCACGGCGGCGGAGAAGTTGTTTTCGCCGCATACGTATGACAAAAAATTCCCTTTTGTCGTTTAGTAAACTCTTCATATAAAAAAGATTCCTTTTGAATATACGTAAAAGTCAAAGGGGTTTATACACCGTATAAAAGGAAGTTGTGTATAAAACCAAATATGCCTCAATGAAAGGAGATTGAGACGAAGTCCTTAAAAAGATAATTTTTAAAATAAAATAGATCTATTATGTGTATTCACTATAGGTACACATAAAGAAAGTAAAAATACAAAATAATACATAATAATATCATGAAATAATTTGATAGTAGGAGATTAACCCAAAGAATAGAAATTGGGTTAAGAAGTTCCCTTACCTCGTGTCTGACTTGACTCAACCGTTCTTTAACCTCCTGAATAATAAACTAGAGTTAATATATACCTTATTAAGAACCATTTTCAATTTCATTATCCTTTTTATATCACTTATTACAATGTAATGAACATTATGTAATTATTTAAGTTAATAACGGTCGTTTTGTCGATCATTGGTACTTGAGTCAAAAATAAACTTCTTATAATTACAAGTTGTTCATGTGGTGAAATATCCATTATATCCAGAATTATATTTATGATGTAGATATCATATATATGATATATATCCAGTATATACATTCATTCATAATGTCACGTAACATTTAGAGGTAAGAAATGAAATGCACCGTTCATGGAGACGGTAAGCCGTACGTACGCATGAACGCTACTTTCATTTCAATTTCATATTTAATGGAACGAAATAATAATGATATAAATGTATAATATAATTCCAGTATAATATAGTGTATAATACCATTTACTCCATCCTTTATACATCCCACATATGGCATTAACGATTCAAATCACTTTGAGGGGGCGGTAGTCCGCACTTCCTAAAATGAAATTATCGCGTTTTACCCATAATGGAAATCATAAAGTATTCCATAAATGAGAAATACAGAAGCATAAGTAAAACATAAACATATTATATATCATATATAAAAATAGTGACATCTTAATGGCCACCTTTGAAGGTGTTATATGAGTGTTGAACAATCATCGTTTCGTGAGGCAGAAATTCGCCATCCACAGAAACCGTATGTTCTTTAACCATTAGATGTAGGTGTGTGTAAGTGTAGCTCGAATACTTCTTATAAAAACATCCTAGTATATTTAGGATACTGGTGTTGTTACAAAATAAATTAATAAAAAGAGTTTAGGGGGTTGGAGAAGAAAAATAAAACAAAACAACATTAGAGAAGACATTACCTCAAAATCGGGTAACTCTTTTTGATTTGAGCCAAAGGCTTCCTTGGAAAGAGTTCTGCCCAAAGTGAGGCTTCTAGGAGTAAGAGGGGGAAGTTGGTAGAGTATTTGGGCAGAGTTTGGCCGAGCCAAATGGCATGAAAGTGTGAATAAGGTGGGAGAGGTGGGGGCCTTTTATAAGTGGAGAGGAGGGGCTCTTTTGGAAAGATTGAAATGTAACATTATTACAAAATGATTTTCGGATTATAAAGGTCCCACACTTATATAATTAGAGGCTAAGGTGATAAGGGTTCTAAATCTCCTCATCCAATTGGCTTTGGATAAGTGTAAGCCTTGTATTTTTCATTATCTTCCCATTTTATTTAAATCGTTAAATAATGAGGTCATCGCTGCATCATCATGATGTCATAAATAATTTAATTTATTTAATGTCTAAAAATTATATAAAAAATACTATGATGTAGGAAATCATTTTAGCTTTCTAAGGAATATTTATAATCAAAATTTGGACTTGTTTAACCCCACTTAAAAACTGTTTTAGTAAAACAACTCATGTTTGTGTCAATTTAATTTTAACATTAAATAAATATATATTAATGTCATTTTCCAACTAAAGTGGATCCATGGGGTCCCCAAGTTGACCCATGGGTTGTCTTGGTCGGCCATGACTCATCCAATAGGATTAGGACAAGTGTCAAGCTCATCTCATATTATTAAAACATTATTTTTACCTTAAACTACACTAATTACCTCTAATCGCGATTAAGAACTTAAAAGTTACTATTCACCAAAAAAATTATTTTAATCTCATTGAACCACATTTTACTTGTTAATGACAACCATGTATGTCGGATTTTTGAAAATCAAATCACATAAGTGGTTATATTTCATTTAAACGAAAAATCAGTTATTTAACTACCACTTAGTGGTTTCACTATTCATCAAAAATTGAAGTTTTTCCGAACAAGGCCAAAATTTCACCCTAAGCTATATTTGATATTCCGAATTCAAAAATGATGTCTATTTTAAAAAATTCCAAACATATAAGTTGAATTAATTAATTTTATAATTAATTCCAGCTGTCACAACAAATAGCGTGTTTTTAAGAAATAATTTACATCAAAAGATTGGCAATTGTTTATGTCCAATTTCAATGTTAAATTAATTCTAATAACCACCATTGGATAAAATGGTAAAAATATATTCTAATTATACTTTAAAACAACTCAATAGTATAACTTATCACTATAAATTATTTTGATTAAAAAATTTGTTTTAAGTATTTTTCACAATTCATAAAAAAATTAGAAGTTCTCAGAAAAATACCAAAAATTCAACATAGGCTAATTTCGATATTACGAATACAAAAATGAAGTCCATTTTGAAATATAAAATTTCTATAATTTTAAAAAGTGGTTATTACTATTCATAACGGCTACTTTGATTAGTCGCGGTGTTTTAGAACTCGAAGTTGCGTACAATGCAAGCTATTGCATTATTGAATGAGAAACATATCGTGGAATCTCGGGGTGTTACATCCAAACTCTTCCAAATTAATCTCCCTATATCCCTCTCCTCCTACTATAAGCCTTACCTTAGGTAGAAGTCACTTCAAGAGTCCTTTTTGGTTCAAACCAAAGGGAGTTACCCAAATTATAGGTAATGACTTCTCTTAGATTCTTTTATTTTATTTTACTTCTCCAACCCCTAAACTCTTCTTATTATTTTATTTTTTAACAAAAACAGTATCAAAAATATACTAGGATATTGTTATGAGAAGTATTCTAACTACACTTACACACACCTCCATCTAATGGGTGAAGAACATAATGTTTCTCTGGATGGAAACCAAACGGCTCACGAAACGATGATTGTCCAATTATCTCCTACCACCTTTCATGGTGTCCATTATGATGGCACTATAAATAAATATGATATTAATGATGTTTATTTTATATATAATCTTCTTTAATTCTATTTCATATCATACCATTATTCATTTCATTTTGTATATATATATACGATAATTTCATTTGAAGAAGTGCGGACTACCGCCCCCTTAAAGTGACATGACTCATTCATACCAAAAATGGAACGTATAAAGGATGGGGTTAATGAACTTAAGTAACATATATAAGATACTATATTATACTAGAATAAAAATATACCTATGTATCATTTGTTTTTGATTCCATTTAAAGTGAAAAATGAAATGGAAGTAGCGTTCGTGCGTACGTACAGATTACCGTCTCCACGAACGCGATGAGATTCATTTCCCCATCATATCTATTCAAGACTAATTCTCATTTTATTATTAAAATAAATGTTTAAGGACTTGATATCATTCTGGATATGAATAATATACAACCTATCCATAACAAACACAGCTTACGTAACAAATCATATAAAGGAAAACAAATCAGTTAACACCCGAAACGACGATAATACTAAAACATTATTAACAAAACAGTATTAAAGGATCATATATGATATAATATTTATACATATGACTCTTTTATAATTTAATAAAAATGATATAAATATTATAAAGGAGGTTAACATACCCTCAACCAAGGAAAAGTACAAGGTAATGGGTTTTCATCTCACTCCTTATTCTCGTGAGATTCATGCCATATTGCCACTATTACCTTTTGTGTGGTGTATGTGCTTACCATAATTGTATTATTTCTGTCATATGATTTAATTTATGTGTATTTACATATTCATTGTATGATACCTCTTCATGGGGTGTATGTTTTATAAGTTACCAAATTAGTAAGGGTTAATTCATCAATCTCATTATTATCCGAGATTGTTTATGTGTAATTATTTACTGGGACATTTTTATTATCCATGACCATTTTTCATAAAAATGATTTAAAAATGAATATTTTAAGGAATTTTGAAAGGTATGCTTTATCAAGATCATAATTTTAAATGTTTTAAAGATTTATCTTTCTAAATATTTTTAATTAATGTCCATGTTTTCAAATTGATTTTAAGGATTTATTTATATGGACATGAATGTTTTGAAATGATAATTCTTTTCAAAAGTTTCAAGGTGGTATGGGACACTTTGATTCAAAAATATCTTTTAACTTACTTAATTTATAATTTTGTGACTTTTAAATGATTTCAAAAAAAGAGATATTTCTCTCAAATAGTATTGATTTCATCTATGTCAACATCCTTTGATGTATTTTAAGCTTATTTGAAGTTGGTTTATTATAATAAAAAACCTCTATATCGTATTGAAGGTTTTGTTATATGTTTGATTGTGGATGTGTTATTTTTATAACATTCATGTTTTATAGAGAAAGTATTGACATTTCTTGTGTTATTTTTAATACGAATGTTTATGTTATGTTTCAACCTATTCATATGAGGAATGCATTGGACTTAGTAATTGACGGGTGGAGCCCGCTATAGCCCCTCGATGCATCGGTAGGTCTCATGAGACAAACTCGTGTCTTGGCACAAGGCCTTGACAAAATCTTATTTGTAGTCTTGGAACGAGGCCTTGACTATGTGGTTATGATAGTCTGGAATTATGCATTCCATCATTATGAAAGTGGTTAGTGATATTGCATGTGATTATTCGACTAGTAGAATATCCATGTGAAAAACTAAATGGCATTACTTCATTTTATTTTTGCCATATTATGTTGAAGTTCAGATTTAAAAGGCTTTTGTTTTAGTTATACATTACCTTAAATTTTTGTGCTTATTTATGAAGGTTTCCGCTGTATTGTTATCCTTACTGAGCATCTGAGCTCACCCCTTTTTATGTTTTATTTTTCCCAAGATTCCAAGAAGTGTATTGTGATTGATATGAAGGGTTAAGCCAAGGGAATAATGATGTTCGTGAAGGATTATTTATGTTGTTTTGTATATTATGAAGTGTAATGTAACATTCATGTATGAAATCTATTTTCCCAGACATCTAAACAGATCGGTCCTTCGGGACTTGATTCCTTGTAATCATGCCAGTGTATTAAAATAATTCACCAACTCTAGGTAACTGGGGTCAGGGCATTACACAATGCCTCCCATGTTAGTGATATTCCTACTCGGTGCTAGTCACAAGCCCCTGTCCTATTGGGGGTAGGCTTGGTGAGTCAAAATGTGGGCCCCACTAGGACAAGTCATGACAGAGTGGTATCAAAGGTGGTCATTTCTACATTAGGACCAAGACTTTGTGAGATTGGTTTTAGGTCAATGGTGTTAAGTGTTTCGAGCTCGGATTTCATGCCAGAGACTCCAGTGTTGGTGCGGGCGGCCGACATATCCATACACCAGGACTCTGATAACCTGCTTTTCGACTTGGTACATGAAAACACTAGTTGTGGGGAAATAAAATAATGGTACATGAATCATATAGGAATGGGTTTTGTTTTCCATATCCTTTGTGTCAGCTATCCAGATATACTCATTGACCATGGTACATCTTTTTTCCTTACAGGATGCCTTCGTGACGCATACCTGCTAGGATTCGGCAGCACAATCACGAGGATGACCCCTTCAGTGACGAGACTTTGATACAAGGACCAGTTCTCCAGGTGTTACCACCAGGTGGTGCACCTACAATACCACCACCAGTGGAGTAGCTTGTGGTACCTGCAGTACTGACCGATGAGGAGCGTAGGCTGAGCGCGCTCCATGAGTTCCAGAGATAGATACCCCTCAGGTTATAAGGTGAGCCTGACCCTTAGGTGGCTGAGGATTAGCTAGATGTGGTGACTAGAGTTTTCTGTCTAATGAGGACACCATCAGACCAGATGGTGATCCTAGGGGCGAGCCTTTTTCAGGGTTCGGCGGGACGATGGTGGTGTCTGACCACATAGACTCACGATGAGAAGACTATTTCATGGATGGAGTTTGAGAGACTATTTAGGGAGGAGTTATCTCCTGTTACGCTGAGAGCCATATGCATCCAGGAGCTTCTTCAGCTCCAGCAGGGCAGCTTGACGGTATCTGACTATTCATATAGGTTCACCAACCTCGCCCGGTACTCGATGGATATGGTTAGGGATCAGTACTTCAGAGCTTGGACTTTCAAGCAAGATCTATGATGAGACATCTAAGCTAGTGTCGCGCCTCTATGCATTTTGACTTATGGTGGAGTGCCCGACCAGGATTTGGTGATCGAGAGATTCTTGGCGGAGCAGAGATAGCCGACGACAGTCAGCAGTAAGAAGACAGGTGCAGATACCTCGGTAGCAGGAAGCCGACATTGGACGTAGGGATTAGGACGTGAGAGACATAGTAGGAGGACCTAGGACATGGGATTGACAATCCAGGGCTCTCAGGTTGGGTCCAGTAATTCTAGGGAGAAGCGGTGCTACGTGTGCGATGGTAGGGGGCATCTGCTAGAGATTTTCCAACCCATCAAGCTACTAACAGGGAAGCAGTGGATGGACCATCGAGGCAGAGGCAGAGAGTGGAGCAGATAGACTTGCTAGGTGGAATACGAGGCAAATGAGTAGGGATAGCTACAGGTGGTGGCATAGGCTTCGATCTACTTCCACCACCACCCCAAGAAGGTCCGCACGAGGCTCGGGGAGCTGGGGGGACATGGGTAGTAACAACTGCATGCGGTCGAGGCGTATAACCCAGGGTCTCCAGGGATAATATGAGGTACGATCTGTGTCTTCTCTACCTTAGCTACATTACTTATAGACACAAGTTCCTGTCATTATTTCATAACCACATGCCATGTGCGAAACCTTGAGATTCCGGTAGAATCATTGACTCGATCCTTACACTTGGAGACACCTACAGGAGGAGACTCGACGATCACACACCTTTGTAGGCAGTGCAATCTTACCCTTGGAGGAGGGGGTTTTGGTTGGAACCTCTTGTTGTTAGCATCGAGGCCTTATGACTTCATTCTCGGTATGGATTGGTTATCTTCGGTCCATTCCCATATTGACTGTTTTAGGAGAACAATGTGGTGTGTCTGCCATGATGGGATGAGGTTTTCCTTTGTCGGAGAAAAAGACACCCAGGCATCACAGAATGATCTCATGCATTTGAGGGTGCAGTCAATCACTCATCAGATGGCTAGCCTTACCCTCAGAGCAGTAGATGTTATGAGCTCTCAGTTCCCAACAATCATGGCAGAGTACGAGGATGTATTTCTCGAAGATGTTCCAGTATTACCTCCTCATTGGAAAATCAACTTCTACATCGACTTACACCCCAGGACGACATCGATTTTCACACCAGCATATCGGATGGCTCCCACAGAGCTTCATGAGCTAAGGGTGCAGTTGGAGGATTTAAAGAGCAAAGGTTTCTTAAGACCCAGCGTTTCACCCTGGGCGGCCCCAGTCTTGTTTTCCAAGAATCCAGATGGGATTTTGAGGTTGTGCGTGGATTACTAGTGCCTAAACCAGGTGACGGTGAAGAATAAGTATCCACTACTGAGAATCGATGACCTCTTGGATCAGCTGAGAGGGGCACTGTGGTTCTCGAAGGTTGACCTTCAATCAGGTTATCACCAGTTACGAGTATGGAACAAGGATATACCGAAGACAGCTTTTAGATGCCGCTATGGTCACTATGTGTACTTGGTGATACCTTTTGGCGTGAAAAAGTCCCCCGAAGTTTTCATGGGACTGATGAACCGGATCTTCCAACCGTACATGGACCATTTGGTATTGTTCTTTATCGACGACATCCTTATGTAATCGGTGTCAGAGGAGGAGCACACGAGACACCTGCAGATAGTTCTAAATGTACTCTGAGAGCACCATCTTTATGGGAAGCACTCGAACTTCTAGTTATGGATTCAGGAGGTCCACTTTCTAGGACATGTTATCTCAGAAGATGAATTAGCTATGGACCCAGCCATGGTGGAGGTAGTGTTATCATGGGAGCCACCTTAGAGCATGACAGAGGTACGAAGCTTCCTTGGGTTGGCAGGATATTATCGAAGATTCATTCCTGATTTCTCCTGAATAGTTGCACCGATGATGGCCTTGACCAGGAAGGGGAAAACCTTCATGTGGACGGAGAAGTGCAAGTAGGCTTTTGAGAAGTTGAGACAGAGTTTGAAGAGTACCCCAATCTTGAGATTACCAGAAGAGGGTGTTGAGTACGTAGTTTTCTGCGACTCTTTAGGGACCAGGCTTGGCTGCGTCCTAATGAAGAGATAGGAAGTGATTTCTTATGGTTCATTCCAACTTAGGCCACATGAGAAGAACTATGTGACCCATGATCTCGAGTTGGCTGTGGTAGTCTTCGCATTGAATATGTGGTGACACTACCGTATGGGCGAGTGGTTCATCGTCTACTCTGACCACAAGAGCCTCAAGTACATCTTCTCACAGAAGGATCTGAATCTGAGGTAGAGGTGTTGGCTAGAGTTCCTCCAGGATTACAATTTTGAGATCATCTATACTTCTGGTAAGGGGAACAAGGTGGCGTATGCTCTTAGAAAAAGGTTGATCTCGAAGCTGTTGAGTGAGTCTATAGAGCAGTTAGCCACATTGCAGTTATCCTTCGTGGATAGAGAGGATGAATCTTACTTCCAGTAGATGGTTGTCATCCCTACACTCTTAAAGTGGGTTAGGGAGGTGCAACTAGGAGATGTCGACTGTGTGGATTTACGTGCTCAGTTATCCACAAGACATGCTTCTGATGGATATTCACAAGGTGGGGAGCACGTACTTGTTTTCAAAGGACACACTGTTGTACCAGTAGTGTTGTAGGAAGAGGACCTGAGGGAGTTTTATACTCCCCCTTGGCAGCATATCCTAGAGTGAAAAAGATGTACCAGGATCTCTGACGACAGTTCTGGTGGTCAGGCATAAAGAAGGTAGTAGCAGAGTTCATTTCTTGATGCCTTACATGCCAGCAGGTAAAGGCTGAGCACCAGGTTCCAACAGGATTAGCTCACCCCCTGGAAGTTCCAGAGTGGAAGAGGGATGGAATATCGATGGAATTCGTGACAAACTTAACACATACATCTAAGGGGAACGATTCCATCTGGGTGGTCATTGACATACCCACCAAGTCGGCCCACTTCTTAGCTATCAGGAAGCAGAGTTCCATTGAGTGTTTGGTAAGCCTCTATGTGTAGGAGATAGTTTGGCTTAATGGTGTCTCTTCGATGATAGTCTCGAAGCGAGATGCACTCTTTAAATACCGGTTATGGAAGGTATTAAAGGAGGCCTTTGGGACTCAACTACGCTTGATCACGGAGTTTCGTCCCCTGACCAATGGTTAGATGGAGAGGACCATCCATGTTATGGAGGATATGTTGCAGTCCTATATCTTGGACTTGGGTTGCAGTTGGGAGGACCACCTACCACTGGTGGAGTTTGCGTATAATAATAGCTACCACTCCACCATTGGTATGGCACCATTCTAGGCTTTGTATAGGAGACCCTTCCAGTCACCACTTAGCTGGACCGACCCTGGTGAGTCAGCACTCATGGGTCCAGAGTTGGTGCGAGCTACCACTGAGAAGGTGGAGATCATCCGGGAGTGGATGAAGACTGCATAGAGCCGGAAGAAGTCTTATACTGACAGGTGATGGAGAACCCTAAAGTTTGAGGAGGGAGACCATGTCTTTCTTCATGTCACACCTCGACGAGGGTTACAGATATTTGTTCGAGGCGGAAAGCTATCTCCAAGGTTCATCAAACCTTTTCAAGTACTATGCATAGATGGGGGGTGGCGTACTTCCTAGATCTACCACCGTAGTTTCATTGGATACATGATGTCTTCCACGTTTCGTAGTTGAGGAGGTATGTGCATGACCCATCGCACGTCATCGACTAGGGAGAACTGGACATCAATGATGGAGTGACATTTGCGGAGTACCCAGTGGAGATCAAGGATCAGAAGGAGAGGATACTTCGTGGGTGATTGATTCCCTTGGTGCACGTTTAGTTGTAGCATGAGAATATTTAGAAGAGCACCTGGGGTGGGAGGTTCAAATCCGTGCCCAATACCCACATCTTTTTGAGTAGTCTTGTTTTTAATTTTCAGGGATGCAAAGCCACAAGGTTGGGAGAATGTAATGTCTCGGATTTTCCATGTATTATTTGTTTAATATTTTATGGAATTATTACGAGAACAAGAGCGGTGACAACACATCATTCTGAGGCCCGATGATCCCGGAACGGTGATTCTAACTTTTTTTAAGTTATGTGAGTCGGCACTTGTGCGTAGTTGTGGCAGTTTCTAAACAGATGCCCAGATTCAAAATCTGGGGGCACTGTTGTGTCCAAGATGACGACTTTACCTAAGAGCAGGTCTAGCCTCGACCGACATGGGTCGAGGGAAAAAGTAAATTTTTGGACGTTTTTAGTAAAAAAAAAATTAAATAAATAGCAAGTTTATTTTATTTTGGAAACATTCGCTGAAGCGCAACGATAGGGAAGCTGTTTCAATAATAAATTCCATGTCACAATGACCCTGAAACAGCAATGCTTACTCATTAATGTCATAACGTAACCATAGTAACTCATCATAACAGAATGTTGAAACATTTTACCTCCTTTTAATGGGTTAATCGAATTTTTCTCATTGGCAGAAGTTGGGGAGAAACTCTGGAGAATACTTGGCGCTTTGGAGAGAACTCCCGGCGACGAACGACGATGAATCAAAGCTGTGAATCGCTACACCAAAGAAGTTGAAGTATCTTGGTGACGACGGAGGCACAACCCCCCCTCCCTCATCAGAAATAGAACCCTTTGCGAGGTAGGGGTTGTTATTTCAATTCTCCTTTCCCCATTTTTAATTTTGAAAGACAAACGCGGACCAATCACGAACATGTTGATCTATGGATTCGTACGTTTTTACGGGAGGGTTTCTGTTGGGATTAATTTGGGGAATTAGTCCATGTTAAATTGTTTTTTTGATTCTTCTCCTTTTAAGCATACTAAAGGAGCAGATCAATGCCATGATGAATGATGGAGAAGGTTGGTTCCTCGATTTTATGATTCAATTTCTTCTCCCATTCTTTTCCTCATGCGTTCTTCGCGTTCTTCGTGGGTGACGAACAATGGATCGTTTCCCACCCATCTTGAAACACAACGATCCCAAAATGGATATCCAGCATCGTAATGACCCTACGGAGGTGTGAAAATCATAGAGGATGACGAATCAACTCATATCGGAAAAGACCGTTCTTCAAGCATTCTTCACGCGGGAGGATCGAAATGCGTTTTCAAATCCGATCAAAGGCCTGAAAAGAACGGAGACAACCTCAGGACGTTGGGAAGACTTGGATTCTGGAGTTTCATGGAAATAGGATAGCCGGATCGATGAACGGGGTAGCATGGAGGCGCAGTGGTGGAAGTATGTGACTCTAGAAATTTACAGAATACACGTCATGTACATCCAAAGAAAACACCGTGTAGTACCGACGACAGCTTGGGTTTCGGGGGTCAGAGAGGAAACACACGGTGTGTGACCCTAGTTACACGGCATGTTGGACTTTCCCCGAAGATCGAAGTGTATTTTCGAAAGTACACGGACACATGATAGACTACACAGCCTCAGAACATGGCATGTACTCTCTATACAGCATAGAAGAGGTGGCTACGTGGGACTCGACATGTATCTAGGGGATACACGAACATGGGGTATACTACACGACTGTATACTAAACCACACAACCAGGTGAATCCAGTAGCACGGGTCACCCCGTGTACCGATTACAAGGGTTGGAATACATGGGTTGAGGTCGTGTATGGGCACATGGCCAGCGTACACAGAACCGACCCCAGATACTCAGACACTGCATGTAATCTGTACCACACACCGTGTACTGACCTTTTTCTACACAACCAGCCTTACGACACGGGCCATTGTATATGGGCAGTACCCGGGGGTAGAAGACATGGATTGTGACTTTTCTACACGCCATGTTCTTTTTGGAAAATGGATTGGTCCTTCTTTACACCGTGTCTTGGACATGTTTCGTTTGGGTTGGTGCCCCCTCTTATCGTTCCCTTGAAGGTTAGACATAGTTTCCTTCTACATGAGTATGATCCCTTCTGTAGGACTTTCTGTGATAGAGTTATCATCCCTCCAAGAGGCCTGGAGAGATATCCTCTATCCATTCCTAACCCTAGGTAGAGTCAGGCATCAACGTGACCAACTCTACTGGGTGTTAATCCTCTACCTAGCTGGTGAATCCGGATGAGTTGTGGTATCAACCATGGCCCTGGCAGGGATCCCCATCTGTGTATCGTGATCCTTCCCACTCAGAAGTGTGTCTCCCATAATGAGTGCATATATCTCTTGTGATCTTCCCACTTAGGAGTGTGTCTCTCGTAATGAGTGTAATTACCTCTCTTGATGTTTCCTGATGAACATTACTTCTCAGACGGACGTCATCAGAGCTACCAGAATCATGGAGTGTGTTCTCCCAGAACGTGTTCTTCGTGGAATCTTCGAACTGAATCCTTAGACGGGGGGTATGAGGTTTTGTGATTTGTCTCTAGACTACAAGCCTGGGTTTTGAGTATATTTGATTTGTGTTCTTCTATTATATGTTCAGTATACATATACTATGTATAGCTGGCTATGACTTTCCTTTGTTTATTTCTTTGTGTTTTTTGGGGTCCTCTACTGAGTATTGTTATACTCACCCCTGCATCGGCTTTGCCCACACGTGTCGTGTCTTGTGTAGATGAGAAGTCTTTTGACAGATTCTAGGGGTGGCCCAAGACAGGACTGAGATTTTCGGAGTTCCCTTAGGCCGAGGCGTTCCTACAGCTACAAGCAGCAGTCCCAGTACCTCTTGTGTTTACAGGTTGGCCCTTTTAGTTTTTTGACTCTTGTTTTGGTGGGCTTGTATTATGGCCCAATTTACTTTTGAAACTTACTTTCCATTGAACTATGTTGGTTGGGTTTAGTTGTATGCATGTATTTAGTTCCTTAGTGGTTGTAATTTTTACATTTCAGTATTTGGGGGCTTGGAGATGTGTGTGCATGTGTAAAGGTTCTTAGGCAATGCCTCCCATGTTAGTGATATGCCTACTCGGTGCTAGTCACCAGCCACTGTCCTATTGGGGGAGGGCTTGGGGAGTCATGACATGGGCCCCACTGGGACGGGTCGTGACAATGAAACAATTAAAATTATTTATCGATACAGAGGGTATGGGTGAAAAAACCCTATGTACTTACTTAAGGTTGTGGAGGGGTGAGAAATCCATATGGCTAGCCCATGATTGAAAGGGGGTATTATAACCTTGGGGTCTGATGCATGATAGAGATGGGGTATGATGGGATTTTTTCTAGACCCTTTATAGAGATTGGGCTTGATGACCTTATGGCCTAAACAAATACTCATTGGTAATGTGGCTAATGAAGGATTTATATGGGGTCCAAATGAACATCCATTTTATAAAATTATTCTAATACTACTCTTTTGACATGGAGTCAAAGAAGGTATGATTAGGGTTTATAAAATAATGGTTAGTCCAAGACTTCTTTACATGTGATTGATTTTTTACTTGACTGTGCATTTCATTATTATCATTGAATACACAAATTTTTCATGTGAAATAATGTTAATGAAAAATTAGTGGTGTTCTATAAGGTTTATACTCAAGCCCTATATGGGCATCTCAATGTATGTTTATATGTCCTGATTTGGAATATAGGGAAGGGAAGGTCCTAGTGATAGGTTGATGAAGAGACAGTGTATGGTAGGAAAGGTAGTTCCAGTACAGAATCTGGATAGATTTTGCATCATCTTTATTTTAATTTATTTTTTACATATATATAAATTTGTTCAACATCTACATTATGGGTCTATGGATTATTATCATGTATTAATATTTGATACTTAACATTCTAACTATTATAGTAGTTATTATTGTTTATATGTTCCTTTTATTTCAGGGATTTTATACTTGTATTTGTTTTTTGTGTATGTAAATTGATAATGAGGGTGAAGTCTACCAATTTCACTATTCACACCCAGGCCTCTAGTTTCCAACCTATTGCATATGTGGAGGTACACATGAGTTCATGCGACATTTTGGCCTTCATTGAGTGATTCGGGTTGGGGTATAAAAAAGTGGTATCAAGGTTATTTTTTCCTTTTCATCATTACTATGTTTGGTGAATGGTAGAAAGGAGTTAGGTTGTGTAGAACTCAGGTAGTTGAGTCGCATATGTTCACAGACTATCCTCATATAATGGAAATCCATCTTATAGGTTATCTAATTATTATTAAAGTTGTTATTTTCTATTTTCAAGCTACTATTGTGTATGTTGTGCTATTACAGTTTATGGGATTTGGGTTATTCCTACATCATGGCTAGACAAAAATTATCAAGTATCACATATATAAATTTATTTTTATTCATTATTTATTATATAATTGAATTTCATGTTCAATGATTATTTCTTTAATGTTATATTGTGATGTCATATTGGTAATTTTAACATGAAAAACCTTGTTTTTATATTCATATGGTTATAATGTATATGTATGTATAAATAATTATGTTTCACCCTTTGGTATCACTAAGAGGGTTATGCCTTTTTATTTTCGGTAGCATCCTTGGGTAGGTTATTTGTATAAATCCATTTTGTGTTCTAATGAAATGCATAGGTTTTTATATTAATATTTTCATTATAAAAGTTTTATTCCTTAATATGAAATTTTAGATAATTATATCTAGAATCCATATAAGAGGACCATCAATAGAAGAATGTATGAATATTCCCACTATAGATAATAATACTCCATTAGTTAAATAAACATTCACAATATTTTCTGGAAGCTTCTGATTAGCGTGTGTTAATGGTGGAGGAGGTCCCATAAAAACGTTTGATTACAAAATAAATTCTAGCTATAACATACTCCATCCTTATATGAAACTTGAGGCCCTCCATAATATAAGGAATATTTTTTCCCATCAAGGGGATCTATGATCTAGTTGATACCCTACATGATTCATGGGTAAAGTTGGTAGAATTCATGCTTCCAAGACCCTCCAGGAGGCGGTGGGGTGTTATGGACTAATAAGAAGAAATGAGGGTCTTATATGGATGACACTAAAGGGAATTTTCTTAAAGGATATTTTCTCAGGTAAGATAAAGTTAGGTCATGACATAATGTATATGCAACTTTAATAGGGACAAATTTAGTGATTTAATACACTTAACATTACATATATTTACTTTATGTTGTTCTTATATCTTCCTATAATGAGATGTGGAAGGGAAAAAAATTTATATGTGTATTAATCTAGAAATAAGGGATCAATATAGTATCTTTGAAAAACAATTATCCAGAGAATATTAATAGGTAATTTTCAATAGAGAATGGTCTAGGAGAAGAAAAATATATCTGAATTCTAATAGTTATTGGTTTAATGATTTTAATACTTTCCAATTAAATAGTGACTGTCTCTAATAGTATAAGTAAGAGGAATTTTGATGAGTTATAGAATGTTGGTAGTACAAAATCAAATTAGATCATAGTTTCTTCATCACCCCCTATTGGAGGCATAGGTCCTGAGTGTTTCAACTATGGATTTTAAAAAAATATTAATTGGACTATAATACAACCAAAATGGATATATAATAGTGTAGATAACAAGATTGGAACTTCGAGTGGAGCCAATAGTAACCTCTTTTTATATTACACTTGTCGTGGAAATTTTTTAAGATAACTTTCTAAATGATTTCACATGAATTAATTATAATATATAGATTAACAATGATATCTAACTCAATATAGGAGAAAAAATATATTTATTCCTCTATATCATATGATTTCAGTTGAGTTAAGATAATTAAAGGTGAAAATAAATGATTTGGTGGTGAAGGGATTTATAGAACTGTGAAGATATCCCTATGGTATTCTTCAGTTGAGTGTGGACTAATAGAAGCTAGACAAGGTGTCCTTATAGAATGCATACCCCTTTATGTGGATCGATGACTTATATGATATATTATGGTGTTCCTTGTGGTTCTTTAAGATTAACCTATAACTAAGATACCAAATGTTTTGTGTTAGAGAAGTGGATATTCTTAAAACACAATTCCTGAGTAGATACAATCTGTATGACTATCTATTTATTCCCTTAAGGATGAAAAATATGCATGTAGTTTTCATGGATCTTAAGAAAAGGATCTTTCATAAATATATTTAATCATTATTTATTGTTGTTTATAATTATATCATTATATTATTAGAGACCTTAGAGATGAATGTTACACAACCAGAGATAGTGTTGAGTACACTATGAGCACATAACCGGTATTCAAATCTATCAAAGTGATAGTCATGGATCTATGAAATAAATTTCCTTGGGAATGTGATATCTGAGACTACAGTTTCTATAAAACCATATAATTTATAAGTTATGATATCTAGGTCATTCCCTAGAAATGTGTTTGAGATAAAGAGTTTCCTTAGGTTGGAAGGATAGTACCAAATTTTAATTCTCGACCTCTCTCATTTGGTAGTTTATATGAATTTTCATACCTAGAATGGAGTGAAGATTGAGTGGATAGAGATTTACTAAGAGGCCTTCATAGAGTTTAGTATAAAATGAATATATCTCTAATCCTGATATTTCTAAATACTATGATTAGACATGCATTTTACTACAATTCCAATGTTTTAAATACCCTAACCCTATTATCCCATATTTTCTGGTTATTTTATTAAATTGGTATAATATTAAAGAGGTCACCTAATAAAGGACACTATAGTATAGTAGTTACAGTAAACTAGAAACACACATGAATTTTTCATTACATTCTAAAACAAAAAATAAAACATTTTATTTACTTCCAATACACCAGTATTACCTTTAGAAAATGTATGTATGTCAACCATAAAACCCTTATTTGAATCATAAAGAAAGGAAACATAAGAAAGTGGTGATCTTAGTTTCTCTATAGGGGTTTGATTACAATGGAATAATATATTTAATAGATAATACATAATCTAAACTATAAATGTAAATATCTAAATACATGTGTTAATTAATAATTAACTTGGGAAAGAACAATAACATGGTAAGAGTAAACAAGGATCAAATAATTCTATATAAATAATAAAATGAGATTTAAACATATCTATGGTTATCATAACTATTCGAATAATCTTTTGGATATCAATAAATTATCACAAAATGTGGAAATTTATAATTTCGTATATCATAAACTAAAATTCAAGGCCTTTTTCTAATAAATCTTCCATCAATTGGTAACGTTGTATACAAATACCCAAGATAGTTTTTCTCATTTCCCTTATCGATGTATCGACAGGAAATAGTGGGACCTTCCCATCACATACTATGTCTAATGAATTCCTTATATAAAAGGGGGGAAAATCAATATAAACATTTTTATTCAAATTGACCCTATGAAATTTTAGTACATTCCCAATCAATAAACGTAATTATAAACCATCCAGAATAATATGGTTAATGTTATCAAAATAATAGGTCCCCAATAAAACTAATTGTCAAAAATCTTGAGAAATAAAAATGATGGTATCATTACAATACATACCTTATTCATCATAAGAAACCTCTAATTTCATCATCATTAATTAATATAAAAACAATAAAAAGATCATCAAAACATTATTATGGGAAATATACATTCCATTGTGAAATAAAATAATTAAAATCTAAAAAATTAATATATTTTAAAAAAAATTCTTTTAAAATAACCACGAAAACATGAAGAGGAAGATACAAATAATTTAGCATTCATAATGGTTGGATAATTCATTCATGTTGTATAATTTAAAAGAAAACATCAATTACACTCATTTGTAAAAAAGAAAAAAATAACAACATTCAAAAAATGGAAAAAGTGCCACTCAAAACCATATTTTAAAATGTTAAACATGGGTAAAAATCACATTAAAAATATTTGATGATTATTAAAAATATTCTTCTATTTTTTTATAAAAGATGGTAATTGATGAGAATGATTTACTACCGAGTATAAAACTAAAATTAGTTTTCCTCAAAAACAAGGGTTCTGTATCTTGAGTGCTTAAAAAGTGTAAAATCAAGGAAAACATATAATTTTCATAAATAACAAGAGGAGAAGATAATATAATTATATTAATATAGAATGATAAAATATTTTCCCTAATGTGTACAGATTGAAAATTTAATTTTTATTTGATTTTCAAAATATGTTTTTAGGTTGAGTAGTAACCATTAGACCTTGAGGGAACCAAAATAAAAATATTCCCAGCTTAAAAGTTCAAAATTTCAAAACATCATTGGTAAAAAAATAACCTGAGAAGATTACTATCCAAGATACACTATGTCAGTCGTAGTCTTATCGTCATCCATCAAATTTAAGAGACACCACTGTCATCATCACCATCCTATCAACACCTTTTTCATCGTCGTCTAAACTCCACATGCTGAAGACCGACAGAGTCACTAATAGAACATCAAAACACATAAAACATCAACATGAAACCATCATGAACTAAACCGATGGCCACCCCCATAACCAAACATTAAAAAACAAACTAAAAATGAAAATTAGAACCTTAAAAAAACATCAAACATATCGAACATCAGGTTGATTCAAAAAAACCTCCACTGATGATATAAATTTGAAAAACCAAAACATATTCAATGTTGTTACACAATAAGTGATAGATAATCCTTCATAAAGAGAAACTATAACTATCAAAATCGAATAAATTCATCAAATGATTACCACTTAAACATAGATAGAGTCCTAAAATCACCTCCTAGAACAACATGACTAATAAAATAGACATCCTAAAGCCTCCATAAAACCACTGTAACATAGTAACTGGGAGAGTAGCAAATAAACATTAAGCAAGAGTAGGTATTTAAGAGGAAATATACTCAATAGAGAAGCATCCTCTCCAAGACCACTAACATGAACCATTGAAACCACCACCTTCCAATAATCACACCTATAACAACCCCAAATAAATAACCAAGAAAATATGAGTTCGAACACAAGGAATGGACCAAGGAAACCCACAATACTCAACCTGCACATCCCAAACCTTCCCAAGAAAAACCGGCACACCAGGAAATAATGGGGTCATAATTTTTTCTAATTATAAGGTAAGAGTATAGGAAGATCCAATGAGGGATCCAAGGGTAATAATATCTTATCAACCATTTATTAAAAAATATTTTTTAAAATCATTATTCAGGGTAATAATTACTTCATTTTCATGTTTTTTTTGGTTTGATAGTTTCAGTCCTTGTACATTGATCATAGATCCATCCTACCCAGAATATTAATATTGATTTAAATATAAAATATATCAATTATATAAATATTTTGAGTCATTAATTAATGTTACTAATGGAAAAAATGAATTATATACTTCATTGATATATTAGGGTATATATATACATGAATACAATTTGAATTTTTCTTATAGATGAAATGTAATAAAATAAAATAATAATTAAACTTTATAGAAATATAATTATGTAATAAATATCATATATATATTTATATTAAATACAAAAAAAATTACTCATGATAGATAGTGATGGAAAACTAATTACTTCAATTTGTGAGGTGGTAGTCTGTAGTACACATGATTGGCCATTTTGTTTCTAATTAGATAGAATATTGTAAGGATATAGGTTATGAAAAAACATAATAAAAAATCAATATATTGAGGATACTAGTGTTATTATTTTTTTATATCTGGAAATTATTTGAATTATAGAGGATGAAATAAAACAATGATGCATTGTTGTGAACTATCCCCCTTATTTGGAGAACATCTTTAGGGTTTTATCTAAAGCCATTGTAGGATTGTTTTATGATAAAAATAGAGACCCTAATTTATGGGTAGGGATATAAGGATTTTTTTTGAATGTATGGGATGATACAAAATTTCTTTGAGGTGTTTAGAAGAGTAAAGAGTGTGATTCCTTTTATATGTGGGGGGAAGGGACCCCCTTGGAAATTTACTAACATAATACAACAGGATAAAATCATTAAAATTATATATTCTTAAAAAAATCCATATATTATATGGTGGTATATTATAACATCAAAATATGGCTATAAAATTAGATTTTACATGTTTAATTAGAATATATTACATTATATTTTGATTTAATCCCCAGTAAACACGTTTAAACCATAATCATTATAATTAATATTTTCCCACTTTAACTATTCATTACAACCAAAAGTTACATGGAAAATATTATATAATAAAGATTTTATGATTCCAAAATATGGAATATATTTTAAAATTTTCAAATAATTGAATTGGTAGAATTTGATTTTAAATTAATCTCACAAACATACTAAAAATGCAGTTTTCCAAACAAAAGTTTTCTTAATTATAAAAAATTTTCAAATCAAATTACAACATAAAATTGAATAAAATGATTAATATTGGATTAATAATAATATAACTATACCAATTTTTATACTATGAAAATGAACATAAATTTATCTTTGTAAATTAATTAAAAACGATGTTTTCAATAAAAAGTTTTTTTCACAATTCATCGAAAAAATTAAACTTTTTAGAAAATTAACAAAAATTAACCCTATAATAATTTTGAAATGGTGATTTCAAAAATTATGTTCAATTTTTCACGAAAAATATATAAAAATTATAAATAATATTTAATATTAAAATAAGATCATAAAATTGATGAAACCACTTTTTATAAAAATACAATTTTAAAGTATAAAAGTAAACTTATTATATTATCATGAATATAAAAAATATTTAATGGATTATGAAACATTCAATTAAATAAATAATATATAAATTTAATAAAAAACACTCCCTCGTAGTGATTAATTTAATTAATTATGAAAAATTAAATTGCACACAAACAAATAGTCATCCAAACAAACATTTATATTACTTTGAAATGATTTTTACATTCATTCCTAATAGATAGATAACAAATTAATTTATTTATTATATGCTTAAACCATACAATTCTCATAATTTATTTATTATTATTCAAGCCTGATAATTACACATCTTGGAAATAATGTTATATAGTTTATATGGACTCAGGTTGTCATGTATCTCAAGCTATCAAAAAATTTAAATTCACTTATAGAAAAATATTCTCTATAATATCAGGGCACTACATTATTCCTTACTTCAAAAGAATTGACCCTCTAAATTTTATATTGTTACTTTGTGAGCATATTTGTGTGTTTCTTCATTATAATTTATTCTTATTTTGGAATCACATCTTTCATTTTATAATTTATCCATAGTATCTAATACATGCTAGTCGTAGGGCTTTGAAAAATCAATTTTATTCCCCTAATGTAGTACAAAGGATAACCAGGGTCATCTCACTTGAGGAACTTTCTCATTTTGTTCAATTACTTAATCTAAATCACCTAAATGTATTCTATAAATTTTTATTATTATTTATCTAAAAAATTGTTTTTGGTTTTGGAAAATAATACAATGATATAAAATAAATCCTTTCTAACAAGAATACATAACATAAAGTGAGGTTCAATAAGAAAGGTCCTGGTCCTAGGGTTAGTCACATGGGGTCTTTCATTATTTAATTTTTTTAAAAACTAATTTTGATAATTCTTTTGATGAAACCACATTAATAAGTTAAATTCATTTTATTTATTCAGTGTGTGATTTTAGAATGCCTTAGGAACACCCAACCGCAACTCCTCCAATAGTGAAATAGGATAACACCTAAACCAAGAATGCAATTCACAATGGACCCAGCTCTAACATATGTCATTTCATCACTTCAGACAACCCCAATTCCAACGTATGAAGTGTTTTCTTTAGAGAAGGGAGAAAAAAATAATGAATCAATGAAGAGGAATATAATTATAAATAATTTCGTGGTGGATGACCACCAAACTTGTGCAATAATATCATATACACCAAAAATAGATTTAAATCTTGTTAAAATGATGAAAAATAATTAAAAACTCCATGTAACCTGCCCTAGTGACCAACCACATGTTAGTCACTTTCTATTGCAAAGTAAAAATAGATCCTAATGGAAATAAAGAAGATACAGATAAGGATGTTGATGTTGTGATAGAATAAAGGATGGTATAATAAAATTGAAATTCATAAATAAAAAAGTTTCATGTGTTATATGGGAAAATAAAAAAAATGAAAATAAAATAAAAAAAATAATGGGAAGAAGAATGTCCCTTGGACTCCTCTCTTTCAAGGATGCGGGAATATATTTCATCATGGTTGAACTCCTCCTTATATAGTTCAAGGGAGTGCTATTATTTGGTATTCAAATTCAAGATCATGAGAATATCATTTGAAGATCTCCCCTAGATTATATCACCTAAAATATTTATCATGGTAAACATATTTAATTATTTATATTTTGGAAGAGTGTCTTATTAAAAGTCTTACATAATTTATGGGTAGTTTGACCTCCAAATTTATTCTTCATCATCCCTATGTAGAAACATTTATATCCTATTTACTAAAAATAGTTATTCTAGATAGGAAGAATCGTTGATTTTCAAAAATCCAATTTTCATAGAACTTATGACCTTTATAATGATGTAATTGTGCATTGACATAGTAATAATAGTAGTTTCCACAGATTTTTAGATTCCCTTTTGTTGGATTTTATCTCATTTGGACCGAAAATATATGAGATGTGGGTTTATCTTCTAAATTATCTGGATCTGTGCACAGATTTGGAGACTTTAATTGTGAGCATATTTTGGGCATCAAATTTCATATTTCACTCTTAGTACATAAGAATTAAATTAATATAAATATGTATTTATGCTTAAAAAAATTAATTTCAGAGATTAAATCAGTTTATAAAATGTTATGATTTAAATACTAAAATAAATTAAAATAGTTAAATTCGAAAAAAATCCAATTTCCCATTTAAGCACAAAACAAAACAAAAATAAAAAATAGTGCTAATTAGCTCGTGTTTTTTATTTTAGGGTACTAAATTAATTAAAATACATATGATTTTTTTTGAAAATATTATCTCCATCAATTATCTCACATTTAACAATTCTTTTCCTCATGCATAAAATATCGACATTGAAAATAATAGGGAACCAATGTTAAAAATTTATAAATTCTTATGCTGTAAAATCAATAAATTTTCAATTTCAAACCAAAATTTAAAAAATCCCAAAAAAAATTAAATTCAATATATCATTTTTAAATTATAAAAAACTTATTTATTTTAATTTTTCCCATTTTAAAATAATTTTACTTATTCTTTCTTTCTTTTATGTTTCTTAATTTATTATTATTAAACATATAAAATCATGATCTTCCTATATTTTCAATATTTTATCTATTACCTTATGATATTAATTCAAATAGAGTTTTTATCATATCATTATAACCCGATCCTTAACCTTAGGCTTGTAACATACATCATTTATCCACTTTTGTAATGAAAAAAGTCGCATAGAATAATGAGGATGTTTCAATCAAGGTTAAAATGACTCTAAAGTATAAATGTTTTTTATAATTAATTTTGTAAAATTTAGTCTCAAGGAGGAGTTTTATCTCTTAAAGTATAGTGCATGATATCAAAAATTAAATCTCAATGTAATTATCCCCTTTAAAGATGAAACTCTCATTTCCCCAAAACTCAAAGTAAAGGTTATGATCAAATAAATCATAATGAATGATTTGTGGACCATGTTTGGTATTTTTTTCCTAATTTTATACAATTTTTATTTTACATAGATTATTTTTATTTTTTTTTCTTTTCGAATTTTATTTTAAGAATAAACCTCACATCCACTACCAAACCACACATGATAAAAATCAGAGTTTTAGTAATGGTGTTTTTTCCCAAATCACAACCCATTTTCTCATTTTTTGGTTCTTGTATTCATTTTATTTTTTAAAATTCAATAGGGGAAAAACAATGATGTATCATGAATGAATCAAAAACCTAAATTTATTCCCAAAACTGGCACCCCCACACATTTTCCATATAATGTAAATCATACCTTCTACCATGATTCCCTTCACCCAAACACTTAAAATTTAAAATATCTTAAAAATAATAATATGATGGTATGAATGTATAATAATGGCTGGAAATAGGATTCCTCCCTAACGAGGTCAATCATGGTTTCTATGGGCTAATTAAGGATTGATATAATGGTGGTATTATAATGATAATGACTTATCAAAAGACACATCAATCATCTTAAATGTGTTTTTGTATAGTCATAGCTTTGATAAGTTCAAATTATTGTTCTAAAATGTGTAATGTACAAAGATCACTCAACAAAATTGCTCAATAATAAAAGAAGTAAGTATTTGGTATAGAAATTATAACCAACCGGCTCATTATTACACACTATAACATGATTAATTACATAAAATTACACTTAAGACAACTCTGAGGATCTAGAAGTCTAGTGTATTAAGAAATTAGAGACATAACATGTCAACTTAAGACATAAAAATACAAATCATTGTAGAAAACATCCTTTACATGACCACAATATTCCCTCATACTTAGCATTTCATGGGATAACCTAAGGACAACGTGTGAAAAGGGTGAACTATAAATCCCAATAAGGGAGTAAAAAAGGCATAAAATGATGAATAAAATGCATGTTAGGAAATAGTCATATCAATTCATCATAATAGAAATATGAACATAAAGGCATGATATAGCATGATTGTCATAACATGGAAATGTGGCCGCAACATTTCACATGATATTAGCATGATCCAAGGATCATTACACATGGAGCATGAGTAAATTCTCATTGTACATGAATTAACATGAGTAAACCCTAATTTTACATGAATTATCAATAGTAAAAACTCATTACACATGACATATGATGATATTATTCTTTACTCAATGCATTGGAGTGCTATCAGGGCACACCCTTTATAAAAATTTCATTTCAGGCATAAGTGTGCCACATGGATCATATGACATGGAATCATTCAAAATCATCATTTATTCCATGATAAAATAATTTTGAATACATAAATATAATTCCTCAATCAAAAAGTACATGTTTATAAGGGTGAATACTGTTGATAGATAAATTGTTGTGGTATTCACTTACACAATGATTTTGGCATGGGGAAATGTTGGTGTAACTTCAGTAGCATAACAACGTCTAATTGAAATCGTAAAATGGGTTTATGGTATAAAAATGGGTATATCATCATTTATACATGAAATGGATATAAATGGGGTCATGTAACATAATCTACAAACATATGTAAAGGAATTTAGATGCATAATATAAAATAATTTCTTGAATGTAAATGAGGAGAGAGAAATCCCTTACAGAATTCCAGCATGGTAACAGGTGTACATTAGAGGAATTAATGAGAGAGAAAGGGGTATGTAATAATTCAAACATAAGTAGGGAAGTATAGGTGAGGTCAGAAATCATATCCCAACATTTTTAATTGATAATAAAAGGGTATAAAAATATAAGGAAACGTGGACATAAATAAGAAAGGAAAGTGAGGATCCCTTACTTGGAAGTGTGATCCCAAAGGCTTGGGAGAGGATTGAGAGAGGCTTATTTGGAGCTTTGGGTGCCTTGTGAGGATTATATAAGGGGGGAGAATGGGTTTGTCGAGCATTAAATGGTTTGAGTGAAGAGAAATGGGAGGATGAGTGGGTTTATATAGGAAAGGGGAGGGAATTCTTTGTTATTTTGGTTTTGTACACTATGCATTAAACTAATGAAAACCACAAAACATCCCATGGTTTTTTAAAAAGGTGAGCGGAAAAAAATTATTTTATAAGTCCAATGGATGAACTTATTAAAATATTGGGCTTTCTTATGTGGAGGTGAGTCACACTCTCAAGGAAATCATTTTAAAAAGTTAAAATATTTTGTAAGTCTTGGAGGGTCCACTAAGGATCATAAAATTAATCAAAAAAATATAAAATAACATTATTTTAATGATAAAACATATATTATCCGAATATACCTTTTATGTTATTTTATTACATCATTATTGGGTCATTACGATGTCATAAAACACACTATATATTTAAACAGTATTTAATTTTTTCACAAAAAATCGACTGTCTTAGAAAATTATGAAACATTAACCATTTGATAATTTCAACATCATGAATCCAAAAATAATATTCATTTTATCTAACTAATTTTCTAAATATGTGATTTTTTACTTTTAAAATAAAAATTGGCAATTATCAAAAATTAATTGGTTTTGACAAAAACAACATTGAAACCTTAATAAAAATTACAATTGTATTCATAAAACAATTATATGATCATTTATATTTAATATAAAGTAATTTAGTAATAATATTTTATTAAAATATTATTTAAATAAAAAATCCATTAATTCATCAAAATAAATTTCTTAATTTAATATTAACTAGAAATATTATGTGTCCTTTAAAATCCATTTACAAAGTAATAACAATAAAATGAATGTATATTATTTATTCTATACAAAAATAATGTACATAATCATAGTGTTATACTATTATAACATAACCTCTTATAACAACCGCGTAAGTTCTAATGGTACGATGTGCGATGGTGACAGACTTCTGGGGTAGCTTGGATAACATCACTCAAGTAGTAATCTCTATTAACTTACACTTCTCTCATAAGTGATTCCTTTCAAGCTTAACATGATGAATATTGGATTTGGATTGGTCAAGATAAAATCCCAGTGATGCCACCTTCTTTTCAAGCTCTAACAAATAGGCTTTTTATGGTGAAATTCTACTGGATGAGGCTATCGCTTCCTTTGTCATAGTAAATTGGATTTGTTAAAGACCAATATTTATACTAATAATGTGATCCCTATTCAATGGCTATATTAGTAATGTTAACAATTATTAACAGTATTTTAAAATACAAAAACCTAAAACCAATGAAGTTAATATGTTTTATATAACCATTTTATATAATAATACATTTCATTAGATCAAGAGGAATTTTCATTAATAAAAGTTTAGGTGGTTAAAATAATCCCCCCTTAAGAAATTTTCCCATAAAAATTTTATTTTCCCACACTAAAATAGATGAGGTTAACTCTTCTTCATCACTTCCTCTGATTCCCACGTTGCTTCCTAAAAAATTTTGTTTCGCTACAATACCTTGTCGAGGGGCATTGTCTTATTTCATAGAAATTTTTCCCTAAAATCTAATATCTTCATAAAATTCTCTTCATAATAGATGTCATTATCTAATGGTACCACCTCTATATTGAGTACATACGATGTTTTAGGTATACACTTCCTCATGAGTGATACATAGAATACATCATGTACTTGAGATAGGTTTTTTTGGGAGTGCTAGTCGATAGGCCACTACTCTAATTCGATCATGGATCTCAAAAGAGACGATGTACCTTGGACTAAGCTTTCCCTTCTTCCAAAATCTTATAACTCTCTTCCATGGTGATATGAGGAGGAATACCATGTCTCCAACATCAAACTCTAGGTCTCATCAATGATTATCAGCATATCTCTTTTTTTTGACTTTGAGTAGCTTTAATGTGTTGTTGGATGGTCTTAACATTCACCACCATTTCTTCAAAAATTTCTAGACCTAGGTGTTTTGGATCCATAACATCATCCCAATATGTCGGTGTTCTACACCTCTTCCTATAAATGGCTTCATAAAAATCCATTTGGATGCTTGAGTGGAAACTATTATTGTAAGAGAACTTGACCATAAGAAGATGTTGATCACATCCTCATTTGAAGTCCATTGAGCATGCTCTCAACATGTCCTAAAGTTTTTGGATAGTCTGTTCATATTATTCATCAGTTTGAGGATGATAAGCCGCACTAAAGTTCATCTCATTATTAAGAGCATGTTTGATACTTTTCCAGAACATAGAGGTGAATCATGGATCTCAATCGGACACAATCAAAATTGGTACTCCATGTAGTATTACCATTTCTCTAATTTATATCTATTCCAGTTGATCCAATGATAAATCCTCTTGAAATGAAATGAAATGTGTAGTCATTATAAGATGATCAATGACAACCCATATAACATTATTTTCTTTGGCTGTCTTTGGATGTCTCATGACAAAGTTCATAGTGATGTTCTCCCATTTCCATGTTGGTATGGGTAATGGCAGCATCATCCCCTTAGACTTATGACTCTGAGAATTCACTTGATAGCACACCAGGCACTTTGATGTATACTCAGCGATCTGTTTCTTCATGTTATACCACCAATAATGATCTTAAAGATCTTGATAC
This sequence comes from Viscum album, assembly GCA_963277665.1. Taxonomy (NCBI): domain Eukaryota; kingdom Viridiplantae; phylum Streptophyta; class Magnoliopsida; order Santalales; family Viscaceae; genus Viscum; species Viscum album. The sequence goes on along the minus strand of OY728143.1, from coordinate 1,978,857,584 downwards.
AAATTTTTGTTTCCTAGGTGAATGGATAAATATAAACTATGTGCATCATCCAAAAGTGCATTATTTAACTCTAGATTTGATGGAACACATAGTCTAGAACCAAATCTAACAATTTCTTCTTCATTAACATTGAACTCTAAGGATATCCATTTTCTAATAGTTTCCACCTTTTATAAAGTCTCAAATCATCCTTTTGAGTATCCATTATCCTTTCCAAAAGATACAATTGATCAATCATTTGTGAAACGATTGATTATGTTCCCTTATTTATGATTCCCATGTCCATATTCATCAAATCTAAGAAGATTGGATCCTTTTCAATTCTCATCAATGATAGAATAACTGGGTTCTTTTCTACTTAGAGCATCTTCCACCTTGTTCACTTTCCCAGGGTGGTAATTGATTGAGAATTCATAGTCATTTATCAAATATAATCATCTTTGTTAGGGAATATTCGTCTCTTTTTGTGAGAATATATACGTGAGGCTTTTGTGATCCGTATATATTTCAAACTTTACCCAAAAAAGGTAATGTCTCTAAAGATTTAAAGAGAAGATTACTGCATCCATCTTCAGATCATGTGTTGGATAATTTTTCTCATGAAATTTCAATTGCCTTGAAGCATAGGCAATGAATTTTTCATCTTGAATCAACACACAGCCCATGGCCTTAATCGAAAAATCACTAGAAACCACAAAAAGTTCTCCACTTGTGGGTAGTGTGAGCACGAGCGCAATGATAAGCCTCCCTTTCAACTCCTTGATGTAATTTTCACATTCATCACTCCAAGAAAAATTGACTCAATTCTGAGTTAGCTTGGTAAGAGGGTTTGAAAATTGTGAGAAATTTCTCACAAATCGGTGATAATACTCATCTAACCTAAGGAATATATGGATATCGATCATGGATGTTGGCATCTGTTATCCCTCAATTGAATTTTTCTTAGAAGGATCCATTGAAATTACATTGCTTTTGATGATATGAACCATGAATGAGACCTCTTCAACTTGAACTCACACTTGTTGTACTTTTCATATAGCTTCTCCTTCTACAAGGTCTCTTATACAGTGCTTAGATGCCCCTCATGCTCCTCCTTGGTTTTGGAGTATATTAGAATATTATCTATAAAGACTACCACAAATTTGTCAAAGTAATCTCTAAAGACACTATTCATCAAGTCCATGAAGAGTTTTGGAGCATTAGTGAGTCTGGAAGGCATTACTATGAATTCATAGTGCTTGTACATTGTACGAAAAGCAGTCTTGTGGATATCCTTCTTCTTCACCCTTACTTGGTAAAATATAGACCGCAGATCCACCTTGGAGAATTATTGTGCTCCACATATCTTATAAAAAAAATCATCAATTCATAGAAGATGATACTTTTTCATTATCATGATTTTTTTGAGTTCACGATAATCAATTCAATGGTCTATTGACCCATCCTTATTCTTAAAGAAGAGGACTTGTGAACCCCATGGTGAAGCACTTGAGCGTATAAAATTTTTATCTAGATTCTCATGTAGTTGTTTCTTTATCTCCTCAAGCTCTACAACAGCCACTCTATATGGATTCATGGATATTAAAAAATCCATATGTATAAGATCAATCAAGAATTCATTTTCTATTCCAGGAGGAAGACTAGGCAATTCCTCGGGAAACACTTCAGTGAATTCTCTCAAAATAGGCATGTCTTCAAGGATGGTTTCATCCTTAGACTCAATCATCTGAGGGAGATATGTGTTTTCACTGGGCATTAATATCCACGCTTGAGATGATGGTTCTAAATAAGATTGATCCTCCTCCTTACAATTATATAGAATCGGGGGTCGATTCACCACATATAGAGTGATTTCTCTCTCGTGGAAATTTATGTTGGCCTTATATAGGGAAATCAAATCCATGCAAAGAATTGCATCAAACACCACCAGAAAGAGTATGAAGAGGTTCACCAAGAAGTCCAATCCACATATTGTGACAGTGGGGGATTTATATTCCTAGGATGTTGTAATTTCTCCATTTTTTGTTCACACCGGCATCTTTACTTATAGTATTTTTGGTGGTGTTGGTATTGTTATACTAAACTTTTGGGAAATAAATGAATGTGTAGAACCAAAATCAAAAAGAAAATTTACAATTCTTAAATGAATAACTAGAGTACCTATCACCACTTTTTTTTCTGAGTTTTCTTCAGCAGTAGTGATGGTAAAAGATATCCCTGGCTGCCTTGGAGATTGTTGGTTACCTCCAAAAACCCTTGGCATAGGGCACTGATTTTCAATGTGCCTTTGTTATTTTCAGTTTAAGTAATGAACAATGCATTGAGGGTCGAACGGAGTGTTCCTCTCCTCAATCGTAGTAGCGGGTTTTTCTTGTCGTCAATTAATGTCCTGGTGCCCTTATCTTCCACATCTATATCATTTCCTCATCTACTTCAGGAAATTCCCGGGGTGCTTATTTCTGCACCTTTGGCAAGTGGAATGCTGTAATTTCTTAGCACATTTGGATTTATCCATTGGACTACAAGAATAAAAAATCACTTTCCAATTATTGTCCCCAGGATACCCCTCATATTCGCTGATCTCTATTTTGACTTTGAGGGAAGAATTGATAATTTCCTTATATCTATTGAAGTCATAGATCGCTAGGGATTTCAGTAGTCTATGTTTTAGCCCAACAAAGAAGTGGTCAACCTTAAATTCAAGGGTAAAGACAAAGTTGGAGGCATATCCTGCAATACATGGATTTTTTCCACTTACATTTATATGGATTAATTGCCTTTCTTCTTGAGGTAAAGGAAGTCCCTTTATATCTTAAGTCGGAGGGTGAACGGAAAATATTTATCAAAAAACATTTTCTAGATATCCTCCCATTCCAATGCGTCGATATCTTCCTTATTCTTCATATTTTTTATCAATGTTCACCATTAATATGCTTCACCCTCCATAAGATAAGTAGCCAGAAGAACTTTCTCTTGTTCGGAACATTAAAGGATGGACAATATTTTCTCAATAGAGTTGATCCATTTTTTGGCGATTGAGAGATCAGATGATCCATTAAAAGTAGGAGGCCTTTGTATCATGAAGCTCTCGATTGTGGCTTGTTCTTTCATAGGGGGGTTGGAAGTTCCTCTTGACCCATGTTTCTTTTCAAAACTTGAGTTAACAGAGAGAGTATCATGATATATTTTCAGATTCCCACTCCCATCAAACCAGGAATCTCATTAGAATACTCCTCACATTGATCTTTTCATGAGTTCTTAGCCCACTTCCTCCTGTTACAGGCCATTGGCTGGAAAAAAAGGAATGTTAGGGGTAATACATTAAGGGGAATCAAAAGACAAGGGGATAACTTATAAATTAAATTTATTTCCTTAACTTATGAATTTATATGCTTCAATATATGTTATGGATGATCTATATCACAATATATATTCGTAGGGGCATTTTTCCCTTAATAATGGTTCATACTAAGCTTATGAATTTACCATGACATATCTCCTAGGAGTGTCATAACCAAGAGTGCATCAAGTCCCATTGTATTTCAACAGTTTCCATTCATTTATAGCTCAAAGAGGTGTTTTTCAGGTTTTACCCCTAGATACATATGTGCTAGAGCCACCTCTGTTTTTTTGTATCTAGAAAGGGATGTATTTTCTTGATAAACCACTTACTCTATACTCACCATAATTGAGGGATTTTTTTATTATACTTAGACTTATCTCTAAGTCTTTCACTAGGGTTTTCTAATCCTAATCTCAAAAATAACTAAACCTATCCTTTGATACCAACAATAACAACCCTACTCTTTATTAAACAATTTAACATGATTTATTACATAAACTTGCACTTTACACAACTTAGAGGATATAGAGATCTAGTGTCTTGGAAAATTAGGGACATTACAAGTAAACATAATATATAAAAATACACATTTTTATTGAAAACATTCTTTTCATGACCACAACATTCCCTCATACTTAACATTTCTTGGGATAACCTGAGTACATAAATGTGAAAAGGGTGAGCTATAAAGCCTTGTAAGGGAGTAAAAAAGGAATAACATTAAGAATAAAATACATGTTAAAAAATAGTAATATCAATGGATAATAATATAAACATGAACATAATAGAATCACATATCATGATTATCATAACACAGAAATGTGGCAATAACATTTAACATGATATTAGCATGATCCAACACTCATTGCACATAGATCATGAGTAAAAACTCATTTCACTTGAATTAGAATGAGTAACCCCTCATTTCACATGAATTAGCATTAATAAATCCTCATTGAACATGACGTATCATGATACTATTCTTTACCCAATGCATTGAAGCGTAATCAGGGTTCTCCCTTTATAAACATTTCATTTCATGCATAAGTGTGCCACATGGATCATATAACATGGAATCATTCTACACAATAATTTATTCCACGATAAAGTAATGTGTAATACATAAATTTATGTCCTAAATAAAAAATTACACATTCATAATGGGTAATACCCTTGATAGAGATGTGGGTATGGTATTCACTTACATGATGATTTTGGCATGGAAAATTTTGGTGTAACTTCTACAGCACAATGACATCAAATAGTAATTGTAAAATGGGTTTATGGGAGATAAAGGGGTATCTCATCATTTATACATGAAATTTATAGTAAGGGGGTTATGTAACAAAACCTCCCAACTAATGTAATTTAATTTATATGCATAATATAAAATAATTGCTTGAATGTAAATGAAGAGAGAGAAACCCCTTACAGAATTTCAGCATGGTAAGGGGTGTACATGGGAGACATTAATGAGAGAGAAAGGGGTATATCATCATTAAAACATAAAGAGGTAATTACAGGGGAGTAGATAAATCATACCCCAAAATTTTTAATTGAAAATAAAAGGACATAACAATATATGTAAACTTGGACATAAATAACGAATGAAGCAATGTGATGATCCATTACATAGAAGTGTGAACCCAAAGGCTTGGGAGAGGCTTGAGAGAGGATTATTAGAAATTTTGGGCGCCTTGGAAGGATTATAGAGAGAGGATTCTAGTGTTTGGTCAAGCTCCAAATTGTTTGAGTGAATAGTAATAGGAGGTTGAGTGGGTTTTTATAAGAAAGGGGGAATTCTTTATTATTTAGATTTTGGACACTACACATTAAACTAATCAGAAAAAAAAAAAAAAAATAATCCCATGGTTTTTCCCATGTTTTTTAAAAATTGTAGTGGAAAATAGTATTTTATATGGCCAATGGATGAACTTATTAAAATATTAGGCTTGCTTGTGTGGAGGTGAGTCACACTCTAAATTAAATCATTTAAAAAAGTTAAAATATTTTATAAGTCTTGGAGGGTCAACTAAGGCCCCATAAAATTAATAAAAAAAATATAAAATCACATTATTTTAAAGGTAAAACATAAATTGGTCGATTAACCCTTTTAGGGTATTTTATTACAATACTATTGGGTCATTATGATGTCATAAAACACATTATATATTTAAACGATATTTATTTTTTACAGAAAAATTCGACTGTCTAAGGAAATTATGATAAATTCACCGTTAGATAATTTCGACATCCTAAATCCTAAAATAATATTCATTTTATCAAAATAATTTTATAAATATGTGAATTATTAATTTTAAAATAAAATCGGATATTTATTGAAAATTCATGGGTTTTGATAAAAATATCTTTCAAACCTTAATTAAAATTAAAATTGTATTCATAAAAAATTATACAATCATTTATATTTAATAAAAATTAATTTATTAATAATATTTTATTAAAATATTATTTAATTAAAAAATCCATTTAATTCATAAAAATATATTTCTTAATTGAATATTAAATAAAAATACAATTTGTGCTTTAAAACCCATTTACAAAGTAACCATAATAAAATTAATGTATAATCTTTATTCTATACAAAAATAATACACATAATCATAGTTCTAGGATATTTTTATGTAACCCCTTATAACACCTGCATAAGATATAAGGGTAAGGTGTGCGATAGTAACAGACTCTTGGGGATCTTGAATAACATCGCTCAAGTGGTAATCTCTACCAGCTACCACTTCTCTTGTAGGTGATTTTGTTCGATCTTAACGTGTTGAAGCTCGGCTTGGGCTTGGTAAAAAAAGAAGGCAAGTGATTCCACCTCCTTTATGAACTCCAACAAATGGACTTCTTATGGAGCAATTCAACAGGATGAGGCCATTGTTTCCTTTGTCTGAGTAAATTGGATTTTTTAAAGTCCTATATTTATATTAATCATGTGATCACAGTTCGAAAGATATATTAGAAATGGTCACAATTTTTAATGGTATTTTAGAATAAACAAATATAAAACCAAGGATGTTCATATGTTTTATATAAACTTTTTAAATAACAAGTCATTTAATTAAATCAAGAGTAATTTTAACTAATAAAAGTTTGGGTCATTACAGAAATACTCATAGGAATGGGAATTATAACATTGAAAAATAAATAATTCAAAGATTAATAATAACACATCAATCAACATTAATTTCAGAAATTTAAATCCTGAAAAATGATAGAAAATTTCATTTAAAATAATCATTTAATTTCTTAGAAAATCATTCCACATTTTAATATGCATGATTAACTTTAATAATTCAATTAAATGATTTACTCATTCAATTTCATTAACATTGAAATATAAAACATGGTCTCATAGGATCCCTAGTAAACTCATATCACTTGAGGGTCTTTATTAGTTTGTTCAACTATATAACCTAATTCACCTAAACTAAATTTTTTTAATATTTATTAAAAAATTGGTTTTTAATTTTATAATATAATGAAATGAAATAAAATAACACTCTCCTAACATATAGATACAACACAGAATGAGGATCAGAAAGAAAGGTCTTGGTTCTAGGGTTAGTGAGAAAGGTTCATTCATTATTTAAGTGTTTTTTATAATCAATTTTCTAATTCATTTTATCAAAAATTATTAAAAAATTAGATTCATTTGATCTATCGAATTTGTGATTGTAGAATTATCTAGCCCCACTAAACCTCACCTCCTCCAATATTGAAATAGGATATCACCTCAATCGATAACGCCTTTTCAAAAAGACATGTCTCCAATGTATGTTGTTTTATCACATTAGTAAACCCTACCTCCACCATATGAAGGGTTTTTCTTGAGGGAAGGGGGATAATTAATGACTAAAATAAAAGGATTATAATTGGAATTAATTTTGTGGTTTAAGACAACCACACTCATGAAATATCCTCACATCCACCAAAAAATAGATTTAAAACTTATTAAATTGTAGAAAAATAATTAATAACATTGAGAAACCTCCCCCACGACCAACCCTCATGTTAGTCACATTCCATTGAAAATAAAAATGAGGTCAAGATAGAATGAAATAAAGGAGATATAATTATATTAGGTTTGTAATAGAATAAAGGATAGAATAATAAAAGGGAAACAATTTAACTAAAAAGATATATGTGTTACATAGGAAATGAAAAAAATAAAATAAAGAAAATAATGCGAATAATTATATCCCTTGTCCTCTGATCCATCAGGGGTGCATAAATCTCTTTCATAATAGGCAAGCTCTTCCTTATATAGTTTAATAGGGTGTTGTCCTTCATTATTAAAATTCATTAGCTTCTAAATCTCCCATAAGATCTCCTATAGATTTGATCCAATGAAATATTTCTTATAGTATAACAATTTTTTTATATAATTTTGGAATAATGCCCCTTTATAATATGTTCATAACCATCTTCTTTATTTTACAAAAAAAATTGATTCATCACCTTAATGTGTAAAAGGTTACATCCCATTTACTTTGAAAATAAATTCTAGCTAGGAAGAATCTTTAAATTTCCAAAATCTGACTTGCATTGAATTTTTTACCTTTCTAATGAGGTAATAACATGTTTGATAGTATAAAAAGCTGTTTATATAGATAATTTATTACACCATGTCTACGTTTATCTTCAATGTACCATCCATTTATGAGATATGGGCCCATCTTTAAATGTATCTAGATATGTGCAAAGATTTTGATGCTTGACTTCTGAGCATATATTGGGTATCCAAATTTTTTATCCAGCTCTTGTTCTAAAAGAATGACATTAATCCAAATATTTATTTAATTCTATAAAAAACTAATTTCTTAAGTTAAATTATTGTAACAAAAGTTATGGTTCAAATACTTAATAAAAATTCAAACTGTAATATTCTAAAATTAAGACATTTTCAAATTTAACAAAAAATACACCAAAAATCCAAAAATTATGAAAATTAGATCAAATTGATTTATTTTAAGTTATTAAATAATTAAAATACAATGTAATAATGATGAAAATATTAGCTATATAATTATACTTACACTACAATAATTCATTTCCTCAACACTTGTCCTCTACTATCAAGAATCTGGATAGACTCTTGACGGTAAGATATATCAGGTGAAAATTATATAACTTTAGATGTGGCCACATATGTTGGGTGCGGAATGTACTTCCTTAATAATTACTCATAAAATAGATCATTCAAATTAGAGATACTTGTTGAAATTTCAAACTGATAAGACACGACTCCAATTCATTCCATGATTTCTAAAGGTCTAATGTACATGTGGTGTATCTTCCCTTTCTTAATAAACCTTATAAAAAATTTCTATGAATATTATTCCAAGAAAACATGATCTCCCACATGAAATTACAAATTATTCTCCATATTTTTGAAATATATCTTCTTCTTACATTGAGCTACTTTATTATGTGTTCAAATAGTCATTACCATTTTTGTTTCCTCCTCTACAAGTTTTTTACCAACATGCATACTTTCAGCAAACTTCATCCCAAAAATTTAGATTATGAAATCTCTTTCTATGTGATGCTTAATACAAAACCAACTTAATATATAAGACTCACCCAAAATATGTCTGACTAAATTCAAAGTGAAATAATATATATATATATATATTAAAAAAATTATCCCCAGACAATATAAAGTAGTTCAGAATGTCACATAAAAAATATGTGAATACCTTTATTATATATTATCATACAACATGTTAATTACTTGAATTACCATATAGTATTAATGAAAAATTTTATTCTTCCAAATATTAATTTTATATTCATTCCTTAAATAAAATATTATATTATTGATCATATTACATAAATCCAAATATGTTTTAATCTCTAATGAAGATAACATAAACTATTTTGACATCAAACAACTAATTAGTCTTAGGGAGGTCAAAAATATTTCATTTACTTTATCAATTTCAATTACCACATTATCCCAACTAAAAATCATTAACTCAATATTCATCATATATTAAGGGATATAATTACCTTAATCATGTGTCATCAAGAATTATGATCTCACCACTAAATCGCATTTCATGATTATTGGTACTATTAAAAATATTCTTGAAAATCCTTAGTGAAAAAATTCTACATAATAAAAATTTATGTTATGTGATTTCTATTACCATAATATAATTGGTATACCAAATTTTCTACATAATTCTTCAACCCCTATACATAAAAAGTTAAATCATTACACTTTATCTATTGGAATAACATTCCCATGTTCATGGAGTAAACCATTATATGAGGATATCAACATAGATAATTCCAAGGTTCCCTATATTTAAGACCAAAAACTATAAATGGAACCATAGGGTGTAATTTATTTCCCTCTTTAAAACTCTTCATTTATCCTCCAAAAGTCATTTCTCTATAAAATTTATTTCCACAATGAAACTATATTTTTATTCCATTATGACATTCTCTTGGGTGTATCTTCAAGATTTATGACTTGAAGGAAATTAAGTATTCATTCATCCATAATATCCACCACCCAATCTCCCAATTAACTCATTTCCTCTCTTATTTTATGATTCTGAGAGTTTTTTAAGCTGTTGGTTTTTAATAATATATCATGATAATGTTTTTCTAATAATCACAATATTATTCACTCAAGTAATCATCTTGTTGTTTCTCATAATAACAACATTTTCCATCATATTCAATGTAAACATTATTCATTCAGGTTCTAGCCTTTGACTATAACCAAAACGTATATTATGATAAAGAATAAAAATAGCGGAAGACCGTATAATCACGTATAGGATGCATAATCATTATAACTTCTCTTCAGTCAATTATAGCTTTGGTTTAACCTAGGTCATTCATTTCTATCATCTATTAAAGTCCATCATGATGGTTTGTAAAATAAAATGTGAATTAACCCAAAACTTGTTGGGACCACTTTTTGTATAAGTTTGTATTTGTTGTCAACAGTTGTCAATGACAATCCAAATAAAGAAGGAGATGAATAATAACTCCAAAGTTATTGAGAGTGGTAAATTAGATGATTATTTGCGGATTTTTATTTCTTGAATTTTATAAGTTTGGAGAACATGTGATGAAAGCCCTATTAAGGAAAGGGGAGAGAAGGGGATGCGAAAAATATTCAGTTATGATTGGAAAAAAATGATGATGGTGGAAGGTAATGAAGTTGAAATACTTTCATTTGAAAATATAATGATGCTAAAGGTGATCGATCAACTAATATATATCACGAAAGATAAGGTTTGTGATAAAATAAATGATTGTTGATAAAGAAAGATGACAGTGAAGAAGCATTGGTGTTCTTTCCTAAGTAGATATTTAATGTGGTTTTATTTACTAGTGTTTGAAATATTTTTGGACCTCCAAATTGAGATTTTAGTTTTAGAAATGGAAGGATTTATACATAAGAGTGAACGAGATGTGGAATGGTGAAGGAAATTGACATATGAAGAAAATTTTGAACCTCAGAAGATGGCCCATATACCATGTCCAAGAATGGTTCGCGACTGTGTACCATGTAGGAGGAAAGGTACGTGGAACGGTTCATGGAACGGGTCGTGGTACCGAAAATTGTTCACAGCGGAAGTATATATAGTACCCGGGATAGATCTTTATTGGAGGAAGGGATACAGTACCCAGACCAGTAGGCTTATGGTATGCGTAAGGTCAATGGTACATGGTAAAGGTTCTCAGTTCACAGCAGTACGTGGTGGAGGTGTACAGTACACAGACAGAGTTCAATATGCAATGAAAAGTTTCCCACTTTAAAATTTTGGGTAAATCAGATTAGTGAAATATGCGGAGTTATTTTCTTATATAACGAGTGTTAATCCCATCATTAAAATAGATTAAATTCAATAAAAAAAGATCATCGCTATGAAAGAGCTCATCTAGGTTCAAAAGTGTTCTGGCAGGTAGAATTCTGCAAAGGGAAGTGGTACACGAGAGAGATTATGTATTAGACTAAGTAGTATGAGAAAGACGAAACGGTTCATGGAATTGGAAGGAGTAGTCCGTGGAAGAGATTATACATAAGAAAAAAATGGTATGTGGGAGACAAAATGATTCATAGATTTTGATGAATAAGTCTGTCGAAGGAAGAAACGGTTTGCAAAATAGGAAGGAACAGTCCACAGAAGAAGGAATTACACAGAAGTAGAAGCTATAAGCATAAACAGTACACAGATGTGGTATACAGAGGTGGTACACATATGAAATAGGCAGAAGAGGTATACAGAGTAGGTACGGTATACAGATAATGCACGGTATGAGGAGCAGGCACGGTGCGCTGATCAAGTGCGATCTGCGGAGTAGGGTTGGTACACAAAGCTGGTGTGGTACACAGAGAAAGCGTGGTATTCATAGTAGGTATGGTATATAGAGGATTTTTAGTACATGGAGCGGGAATGGTGTACAGATCAGGCATGGTACGTGGAGCATGCACGGTCTATAGAGTAGGCACAGTACATGGAGGAGGCGTGGTATGCAGAGCAGGCATGGTACACGAAGTAGGAGCGGTATGCATAGTAGGAATGGTATGATGAGAAGGAACGGTATGAAAATCAGCTATTATACGTAGATTAGATATTCTGTAGAATCCAGAACAGTTTGCGGAAGCAGAAACAGTCTGCAGAATCAAGGACAATTCGCAGAATCAGAAACAGTATGCAAAAGAGAACTGATAATTCATTCACTGATGATATTTTTTATCATAGAATAAGAAGGGGTGCGGCAAATTTATATTCAATTATTCAGTTTATATTAACTATGATGATGCTAAGCTGATCTGGTCTTCATTGCTGGAACAACCACATAGGTACTTGTGATTCTGGATGAAAATAAGAAGAAGTTTTTGGGCATTCTGTTATTTCACTAAAAAAGAATTATAAATATAAAAGAGCATCAATTTGGGGATTTGATGCAAGTAGTGTCTCATGATGAATAGAGAAAAAGACTTCCATGATAATTTTTTGAAGATGACTTCATGTCAATAAACAAAGTGAGACCTCTCCCAAGGTAGTGAACTTGGGGGAGTCTACAGAAGTGATCGAATGGAAGTAGTGAGTCATCCCTAAACCTTTGTAAATGTAGTGTGCCTGGGATAGAGTGACTTTTCTTAAACAATTATAATCCAAATCTAGTGAAGATTAGTGTAATTAGGTATGACTTACAACCTATCACCATATGCTCCTCAGAAGTAGCCCTTTCTGGTGAACCAAGTAAAAGTGTTGTGTTGTCCTTCAGCTTTTGAATGTTTTAACTACTGCACATATCTATCAAACATGTTTAAAAAGATTCTTACAAATGTGGGAACAATATATAGTACAAAATAGAAAATTTAACACCCTACTTCACCCCCCTCAGGGTGGTCTTGGATCCTTCAAGAATTTCCCCAAGGAGTGTCAAACCAGGTGAGCAATTTGGTCACACTTACGATGAACCTGAATGAAGGATGATATTTACTAAAACTACGTCATTTTTTTTCATTACCCATAGATGCATCTCTTTCAAAACCTTTTCAAATTGTAGTTTCCAAACATGGATTTATGTCGAAGAAAATCACAAAATATATACCTTACCAAAACATTAGGGTTTTATCCTATACATTGACTTTTCCTCAAAGTTAGTTGTGAATTTATGTACTCTAATATATGTTCGCCTAAATCATGTTCCATAAGATTATACTAAACATACCTTGTTTCCAACTATATAGATCCCAACCCCCTATCATAGTGGCTATTATTACCTTATAACATTTACATAAGATACAAGAGATCACATCCTAAAGGACCAAATAGTTTATTAGTCTTGGTAAACTAGATAAATACCTGAATTTATCAATAAATTCAGAAAAATAGTATAAAATATTGTATTTATATAAAAACCAAAACAATTAAATATATGAAATGGGTGAAACATAATGAACATAGACATTAATATTTAATAACTAGCTTAAAAATCTTAGTACTTTCCCCCCAATAAATAAGCGTAATCATAAACCATCCATATTAATATAACAAATGGTTTCAAAACAATGCATCATCGATTAAACTGATCTTAAACCATCTAGAGAAATAATAAAAATGTTATCAATAAAATAAATCCCCATTAAATCCAAATAAACTTCCAATGTTATTTTGGCTAATGATTTTAAATACAATAAAATATGAATAACACTTTCTTGAGGAAAATATAAATTCCATCTTGAAATAGCTTATTTAAAATCTAAAAATTTACCGAATAGGAAATAAAATAATTTCATTTAACATGACATTGGATACCTGTAGAGTAATAATCAAATAATTGATCTTTCATTATAGTGTGAGTTTTTGTACATGTCATATAAGTTAAAATAAATTATTCCTTTCACTCTTTTATAAAAAATTCAAAAATTAACTCATTTGGAAAACAATAAAAAGATTTTTTTAAATGATTTTATGAAAACTAAAACATGGGAAAAATTTAGTTTAAATACTCTTTTTTTAATAATAAAAATTTTCTAGAAATAATTTTTAGAAAACATAGATATAGAATAGAGTGATTCCCAATCAAGTATAAAAATAAATTCATTTTCCTAAAAATAAGATTTTAGAATCTTAAGATCTTATATACTATAAAAAGAATAAATACATGTAAATTTAATAAGTAAATAGAGGTAAATAAAATATAATATATTTAAGATATGAATTTCATATAATTTTCCCAGTATATACTTAAACAATAACAATCCCTACATAATGATGAGATTATGAAATAAACCCTTACCTCATGTATGAATTATTTTGTATGTATATGGTCCTCCTGTATAATAAATATATATTTATTATAAATATATTATAGAACCATAATAATATATATCATTTTTTATATGATTTACTTGTTAACTTTTATAACCTATTTAAAAAAAATTCTTTGTTAAAATCACTATTCTAAATAATAATTTATTCATTTGTCAAATATGTTTTCATTAGGTAGTTTTGGTCCCTTTACATTGATACTGGTTCCATAATTACTAGGATGTTCATAATTATTTAAAAATGAAATATATTTATTATATACATATGTAGATTAACTTATAAATGTTAGTGATAGAAAAATGAATTGCACTATTCATAGATATGGTAGGAAGTATGTACACATGAATACTCTTTCCATATTATTCAATAGATAGAAATATATAAAGTTAAGAAAATATTTCACCCTTATTGAATAATTATTATATCATATATATCATATATATTCATTAAATAAAACCTTATTTATAACACAATTATTTCTAAAAAATAAAATTCGGTTTGATAACCAATATGACACAAGACACCGAGCATAGACATGAATGAAACACCACAAGACTTTATGATATATTTATTTCTCAATAATTTTCATCTATTCGATATCTTATGATGCATACAACACTGGGATTAAATGAAACACAATACTCTATTAAAATATTATTATTTAAAATGTGACTGTTATAACCCTTTCATTATGTTGATGGGTATTAGTAGTACTAACTAAATAATTAAAAGTATAATGATTACACGTGTATAGAAAAAATACTTGGTGATATGTTGATGATAAATTATAAAATAATTTTTGAACGAAAAAATTAAATGTTTTCTAATAAAATGAATTTTTCAAAAAAGGATATACCTCATATTTTGCATGCATATTTTAAAATTAATTTTTATAACCCCTAAAAAATGTATTTGAAATAATTAACTTTGTTTTTAATATTAGCATGTCAAAGTTATCTTTGGGTGAATTTTTGTGAATTTTATGAAAATATTGAATTACTATTAACTATTGGCTGGTAAAATTTTATAAGAGGATCATATACGATATTATAAATATAAATAAAGTTCAAATATAAATTTATAACATGCTTAAAACAATTATACAAGAGGTTAAAGTTGGTTTAATCAAAAGTAAGCATGAGCTAAGGGACATTTTCTTAATTTCTATTAATTTAGGCATATTTAATGTTATGACCATAATTTGTTTTATATGGTGTATATAAATTCCATTTAAATATCATGATTTTTTAATAATTCAACATATTTTAAATTTCAGTTTTATTTATTTCATCCCTGGGGGTTTGAATTAAAAATTACAATTTGGTAAATAAGATCATAACTTAATTTATTTTCATGGGGTTATATCACTTCTTCGTTGACTTTGGTATTCTATTATTATGGGTATTATATTTTCATTATATAATGTTTCATATCCAATTTTTGTGGATTTATAATTGATAAATATAATCGATACATTAGTTATTTCTCACTTCAACATTATGATATTTGTAAGAGTTCATTTCAGAATATCATTTTAATATAGAAAATTTATGCTTTAATTTACATTAATGGAAATTATTAGTTCATTGGAAAATAATACCCTTTCAATTTCATATACTTTGAAAATTCATGAAGTTTTCATATAATTGTTCCATTTTCCACTCATTGGATAATAATATTATTGTTAATATTTTTATGATTAACTCACATTATTTCTCTCATCAATCAGAAATCAATTTTTTCTAGAAATACCAAGATTTCTAAAAAAATTCATAATTTTTTTTATCATTCTCAAAATTATTCATTAAATTAATTTGTATGCATGCTTGAATTTTAAAAAAAAAATTAAAGAATCTTCATGTCAATTTCCAAATAAGGCATGTTTTTCTTTTACAGATTTTTTAAGACTCCTTATTTTAACTTGTAAAAAATATATTTAATTTCCTACCATCATGGATGCAAAATGTTTTAAATATTACATTATATGTTTCAAGACATATTTTCAATGAACAATATTTTCAAAAATATTTTGTTAAATTTTATATTTAAAAATATATTCATTGTTAAAATGAAATTTTAGTCATTAATGTTTTTGAAGATCTTTTTATTTTATTATTCATCAATAAAAATACCCTATTATTATTACTCTAATAGGGATATGTTTTACTTATTCAAACCTCATTATTTCTAAAGATGGGTTATTGTCATTTTGACCAAGGAATGTATTTACATTGAATTTCATGATTCATTTTTTATTCATTAGCATTCAATTGAAATATTAACATTCTTGTGATCATTTGACATTAAATGTCCCCTAAATTTCCATTTTATTTATCATAAATATTATTATGGGTTAAATAATACATTATTTATACATATGGTGTTTTATATTGAATTTTATATTATTGATGAGGGAAATATTGATAAACTTGTATCCTTGACTCAAAACTGATATTTGATGACATGGAATATTGATTCATTAATTCAATTGAGTATTCTATATATGAGTAAGCGTCTATACATAAAGATATGGGTGGTTCAGAGATATAGATATCCCCTTGATGTATTGATAGTGTAATGAGATAAACCCATTGGATAGACTTAGTTAAATGGGGTTCTTTTGTATACCTATCCATTAACTTTAAACTACCTTGTGAATGGTATTGACAGTAGATGTATTATGATGCATGAGATCATGATGTCGAATAATTTTTAATTTACTTCATTAACAATTGTCTTATTATTATCCATGGTATTTTCATAATGATATTATCATATGAAAAAGTTCATTATTATTTTATTGAATAATGGTATGTGTGTTTAGATATTTAATTTTACATTTGATTTTTTTTTATCACATCATATTTTCAAGTTATTGATTAAATGGAATGTATGTTCAGATATTTACCTTTTCAAATTGATTAGTACTTATCAAATCATGATAGTGGAATTTTTTAAATGGAATGTGTATTCAGTTATTTAACCTTCCATGTTGATTATGATTATTTATTCATGATAGCTTCTACATTGCATAATTATTAATGAGAATCTGAGGTCACTATTTTTTTGTTTCCTTTCCCAGGAATCCATGATGTGTTCTTTGAATTTTATATAATGATATTCTAGAAGGAATAATGATATTCTAAAAAATGTATAGTTATTGGTTTTTTCAAATTTATTCCAAGAATATAATATGTTTTTATTTTACAAAAACAACTAATATATTTGGTCCTTCGGTATAAAATATCTCTAATCTAGTTCAAATATAGTAATGTAGATAGAAGCTTCGAGCTACTGGAGTTAGGTTCATTGTAGTCGGTATAATAGGAATTTTAGTAGAAACGTTGGAAATCAGATTTAGGAAAGTACATATTAGAGAACATAATTTTATGTTTTATCATGAGGATAATATTTATTAATATCCTAATATTTTTGTAAGTTAGAGATAATGTGATTTTTTTGGAAACACGTCCATGTCTGGATACTTCTTGTAGAAATGGTTCTGACACATACATACCTAGGGGTAATAACTCTAAAAAATGCCTCCCATTCTTGACTTTAACATTACCTGGTATATAAAAATGCACCTTATAGAGCACCTAGTTTGACAGTGATGAATAATATTATTTAGATAATTCAAATTTTTATTATCAATCATTATGAAGGATTTGAATCGATTATGAAAATGGACAACCTAGGTTAATCCTAATGTGTCTTATATTAAAAAGGAGGTGTAATGTTTTTGACATCCTTCAAATGTTTCTATATTTTTATGTGCTTTCCAAATATAATTATTCTTTCTCAACCTATGTTTTTTAGTTTTAGTCAATAGTTATAACGTGAAGTAATCCTGAAAACTTTGAATATAAAGGAAAATGTGGTTACTAAAATAAAACAAATGAGATGATGAATAGAGTGAAATATACCATGATTATGTATAATCAGATAATTTAAAATATTGTTAACATTATATAATAACCCATGGTCTTCATATAATAATATTTTATCATTTTTTTATGAAAATTCATTGTGATAAAAAAATGCTTCAGGATCATAAAGGTATAGTACCTTTGGAACCTTGGAAACATAAAAAATTACTGCATAATTATTAGAGAAAATACCTCTTTTTCTAATTGGGTATAGGGGGCCCATCACATAGTTCGTAGCCCCGAAGGCATCAAATCCAAAATACAAGTCTCGAAAGCCCATTTTTTTCCTAAAGGGCCCTTTGGTGAATAGTACTACTATAGTAACTCAACTGCTACAGTACTATCACTGCTACAGTTCTTGTTATAGTACCTCTACCGCTACAGTGTCACTACTGGTACAGTTCCACCGCTACTACAGTGCCCAGCTACAATGTTGCTATAGTAACCAAGTAATGTTTCTCTACCCGGATTCAATATTAGGTTTTTTGGATGAAATTCAGAAGACTTTACCACTTGGGAACCGATTTATATGTGAACTACATTATATAAAACTATGTTCTTTTTAACTAGAACACTTCTTAGAAAAATCATACATAATGAAATTCTTCATAACTTGTAGAAAATAATCGAAGGAAAGGTTGAGATATAATGACCAATAAGGGTAAAAAAAAGGATATATGCAATCATTAAATGTGAATAAGGGTATGAGAATATGATAATAACATTTGAAAACAACACTTTTCATTTCAAATATTATAATATTGGTTCATGGAAGAAAGATTATCGTTTTATAAGACCTGAAACATATAGGAATCGAATAATAATATCCATAAGAGAATAAAAATTTCATATGATATGGAAATGTATCATACACATAATCATAGAAAGCCATTTCAATAGTAGTTCAAGGATTATTAAATTTTTTATCATAGTGGAATAGGTTTCCCCTCAAACCATTATTATAGTCAAGAATTTCTCTCAAGATAATCATTGTGGATAGAGTCCCATACTGAACTAGGTTCAATCCAAATTCCAGACCTATTTTTTCATGAGATATCAATCTTTACCCATTTCATTGGCATAATATATAGGTTTGTCTCATCACGTAATGAAAATAAAACATATGTTCACCACATTATCTTAAAACATTAATCAAATCATAATCTGAAAAAAGAATTGGTTTCATAAAAATTGATAATATCACAACCTATGGAAAATAAAAATGTTTTATAGTCATTTCATCATATTATCAAAGAATAACTTGGGGAAAACTAATCAGGTATTATAATAATTTATCATGGTATAACCCATGTAAGATAATCTGGTTTAATAAATATATTTTCATCATAAACAAATCCATCCAAAGATAGCATAAAGATTGTATCATTTGTTCATATATCTAGTATATATTAAGTGGAATCAAAGGATTAATTTTTTTATATAAATTAATTTGAATTAAAAATTATATAGAACAATTTTGAGGAAAATATCCTTTATTTTAAAATTAAATTTTTTAAACAAAAAAAAATCATAAACAATTGTGGAAATACTTATCATTTAAAAAAAATGTGAGAAATTATAAATGAATATAAAAATAAAATAATGGCCAAGATTTTGGGAGATTTTATTTATGTCGAACATGTTAAAATAAATATTCTTTTCACACTTTCAGTAAAATCTAAATGGTCCTTGTTTTGGAAAACAACATGAAGATTCTTTGAAAAAAATGTAAAAAATAGAAAATAGGATAAAATACCTTTAATAAAAAATTAAAATTTTAAAAACATTTTTGAATACTATTTTAGAAAAAATGGTTTTGGGAGAAAAAGTGTTTTCCACCACATAGAGAAATATAGATGATTTTTCTTAAAAATATTATTTTGGTCTCCTGATTAAATAAAGAGAGGAAAATAAAGGGAAAATTTTATTATAATGACATAACTAGTGGATAATAAAATTCATAAGTTTATAGAGATATGTATCATAACATTTCATCATCATAATGACAATAAAAGACTCTCCTAATAATTGATGATATTATCATACAAATTATTTACTACATTCTATCATTTGAATTGAAAGTAAAATTAAATATTAACCTAAAATTTAGTGTCAAATATCATTAAAAAAATAATATTCATGATTTATCATATCGAAAGGTATTGATATATGTAAAGACCCTTAAAATTCAAGGAAATTTTTTTTCTTAATTTTCTTTGGGATTTTACAAGAACGCAGTTTCTGACGGCACTTGATTCCGAGGCCCAGTGTGCCTGGAATTTCTATCCGAAGTTTAGCTCGGGTAAGTTCAGTGAACGAACGAGCGGGAATTCCTATATTTTGAACCGGTGCTAGGAATTGAATTCCGAGGGCACCGATGGAACTGCAACACCGTTAATTGCTTAGGAACACCTGTTTTGAGGTTGTGTTTTCACGAGAGAAGATTATAAAAATTATGGAAGTTTAATTTATAATTTAACTACAATTTTTTATTTTCTTTAAGTGGTTTAAGGCTTTGGGTGGAAGTTGGGTTACTACCCAACTTCCCAAGGGAGGTTATGAGGGTGGTAGGGCCCACACGAACCCCACCCCTTCATATTCTTCAACTCCCCTCAACTCACCATTAATTTTTGACAACTTATATTATTAATTAAGTGAGTTATGTGTGGATGTTTGAATTTCAAAAGCTTTGTTGAGTTAATAAAATAAGGGAGGTGCTTATTTTATTTGGGGACTTGTTTCTTGAGAGTTTTGGGGGGAAAATCCAAGGGAAGCTAGAAGTTCTTCATCTTATTCGTCGAAGAAAATGAAGAACGTGAAGAACGCATCGAACTCTGTCAAAGAACGCCGAGTCCTCGGAGACCAACTACGCGATGCTGTATACCGCGACAGTTCTTCCACGACATCTTCTTCCGCGACGTCTCCTTCCGCAACATCTCCTTCCGCGACGTCTTTTTCCGCGACGAATCCTCGTTCGATGAACCACCGTTCAAGCTATACTCGAGGTAGGGGTTTATTTATTTATTTGTTCGTGAATACTACCTTGTCGTTCTTCGTGAAAATAAGACCAATTGCTATCAATTAACAAGAGGGGGACAGACCGCACAAACACGGCCGACCCTCCTCCCTTATCCATGTTATTGTTTCTAATGTGGTTGGAACGGAAATGGCGCGGTGTCGTTGTACCGCGCGGGATTGTGCGGCAAGTAATGCACGGCGCCGTCGTGTCGCGCCGTGAAATTGAACCAAGTCGCGGCGCCGTCGCGTCACGCCGGAGAACCGCAAAAACACCGTGGCCGGAGCGGGGCCGTGGCGGAGGGGTGCGGCGCCGTCGCACCGCACCGGACGAATATAGGCCGCGGCCGATACCGGGCCACGGCGGAGCATGGGAACCGGCGGTCGGAAGCGGGCCGCCGGTGTCAGAGCCGGGAGGGGACCGGCCGTCGCCGGTTCCGTGGTGGCAGAAACCGGCCGGACGAGGCGGGCCGATCGGCCAGCTAGCGGCCCCCATTAAGGGGGGCCGCGGTTACAAAAAGTTGGGGGTAGCGCCCCCCCGCAAACCGAACGGCTCGGCCGTTCGACCGAGCCAGCTGGCGCCCCGCGCCAGCGTGCCGGGTTGCCGGGCCGGGCCGCCGGGCCGGGCCGACCCAGGGGGTCTCGGGCCAAGTCGGTCCGGGCCCGAAACCCCTGTTTTCGGACCCTCTTCGGTCTTTTTCTCATATCTTGGGTTACAGACATCCGAACGACGCACTGTCAGTTGCGATGCGATTCTTGGGTCGAGATGGTCGTTTCGGTATATCACACTCAAGGTTTAGAAATACTTTGGGTTCGGCCGAGTTGGTTCATACACGATACCAACCGGGCCCTTGGAGTGAAAACGCTCATAACTTGAGTTACAGACGTCCGATTGACGTGCCGTCGACTTGGTTGGATTCCTCTTAGTGAGACAGATCTTTTGGCTTACTCCGCCCGATGTTTGGATGTAGGTGGAGTACGGTTGAGTTGGTTTTGAATTAAAAACTAATCGGGCCCCTTGGACGAAAAAGCCAATAACTCTCAGACCGGGCGTCCGATTGACACGCAGTCTGCGACGTTGAGTTCCTGTTGACGGTATGGAACTTTTGGATACATAAACTTTGGACTTTGTGTCAGTTGATGTATCAGCCTCTTGGCTCATGGAGCGGACCCTTCCGAACAAGCTTGCTGTGTGTGGGGACCCTAGTGCTGGCTGCGTTTGTGACTGTGACGACGACGACTGTACAAATATTCTCAGTGGATTCGACGGCGACGACTACTGCACTCAGCGATCCAATGTGGATCAGTGCTACCGATCCTATGTGGGTCCGATCCTGTGTGGGTCAGCGCTCAGCGGTTCTGTGTGAGCCAGCGCCTACAGATCCTGTGTGGGTCCGATCCTGTGTGGGTCTTTTCGGGGGTTAGTTACCTATCGATCCTTTGTGGGTCAGATCCTTTGTGGGTCATTATGGGGGTTAGTACCTATCGATCCTTTGTGGGTCCGACGACTTAGATGAATCCGTGGAAATATCTGAT
Source organism: Viscum album (assembly GCA_963277665.1). Classification (NCBI taxonomy): domain Eukaryota; kingdom Viridiplantae; phylum Streptophyta; class Magnoliopsida; order Santalales; family Viscaceae; genus Viscum; species Viscum album. The sequence continues at coordinate 1,978,834,923 of OY728143.1, read as the reverse complement.
CATCTCTATCGTCATACGAAGAAGTATACCTGTGTGAGCTGAATCCTGTTTTTCTTTCCTTTGTGGATTGTGTTGTGCTATCCTCTGTGGATTACGTTTTTCTTTCCTTTGTGGATTGTGTTGAGCTATCCTGTGTGGATTTCGTTTTGCTTTCCTATGTTGTCTGGGTTGTACTTGGGCTCAGATATTGGAGCCGAACGAGAATTAATAACTTAGGTATATGTATGGGAATATACCTAAGTAGTGTCGGATGTTACTTCGTGATTGTATCCTTCCTTTGTGGATTATCCTTTTTGGATTCTGGGAGACCTACGGGGGTCTCGGGGTCCCTACTGAGTATCTTATACTCACCCCTGTACGGGCTATGCCCGCACTACATTGTGTTGGTTGCAGATGACGAACATCATTGATCTTGGTTGAGGCTTGCAGAGCAGGACGGTACCTAGAGGTGGACCACTGGGTGGGACGTACTCGGAGCGGACGGTTGGACCCGAGGTGCAGAGGAGGCTATCTATACTCACCCTTCAGGTGGGATTTCCAGTGGATAGCTTGGCGTTGCGGCTTTACTTTTCAGTTTTTGTTTTTCCCTTCCAGTTGTACTTTACTTTCAGTTTGGGTTTGTATAATGGCCACTTACTTTTCCGCACTTACTGTTGTACCAGCTTTTCCTTAGTGTTTACTTCTTCTGCTTGCTTACTCTGTGGTGTTTGTTTACTTTACAAAGGCAATTCCTTCCCTTTTTACCGGGATTTACGCCTTGGTGCTAGTCGCCAGCCCCTGGCCTATGGAAGGCGGGCTTGGGGTAGTCACGACACGAGCCCTGAGGACGGGTCGTGACAATATAAACCATATAAAGGAAGTTAGGTTCATAACATAACATATGTCTCAAAGATGGAAAATTGTGACAAATTTCCCTTTCTTCATTGGTGGGTTTTAAACTTTAATCCCCATTAATGGTAGATATGAAAATTGATATTTAAATACAAATAATTTATATGATAATAACTATAAAATACAATTATGGGTTGTATATACACCACATAACATAAATATATGGTCGATATGGAATTGGACTCACAGAAGTAAAATGTGAGATGAAAACCCCAAACCTTAAGTCTCAACATCCATTGTAAACATTAAAACCTAATATATAATAAATATTTTTTATTAAAAATATATTAAATAAAATTATCTATGTATATCATAAAATATATTATTTAATTATAACCATTTATTACTTATTTATTAAAAATTACATGTTAATGTCACATTTTGGGAAATAATTGCTTTGTTTTTTCATGTATTCTTTATGTTATATTTATGTACTCTTAATTTCATCCAAGATTCATTATCTACAGAATGTTAAAGATTATATATATGTCATATATATATCATATATATACAATATATACGTATTTTTAATAATCCATAAATTTTATACATAGAAAATGAAATACATCGTTCATTGAGATGGTAGGTCATACGTACGGATGAACGTTGTTTCAATTTACTTAATGGATGAATAAAAAAATAGGTAAATAATATATTAAAATTCTAGAATAAATTATATTTCATATCAATCAAATATATTCTTACATTTATCCTTTATTACACCCTATGTAAAATGAAAGTGAAAAATAGACCACATTGCTTCTCAAGGCGGTAGTTTGATGTACAAACGAACAATGTTGACTTATTCTACATGGAATAGAAATTAAAAAAAAGTATTTTTATAAATATAATTAAATAATTATTTTATTTTTTTAAAGGTATTGCTTTGGTCAAAGACCAAAGACCAAATTATTATTAAAAACAATAAAGTTACAAGAGTCTGAAATATGGGATTTTTTTACAATCTCTATCAAAAAGCTCAAATAAATCAGCAGGAAGGGAGTCTAGCCAAGTCATGCGCTGGTGAACTCCTTTGTTGGAAAGAGCACCAGCAACGAAATTCTCTTCACGGTAAGTATGGGTAGCTATAAAATCAATCCCATGAAGCGAGTTAAGAAAGTTCATCCAACGAGTAGTATGCTTCCAGGCCAAATGAATGCTGCCATTCCAGATGGCATGAATGATGGTGGTTGAGTCACTCTCAATCCATAACTTCCTCCAACCTCTTTGAAGAGAAAAGTCAACAGAATGGATGAAACCCAATAGTTCTGCCTCCAACGATGATGAGTGACCACATCCAACGTCGAAACAACCCTGACATTGACCAGCAGAATCTCTAAAAATAGCACCGCAACTGGCAGGGCCTGGATTTCCTTTGGAAGCACCATCAACATTGACTTTGATCCATCCCGACATTGGTGCCTGCCAGAAAACCTTGAAGGTGCGTTTGGGATTTGGGAAAATGCCAGGAACTCGGAGGCGGCGAAGGATCTCAAAGTCCCCAACTAAGTTGTTGTAGCATTCTTTTTGAATAAATGCAGCTTCCTGGATCGTGACAAGAATCCGAGATTTTCCTACATTGAGACTAAAAGTGTGATTATTATGAATAAGGTCATTTCTAACGTACCAAATCTCATGGATGAGTTCAGCCACTGCCTCCAGCAAGATGTTGTTGATCTGCAAATAAAGTTCAGATCTAGTGCAGTTTTTAAGAAACATAGAAATAGGATCAGTAAAAGACCTTCTAAAGTTGAATAAATCAAAAACAAAATTCAATAAGCCAGAGGCTGTCGCACAAGACAGGAAGAGATGATCTGCATCCTCCCTGTGTTGGTTACAAAGGAGACATTTAGAACAAAGTTGGATGCCAAAAACTTGAAGAACACTATCTGTAGGCAATCTATTATGGGAAATATGCCAAATGAGAGTGAGCCTGGAGGGTTTAATCCAGGGTTTGTTAAACTGGCTCACCCATATATAATTTGAATCAATGTGAGAAGAATTCTGCTTATAAAAGCTTTTAGAGTCAATAATGCCATTTGGGGCTGGTTCCCAGACCAGGAAGTCACCATCAGAAGAAAAGGAATGATTATCTATGATCTGTATAATATTATCAGGGATATCATGAAGATGAAATTGAAGAACATATTTTATAGATTGATTAGTGTCCTCAAAAATGTGACTAGTAGGTAACAATGTTATCAAGGGGTTATCATACCATTTTCCACACCAAAAGTTAATTGAAGAATTAGGACTAACCATCCATCTAGATTTCTCCATGATCTTATGATAAGAGTCCCTGATAGATGGCCAAATGGAAGAGTTAATGAAAGTGAGATTCCCTTTTAAGAGCTTAGAAAGAAATCTGTGATACAAAAATTTAGTATCATTGGAAGAGGGATTAAAAATATGCCAAGTGAGACGTTCCTGGAGAGCATCGTTAAAAAGCTTTAGATTTTTTATGCCAATCCCACCTTTATCAAGAGGTCTACAACAAGAATTCCAAGGTATAGTGACAAGCTTCCTTTCAAGAATACTTCCAGTCCAAATGAAAATTTTAATATAAGTATTAATTTTCATGAAAATTCCAACAGGCCATTTATAAATCATGAGGGAGTAGACCATTTTAGAGACAATGACTGACTTGACCAAGAAAATTCTCCCAACCATAGAGAGAGATTTCCCTTTCCAACTAGAAAGTTGGTTTATAATCTGATCAATAACACTAGAAAAGTAGCTGGCTTTGGGACTCCCCCAAAAAATTGGGACTCCCAAATAAGTGAAAGGAAATAGGCCCTATTTAATTCCCAAAAAAGTGGTAATGCTAGTTTTCCTTCCAACAGGAAAATTCTTACCAAATAAAATGAAGGATTTATTCCAAGATATCACTTGACCAGAGACCTACTCATAATGAGCAATGTCTTTCTTAAAAATATGAATATTTTTTTGATCCCCTTTTAGAAACAGGATAATGTCATCAGCATAAAGAAGGTGGGTGGGGGAAAAATAAGTATTGTATTGATACAAATATAATTTATATAATTTATATCCATCATCATACCAAATTCTGAGATGTGTTGATGGAAGACGAGTCACATCAATTCACAATGTGGTAGACCGTTGTACACATGAGAAAAATTATCGTTTCTCATTTGATGGAAGAATAAATGTTTTTATTTAATTGGATTTAAAAAATATCTCAATAAATTTAATATTTTTTGGGTATTATAGCATCATTTTTAATAAGAATTTAAGGAGTTTGAGGAATAAAATAAATTAAAACACTCACTAAAAATGTTACTTATTCTTCAGGTAACCTCCTTTGGTTTGATCCAAAAACCATCCTAAGATGGATTTATGATCAAAATAAATATTATAATATGATATTTGTAATTTAAGTAATGTATTTTTGAATATAAGTTATGAAACAAATGGTTTTGAAATTGTTAAGTGGAGAGGATATGGGGCGGCCTCTTTTAAGTGAGGTGAGTGGAACATTTTTAATTTTTGAAAAGTAAAAGGTGTGACCACATTTTTATCATACCAAAGGGATCAAAAATGAAACATTATTATTACTATACGAGATAATTCTGATATATAGACAACCAAACTATTTGTAGATGTTTTTGTTCATTTTTAACTCTTGTATTTTTAATTTAACCCCGATAAACCAATTTTTCCTTAACCATAATAAATATTTTTTAATTTTTTACTATTTATTATGGTCAAAATATATGTTTAAAATACTCAATAAGTTAAATTATTTTTATTAAACAAATTCTAAATCAATTGTCTATAATTTCATTAAAAAAATATGGAAAAATTAATTTAAAATTAAACTTGTGGTTAGGACATGAAAGTGGTTGTTGAAAAGAGAAAACGTTCAAAAGATTAAATAGATTTTATATAAAAATAAAAAATAAAAAATATTCCAATGACCTAACATGTATTAATAGTAACATAATTTTAAAAATTACTTTTTAAAACATTTTTCTAATTGACCTTTTAAATTATTTAATTGAAACAAAATTTTTCAAAAAACAATAAATATTTTTAACAGTTCATTGAAAATTTATTCTTTTCAGAAAACACCTAAAATTTAACCTTAGGATAATTTGATATAATGAATTAATATATTAATCATATTTTTATAGATTAATTTTCTATAACTGTCAAAAATTAAATTAATTTTTGTTGAGAAAATTGAAAAAGAAATTTAAAAAATAGTATTTTAAATAAATATAAAGTCTTTAAAAATAATTATGTACCTTTTTATCCATATATTTTAATTAATTGAAACCATAATAAAATATATTTAAATTTTTTATACCATTTAATTAGAAAAATTTTGACATCTATATAATAATAGAGGTGTTTAAATAATAATATTAAACATTTTCCATGGTTTGTTAAACTCAATATTGTTTATATGGTAAACTGTTTAAGATATATAGTTTTTTCATTAAAAAATTCATAAAAATATATGGTGTTATATTCTACCACCATTAAAATTAATTTTTCACTTTAAATTAAATCACTTTGGTACAGTAAAATAAGGATACAACTCCCTCATTACATCCTTAGGTTCCCATATAGCTTCCTCAAATGGGTGGTTTCACCACAAAACATTGAATAGGTTTGTTGTCTTATTTAATAGATATTTATCTATATGATCTATAACCTCCACTTGTTATTCCTCAAAAGAAATATCATGCCCCTTCAGGATGACCTCTGAGTTAAATTGGTGTGAAGGGTCAGGTATTCACTTTCTCAAGAGAGATGCATGGAACACGTCATGAACATGAGAGAGTTTTGGTAAAAGCATAGAATGATATGATTCCATCCCAACAAAATTAAGAATATAAAAGTAGAAGAGAGTCATAGGGAATATTTTACATTCCTTCTAGAATCTCATAACTATCTTCCATAGAGAAATAATTTGAAACTTATCACCAATATCAATTTCTAGATCATGGTACTGATTATCAACATAACTTTTATGTTGACATTGTGTTTCACATGTGTATTATTTAATAGATATAACCTTCAATTCCATTTACTTTGGTATATCAAGTTCTAATCAATTTATTTATCTAACTTCCTTCCATCAGATCAGATATCTATATTTATTTCCATATATGGCTTTATAAGGATCCATCTGAACACTCGTGTGAAAGATACTATTGTATAAAATATCAACTAGATGAAGGTGTTGATCCAAATAACCTTTGATATCGAATAAAAATTATATAAACATATATTATAGGCATGGAATTTTTCTCTTAGACTATACATATACTTGAGGATGATGTTTAGTGTTGAGAATCAACTCTGTATCAAAACATTTCTGGAGACTTTGTCTGACCATCTATGAAAAACTCAGATCCCTACCAGAAATAAATAATTGTGGTATACCATGAAAAATTACCACACAAATAATTTGTATCTTATAAATATGATTTTATATCAAATATTATATTATCATGTTTAATTTTGATAATATTTTAAGATATCTGAATGAAATAGATATAAAATTATTCCCTTTAGAAATTTTGGGGAGTCCAACAACAAAATCCAGAGTAATGTTTTCCCATTTCAATTCTGGTATGGGTAATTGATATAACATCCCATTAAACATTTATCCCTCATACATAACATAATTATATTCCAATAATTGAGATAAAAACTCTTCGGTATCTCTCTTCATTCCATCCCTACAGAAATACTCTTTCAAAACCTTATACATCTTTGTGGTTTTAGGATGAATCGAGAATGAGCAACTATAAGCTTCCTCTAAAAAATACTACATCAAATATAAATTGATGTATCTCATACATGGTTCATGAACCTTATCATTCCTTCATAACCAAGTTTAATCTAAGGACACTTATATCCTTCTTTTGAATCTCTAAATATTCCTTTTATGACTATTTAATCTACACCTGGATAGATTTTTGAGAATTCAATTGAGCACAATAAGCTTTCTCCCCTTCCTATAAGATCTCCATATCCATACTTTACAATGTTAAAATAATTTATCTTTTTTATCATAATCATGGGTAATATTTTAGTATCTTTTTTACCCAAATCATCATCCACCATAGTCATGGTGGGCATCATAATGCCACTATGACGGTTATTCAAAATTACTGAAATGGCTAAATCAACCACAAATTTTCATTGGTTTCATGAATTTAAAAGAATAAACCATGTTTAATTAATTGGGGGAGTTATTGATAATGTTTTTATTAAATATATAGCTTAATAACCATTGATAACCCCCCCTCTTGTGATGGTTGTTGATAAAAAAACCATGTTAATCATTTTATGTTCTTCCCTTCATCTCCCCCCATTGGCGATTCGACATGGGATCAATCCATTTGATCCGAATTGGTTATATTTAATCAAATTAATACAGAATTATCTTATTCATTTAGAATAGATAATAGAAATATGAATGTTTTAATAGATACATAAATCCCAAATTTATTTCATGGAGGGAGTTTCTTCATAGATCAATATTAGATCGAGAGTGTTATAAGCATATTCCCTTTAGAAAATTTTGATGTACCATTGATGAAATATATAATTGGGTATATTGAGTTGGTTCTAACCTATGTTCATGATTTTATTCTTGGATATCATTCTAGAACAGTTTTTATAGTGTATTTCAATTAGTTATAGGGAATCATTCATATGCAATTTGGATCTATTTACTGAATGGTTATGATTTGAAAATCAACTCTTGATGAACCATGATGTTGACAATGAAAAATATAATATATGAATCACATTACTAAATTAATCCCTTTTATATTATTTCTCTCATTACATAATGAAAATTTATTATTTTTATTAACCCATGTTTGATATCTATCACATGTGTGTGCATGTGTAGCCTATGAGACCCTTGTTGGATATTGATCACAATTTTATGAACGTATAGATCATGAGAACCATGTATCATATTGATCAAATGTGTGTATGTGTAATTATTTTGATATTCATGTTAGATATTATACTTTGTTCATATATGTGTTATTCCCTCTTGCGTATCAATATATGTCCATTATATGTTTGATTTTATAGAAATTGATAGGTAGAACATCATGGCTCAGTTAGCCTTTGATGGGTAACATGTGTGATATGAGACCATGATTTGTATGGAATGAGATATATTTTTTGGATGATATGGGCTTTAATATTTCTCTGAGGTAGGGTATGGAAGCAATAACCATCCGGCGTGACCCATGAAAAAGATGGGGTACGATTGCCTTGTGGACCATCCTAGGAGAGATATTGTGTATGAAATCTTTATTTCCTGCCCTGTGATAGAGATGGGTCTTTATAGACTAGGTATCATTTTCCATGTGGCTACCTAAGTATTTTCATGGTGTCCTCGTGGATAACCATGATTACAACTTCTATTATGACTGGTCTTCTAGCATGGATCTAGAGAATGTTCGAGCAGTGTTCATGGTTGATTAGTTAGTGTAAGACAACTTATCACATGATTGATTGATTCTTGATTGTGAATTTCCATAATATCATGTGATATACCACTTATGCATATGCATATATGTTTAGGATTCATTGGTAGTGTCATAATGGGTTTATTATCACACCCTATATGGGAATCTCGATGTGCATGAATACTTCATGATTTGGAATCTAGGGAAGCGATATGGCCTGGTGATAGGTACATGAGGATACAAAACAAGTTGAATAATTATTATCTAGATATAATCTAGATAGATACTTCAATTTCATTATTTCTTTTCCGTATGTATTTTATATACACTGGTTGACCCATGACATTGGGGTTCCTTGGTTTATTTTTGTAACATCCCAGGTAATTATAGAATAAGAAAATTTTATATCTATTAATATTTATGAATGAGATATTAATTTTATGTTAAAGTAGATTATTTTTATGATAGTTTCCCGACATACAATAATAGATTTCTTAGAAATCTTACGTTGCACCCAAAACCAAGTTATACAAAAAAATAATACATTATTAATATTATTATTTTAAATTTTAGTTAAAGACTTGCCATTGTATTGGTGGAAATGAAAAAAACTAAATATATTATGTTAACACATTTTTTTACATTTATCAAATAAATTTTAGAGGCTTAAAATGAGAATAAATCCAATTTGAATCATAAAATACTGTAATATTTTTTTAAAGGTAGTTTTACTTCCTTTTGATGGAGAAATATTTTTAAATGTAGTTTTCAGAAAATTTATATATTAAATTTGATAAAATAAACATCTTATTTGGAATCAAGAAATCAAAATTTACTTTGGTTGAATTTCTTGTATTTTTCTGATAAAATTCATATTTTAATGAATAGTAAAAAATACCTCATTTCAATTCAAAACTGCTTTTTCATCTAATTTATTTGTATTATATACTGTCATTTTAATTTATTTTAAAGTGTAATTGTATTATGTTTTTATAATTCAATCTATTGGTGGTTATTGGAGTAAATTTTACATTGAAATTTGATATAAACACATGTAAATATTTTGATGGTTTGTACTTTTAAAAAAACCCATTTTCTCATTTTTAACAATAAGAATTAATTTTAAATTAATTACTATAACATTTATATTTATGATTTTGGAAAACTTGATTCCATATTTGTAATCTTACATTAAAAATTATGTAAATAAGTCCCTTTTATTTTTGGACATGATGAATAGTAACTTTAGTAATTATTTTTATTTATCACGGTTAAAGGGTAAATCAGGTAAATGAGGGTGAAAATAATATTATAATAATATATAAATACACTAAAACTTGTACTAATATTATTGGATAAGATATGAAATACCAAAAAAACCATGGGATGAAAATTTGGCCTTTAGAAGACACTTGGGTGTGATTCTGGCACTTATAACTTTTAATTTAAAGTAAAGGAAAATATGTTATCAACATATATATTTTACTAAAACAATTTTAATATGGGTTAATATAATAGATATAAATTAATTTAAATATTAATTTGAAGTATAAAAATATTTTCGACTTCACTGAATTTTATTTATATTTTTTAGATGTTAAATAATTAAATTTAATTATGACACAATAATGATGCACGATTGATTTATTAATGAAGGAATCAGATAAATGATATTATAAATATTAAAATAAATATTATTTGAAAAAAGTTATTACATCCACAATTTTTATTGGTGAATATGATGTGTTAAAATACCATTAAATTTTTTTGTTCAAATTTATCTCTCTGATTATATTTTATTTAAATTGAATAAAATAAATAGTGTAAAAAATGACATAATTGATGTTTTATAAAAATAGTAATTTATTAAATTATTTAAAAATACTAATAATATTTTGAAATCCCAATGTTCATATTTTAAGGTCAAAAATTTCATTAAATTTCTAATTATGGGAGATTGATGGCATATAAGTAAAATTAATATCCCTTTAATAATTTAAATGTCATTACCACAATTGAAATTAAAAGAAAATAATTAAGGGTAAACCAAAATTATAATGTTTAAAATAAAATCAATATATTTCTAAAAATATTTTATTAGAAGATTTATAACTATACTAATCTTTTCTTTGACATATCTCAATTTGGAACCTTTTTAATTGAAATAATTATTTATATTAATTTAATAATTTAAGAGTTTCCAAGGGATCCCCTTACCTCTCCTATAAAAATGCATCATATCTTTTCTAATACTCACACTTAAAGAACCCTTTATTTTACTCAAGACCTACCCAACATATTCCTGTAGTCCCTCCTCTCATCTTGAAGCCTTCCATTGGGCAGAAATCCTCCCAATAAAGTTTTCCAGTATAAACCAAAAGAAGTTACCTGATTGAGTGGAAACACCTTCTCCCATGATTTTTAGTTTCATTTCCATTATACACTCCCTAAACTATTATTATTCAATTATTACATAACAACTCTAGTATCTAAAATATACTAGGATTTTTTTATGTTGTGGTTTCTATCTACACCTCCACACACCTTCATTTAATGGGTAACAAACATATTGTTTATGTGTACGTTGAACTACTACATCACAAAATGATGATTATTAAATTTTCCCCTACCACCTCTCATGGTGTCCACTATAATGGAAACAGTTTTTACATATTATATATTTATTTATTTATATTTTATCCATGATTATATAAATTGTATTAAAACATACATTTATTCTTTCTATGTTGTGTAAATATGATAATTTTGTTTAAGTGTGGAATACCACCCCCTCAAAGAAATATGACTCATTAATGCTATAAATGGAACTTATAAAAGATGGTTTTATTAAACCTATGATACATATATGAAATTGTATCATTCAATTATTCTTTTAATATGACAAATAAATGAAAGTAGTGTTCATGCGTATGTACGGCCTACCGTCTCCATGAATGGTGAATTTCATTTATAATTTCCCAATATTATGGATTATTCTAAATATATATATAATTGATATATATGATATTAAAATCATGAATACTATTTTTTAGATGATGTAATTTATTTCACATATTCAATTTACATCAAAACAAGCTCATTTTTTAATCAAGTGTCGAATATCGACAAAATGCCCAATATGAACCTAAATAGTTATGTAATTTTTATAACATTGTAATAAGTGATATAAATGGAATAATAAACTTGAAAAAGGTTTTAAATAAAGTATAAATTAACCTAAGTTTATTATTCATGAAAATAAAGAACATATAATAAAATTTAGAATCAAGGTAAAGGACTTTATCTCAATCTCTTTTTGTTGAGGCATATTTTGATAATGTACACAAACTTCTTTTATACAGTTTATATTAAAATCATTTGAATTCCAATTTTATTCAATGGTTTTCAAAAATAACATCTTATCTACGAAGTGTTTTACTAAAAAACTAAATGAATTGTTTTTGTTATATGTGACGACAATGAATTTTCTACCACTATGGCCATGACATGATATTTGGATTCCTCTACAAGACATAATGTTTTTAAAAGAAAAATTAATACCATATTCTCTTTTCATATATTTTGGTATTGAAAATGGGTTTGGAAGGTATTTATTATGTCAATATCTTGAATTTATTTCTTTGGATTTCAAATAAAATGTTTAAAGTGAAATGATTAGAATTAAAATATTTATGTGTTATGATTATATAATGGTACATGGACATTTCATGGGGGGTTACATGATAAAAAAAATATGGGTGTTTATGTGATAAATCAAACAAGGGTGGTTCCATGATAAACCAATGGTGGGTGGTTACGTTATAAACTCCAATGCATTGGATATAGAAGTCAGACGTATGGATATTCTATTTAGTGATATGTGTGGAAGTCAACCATATGATTATTACATTTAAGTATGATTATGTCTGAAGTTACCTTTATATGTTATATTTCACTTTCAATGGGTTTTAAGGTAATATTTTTTATTACAAAAAGTGTAAGCAATATGATTATATTTAGCTAAGTGTAATTACTACTTCATAAAGATTAAAATTATTACTTTATGAAAATGTATTCATGGTTTACATGTTTTTCCAAGTCTAACATTTTTCTTTCTTTATGTATCTCTTACTGATATTTTTTTATTCTCATACCAAGTTTTTGAAAAAAAATTTATTTGATTTAAATAATAATAGATTCAAGGATTAGATCAAGGAAAAGTTTTGTTGTTTAGACAAGAAACGAGACCATGTTTCTTTTTAAAAGTTTTTATTTTATGAAAACAATGTATAGTGAGAAGAAGTGTCTACTAATAATATTTAAGTTGTTATTTATGAGTTATGAACTAATTCTATAACTATCAAAACCTGGAAATATACTTATTGTGAATTAAAGTCAAATTTTTGACTTATCTCAAGATTATGCAATGTTTAATGTTTGGGCCTTATATATGGTATCGGAGGTCAGTTTAGATAAATTTATGGGTTATGATATTGTTAATAGAATATCCATGAATTATTTTTAATTTATGGTATAATTGAAATTATATACCATTTAAATATTATCGTTTTTGTTCATCTAAGGTATATCTATTCTGAATGGTTTTCCATAGAGGAAACCGAGAAGTTGTGTTGGGATGACATACAGAGAAAAACAACCCTCCAAATCAGAATCCGGAGATGGTTAGGATCAAAATTGAATATTTTTTTAGTGATGGATCAATTGAATTAGATGATAAATATTGTTAGTGTCAATGCACGAGATCAACCAAATCAACCATGGAGGAATATGTTAGTAGTGGATAATTTCATGAGGCAATGTCCCCTATTATTCAGAGGATCATATGACCATGTGCAAGTTAAATGGTGGATTATAGAATGAGAAAATATTTTTGATGTAATGGGGTATTCAGACAATCAAAAGTTTAGTATTTTTTATCATTTTGAAGGTGAAGTTGATTAGTGGTGGTCAAAGATTAAAAATATCCTTGTAATTGAAGAGATTTATAGCATGGAGTGGGATGAATTTAAGGATATATTCATTGAGAAATATTTTCCTATTATTTTAAGACATTGGATGGAAAATAAATTCTTTGAATTAAGAACAAAGGAAGAAGATTATGTCACTGCATAATAAGAAAATTTCACCTATTTTTCATGTTGTATCCCAAATTTTATTTGGGATGTTGACAGTTAGATAAATCGTTTTTACTCAGGGTTGAAGCTGAAATATTGAAGGGAATTAGGTTCTCGTTAGTTTAAATTATATGATAAACTTGTATGATGTTATTAGAAGGTAGAAATGGTGTTTTTTGAGGATCATGTGTTCCATGATAGTTAAAAAAGTGATATTATTAGAAGGAAATGGGAAATAATTCATCAAAGAAGTTTTGAGGTAAAAAACTAAATTTACAACTTTTGCAATGTGTAGTAAAAATCATCCTATAAAATTTCTATCAAGGTCCGAGAAGTGATTATAATGTGGTAATTATGTTCATATTTCTCGTAAATGTAATGAAGATGATTAGGAAGAAAATGAAAAACCAATGGTAAGATGATTCGGCTGCAATGAGTTAGTTCATTATGTTAATGTGTGTTAAAAGTTGATTACCCAGGGTGGAAACCAACAAGATCGAAAGATGAAGGTGTGGAAAAATATTTTTATTCTAATTTTATTGATGTGGGACCATCAAATGAAGTGGTGATATATATGTTACATGTTTTATCAAAATATTCTAATACCCTATTTGACTCCGAATCTTCACTTTCATTCTTTTCTGAGAGCATTGCAAGTTAATAGGAAATATCACCTCATGAATATGATATAAAACTTTTGGTAAAAACCCTAAGTATACGTATTAAAGAATCCAAGATTTATAGTATCTTTCTATTACTATTAGTGGTATAGTCTTTCCTAAAAATCTTGTTGAACTTCCCATAGTGGAATTTGATATCATTTTGGGTATGGATTGACTTTCAGTTTATCATGCTAAAATAGATTGTAAAGATGAGAAAGTTTTATTCAATTATTTCATACCTTTTATAGAATTCTAATAAGCAGAGATATTTATTAAATATGGAATTGAATTTTATCTAGCTCATGTTGTTAAAAATAAGGAAATAGTTTTGATAAGTGACATTCTAGTAGTGAATGAATTCACAGATGTTTTTCTTCATGAAATTCCTTAGTATTGTTCCTGGACAGGACGTTTAATTTACTATTTATTTAGTGCTTGATGCTAAACCTATTTATAAATCCCCGTATCAAATTTCTCATATTGAATTGGTGGAATTGAAAAAATATCTACAGTAATTTCTGGATAAATTTTTCATCCGAACTATCACTTCACCACGGGGTGCCCTTGTTTTATTTGTAAAAAAAGAAATATGGTTCTATAATACTTTTTATTGATTATAGAGCCTCAAATAACATCGCTATTAAGAACAAGTATACATTTCCTCCTACTGATGATTTTTTTGAGGAGATCAAGGGATATCAGTATTTTTTGAAGATTGTTTTGACGTCCAGGTAGAATCAGCTGAAGGTGAAGGAGGATGACATTCCAAAGATAGTGTTTCGAATGACATATGGGAATTATGTGTTTGTAGTTATTCCCTTTAGGTTATCTAATACACCTGTTGTATGTATGAATATCATGAGTGGAGTATTTCATCAATTTTGAATTAGTTTGTGGTTATTTTTATATATGATATTTTGGAATATTCTAAAATCTAGAAAAAACATCATTGTCACTTGAGGATTGTTTTGAAAACATTAAAAGAAAATAAACTATATGGAAATTTTAGTAAGAGTGAATTTTGGTTGTAATAAATTTCATTCCTTCCTCATATTATTTCTAATGATGGCATAACTATTGACCATTCTAAAAGAGAAGTTGTTGAAGCCTGGTCAATACCTACCAATATCAGAGAGATTGGTAGTTATCTTGGATTAGATGGTTATTACCAAAGGATTATTAAAATATTTTCTTTGTTATCTATCCCACTAACTAAGTTAACATGTAAGGGATTTTAGTTCATCTAGAATAAATAATGAGGTTATTGTTTTCAGGAACTAAAAATAATATTGGTAAATGCTTAAGTTTTGGCCCAACATTTCAGGAATATTGAGTTTGATATCTATAGTGATGCTTCATTGAAAGGACTTGGTTGTGTCATAATGAAAATGATTAGTTAATTGCTTATTATTCATGTCAACTAAAACCTCATGAGTTAAATTACCCAACACATGATTTGTATTTAGATACTATTGTGTTTTCATTAATAATTTGGATGCATCATTTTTATGGCATAAAGTGTGAAATATAAAATTATCAAAAACGTTTGAAGTATATATTCACTCAAAAATAATTGAACATGTGATAGTAGAGATTTATTTAATTAATCAAGGATTATCATTTCATGATTCATTACCATCTAGGAAAATAAAATAAATTGGTTGATAGTTTTATTTGAAAGAATAATGCTATATTAACCATGCTATATTTGGAACGAGATCCTTTGGTTAATGATTTGATGAAGTTTTTCATGGAAATTGTTGGTATAGGAAATTAATCTATTTTTTCTGGTGTCAATGAAATCATATCGATTAGAAGGATCTAAGAAATCATATAAGGATGATAGTGAGTTGTAGAAAAAGGTATAATTGTTTGCGAAGGGTATGTTACGTGAATTTAACATTGAAAAAGACAGCGTTTTGAGGTATGGGAAGAGATTTTGGGTGCCTTATGATTCACATTTGAATAAATATTTGTTATGTGAAGCTCAAAGTTCTCTATTTTCATTTTATCCTAGCATTAATAATATGTATAGAGATCTTCAAGAGTATTACTAGTGGGATGGAATGAAAAGAGATATTGCTGACTTCACTATGAAATGTTTGACATGTCAACAAGTTAAAGAAAATCAGTAGTTACCGAATGAGATGCTTCATCCTTTTTAGTACCATAGTGGAAATGGTAAAATATATCCATGGACTTAATTTTGGGATTACCAAAGATATCTTGATGTAATAATGAAAATTGTTTTATCATTGATCGATTGACTAAAACTGCTCATTTTCTTCTTATTTGAGATACTCTATCTGTAGATCAACTTTCTCAATTATATATTAAATAGATATTCAGGTTACATGAATTTCTCCCCTCCATTATATCTGATCATGATCTTAGGTCCATTTTTATCATTTTTAAAGACCTTCAGAAGTTATTAGGTACTGAATTTAATTTTAGTACGACTTTTTAACCTCAATCGGATGAGAAGTTAGAACGAAAAATTCAGACCTTATAGGATATGGTACGCACTTGTTCAATGGATTACCAGGGATGTTGGGATCAACATATTTTTTTGGTTAAGTTTTCTTATAATATTAATTTTCATTCCATTATACATATAGTACCATTTGAGAAATTATATTGAAAGCAATGTCGAACTCTAGATTTTTGGGATGGAGTATGTGAAAGGAAGTTGAATGGACCTGAATTAGTATAAGATATGGGAAAAAAATTTCAGTTGATTCAGAAGAATATAAGGATAGCACAGAGTAGGTAGAAAAGTTATGAGAATAACTAGAGGAAGGATATTTCTTTTAAGGTAGGTGATCATGTATTTATAAAAGTTTCACCATGGAAAATTGTGATATGTTTTGTTAAGAAAGGGAATTTGAGTCTGAAGTTCATTGGACCCTATATAATCATGGATAAATTTGGGTCAGTTGCCTAATAAGTGGATTTAAATCCAATTTTATCCCAAGTACAGAATGTTTTTCATGTTTCAATGTTAAGAAATTATGTTCTGGATCTATCTCATGTTTTGAGTCTAGAAGTAGTTTATTTGGAAGAGAATCATTCTATTAAGGAACAACCAGTCCATATTCTTTAGCACAGAGGGAAAGTGTTGTGGAATAATGTTAATTTTCATGTAATTTTTTTTTTCAAAAAAACCATATAGTTGAAGGGGAAACATGGAATTCTAAAAATGCTATGAAGGAGAAATACCCCCACTAATTTTATAAGTGAATAAAATTTAGGGGACATAATTTACAAAATAGGGGAAGGATGTAACGTCCCAGATAGTTATAAAATAAGATATTTTTATTTTTATTAATATTTATGCATAATAGATTAATTTTAAGTTAAATGGGACAATTTTTCTGATATAATACCGGATATGAAACAATGGGTTTCTCCAAAATCTTATGTTGCATACAAAACTGAGTTATACCAAAAAATAATACATTATTATTATTAATATTATTTTAAATGGTAGTTAACGCCTACCTATTATATTGGAAATAATGAACAGAACTAACTATATTTGGTTCACACAAGTTTTTTAAACTTTTTTTACATTCATCAAATATATTTTAGAGGCATAAAATGAGAATAAATTCAATTTTAAATATAGATACTATAATATTTTTTTTAAAGGTTGTTTTACCACCTTTTGATGGTGAACTGTTTTTAAATATACTTTTTTGACAACTTTTTTTTTGATCTATTTGACAAAATAAAATTCTTATTTGGAAATGGGAAATCAAAATTTATATTGGATTAAATTTTGGAATTTTTCTTATAAAATCCATATTTTAAGGAATAGTGAAAAGAACTGCATTTTAATTCAAAACTGTCTTTTTGTATAATTTATTTGTTTTTTAGATTATAATTTTAATTAGTTTTAAATTGTAATTTGAATAATTTTTTATCAATTAATCCAATTTCTGTCATTGGAGGTAATTTTACATTGAAATTTGATATAAACACATGTTAATCTTTTCATAGTTTTTACTTTTAAAAAACTACTTTCTCATTTTGACAATAGGAATTAATTTTAAATTAATTTTTGAAACTTCTCAATTTTTAATTTGTAAAAATGGATTCCATATTTTTAATCACAAGGTCCAAATTATGTAAATAGGACCTTTTATTCTTTGAAATGATGAATAGTAACTTTAATAATTATTTTTATTTACCACCATTAAAGTGTAAATCATGTTAATACATGTAAAAATATTATTGTAATAATATAAAACAGTTGTAAAAGTTGTCCCAATTATATTATATGAGATATTTCAAAACAATACAAACATTGAGATGAAAATTAGGCCTTTGGAATCCACTTGGGAGAGATTATGACACATAAAACTTTTAATTTAAAGTTGAGGAAAATATGTTATAAAAATATATCTTCTTAATAAAAAAATAATATGGGTTTATATAATTGATCTCTTCGACTATAAATACTCATTAGAAATCAAGAAGGATTTCATAAATCATGGTATTTTATTTATAATTTTTATATATTAAATAAATAAATTTAATTATGACATAATGATCATAAAGTGATTGCTTAATTAATGAATGAATCAAATAAATGATATTATAAATATTAAAATAAATAATATTTGAAATAATTTATTGTCATCCATGATTTTTCTAAGTTAATATGAAATTTTATAAGACTTTTAAATGTTATTTTTCAAATATATCTCTATGAATAAATTTTATTTAAAATTATAAAAGTGAATAGTGTAAAAATTAACATAATTGATGTTTTATAAAATTAGTAATTTATTAAATTATTTAAAAATCCTAAAAATATTTTCAAATTACAAAGTGTCTATGTTAGTGTCTAAAAGTTAATTAAGTGTACAATTATAAGAAATTTACCCCATATATGTAAAATTAATAGCCTCTTAATAATTAAAATGTTGTTGCCACAATTAAAATTAAAACAGAATAATTAAGTGTAAAACTAAAAGATAAGATTTAAAATAAACTCAAAACACGTATAAAAATTATTTTATGATATGATTTAAAACTATAATTATATTATCTTCTACATTTCTCAATTTTAATCCTTTTTAATTTAAAATTTATTTTATATTAATTTATTAATTTAAGAGTTTTCAATGGTGTCCCTTCCCTCTCATATAAAAAGGTACCCTCTCTTCTCTAATACTCATAATTCAAGAACCCTTCGGTTCAAAAACTCCCTACCAAAAATATTCCTAGAATCTCTCCCCTTAACCTAGAATCATCTTTTAGGGTAGAAAGCCTCATAAGGAACCTTTTTGGTATAAAAAAAAATGAAGTTACCCAATTAAGAGGTAACGCCTTCTCTCTTTCTTGTTAGTTTAATTTCCATTCTCCACTCCTTAAACAATTATTACTGTATGATTACATTACAAAACAAGTATCCTAAATATACTAGGATTTTTTATGCTATGTTTTCAATATACACTTCCACACACCTCCATTTAATGGGTAACAAATATATTGTTTCTCTGTACAACGAACTACTACTTCACAAAACGATGATTGTTCAATATTCCCCTACCACCTCTCATGGTGGCCATTATAATGGAAACCATTTTTACATATGATATATATTTTATTTATATTTTCTCTATTATTCTGTAATTTTTATTTATAAAATACCTTTATGTTTTCCATGTTGTGTAAATATGATAATTTCGTTTGAGGAATTGTGGTCTACCGACCCCTTAAAGAGAAATGACTCATTCCAGATATACATGGAGCATATAAAGGATGGTTTTATTAATCCTATGGGACATATATGAAATTAATATAATACTGGTATTATAATAAAAATTTATGTTATTTAATTATTTTTTTAATATGACAAAGAATTGAAAGTGGTCTTCATGCGTACGTACGGCCTACTGTCTCCATAAACAGTGAATTTAATTTCTTATCTCTAAATATTATGGATTATTATAAATACATATATACTGGATATATACTATATGAAAATCATTAATAATATTTTGGTGGTGATGTAATTTTTACCACATGGACAATTTACATCAAAACAGGTTCATTTTTCACTCAAGTACCAAATATCGACAACACATCCATTACGAACCTAAATAGATATTTAATTTTAACAACATGTTAATAAGTGATGTAAAAGGAATAATAAACTTGAAAAAGGTTCTCAATCAAGAATAAATTAACCTAAGTTTATTATTTATGAAAATAATGAACGTACGAGACAAGTCAGACTCAAAGTAAGGGAATTCGTGTCAATCACCTTTCATTGAGGCATATTTTGATAATATTCACCACATTCTTTTATACAGTGTATAATAAAACCATTTGACTTTTAATTTCATTAAAATGTTTTCAAAATGTTTATGTTTTATAAAAATCCTTTTACTAAATGTCAAAAGGAATTTTTTTAACATATGCGAGGACAATAACTTTTATACTGTCATGACCATTATTTGATATTTGTCTTCCTCTACAAGTCATAATGTTTTATAAAATAAAAATAAATAACATATTACCCTTTCATGTATTTTGGTATTGAAAATGGTTTTAGAAGTTATTTATTATTTCAATATCTTGAAATTATTTCTTGTGATTTCAAATGAAATGTTAAGAGTGAAGTGGTGATAATTAAAATAATTATGTGTTATGATTATATAATAGTACTTGGAAATTTGACAGGTGGTTACGTGATAAACCAATTATAGATGGTCATGTGATAAAATAAAACGTGTCGTTCCATAATAAAACATGGATGGGTGGTTGTGTTTTAACCTCCAATGCATTGGGTATGGAAGTTGGTCACATGGTTATTCCATTTAGTGATATGTGTGGAAGTTAACTATATTGTTATTACATTTAAGTATGATAATGTCCGAAGTTACCCTTATATTTTATTTGTTACTTTTTATGGTTTTTAAGGAAATATTTTGATTAAAAAAAGTGTAAGGAATGAGCTTATATTTAATGAAGTGTAATTACTACTTCTTAAAGGTGAAAAGTATTTCTTTCTGATAAAGTATTCATGGTTTACTTGCTTCCCAATAATAACAGTTTTCTTTAATTATGTCTCCATTAGTGAGATTTTTTTAATCTCATCACAAGTTTTGAAAAGTTTTTCATAGGACATAAATAAGAATGGAATCAAGTATGGGAATAAAGAAATGTTATGTTGTTTAAACATGAAATGAAACCATGTTTCATTTTAAAAATTATTGTTTTATAAAAAATGGATAGTGAGTAGAAGTGTGAACTTATAATATTTAAGTTGTAATGTATGAGTTATGACCTAATTATATAAATATCTAAACTTGAAAAGATACTCGGTCTGAATTAAAGTCAAATTATTTAATTCCCTTAACATTTTTAAATTATTAAGGTTGGGGCTGTATAATTTTCTTATATGGATAAATTATTCCTAGAATGCCATTCTATATAAAATTTATTATTGTTTATCATTGCTCTATGTTTTTGGGATGTTATACTTTTATATGATTTTGTTTTATGGATATTGATACTGAGGTCATTGTTTCCCCAATGCATCATTCGTATCATTTCATCTTATAGACAACCTCTCCCATATAGGGAGGAACACATGAGATTATGTGGGAATTCCTCTCAAATCTGGTTACTAAAGCTGGGATACTACACACATTAGATTTTTTAAAATGTATTTTTATTTTCACCCATTAAATTATTATTTATGACCATGGTATTTATATTTTTTAAATCTCTTTTATAGATTCTTTTTCCCTTATAGTAATTATTCATTACAAATAATCCATATAATGATTTAAAATGGTTTCCCAAATGACATTAATTATTTTTGATTTTGAATAGAAATTGAAATATTTTTATGCACTTTTTAAAAGTAAAAGTGTTATTTTTTAAAATAAATTTATGAAATTAAATTGGATTTTAAGGACATCTATTTCTTATTATCAATTTATTACTATTTTATGTCATTTAAATGACTAGTTTTTTAATGATTTTATTAATAAAAAAATTGGGATCTAAAAATAATTTTTTGTTTTAAAGGATATTTTTTAAATTTGATATCATAAATATTATATTTAATTTCAATGAAAATATTTTTAAGGAGTATTTATGAATTTTTAGATGGATAATATCCGGATTTTATGGGTAAGTTATCCAATAATAATAAAAAGGTTTTTTTAATCTATCTTAACATTTATTAATGTTCCCTATTTCACAATAAGGTATATGTTCATATTCTAAAATTGAATTTATTTATTTGTATCTATTATGAGATGTTATATTTATGTTTTCATAAATACAAACACTTTTACATGGTCTAATTAAGTGATGATGGAAAATGGTTGTTTTTATGATCTTTTGGAACTTATATGTATAGGATTCATTAAGCAAAGGTTTTTCTATAAATAACCCATCAAAACATTGATTAAATCACTATTTGTCATTAGATAATGGAAATATAGTTTTTATTCTTAACACATAAAGGGATATTGGTAGTGAAGATAGATTCTCTAAGGGAAATAGGTGGTGACACCAGATTAACAAAGGGTACATGTTGTGATTACTAATCTATTATGTTATGATACTCATTATTATGTTTGTGCCAAATTAATAATGTTATTTTTTTATATTTATATTCCAATCTTGCAAAAATTTGTAATTTTTCTTGATTATGATCATAACTAGTTATCTATTATGTTCCTTTAATGATCATGTCTTCTCAACCAATACTTATTTTTCAATTCTCGAGGTTATGAAGATGAATATAATAGATGAGATCACTAGAAATTGGTCAAGAGTTGTATGATTATAGAGAAATTTTGACATGTTTTAATACATAAGTTTTTATATACCTAGTTACTAAAGACACTAAACCACTAGTTCTTGGGATTTTTCCTTGATTTGTATGATAAAATATTCATTGATTGAAAATAATTAGTAAAGTGTGTTTGTTTGACTCTGAGGTTCCCCAAGTCTCCTTCTTGAGAACATAATTCATATTGATTATCATTCTAGTTGACTAACTACTAGGGAAACATCCATAGCCTCTTATTCTTAATTTTCTTTTTATACACATTAGCGTAAACACAACCAGTCATGTATTCCATTAATTACATGAATTTCTCTAGTTTTCCTCTATAACTAATGGACTATTAGGTGGCAGTGTAACATACTGATATTTTGTGAAATATATTTTCCTCAAATGAATTTAATATTTTATATATTTTGAGTTACACACAAAACTAATTATATCTTACATTATTCACACCACCGGGTTTATCCTTTGTTACATATAAGAATGAGTTTTATTAAAATCAGGCATGACATGTGATACAAAGCTTCAGTGAACCATGACATATTATTATATTAAATATTTCCTTTATAACCTAGTGATTAAATAGGTGGGTATTAATAATATTAACTAATTTATGAAATATACACATAATTTTCTTGCTCATTATTAATTTATTTAAAAACACCTAGTAAATAATAAATCAATTTCCAGTAAAGTAATTTCATATATTAAAATTATGCTTTCGTAAAAATTATTTGTTTCTTTTTATAATAAAATATTTATAGATATTTAATAAAATTTATCAAATAAAATGTAAATCATTTTTTAACCATCATTGAGAAAATTACCTACGGTGAAATGTTTGTATTATTCCTCAAAATATAGAAGATTTCAATGAATAGTGAAAAATACAAATTTTTGTAAAACTATAGTTTATTTTCAATAATATAAGTAATTTAAATTACCAATCATGTTATAATGAAATATAATTACTATTCAGTAATATTGAATCCACTTAATTACTTTTTAATCAAATCTAAATTATATATTTTTTTAATTTTATTTTTGTGTTTAAAAAGGGGGTTTATCTAAAATCTGATTTAAACTGAAAAAATGTTTCTCCATTTTAATTAATTAATATAATCATGAATGAGGAAAATTTTAAATTAAATTTATATATTATATGTCATTAAAATTTAATTGATATTAAATAATTTATTATTTTTATACATAGTGTTAATATAAAATCAAATTTTTCTTTAAAATTACACTTCTCGAAAGAAAACTTTTTCATCACATTTGTGGTTTTTTTTAAACTAAAAAATTTAACATTAAGAATTTTTTTTAAAAAAAATTAATTCTTTAAATAATCAAGTAAAAATTAAATTAGGATGAAATTTTCATATTCTTCTTATAAGACTCAATTATTTTATGAACAATAAAAAATATTAAATTTTAATTGAGAACTGCATTTTCATTTAATTTATTTATAAATTTAAATTATATTTTAAATTGGTTTTAAAGTAAAATTAAATTAATTATTCATTTGATAATCCAATTTAGTTCATTTGAATAAATTTTATTATTAATCTTAGTATAAAAACACTCTAAACTTTTCAAAATTTTCTCTTCAAAAACCCACATTCTCATCGCATCGGCGATATTATTTTAAATTTAAGTTTTTCCAATTTTATGAATGAAATTTTTAAAAATTGATTCCATTTTAGAAATTAATATAACAAATATTTTTTAATAAGGACATCTTAATTTTGGTTCAAAATGAATAGTTAAACCAGAACAAATTATTTACCGTTGTTAAGGTAAAAATGGGTTTACCAGGGAGGGGTGTTTAACTAAAAGGATTAGGGTTAAAAATAAAGTAATACTTTTAAAAAACCCATTTTATAGAAATATATAGATATTATACCTTCTATTATTGATAATTTTCCATTATTGGAGCCTCGTGACATAACAAAACATGTTTGTAATTCTTTCTTTCAAAAAAGTACAAGTTTGCCACTCACTTCACTTATAAAAGGCCACTCATTATCCTCTCCTATTCATATCCATAAAAAAAATATTGGTAGATACCTACCAAAATACCTTCCCAAAATCCATCCTATACTCCTAAAAGACTTATTTTGGATAGGAATACAACATATTGAAGATTTTGGTGCAAACCAAAAGAGGATACCAAAAGAAGATGTAATGTTCATCAATAAAGCATTTTTTTCTTCAAAAACCAAATTAAATTATTATTAAACCATTATGATATAAGAAAGTTAGTATATTCCTTATAATTAATTTTTTTTATCTTAGGTACCTGACCTTCAACTATATATGCATCCATCAAATGGGATACAGAGTCATCATTCAAGTCTAAGGTGGACTGCCGCCTCGTGAACCTATGATATTCATTTTTCCTATAACCACCATTCACAGTTGGATATGATAGTGGATATAAAGCATATATATTTTATTTGTATCATAAATATAATTAATTATTCATTATATCATATATACATTTTTATATTTTATTCTGTAGGGGATACGATAACATCACTCGTGTGTAGGGAAAACTACCTCATCACGAAGAGATGTGATTTATTTTCAATAAATATTTAAATGGATAATAATAAGGATAAATATAGGTTATCTAAAATAAATAATTATTATATTAATGAAATATTTATAACTCAAAAAAGATAATATATCTTTTCATTTCTTACCTTTTCACTCACACAATGATGATAAGATCATTCCGGTACGTGTGGACTACATCCTTAATGAAGAAATGTCACTCTCTTTTCATTATGACATCACACAAGGGATTTGTATCAATATATTTAAAATAAATAATACGGTATTTGTGATATTATTATAATTATATAAATATTATATATTACTTACCTCTATTCTATAATGATAGTTGAAAAATAGAAATATTATTATAATTATATAAATATTATAAATTACTTACCTCTATTCTATATGGTATTTTTGATATTATTATAATTATATAAATATTATTTTTAGTATCTATATGATGGATCCACGATCAATTTAGAAGTACCAAAAATTAAAAAAAATCAAAACATATATGAAAATAAAATCGGTAATTACCCAAAACAAGAGTTTAACAGAGAATTGTTAATAAAAAAATAATAAAAGAAGATATGTAAATCATATATGGTAAGATATATATATATATATATATATATATGTTTCTTTGATATATTTATATTAAATTTTAATTTATTATAAAGAAGTTTTAAATTTGTACGAAGGTATTCAGGACTTAAAGAAAGGGATTTATGTATCACTTTTTAACTTTTACGAGACACATTCTATATTCATCGCCTATTTCATTAATGTGGTGTATATACAACCAATTAATTTAGTATTGAACTAAATTTTTTTGTGATATACATATCCATTTTAGGATAACTATTTCATGGGTTTTACGGTTATAAATATTCCAAATCAGTAAAGGATTTTGTCTCACTTTTCCTTCTTTGAGAAGTATATTATGTTATACACATATAATGTTTCATGAGGTATATATATAAACCCTTAGATATGTAATATAATGAATATCTTTATCCTAATGATATTTTTTGTTCCATTTTATATTATTGATTGATGAGGATTACGATTTAATGATACCAAAGTGGTAATGATTTTATGTTGCAATCACAATGTTTATTAGGATTCTTTATGATTATTTTTACAATGATAAAAATGATGATCCATCTCCCCAGAAACTAATAAATTTTATTAACCTCTTTATATTCATGATATTTTCATGTAACTGTAATATTTTCCCTCTATTTGGTAATTAAAATAATAGAGAATGTTTTTTAAAAAAAATACAACTTTATTTCTATGTTTGGTTGGAAATATGATGTCTTCCAAGACCATGTTTTCAAAAAATTAATATCAAAATTTTATTATTTTTAACCATTATTTTTTAATTTAATTTTTAATCATTTTAAGAGTTTATAAAAAAATTAAAAGTAATATTCATGTTATTTTCAATTAAATGCTCATTTTTCACAAAAAAAATGAAATCAATATTGTTTTAATGTGTGTATCATGAATGAAACTTTCCATCATAATTATTCTCACTGAATATTCCTTTACATGTTTTTAGTTTTATTTCCAAATAATAGTAGTTTTAGAAAAATAAAATTAAATAGGAATTTTCAAAGATGATACTATATTTTCATTAAGAAATGTTTTTAATGGTCATTCAAAAATAATTTCCATAAAAGATGACTTCTTTGGAGGTTACCATTACCTTATTAGGGATATAATCTAAGGATACCATTCTTATTATTTCTCTTAATGGTCTATTTTTATGATTAAATGATTTTTATGAAGTGGTTTTCTCTTCCATAGTTTGTACCATAATACATTATTATGAAACCGACTTCATTTTCCATGGGTTATGCTATGATGAAATGGAGAAATGATTATGAATACTATAAACTTTATACATGTAATGATATGATGAAATTTTTATTAAACTCATTTAATTCCTTGTTTCATGATTTGATGAATGTTTTATGATCTTGTGGTGTACATGTGTCTAATTTTTAATATGTGATGTGTGGTACCTATATTTTTTTATAGTGAATTTTGTAATGATAAATGTTATATGATATTAGAGGTTGTATGGTTGGTTAAAAAAATCCCAAAAAAATAGGGAACATGGGTTGTTAGCCAAAGCTTAAAATTGAGGGTACACAAGTGGTTATCCCAAGACCTTAAAATAGGGTACCCAGGTGGTTAGCCCAAGCCTGAATCGGGTACATGGGTGTTTAGTCCAAACCTGACATGTTATAAATTCCTTGGTGGGTATTCTTGAAATAATATTTTTTATGCTTATGGAAATGCCAAAAATAATTTTTTTATACCAATGTTCTTCCTTTTTCTCTCACAGGCATTGGCCTTTGTTCCTGTGCATCGATTTCCCTTAATCGGAATCTCTGTTCTTGGTTTTCTTTGTTTCCTTTTATCCACTACTTTCTGGTCTCTCTCACTAGTTCATGAATCTCTCATCTTCAGTATTATCTGGATCTTGACAAGATATGAAATTTAGTCCAAAAGTGGTAGTTCTTGTCTCTGGTTGGTCCATATATCATCTCGGCGGTTCCCTTCAGTTTTGGTTTCTGTACTCCCATCCCAAAGAAGATTTGTACTATGTTCCATGCATTTATGGATACCTGGTGCTTAGTGGGTTTGTGTTGTCACTTGTAGAGGTGCAACAACGAATTTACTATGATGGATTTTTGGGGTATTTTTTGTTTATGTTCTATGATATTTTCATTTGGCTATCATGCATTAATTTTTTCTTATACGAAGGATATTCTCTAAAAATGTATGGTTTGATTTTGTATTGGTTCGATGGTGATTTGATGTTCCATCAACGATGGAGTCAGTAATAGTATACGACAGTAAATGGATTGGTGGTGCGTGGCTCCACTGTGTGACTTGTGGATAGAATTTTTTTATGTTGTAAAACGGTGCTGAGATGTCGGTATTGAGAAATCAGGGTGTCACGAGGAGAGATTGTGATTTTTGAAAATTTTTATTGTATTTTTTATTTCAAATTTGAAAGTGTTGTGTATGAAATTTTCATTTGGAAAAAAATTGAGAATGAATGTATTATTAACTACCAATATTTATGTCATGAATAAATATTATGATCTATGATATCCATGTTATGGTTTTCAACTATCATTATCAGGTTCTCAAATCATTTTTCTCATGTTATGATTATGTATCTCCATTTTTTACAATTAATGATCATCTGAGATCTCCATTTCTTATATTTACTTTCCCTAGGTTATAAATAAAGGATTTAAATAGGGGTAATGAGGGAGAAGATATTCAAGGGTGTAATTTATGGTCTTTCATGAATTATGAATATTGTGTTCCATGTTTCCAAAAGAAACTAAACAATAATGGTCCTTAGGTGTTTGTTGGTGTAAGGTAATTAATATTAATCTAAAAAATGATATATCCAGGTATGAGAATCCTATATTTATATAGTTTTTATCAACGGAAATGTTTATTTAAAAATTTTGATGCTTGTAAGATAAAACATTTTGTAAATCCATATGGATATGTATTAGGATATGACTAAGTATATTTATATGGATAAGTCTAACGATTTTTCAAAGTATGAGAACATATAATAGAATTTTGGTATAAGATAGAGTGAGTGGTTTCTTATAAATTAAATCCCTTTTAATATACTAATAGTTTATGTGGCTTTGTAATATAGGTAACTAGGGGTAATAACTTTGATAATTTCCCTTGAGAAGGACTTGATCATCATCTAGTGCATGAATATGGGACTTTCTACAAACCTAGTTTAAAACTCCTAGGGGATACGGTTTAAAAATTAAAAAAATATTTATGAACCATCCGGAATAATTTAAATATATGATGAATATGAATGGTATAGGATAAAGCTAATATTAAATTTATTAAAAATAAGGTGTCATAATTTAGACATCCTATAAGTGATTTTCAAGATTATTTCATTTCCCACTATGAATATTTTTACTCAAACTATGCTTTTTGGTTTTATTCAATGGATTGAACCAAAATTAATAATGTTATAACTAAATTAGATTGAATGTTTGGTTACTATGAGCAACCAAATTGGATAATGAATGAAGACATAGATATTGTTATTATTCAAAGTTCTATATCGCGATATATGACTAATGACCTGAACTTTTGTGAGATTCCAAAAGCAACAAATAAGATGATGATGAACTTTTATAAACATTCATGTTGTAATGAAGAAATATGAATAGAGATTCAACATACTAAATGTTAAGAAGGTTTGAATAAGAACCTAAAAGAATATATCAAATGGATAAAATGTTGGTGTCTATGTTTAAAGTAAGTTCAGAGAGTGGAAATGATTCTAAAGATCAATTTAATTTGTGTGAGTAACTTGGGTAATATTCAACTCAATGACCTGACCCAAAAATTAACATATAGACCAAGGAAGGACATATCCCATTTCAATCATTTAAGTAGATGGATTAAAGTATTTGTTTTTTTAATTAAATGATTATGTTATATGAATCATGAAATATATAAGTATTATTTAGTAAAAGTTTTTCATTTAGGATTTTAAAAAACATGTTAAATGGTAATGATGGACTAGAAAAGTGATTTTTTGCAAGTTGATATTTTAACTAAGGGATGGTAACCCATAATATGTTCCAAATGATGAGATAATGACATTGTTATAAAGAGATACTGGTTATGAATAAGTAAATTGGATAGTACTGATTACCTTCAAACTGATTAATTATTTTTTATGAAAGTGTTTACTTGATCATTGATGAAGTTTACAAAATTTTGGAGTTAAGGAATATATCCAATAAACTATTTTTCTATCAAGTTTTGATGAAGAATGTATGTTTCTGATAATTTTTTATGATAATATAGGTAGTTACCATGTTTCAAGAGAATACATGATGAAGGTATTCACATGTTTGGTATGTGACAATCAAAAGGTACATTATTATATATATGGGGGTTTAATGTTAAGTTAATTTTTAGAAATTTAGTGCCGTTAATTATAAATTTTTATTTTTTGAACTATTTTATGGTTAACCATTTATGGAATGGTTTATGTTCATGTTTTGATAAGGTTTTAGATATTAACATATTAATTTACCAAATGATGATTTATCCATAACGGATAACCAATGTTAAACTTTTTATTGCGAGATATATGGATTGTATTATCATATTATTATTGTTATTATTTAGTGTGTCACACATTAAAAAAATAATCTCTTAGAGTAGATATGAGGTCGATGTTGATCAAGGTACAACAAATGGGTGACATTGTACTTATGGAATGGAATTACATCAAGTATGTATATATTCTTGTGGAAATTAATTAACATTATGAGAATGATCTTGAAATAATGTGTTTTTATATTACCATAATTTTTTATTATGTCAATATATTTTTTCACATATTTTTGGTTTATGGTATTTTGGTTACTAACTTTATCTCAACCTTGTTCTATATCACTCTCTATTGGTATTTGGGTGTTAGTTTTTCTCTTCTAGGTCCTTTATTTTACTTCCCATCTATGTTCTCTTATTAAGAAACATAGCATGTGTTATTCAAAATGTATTTCACACTTCACTTTATATTTTTCAAGTGTATGTTTTATTAACCCTTTTTGAGATGTGGTTTCCATTTAAAGAGTTTTCAATTGTTAAATATTTTATGATCATGACAGATTTCGAGAGAGGTATTCATGTTAAGGGGGGTAGAATATAACACCCCATGATTTTGTGAAATGTATTTTCTTAAATGAATTTAATCTATTAAATATTTTTCATTACAAGAAGCACTGAGTATACCTTTCATTATATAAAACACCATGTTTATTTTTTATTACATGAAACAACATGTTTCTTTCGAAAGCGTGTATGACATGCAACACTGAGCATTAGTGAACCCTTAAATAATATTATTTAAAATATTTCTTTATAAACATTCATTTAAATAATTAGTTATGAATAATATAAAATATTTTATTATATATACATATAAATTTCATATTCGGTATAAACTTATTTGTAAATGCTTAGTAAATAATCAATTAATTTTTAGCAAAGTAATTATATTAAAAAAAACACGCTTTTATCAAAAATGACTATTTTATTTTTATGAGAAAATATTTATAGATAATTTATAAAATTCATCTCATAAAATTAACATTATTTTTTGAACCATCAGATCGAAATTTACATATGGTGAAATTTTGTGATTTTCCAGGAAAATATTGATTTTTCAGTCAATAGTGAAAACCCCTGATTTTTGTACAATTGTCCATTAATTTCAATAAATTGATTAATTTACGTTAAAAATTATGTTTTAATGTAACATAAGTATTATCTACTAATATTTAATAAAATTAATTAACTGAATTAACTTTATAGAATAGTATAGTGTTACATTATGCTTGTGTTTAGAAAAGGTTTTTTCCCGAAATGGTTTTAAAGTGTATAATGCTTATCTATTTTTATTAACTAAAACAATCATAATGATGAATGTATTAAATGAAATATATATTATATATCAGTAAATTTTAATTTTAATTTATATAATTATTATTATGAGTTATAGATTAAATATAAATAATCTTGTTCTTGAAAAATGAAATATATATTATATATCAGTAAATTTTTCTGAATTTTTAATAATTTTCTAAAAAAGTTTCATTTCATGATGAATACTAAAAAATACTAAATTTTAACTAAAAACTACATTTTTAGATTAATTTAATTATAAAGATATATTGTATAATAAATTGGGTTTTAAATTAAAATGAGTTCAAATATAAATAAAATAATCCCATTTATGTAATTGTTTTAAGTTTTAAATTGAATTTGGATATAACATTGAAAACATTCGAATGTGTTCTATTTAAAAGCATGTGTTCTCGTCGTGTCATCATAACTATTTTAAATTAAAATTTTCCTATTTAGTGAATGTAATTTCTAAAAATATATTTTATATTTTTAGTTGTAAAGAATTATGTTATATAATATGTTAAACATAATTTTTTTATCAAAATGGTTATTGAAAATAGTAAATATTATTTACTGCAGTTAAGGTAAAATGGGAATATGAAGGGATATTAAAATAAAAATATAATTGTTAAAAACTCCCATTTTATTGATATTGTTTAACACTATCCCTTCTAGGCTTGTTGATGGTTCATTATTTGAGCTATGTTTCCTGAAAAACAACATGGGTTGAATTATTTATTTCAAAATATTACAAGTGTGCCACTAACCTCAATTATAAAAGTACACATGTTCTTCTATCTCCTTTACACCTTGAAATCATTTTTGTTAAACCAATCCCTTACCAAATCCCTTATAAATATCCCTCTTATCATAGAATCCTTATTTTGGACAAAAATCAATCTTAGTTACACTTTTGGTGAAAACCTATGGTTGATACTCGAGAAGGGGTAATCTTATTCAATGAGCCTTTTTTGTTTTATTTATTCATCCACCTAATCCAATTCATAGTAAAACATGATGGTATAATAAAATTATTATATCAAATATATAGAGATTTTTTAATTTTAATTTAATTATCTAAAACTATCTCTAATTATATCAAATAAGTTACAAAATCACAGTTCATGTTAATGATGAAATACCACCTCATAAACCCATGTAATTAGTTTTTCCATTATAACTTTTAATTATTTCTTATGATTATATATATATTATTTATAATATAATTATACCATTTAATTCATTACCTCATATTTACCTTTTTTACATTTGATACCATAGTTGATACGACAACTCGCTAGTGTGTACGGAAGACTACCACCTCACGAAGCGATATGATTCATTGTTGAAACACATTACATGGAAGATGATAAGGGTAAATATATTTTATTTAAATTAAATAATAATGATATTAATGACATATTTATCATTATGAAAATACAATATATCATTTTATTTCTTACCTTTTCACTCACTAAAAGATGATAATGTCATTCATGTATGGGTGGACTATTGCCTTCATGAAGTGATGTGACTCTCTTTCCATCACCAAAAAACAAGGATGATATATATAATTATATTGTATTAAATAATATTTTGTATTATATTATTATTAATATATATTTTTTTATATCACTTACCTAATTTCTATAATGATTATTGAATAATCAAAACATTACTCATACGTACGTATGACCTACCGTCTTTATGCTCATAACGTACTTAATTTCCCAAAACCATCATTCATTATTTTTATTAAAATTATTTAATGATTATTATTTGGTATATTATTGACCCATGATCACATTAAAATGACCAAAAATAAAAAATCAAAACATGTACAAAAAAATAAATCAGTTATTACCCAAAACACGACTTTAACAAAGAACTGTTTATTAAAGGGTAATAAAAGGGAATAAGTAAATCATATATGGTTTGATATATTTATTTATTTATTTATTTTCCTATAATATATTTATAATAAACTTATATTTATTATATAGGTTGTTTGAATGTTTATGGAGGAAATTGAGGCTTAAGATAAGTGATTTTTGTCCCACTTTTTACTTCCACGAGACACATGCAATCTTCACCTACTATTTAATTTATGTGGTTCATATAATAAACATTAATTTATTTTATTATTATTCTCATGAAAATAATTGGTATTTATATATCCATTTTCATATCTCTCTTTCATGGGGTTTTCGGTTCAAAAGATAATAAATCACTAATAAATCATTATCTCAATTTTCTTTATTTTAAATGTACGTTATGTTATGCTTCAATATTAATTCATGAGGTGTATATGAAACCTTATATATAGTTAATATCATAAATTTATTTATCCTCATGAAATTTTAAGTTCAATTTTATGTTATTCTTTCATGGTTATTTTAGTTCAAATATACAAAAGTGTTAATGATTTTTTGTAACATTATCATTATTTATCTAGATTATTTAATATTATATTTCTGATGATAAAACCATATGATTTATATATTTATAAACTCGTGAATTTTTATCTATTGTGGTTATTCATGTTATTTTCAAGTAATTTTAACTTTTTTCCACTCTTTGGTACTTAAAATAGTCATTAAAAAATTTATGAAAATCTGACATGATTTCTCTCTTCTATTATAAATCTACTTTAAAAAAAAACATGTTATCTAAAAATATTTTCAAAAATATTTTATTACTATTATATGTATTTAAAAATAAGTTTTTACCCTTGTTTTAAGTATAAAAAAATACTTTCAATAGAACTTTTTATATTATTTTTCTAACAATACCTCTTTGGATTTTACCAAGAATGATAATGGAATCTTTTTAAACATGTATAACATGAAAAAAACTTCACTTCATCATGACCATTATTTTTTTGAATATTTTTTTATAATTTTTCAAGGTTATTTTAAATTAAAAATGTCTTCAAAATGTATTTTATTTTTAAATTTCAAAAAGGAAAGGTTATTGTTTTCAAGAAATATTTTAAATGACTGTTTAAAATAATTTTCTTTTAGATATGACATGAATTGAATTTACCTATTCCTTAATGAGGATATGATCCAAGGATATCATTCTTATTATTTATTTGAATGGGTTATATTTAGGATGAAATGATGTTAATGAATCCCATTTGTCTTCAAAAGGTTATACCATTATAGAGTTATTATGAAACCCAGTTCATTTTTTATATGTGTTATGATATGATTAAATGATTAAATGATAATGAAACCAATCTATTTTCCATATGTTTTGATAAGGTGAATTTTTTATTAAACCCATTTCTTCTAATTAATTATGATGTGATGAATATTTTACAATATTATGAAACACATTTGTAGGATTTTAATTATGTGTTTAATGGGACCTATGTTTCCATCCAATGGATTGGGTAATTATAGATGTTATATATTCTTTGAGGGAAAACAAGTGGTTATCCCAAGACTGAAAAATAGTGTGAACATGTGGTTAGCCCAATAATCAAAATTGTGGTACATGGGTTGTTATCCCAAGCCCAGAAAATATTGTACATAGGTTATTATCCCAAGCCTGAAGTAAGTACATATGTTTTTATCCAATCCTAACATGTTATGAATTTCTTGGTGGGTAGCCTTGAAATAAGATTTTATATGCATATTTGTATGTCACAAATCTATGTCTTATAAAAATTGTATACCCTCATTTCTCATGTTCTTTGATTCCACTATGATTCATGCCTTATAAACTACCTATCCTTATAAAATGACTCAATATTATGATCATTGATATATATGTCATAGTTTTTAAATATTATGCTCATGTTATCATACCCTTATAATCATGGTATGAGAATATATATACTTTTTATACCCTTAAGAAGCATATGAGATCATAGTTTCTTATATTTAGTCTCCTAAGGTCATAAATATAGTATTTTTGTAAGAGTACAAAATTGGGATCTATTTATGGGATACATTCATGACCATTCATGAAATAATAAGATTATGTCCCAAGTGTCCAAAGTCACTAAACTATTTTGGATCTCATGAGTGTTTTTTGGTAATGTAATGAATATTAATCTAAAAATATGTAATATAATTGTATGAAAATATTGGATCAGTATAGACAATGATCATATATCTCTTTGATACCAATGGTTCTTGTCATCAGGAATCTTATGAAGCCTCTCATTACCAATATTTCTCATATTGGATTCCAAATACCTAGTATCTGATTACATTAAATATCCAGTGGACCCCTTTATCCCCATTAATGATATAAGAACATATATTGGGCCTCTTACTAGGTGTATGACCCAAA
Organism: Viscum album; assembly: GCA_963277665.1. Classification (NCBI taxonomy): domain Eukaryota; kingdom Viridiplantae; phylum Streptophyta; class Magnoliopsida; order Santalales; family Viscaceae; genus Viscum; species Viscum album. The sequence continues at coordinate 1,978,798,562 of OY728143.1, read as the reverse complement.
AACCAACTTATGTTGTGTTAGAGACCATGTTAGTAACCTCTGGGAGGAATATACATAAGCCCCTCAAATTTCCTTCTTATTAATATGAAATTCCATGGAAATGTTAAAGGATTGATCCCTTACAAAAACAAATATATCCAACCCATTATTAACCCTCAAACATACCAAAATAATAATTATTCCAAATAATAATCTTTGTTCTAATGTGAAATAATCCCTTCCAACCACTATATCTCAATGAGTGAAAATATGTACAAGCCATTTTATCTCAATAGTCCATAACTTCTATTGTAATTACTCAAACATTTAAAAATAAAATTCCATTTTTAATTTCATTAAATTCATTATTATGTGCTATGGTTAAAGATAACAAATTCTATTCCTTTGTTTTATTATATCCTATCATATTTAAAACGCCATTAAAAAACATAATCATTAATATTATAGTCTTCCAAAATTGGTCATATGATAAGTATAAATAAAGGATTTTTACCAATATAATAGACACAGACACATGAAGTTATGGCATAATGAAGTAGGATTGTACCCTATAAAGCCCATTTATTAGAGCTTTTGAGGGAGACAGGATCACATTTATTTTTCATTGACCAATCCCAATATGAGATCTAATAACTAAATCATGAGTGAAATAGTTTATGGGAGAAGATCATACTTCTTGAGATCAAGTCCAAAACCATATACACCGAACCACACTATAAATGTCTCACCACTACACACCATTACTTCTGTGCATTTGTTGGTGTAATAAAAGGTTATTTATCAATACCATAATAATATAAATATGTGTGTTGTATTTTCAAAATAATAATGTTTATAATTACTTATTATTAGTGTTACTTTATAAATGATTTTGATTTTGATTCGATAAAACAAAAATTGTATTTTTGGGTTATATTTAATTTGAATTAAGACATTTATCTTTATAAATTAACTTCTTTTTTAAATAAATTATATTTTAATAAAATATATTTATTAAATAATATTAATTAATTATAGTTGATAATATAATTTTACAAAGTCGATAATAATTTTTATAATTATTTGAAAACAATTATTGTCAAAAAATAATCATTTATTAATAAATGAAATTTATTATTTTAAAACTGAAAATAAACATATTTTGAGAATTATTTTTATAAAATTTATATTGTTTTTTAATAATAATGTCAAAATTATCCAACGATTAATTTTTATTAATATTTTGAGACAGTCAAATTTTCAGGTAATAATCAAATAAATAATAAATATATGTTGTGTATTATGACATCATAATGACCTAGAATAAATGTGATAAATATCATTATGAGTATACACAACCAAATATTATTCCCCCTTTAAAATAATTTGATTTTTGGGCTTTTTGATTTATTTTATAAAGACATTATTAATCCTCTGAAACATATAATATGTCTTATATTTTAAAATCTTTTCTATAAGAACATGACTCACTTCCATATCACCAAGTGTAATATTTTAGTAATTTTACACCTTTTACTTATAAAATAATTACTAACACTACCCTTTTTAAGAAACAATGGGAAAAACATTGGATTGCTTGTGGGTTTGATTACTTTATTATAAATATTTTAAAACCTATGTTTGAGAAATAATAAATAACTCCCTTCTCATTTCATATATAAATCCACCCAAGATCTCATTCCTACTCACTCAAAAACCATGGATTGCTTCCTTACTCTCCCCCATCTATATTACTACCAATGTGACCCCAATATCTCACAAATCTCTTCCAAAGATTTCGAAATCACCCTCTCAGGCTAAGGGATCCTTTCCTTCTCTGCATTATTCATGTATCTTCAACATGTAAAGACTTTTATCTCTAATTATTAATTTTGGGATATTTACCTATATACATACTGACAATATGATTTATAAATTATGAGATATCCCTTTCACTCTCATTAATCTCTCCCATGAACATTAATTTTCCCTCATTATGCAACCATAATCTCACTATGATTTTCCCTACCAAAAAATTTTATAGTGAATACCCATACCCATTTTCTATTAAGTATATTCACCATTATTCAATTAAAATTCTTTTATTGAGGACATAAATTTAAATAATCCTCAATTCATTATTATGGGATTAAATGTTATAAAATATTTTATTTTTTTATATGATCTATGTGACACACTTATGTATATAAATGATATGATTATGATGGGTCTGACTAGATAGCACTCCAATACATTGGGTACGGATTTTAGTCTTTTGATATGCCATGTATAGTGTTTGGGAGGTTATCTTAAGGACATAATGAAAATTTTTTTGGTGGTTAACAATGACTTATTCTTATGATGTTATATTTAATGTTGTTCCCATATTCCCATGTTGTTATTGTGTTAACACATTATATCATACCACTTTGTTAATGCTTATGATTATCACACCTTTTACGTCTTCTTGATATTACTACTGTCTAAAATTTCATACCTTTTTCATGTTATACTTTTCCTATTCCCTTACTGTGATTTTTGTCTCATCCAATTCTTATTTATGTCACTAGGATATCCCATATAGTATTAAGATCGATGAAACAATATGATAATATTACATAAGTTTTAAATAATGGGGATATACCCCATATTTATTTTGTTATGTATTGTACCTAATTACCCAAATGAAGTATAATTATAGATATTCTAGGTTTCATTATGTATGATCTTATGTAATAAATTGGGAATTAATTTGTAATGAATATAGGGATTTTCATAGATGGTATCAAGAGATAGTTTTGTTATTATTTGGATTTGGATTATAAATATCTAGATAAAGACTTTGGGATAAGAATAAAAGAAATAATACATCCCTATATTTGGTAACATAATGTGTAAGAATTTTACAAGATAATGAATCCTTGTATGGATGCTACAAGTAGATGTGGCACAAGAACCGGTGTACCTAGTGGTAAAACCTAAAAACACTACATTGAGTTACACTCAATCTGAAATTGGTGCACAACAATGGACCTGTATTCATACCTATTTTCACACTCCTATGTGACATTATTCTGTAAATAATCGAGCTCAATACGAACCATAAGTATAGAAACAAAAAATTCAATAAGTGTTTATATTAGAAAATAGATTCTTGATAACATAGATTGAAGCCTATAAATTAATATGTTAGTTAAATAAATTTAGTTTATAATTTATAGTTTTAATGTTATTGGATTCCTATTTCTGTGTCTTATAGTTTTAAAATAGTCATCCCTAATTTTCCCTTCATTCTATCCAATGGAAACAAAATAGTAAGAACCAAGTAAACAACCAATGTAAGGGTAAATGTGATGATTTCCCAAATGATACTCCCAACTCTATGGGGGAAGGAATAATGATGTTTTTGATAATAATCTATCAGTTGACATAGGTTCTAAATAGAAACCAAAATCAGAAAGAATAGTCAATTTCCCCTAAGAATGAACAAGTTGCAATTGAGTCCTTCCTTTGGAAAAGGCCTACAAGTTTCATTGGATCAACTTATACCTTAATCAGGGAGCAATGTATCAACTCTTTTAAGATGATATTATCCATACTTCAATGTTCTAAGAAATATAAGGTTATATTTTATTTTTATCATATAGAGGGTAACAATAATCTATTTTTTGACATTGGACAAGAATACAAAGCTTGAGGAAGAGATTGAGGTGATGGGGTGGAAGAAATTTTGGATTTTTTTTAAATATATTTTCCTCACACTCCCCATCATAAAATGTAAATGTATTTACATTACATCAAGAAATAATATAATGAATCTATTAGGTAGTACAAGGAAAACATCACAAGACATGCATGACAATCCACCGAATTTATCTTTACCCCCAAAAGAAAATTTTAATACTTATTTTGTGGAATAAAACCAACTCTATGAAAAAATTGGGTGATATATAACTTTGATAGATATGTGGAAATATTCTGGTGTGACCTCAATGTTGAAATTGAGATTGATGAATCTGAAGGGTCTCGTGAGGAGAAGAATAAGAAATCAGAGTTTAATTATAGGGGTGTGATGGAAAAATATAAAGGTGGAATTAAATTTCAACATCCCACTTGTCAAAATTGTGGAATGTGGTACCTCATAAATTTTTTATGGGGGATAAATAAATAATTTAGTTGTGGAAAGAAAGGTAACCCAATTAGGGATTTTTGACGGGTTAAATCCACAAATTCAATGAATGAAATGAATTTCCTAGACAACTGTCATCCTATTTTCTAATATTTCAACTACAAAGAACAAGTAAAATATGTGTTATACTTCCCTAATCCAAGGGGTTTCATAGAAAATCAATGACAATAACCTCTATGGAAGAAATGGTGAGTATATTCCATCACATCCACTATGGTGGATCTCGAAAATGAAGTGTTAATAGGTACACTAGTTATTCATTATAGAATAGTTAATGAACTTTTTGGTTCTGGTTCTATGCATTTATTCATAGTACACACATTTATTATAACTATTTAGACACCAATATAGAATATCAATGTATATATTTCTGTAAAAATGAAAAGTGTAGCAATTATTTCATCCCACGTATTAACTCCTCCCCAGTCTGAATTTGTGTTCTAAACATCCTAGTGAATCCTGTGATATTCCCTTTAGTATAATTTGATTCAATTCTATGTATGTATTGGGGTTCCTTCAATATATTCAACATAAATTACCATTATAAGGAAATAACTATCTGTATAATGAATCATCCCATGATTCTATATATCTTTATAGAGGTGTATGAATCTTTTTTAGTACCAATATCTCAATGATGGATATTATTACCCTATAAGTAATCATATCTAGATAAAATTATTGAGTCTAAGTAAAACATAATCCTTGAAAACATGACCATTGTGAGAGAATATGTTGATGTTTCTCTCAAATAATTTCTTTCTCTTTCTCCTATATGAGTGGTTGAATTTTCAACCGATCTTATACCTTTGATATTTCTATCATCCCAAACATTGTATATAAAATATTTCTTTAATGTAAGGATATGAAGAAAAAAATACATGAGAATATGGATGAATGTTTCATTTACCCAAGTGCTTTACATTGGGGTGCACCAGTTCTCTTCATAAAAAATAAGGATGGGTTAATATGCCTTTGAGTTGATTATCATGAGCTCAATTAGATCATGATAAAGGACAAGTATTGTCTATCATAGACATATGACTTGTTTGATTAGATATGTGGAACACAATACTTCTCCAAGGTGGATCCCTGGACATGGTTCTACCATGTAAGGGTGATGAAAGAGTATATCCCTAGGAATGCTTTCTGTATAGGGAAACAACACTATGAGTTCATTATATTTCCATTTAAACTCACTAATTCCCAAATAATCTTCATGAATATAATGAATAGAGTCATTAGAAATCACCAGAATTTTTTTGGAAGTATATATAGGAAATATTCTAATATACTCCAAAAACAATGAGGCACCGGAGGAGAATATAAGCACTTTGATTAAAATATTATGGAAGCAGACGATTTATTAAAAATACAACAAATGTGAGTTCTGGTCGAAGGAAGTCACATTCATATGGAATACTATCATTTGTAGTGTGATATATGTGCACCCTTAAATGATATAAGAAATTGAAGGATGAAAATGCCAACTTATATTAAGTAAATTAGTAGTTTTCTTTGGTTATATAGCTACTATCATTGATTTTGTAATAAATTTCTCATTATTTAAAAACCCACTAATAGAAATAACATTTAAGGGTTTAAATTCTATTTTGAATAATCAATCTTAAGAGTGATTCAAGAAATTAAAAAATAGGTTTATAAAAACACATGTACTTGTGCTACCTATAAAGAGGGATATTTTATGGTATAGAGTGATGCTTCAAAGAAAGTCATGGGTTGTGTGTTGATGAAAAATAACAATGTGATATCTTATACATCAAGGCAACTGAGATTTCACAAATAGAACTACCCAACAGATGATTTCGAGTTTTCTGTAGTGATCTTCATGTTGAAAATATGGTTTTATTATCTCTTTGTTAAGGATTATAAAATATATACGGTTCATAAGAGATTCAAATACATATTCACATAAAAAGAGCTAAATATACACCAATGAATATGGTTATAGATGACAAAGGACTATGAATGCTCAATAAACTACCATATTGGGAAATAAAATAAATTATAAGTCTCTATAAATAGAAAGGATCAAGAAATATTTTCATTAATGATAATTGAGGAGGATCCAATACACTTAGACTTTAAATGAATGGAATTTTGAATCATAAAGGTAGAAAGATCATAAATCCTTTCACAAATGATTCCTCAAAAATCCCTCCTATAGAATATAAAGAATTCTAAAAGATACAACGTATGAATTCATAAGAATTTGGAATCTATAATAAAATGGAAATCCTCAGTGTTCAAAATTAATGAAGACAGATTTTTAATATTTTGTTCATAACTCTGTGTACTATCAAATCCTGTATTAAAAATGAGTTGTTGGATAATGCACATAGCTCGATATTCTCTATCCATCTAGGGAGCACAAAATGAATCATGATATATGAGATCACTATTAGTGGGTCAATATAAAGAATAAGATCACATACTATACATCAATATTTCTTTTATTTCATTAATTGAAGGAATAAATAAAAATACAGGGGCATGATGAAACCATTATCGATACCTACATGGAAATAGGAAAACATAACCTTATACATTGTCTGGGTAATTTTGAATACATCGATAGTAAATAATTCTATATGGGTTGTGGTGGATCTTCTTACAAATTCCTCTCACACTATTTCATTTTGAGAGGACTTCTCAGTCGATCAAATTGTTAGGATAAACATTATACAAGAGGAGAGGCTATATGGAACACCACTATCGATTGTATATAATTGAGATCTAAGATTTAATAATATTCTAAGAGTCTCTAAAATTCTCTAAAAAAATAGTTGATCTTCCACATGGAATATCACCTTCAAACTGATGGAAAATCTGAGAAACCTATCTAGAAACTTGAGGACATATTGTGTATGCTCAATTAACATCAAAGGAGGACTGGATTGATACGTTTCTCTAGTCAAGTTCTAATATAATATTAATTTTATCTCCCAAAATACAAATTGACCCATATTAATCCCTATATGAGAAGAGGTGTAGAAAACCTAGATGATGGGATGAAGCTGGGATATGAAACCCACTAGGTCCTGAAATGGTCGACGAAATAGTGGAAAATTTCAAGACTATTCAAAACAACATCAAGGATTCTACTGTCAAAAAATAGTTATGCTTTGATGATATATACATGGTTCTCCCCGATATATCTCCATAGAATAATTTCATTAGATTATAGAATAATGGTAATCTTTTTCTAGGATTCATCAGTCCCTTTGAGATCCTTGATTGCACCAGAGAGGTGACCTATCAAATAGAACTCCCATCTATCCTCTCTCAAGTACATGATTTTTCCTTGTATAACTCTTGATGATGTAGATTCCAAACCCCTCACATGTGATAATCCAAAGGTGGTACCAAAAGAGAATGATATTTCATATGAGGAGTAGTCAATGAAGATCTTATATCATAGAGATAAAGTTATAAGAAATAAAAACAATTCACCTGGTCAAAGTGCTATGGAGAGACCATAAGATTGAAGATGAGACATGGGAACTGGAATATGTGATGAAACAAAATTTCCATCATCTATTTTAGTGTCTGAAATGAAAATTCTAAGTGATAAATTCATGAATGGGGGAATATTGCAACAACCTGATATTTTATAAATAAAATTACCTTTTTTATTTTATTAAATATCTTATTATATATTATGGTTATAGGAAACACATGCACTTACATAGATATATTATATCCTATTGGATTTAAAAGACCATTATTCATTATAACAGTTGATAATATCACTATTTAATAGTGATCATATGATTATTATAAATAAATTGTTTTGACAAATCCAATTGACATAGACAAAGGAATTGATGGCTTCAATTACTAGGATCATACCATATGAATTCCATTTATCAAAGCATATGAGGGGGATAAAATCACTAGGATATTCCCTTTAACAAGGCCATGATGAGATCAAATAATTAAAGTATGAGAAAAAATAGTTATTGGAAATGTTAAACCTCATCAAGATCATGGCCAAAACCATGTGCACCCAACCACCCTATAAAAGTCTCATCATCGCACACCATACCCTTAACAAATTTTCTGGTGTAATAAAAGTTTATGGATAAATATCCTACTAATATGAATATGTATGTTTTATTTTCAATATAATAATGGTTATATTTATTTCTTATTGTTGATACTTTATAAAAGATCTTGATTTTGATTTGATAAAAAAATTATATATTTGGGTAACATATAATTTCAATTAAGACATTCCTTTTAAAAAATTAATGATTTAATTCAAATAAATTATATTATAATAAAATATTATTACTATGTAATTTTTATTAATTATTTTTAAGGATAATATTTTTCGAACGAAATAAATATTGTTATAATTGTTTGAAAAATTTTATTTGTCCAAGAACATAGAATTTCCCAAGAAATATCAATTCTAATTTTAAAAGTGAATATCCAAATATTTAGAATATTATTTGTTTAAAATAAATATTATTTTTGGAATAATAATTTCAATCTTATCCAATGGTGAATTTTTCATAATTTTACGAGACAATCAATTTTTTTGGTAAAAATTTAATTCCTTATATATACATGGTGCATATTACGACAACATAATGACCAAGAAGTGATTTAATAAATTACATTATGGATATCTATGACAAGATACATTGATTACTATGATTTTTTGGATAATTAATTTATTTTATAAAATCCTTATGAATCCTCAAAAACATATATTATATTTTAAGGTTTTAAAATAATTTCTTTAAGAACATGACTCACTTCCACATCACAAACATTGATATTTTAATAATGTAAGCACTAATCATTATAAAATAATAGAAAAAAAATACCTTAGTATAATCCATGGAAAAACTCATGGGAAGGTTTGTTTTTTTATTACATGATCATATAGAATGCAAAAATAATGTTAGATAAATAATAAAGAACTCTCCATTATTTTCCTATATAAATCCACCTATTCTCCCATTATACTTCACTAAAAAACCTTGGAGCACATACTTACTCATACCTAGACTCTTCAATGTCCTCCCAAAGTTTCACCAAGCTCTAAATAATCTTCACCCATGATTTTAGAATCAACCACTCAAGGTAGGTGATCTTTTTCTTCTCCTATTTATTCAAGTATCTTCATTATCTTATGCCTTTAATATCCAATTTACAATGTTGGTATATGTTCTTACATATCCTCCTTACTACCATTATTAATTATAAATTATGATAGATCCATTTAAATCTCATCATTCCCTACCATATTCATTTATGATCCCTCATTATTCTATAGAAATTTCACAGTGACTTTCCAGGCCAAACAATTGTGTTGTGAATAACTGTATCCATTTCCTATCGAGGTTGTTCACCATTATGAAATTATTAATAATTGATTTAGTAATTTTATTTATTTAATTTACAATCCATAAAAAATGGATTAAATGTGATTAAATATATTCTTATGATATATGATCTGTGTGGCACACTTATGAACATATAAGATATTATTATGATGGGTGCACACAAATAGAACTCTAATGAATTGGGTAATGTTTTATTATGTGTAATATTATGTAATAAATTAAGAATTAATGTGTAATAAAGACATGAGTTTTCATACCCATGATCTGGTCCATTCACTCTTTTATATAGTTACCAATAATTAGGATGAACTAGAAAACAATTTCCATATTTTAGTAAAAAAAAACAAATCCTTTCTAGGAACCCTTCATTTAGTTTTCCTAAATTTGTGACATTATATTACATATCATGGAATTATTACAGGGTGAAGTTAAATAACATGAAGAAGTCCCATCATAAAACATAAAATTGTGCACCCAAAAGCATGTAGTATTTTATTTCAATTATCTATGATATATAGATTTTTTCTTTCACGGTTAATTCTAAAAACATACCAGTACTTAACATACTACCTTAAATGGAAATTAATGAAGTCTTGGATTCATGATATTAAAATTATCTACACCCATTCATAGATGAATAAGATTACAAGAGAAATAATTAGTCTCTATCACATGTCCTTAAAATGTTTGAAATGTTCCATAGAGAGGAACTAAATTATGTTGGTTATATATCCTGTTATAATGATATCTATGATACCTATATCTTGGTCCTAATTAAAACCCCGAAAAAACCTACCACTTCTCTATATGGTGATTTTTTTAGAGAATCATGGTGCACAACAATAAACAATAGTATAATAAAAAATAAAATAAAATATCTATAGATGTTCACATCAATAGATTGTTTTGAAAAATTTATAGAATGATGGTAACTACTTGAAATAATATTACCCGTAAAAATTCATTAATACGTTTTAAATTATTAAGTGAGTATAAATATAGGAAATATTTCCCCCATAAAAGGTTCACATTATCATAACCTCTTATCCTTCTTAATAATTCACAATTAAAATCATTACTAGTAACATTCTAATGACCACATACCTTTAGAAAGTATATTACACTAAATCAAAATTCCAAGGGAGTAGTGGTTTATTGGAAATAGTATATTTCATATTATCTTAAATCATATGTAAAAACATAAGAAACCATAACAAAAAAATGTTTTGATATACCTAAATCACTTTTTGTTATACTCCAAACTATTTTGGATAAATTATCAAATAAACCCTTTCAATGTTCAATTAAAATATATACTAAAACATATAATCCATTGCACAAACTTATGTGTGACCAATTGGGCCTTTATAAAATTGAAAATGATTATTAACTCCTAATATTAAACTGTAAGAAGAGAAAAAACACCCAAAAGACATCAATATTACAAAATATACCAATAGATTTATAGTGATAACTAGAAAACACCCAAATCTCTACACACTATCAACAAAGTTTATCACCATACATCAATCATATTCATAAAACAATTTTCTCAAAGAAATAATGAGTATTCTTGAGAACTAAAACATGACCATATCATATCGAATAACTCAATAATTTTAAATTATTTATCATAACATTATCAAATATAGTTGATCATATCCCATGTAATTTAGTTTTGTTTATCATAAATCATGTGTCACTCTACTATATTTTTCTATATAACTCTCAAATATTTATCAAATGAGGGTCTATATGTTTTACTTGTCATATTAGAGAAAAAATCAAATCATAGATAAAAACTCACTTCATGATCAACTACATACCCAACAACCCCTAGATTATCTTACCCTTAAGGTTTGAATATGAATGGTGTAAAAGTTTTAAGGTTCACATTTATTATAAATTTTAAGTTGAATTAATATTTATTACTATTAAATATACTCCCCAATCATTCAATTGAAATTATATATGACACTACATGATCTTTATTCAATCCATTTAGTCCAAACAACAAGTAACCATTGTTTCTCAGGAGTCGGCTTTTTATTTCTATATGATCACATATTTATGCTAATACTAGAATGTTTTATCAAATATAGCCTTTATATGATGGTAATTTATCATTGAGTGCATATAAAATTATATATGAGGGGTTATTTACCATAAAACCTTATTATTATATATATATATAACACAAGAATTAATTAAATGTAAATATATTATTTTAAATTAAGCCTATTTATTTTTTTTATGTTTTAGAGGTTTTAATATAATATTATTTTTCATAAAACATAAAAAATAAAAGGAGTATATATATTAATCCTTAAAAACATATATTAATGCTACATAAACATGTAATACCTATTATTTTACTAAGAAACACTTGAAAAATCATTATAGAAATGCTCACACTAAAAAAAATAATTTTATAATCTCTTTGAGGAATATGTTGTATAATTGTGTGAGTTATCTTCATTATTTTAAAAAGAACCTATTAATACAAGTATTTTATTAATACAAATACATTCTCATACTTTAGTGTTGTTGTTATTTTATATTTTTTTGTAAATAAATTAAGTATAAAATATATATAAAGAGCAATATAGATACTTGATATCATAAATTAAAATATATAAAAATTTAATACCTAAAATAATGATCAATATTCATATAATAGATGATAGAGTACTTGGAATTATATTTTGAAATGAATAGTGTGATTTGTACAATAGAATTAGTCTATGCTAATATTCATGCCAGATTATTTTACTATTCAATTGCTATTTTTTTTGAAAAAAATGTTAAAAGTTTATCATAAGCCCTAATAATATCAAAAAAATAATATTTAAATTTTAATACCCAATAATGTAACAATTACATTCTATAAAAGTAAATAAACTCAATGGTGATTTATTAATTTCTGCAAATATTGGTAATATAATGATCTCCTACTGTATATATAATAAGAGTAACCAGAGAAAATTCTCTTAAACTCTTATTATTATTTATAAAAACAATTCTTTTAAACCAATTTCTAAACATATTTTATAATTATATTCCATAACATTAATTCATTTTATTTTATTGAAAATACATAAAGTCTATCTGATTTAAAAATCATGTTTTTCATTTCTGTCATTTATATCAAATATGTGAAGTCTTAATAATTTGTTGTAAGTGGAGTTAATTACACTTAGCGAGAGATTGTCCTAAGTTTGGTATAAGATCATACAACTAATTTGGATAAAAATCAAATAAGCTTTGAATATTTAAAATTATTCTATATAAAAACTTATAATATAGATTAATTGGTATTTCTTATTACAAACCACTGGAAAATTATAGTTTCAATCTATTTTAATTTTATTTAAGTGTATGATTCCTCTTGTATTTCATTCAAAAAATAATTTCAAAATTTTCCAATTTAAAAAACCATTTTCTTCACTTCATTTATTATTATCTTTTCTAACCATTTTTAACTAGATGTTATTTCTATAAATTTTTTTTTTTCAAAACATTATATATATCTTTACCTATTTTCAAAAAATAATATTTTATATTTTATATTTTCTTAATATTAAAATTTCTTATTGTTAAACTAACCCACACTCTAAAAGATAATTTATTTAGTACATAATTTGGTACTAAATACTTATAATAGTATTCCTATCAATAATATATTTTTCTGAAACATTCCTATAGAAGCTCACTTACTAGTTGTAACACAGTAAAAAGTAAAAAATATCTACCCTTATTAGTTTATCAAGAAAGCTATAAATATTATACAAATTGCAATGATTCCATTATATTTAAAAAGTAATGGATCAATTTATTATTATATGAAAGGAATAAAAAATTCCATAGGATACTAATAATACTTTTACAACTAAATAAATAACTTATTTGGTTTTAAATTATAAATTAACAATTAATATTATTTATTCAATTTAAATAAACATTTCTATTAATATTGGATCCTTAAAATTTTTAATAAAAATAAAATGGAATCTAAGAACTAGGAACCTCCATTGATTATAAGTATTTAAAAACAAATAACTTTGATATATGTGGAACATCAATGTTACAATTTAGAATATTGAGAGCATGTACCAATGATTGGTGGAAGGTCAGTATTTATTAGACTAAAAAAATATTTAATTGAAATATACTATAAATAAAAATATGTTTGGGTAAATCAAATAAATTTTAATAAAATAATGGGAGATAAATAAAACACTACATAGGGAGATGGTTTATAGAAAATATTCAAAATTTGATGAACTAATTGGGATATTGATTTAGTATAAGATAATACTCAAAATCGATGAAGAAAAATGAAAAAAATTTGGAGATAAGTGATTCTTTCAAGAAAACTATAATAAAAATTCCTTATGAAGATAATAATATTCAACTCAGTGATGATGAATTTCCGTAATTTATAAAAAACATTTCAAATTTTTGGAGGATTAGTACAAAGAGATATAAGAAATTAAAAATAATATCAGTATCAATGAACTATACCGAAGGATGAAATATGAAAATCTAATGATTTTATAATATTTAAGTGTAAAATGTTTTTATATAAGAAAACATTATCCCAGAAATAAGGTTATAGAAATGGACATTAAGAAATTAAATAACTAAAAATAGAAGAAAATTTTCAATGAATCACACACCTAGAGTGCAAGTGAGGATTTATCCTCTAAATTAAAGATGGAATGAAAAATTAAATACACCATATTTAAATTATTAAAATATTTTTGAACAAAAAATAACATATCATACTAAAATAATAGTGTTTTATTAACCATTGGATAATTAAATTCCCTAGTTCCATATGATTCTTTTTTGGATCCTTTATTAATGAAATAACCTAAAAACTATATTAGATTACCTTGAGGATATACGAAAGATTATCGTAAAGAAATATAAATAGTGGAATGAATGTATTTCTAGGGATACTAACTAATTTTATTAACCCAATAATTTTATAGATACTCTTTTTACACTAATTCCATAAATTTATCACACAAAATTTAATTTTTTTAATTCAAAAATTGTATTTATAAAAAATAATTTTCAAAATTTATAGAAGGATAAGAATAAATTTATAAGTATCATATTATGGGTAAGCCATATAAATCCAAAATTTTATTGGATACATTGTATTAATTAGAAAAAAATTACATAAAAATAGTTTTATATTTTATATTTGGAATATTAAAACTTATAAAAGAAATATTTATATTTAAAAAAACATTTTTTTGGATTCTCATAGTCACTTATGATATTATAATACTTTTTGAAGAAATTTTATTTCATTTTATGGGATATAACTTCCATATAACATTGAATGGTTAAGAAATAATGAGTGGAAAAGGTTTATTAGATAATATTTCAAAAAATATATATTTTGGTTCAAAAATTGTTAAAAAAATATTTAATGGTTAATCTACTGCATATTGGTGGAAAATGTACTTCTTATAGGGATAATAATTTCTACTAGAAGATTAATAGTGAAAAGTAAAACATATATAAATGAAAAAAGTATTTAATAATGGAATATTCATTTTAAATAAAACATGAAAGTATGGTAATTAATAACAGGTTATATAATCATTTTATGTAATCATTAATTTCAATTATTATTCACATTCTTTCATGAAGCACAATCACATTAGTCTATGTCAATTATATGAACAAAGACACTCATTTAATTTATAAAATAATTTATATACAATTACAAATTCATTTCATGTTTTTAATATTCTGTGGGATGATTATTTTTGGATTTATTTTAAATAAAGTAGTGGCTGATAAAGATAACTATTATATAGAGGCTTTTACTGAATATGAAGTGTAACTGAATTAAATATATCCCATATTATCATCTATTTATCCTATTTCTAATGGATGGAAGGATAACTACATGACTAATTCATAATTTCAGTTGAGATTTAGATGAAGAATATAGAGACCCGAAGCTTGAAGTACATGGACATTACACTACTTTTTTAGAATACATAAAACATAACAAAAACAGACACTCAAGGACCGTAATAGTTTAGTGTCTTTGGAAACTTGGAACTTGATCTTCTAATCATGATGAAAGATCTTCAACATCTCCCATAAAGATCTTCCCCTTTTGTTTTCTTACCTAAAACCTTTCTTTATATCCTGGGGAAAAGAAAACATATAAAGGGTGAGCTCAAATGCTCAGTAAGGGTAAGCATGGAGAAAATAAAACAAACCATATACATTTGAACTTAAAAACATGACCATAATGTTTAAACATGAAAATCTTGAGCAATGAGATAAAACATAGAAGTACATAAGGCATAGATCATAATGTAACATCAATCAGGATAAAATAGCATGGGAATAAAACATGTAATTGTGGAAAAACATTAATCACATGATATTATTTCCATAGTAGCCAAGGAATTGCTGCCAAGACCATCTTAGTGGACAAAGTCCCTTACTGAACCGGGTTTACTTGCCGTTCCAGCCCTGTATTACTGAACCTGATTTACTTTCCATTTCAGCCATGTCTATCTCATGAGATATAAATCTTTACCCAATACATTGGAGGGAGATATAGGTCCCACCCATCTCACAATGAGACCATTCTTATGTGTGACACAAAATCATAAATCATACATCATAGCATAACCCATGTTATAAAAATGGGAATCTTAAACATCATGCCATCATAACATAACCCATATAAGATAAAAGGAAATAATAAAATTAATTCCATCATAAAACAATCAAATCAATGTAAAAATATGGATAGAAACATAACCCTATTTTATCTTAGATGGAAAATAATTTAGATAAAACACTTGAACTCCATTCTTGAGGAAAATATCCCTTCTACTTCAAAAACATTTTTCCTTTCTTAACATGTCATACAATTTTAAACTAAAATAAGTTGATTAAAAATAAACTTCAAAAATTGTAAAGGAAGATTCTTGGAAATAATGTTCTAAAAATCTATTCATGTCGTATAAGTTAAAGAAACATTCTTCTCGTACTTTGGCCGGAAAAGTCAAAAAGTACCTCATACGAAAAACTATAAAATATTCCTTTCATATCTTTTACTAAAAACTCACTGAAGGGTAAAATTGGATTTAAAAAATTTTAGTAGGATAGAAATAATATTACATATTGAGGAAACATGGATGTGGATGATAAAATACACCCCCGTAAATACCAAAGTATAAACAATCTTGGATAAAAATGAGATTGTGAGATTTTACCTTACAAAGATATTTTTGTAAATAGATCACTTATGTGTATTCACTATAAGGTCACATAAAGAAAGTATAAATTCATGATAATATATAAAAAATTAATTTCTCACATAATCAAATAACGACATAAACAATAAAGAGAAGATCAACCCAAAGAACGGAAATTGGGTTACGAAGTTCCCTTACCTCATATCCGACTTGCCTCGATCGTTCTTTAATCTCCTGAATAATAAACCAAAGTTAATTTCTACTTTTTTAAGAACCTTTTTCAAATTTATTATTCCTTTTATATCACTTATTACCATGTTATAAACATTATGTAACCATTTAAGTTAATAATGTTCGTTTTGTCGATATTTGGTACTTGAGTCAAAAATGGACTTCTTATAATTACATGTTCTTTATGTGGTCAAAGGTTCATTATATCCAGAATGATATTCATGATTTATATATCATATATATCATATATATCCATCATATACATGTATTTATAATATTACATAACATATGGAGGTAAGAAATGAAATGCACCGTCCATGGAGACGACAAGTCGTACGTACACATGAATGCTACTTTCATTTCTATTTTTTTTATTTTAATGGAATTAAAACATAATGATACATAAGTATATTATAATTCCATTATAGTATCATATATAATATCATTAACTACATCCTTTATACATCCCACATAAGGCATTAACGAATCACATCACTTTGAGGGGACGGTAGTCCGCACTTCCTCAAATGAGATCATCGTATTTACCCACTATGGAAACCATAAAGGGTTGATATAATTGGAAAGTAAAGAAGAATAAGGTAATAATAAACATAATATATATCCTATATAAATACAATTCCATCATAATGGCCACCATGAGAGGTGGTAGGAGAAAATCGAACAATCATTGTTTCGTGAGACGTTAGTTTTCCATCCACAAAAACATTATGTTCTTCATCCATTAGATAGAGGAGTGTGTAGGTGTAGTTCGAATCCTTCCTATAACAACATACTAGTATATTTAGGATAATGGTTTTGTTACAAAATAAAGGATTAAAAAGAGTTTAGGGGTTGGATAAGTAGAATAAAAGAAAACAACTTAAGAGAAACTGTTACCTTTAATTTGTGTAACTTCCTTCGGTTTGAACCAAAAGGGACTTCTTGAAGTGCCATCTACCTAAGTTAAGGATTTTAGGGGAGATATGGATGTAGGTAGATTAATTGGGCGGAGTTTGGACGAGCCAGATGGCTTGAGAGGTGTGAGGAATTGGATAGAAATGGTCCTCTTTTATAAGGGGGAGGAGAGGCTCTTTTGGAAAGTGTGAAACTATTATTTTATTATAAACTTATCTTCGGTTTCAAAAGGTCCAAATATAATTAAAGATGAATATAAGATGACTCATGGTCGAAATAAAAACATCCAATCAGAATTGGACATGTTTTGGATAATATTTTAATCATTATAATCTAATTTATTTAAATCATTTATTAATGAGGAAAATACTGCATCATTATTGTGTAACAAATAATTTAATTTATTTGATGTATAAAATTATAAAACAAATACCAACATGTAGGAAATATTTTTAGATTTCCAATGAATATTTATAGTCGAAAAGATAATTTATATATCCACTTATAAAAATTAATTACTAAAATATTTTTGTTAATGCCAATTTTGTCTTTACATTAAATTAATTAATCTAATGTGTCATTGTATTTTATAAGTGGCTTCACAGGGTCCCAAAATCGACCCAAGGATTCCCATGGTCGACAATTACTTATCCAATAAGGTTTGGACAAGTTTAAAGGTAATTTTGAATTATTATAATATTCTTTTAATCTTAAATTACCCTATTTACCTTTAACCGCAGTAAATAAAAGTAAAAAGTTACTATTCACCAAAAATTATTTTCATCTCATTGAACCACAATTTAATCTTTGATATTAACCATGTCTCTCATATTTTTGAAATTCCACTCACATAAGCGGTAAAATTAAGTTTTATGTGAATTTCCAAATTCTCCTAGGAGGTGGGTAAAAGACGGTGAAAAGTTCAATAAAATTTTTATATATCTAAAATTATTATAAAATGACACCAATAAATTACAATAAAATTATATAGGTATTATGTATCAATTTTGACCTAAAATAAATTTAAATAAAATAAATAATTATTTAAATAAAAAGTCGGTTTTTAAATAGTAACCTAGTGTTTTCACTATTCATCAAAAATTGAAGTTTTCAGAAAAATACCAAAAATTCAGGCTAAGATATATTTGATTTTCAGAATTCAAAAATGATGTCCATTTTTCCAAATTCAAAACATTGAAGTGTAATTAATTAATTTTAAAATTAATTCCCTTTATCAAAACAAATAGCGTGTTTTTTAAGAAAAAATAACTATCAAAAGATAGACACTTGTTTATGTCCAAATTCAAAGTGAAATTAATTCCAATGACCAACATTGGATTAAATGGAAAAAATATATTATAATTAAACTTTAAAACCTATTAAATATATAATCTAACCATATAAATTATTGCTATTAAAAAAATTGTTGTTAATTAAAATATAGCGTGTTTTTACTATTCATCAAAATATGAAAGTTATCAGAATAATCTGAAAAATTTATCCAAATTAAATTTTTATATCCTGATTCCAAGGAAGAATTTTATTTTTTCAAATTGAACTTATAAACATGTCAAAAACTAGATTTAAAGTGGGTGCGCCATCAAAAGGCGGCAAAACTGCATTTTTTGAAAAATACTTATTTTACCGGAATTTTTTTATTATTATCATACCATGTTCTAGAAAATATGTAAGATGAATAATAATGTTATAAAATTCAGAATGTATTTAATACTATTAATAACGGATAGTCCATAATAATATTATAATAATCTATCGTTGTTTAGTGAAACCTGGTATTGTGTGCAACACACGCTATCGAGGAAGGTCGTGATTTTGTGTAATGCAAGCCAAGTCAGCGTTGCGTATTGTGCTAGAATCCTCCATTTTTTTCGTATAACAGAATCCAACCATATTTTATTTATAAATTGAATATATATATATATATATACACTCAATGTTTCGTAGAATAACTACTATCAAAATTGTGTGTAACATGATCCAAGAATAGTGTTGCGTATACTGCAAGCTAATACGATGTTGCGTATAATACACGCTAATCCGGGTTTAGTGTATAATAGAATAGATCAAAGAAATTAAAAATAATATATCTCATAAAATCTCGGGTTGTTACATTCTACCCCCCTTAAAATGAATTTGGCCCTTGAAATTCATCGGGGTTATAAATGGTTTACTACTTGAAAGTTTCTTTTATAGAAACCCACATAGTAAAAAGGAATACCAAAACTAAACATTAAAATATAAATTATGAAATGTAACAGTTACCCAAATTAACTAATCATTGGGTTTACACATAGAAAAAAGTAGGTGAAAATATGGATATAGAAGGGAAATCTAACTATCATGTTCTGATGGAGAGTGGTAGAGAACATGGATATGAAAAAGCCAACAATCACAAAGCCATAGATTTGTGATGATCTAATGGTACCATTTGATTCATCAGATATAAGAGTACTAGGACAACATTTTTGGCTTTCAAGATAATTTCCCTAATGTTGAAGAATTTTTGAATTAAAATAAATTCTTACTTGATTTTGGTACAATCTCATTGTTGTTCATGTCTTGAAAAATTTCCACTTCATCTCTTAATGAAATGAACTTGAATTTGTTTTCCATGAAGTGTTAGCAGATCATGCAATAGAATGATAGGTCATTCTATCTGTCTCAAAAAAAAGGTTAGAAAAAGTTATCAAACATACATAAGTCCATTTATGGTGAGGTTAATCGTATACGATTCCAAAAATGAACTTATACTTCATCTATCATATCACTTAATAAAATAAAACCGGTTTCTACTAACCAGGGTCTTCCTGTAGGCCAGTGGTAGGCGATAAAGGCCAATCGCACTTCGGTTGTGGGTTAGATTCCCACATCCTTGTCTGACATGACAGGTTGTCGCCCGTCCTGCAGGTTGTCCTTCTTTTAAAAACTACATTATTATAACATTCCCTAAATAATATCGAAAAAAAATTTAGACTTAAACAATTATATCAGATGTCCAACTTAATCCACTCCAACCTTTAAGCTTATCGAAAATACTTCTGTCCAATATTATAGTATAAAGAAAATGATTAATAGAAATATCATCAACCAAGCATGTGAATACCATCATTTATCCCCCATATAAAATATAACTTGTTTGTCACATTCCAAACATGTGAATACCTTAATCATGTATTCTCTTGAAAAATGAATACCCATTGAACCTTAGTAAAAACATGAATGCTGTCAAATGTTATCTCTTTCCATATACAAAAGTCCCAAAATTTTTATATACTCAAACCATGATATCACATTGTCCTTATATTATTCATGAGCTCATGAATACTGTCAAAAATTTCATTTTCTCCTTATCCCTTCTTTATGCTCATATCATCTATTTTCCAAAAATATATGAATAACCTTTCATGGTTACCAGTGTCATTCATCATATACTTTCAAAACTCAAGCAAAGGCAACAGTGTAACAATCCTTAGATTTTCCTTTATTCCATAGTACCATACATTATTCTTGATAAACATACAATCATTACTCTACCTTCTTAAACCACTGACTGAGCTTCACCATTTCTTCCATCTCATATATCATTTGTAGTCTCTTCATCATCATCCACATAAATACTACCCATATGACCATGCTGATTCTCTTTATGAGATTTCCCTTAGGTCATTGGTTTGAATAATGCCCATACATTCCACATTTAAAACACTTAACTGTTGTTGATGTCTTAGCAATACCATTATCCTTGTCCATGGTGTTAACAAAACATTTTCCTTTAAAATTACTAGCTTTGTGTCCTTCTTTTCCACACCCAAAGCATCTTCCAGTTCCTTTGAAACATTCTCCTTGATGCCTCTTCCCACATGATTTACATGAGGGAAATTGAACTTTCTTTCCTCCATGATCATCATGAAACTCCATCTTTCTCTTATTAGATGATTCAGGAAACTTACCAAAGTTGAGATTATTGATAATATTAAGAGATCACTGATTAGGCATAATAACGATGTATGGACTTCCATATCCAATTTCATTTGGTTGATTGTGAAGAATATCATTCCATTGTCTATCATATCCTCCATTATCGTGAATCTTCCTGTTTCCAGCCATTTTCTAAAACCCAGAAAGAATAATGTGAGTGGAAAAAATCATACTAGGAATACAACATAATAAAGGGGGAGTACCTTCAATGTTTAATATCTTAGGTTGAATTCTAAGATCGTTACTATAATTCTAGGACTATAACCTATACTTATACTTAACCTTAGGGACATCCCTAGACATACATTAGAAATATTTCTAGGGATCTCACTAAAGTTTTTGTATCCTAGTTTCCAAAGGTTAAATAAACCTCCCTCTGATACCAACTGTAGCGACCCAAAGCTTGACGTACATAGACATTACATTAATTTTTTGGAATAATAAAACATAACAAAAACAAACACTCAAGGACCGTAATAGTTTAGTGTCTTTTGAAACTTGGAACATGATCTTCTAATCATGGTGAAAGATCTTCAACATCTCCCATAAAGATCTTCCCCTTTTGTTTTCTTACCTAAAACCTTTCTTTATATCCTGGGGAAAAGAAATCATATAAAGTGTGAGCTCAAATTCTCAGTAAGGGTATGCATGGAGAAAATAAAACAAACCGTATACATTTGAACTTAAAAACATGACCATAATGTTTAAAAATGAAAATCTTGAGCAATGAGATAAAACATGGAAGTACATAAGGCATAGATCATAATGGAACGTCAATCATGATAAAATAGCATGGTAATAAAACATGTAATTGTGGAAAAACATTAATCACATGATATTATTTCCATAGTAGACAAGGCATTGCTTCCAAGACCATCTTAGTGGACAAAGTCCCTTACGGAATCGGGTTTACTTATCGTTCCAGCCCTGTATTACTGAACCGGATTTACTTTCCATTTCAGCCATGTCTATCTCATGAGATATAAATTTTTACCCAATGCATTGGAGGGAGATATAGGTCCCACCCATCTCATAATGAAACCATTCTTATGTGTGCCACAAAATCATAAATCATACATCATAGCATAACCCATGTAATAAAAATGGGATTCTTAAACATCATGCCATCATAACATAACCCATATAAGATAAAAGGACTTCATAAAATTAATTCCATCTTAAAACAATCAAATCAATGTAAAAATAGGGATAGAAACAGAACCCTATTTTATCTTAGATGGAAAATAATTTTGATAAAGCACTTTAACTCCATTCTTGAGGAAAATATCATTTCTACTTCAAAAACATTTTTCCTTTCTTAACATGTCATACAATTTTAAACTAAAAAAAGTTGATTAAAAATAAACTTGAAAACTTGTAAAGGAATCTTCATGGAAATAATGTTCTAAAAATCCATTCATTCCGTATAAGTTAAAAAACATTCTTCTCGTACTTTGTCCGGAAAAGTGAAAAAGTACCTCGTACGAAAAATGACAAAAGATTCCTTTCATATCTTTTACTAAAATCTCATCGAAGGGTAAAATTGAATTTAAAAAATTGTATAAGGATAGAAACAATATTAAATATTAAGGAAACATGGATGTGGATGATAAAATACACCCCACTAAATACCAAATTATAAATAATCTCGGATAAAAATGAGATTGTGAGATTTTCCCTAACAAATATCTTTTTGTAAATAGATCACTTATGTGTATTAACTATAAGGTCACATAAAGAAAGTATAAATTCATGATAAGATATAATAATTCATTTCTCACATAATCAAAGAATGGCATAAACAAGAAAGATAAGATCAACCCAAAGAACGAAAATTGGGTTAAGAAGTTCCCTTACCTCGTGTCCAACTTGACTCGGTCGTTCGTTAATCTCCTGAATAATAAACCAAAGTTAATTTATAATTTCATAAGAACATTTTTTAAATTTATTATTCCTTTTATATCACTTATTACCATGTTATAAACATTATGTAACCATTTAAGTTAATAATGTTCGTTTTGTCGATATTTGGTACTTGAGTCAAAAATGGACTTCTTATAATTACATGTTGTTCATGTGGTCAAATATTCATTATATCCAGAATTATATTCATGATTTATATATCATATATATCATATATATCCATAATATACATGTATTTATAATATTACATAACATATGGAGGTAAGAAATGAAATGCACCATTCATGGAGACGGTAAGCCGTATGTACACATGAATGCTACTTTCATTTCTTTTTATTTTATTTTAATGGAATGAAAACATAATGATACATAGGTATATTATAATTACAGTATAATATCATATATAATATCATTAACTACATCCTTTATACATCCCATATAAGTCATTAACGAATCACATCACTTTGAGGGGGCGGTAGTCTGCACTTCCTCAAATGAGATCACAGTATTTACCCACTATGGAAACCATAAAGGCTTGATATAATTGGAAAGTAAATAAGCATAAGGAAATAATAAAAATAATATATATCATATATAAATACAGTTCCATCATAATGGACACCATGAGAGGTGGTAGGAGAAAATCGAACAATCATCGTTTCGTGAGGTGTTAGTTTTCCATCCACAGAAACATTATGTTCTTCATCCATTAGATGGAGGTGTGTGTACGTGTAGTTTGAATCCATATAATAACAACATCCTAGTATATTTAGGGTACTGGTGTTGTTACAAAAGAAAGGATTAAAAAGAGTTTAGGGGT
Organism: Viscum album; assembly: GCA_963277665.1. Taxonomy (NCBI): domain Eukaryota; kingdom Viridiplantae; phylum Streptophyta; class Magnoliopsida; order Santalales; family Viscaceae; genus Viscum; species Viscum album. The sequence goes on along the minus strand of OY728143.1, from coordinate 1,978,773,878 downwards.
TGGAGAAGTAGAATAAAAGAAAACAACTTAAGAGAAACTGTTACCTTTAATTTGGGTAACTTCCTTTGGTTTGAACCAAAAGGGACTTCTTGAAGTGCCTTATGCCTATGTTAAGGCTTCTAGGGGGAGGCAATGGATGTAGTGAGATTAATTGGTAAGAGTTTGGATGATCCAAATGTCTTGAGAGGTGTGAGGAATTGGATAGAAATGGTCTCCTTTTATAAGGGGGAGGAGGGGCTCTTTTGGAAAGTGTGAAACTATTATTTTATTATAAACTTGTCTTCAGTTTAAAAAGGTCCAAAAATAATTAAAGATAAATATTATATGACTCATGGTAGAAATAAAAACATCCAATCAGAAATGGACATGTTTTGGAAAATATTTTAATCATTATAATCTAATTTATTTAAATCTTTTATTATTGAGGTAAATACTACATCATTATTTTGTCATAAATAATTTAATTTATTTGATGTATAAAAATTATAAAACAAATACCAACATGTAGGAAATCTTTTTATAATTCCAATTAATAGTTATAGTTGAAAATATAATTTATATAGCCCTTTATAAAAATTAATTACTAAAAGATTTTTGTTAATACCAATTTAGACTTTACATTAAATTAATTAATCTAATGTGTCATTCTTCTTTCATAAGTGGCTCCATGGGGTCCAAAAATCGACCCAAGGATGACCATGGTCGGCCATTACTCATCTAATAAGGTTTGGACAAATTTTAAGGTAATTTTAAATTATTATAATATTTTTTAACCTTGAATTACCCTATTTACCTTTAACTGCAGTAAATAAAAGTAAAAAGTTACTCTTCACCAAAAATTATTTTCATCTCATTGAACCAAATTTTAGTCCTTGATATTAACCGTGTCTCTTTTATTTTTGAAATTCCACTCACAGAAGCGGTAAAATTATGTTTTATGTGAATTTCCAAATTCTCCTAGGAGGTGGGTAAAAGAGGGTGAAAAGTTCAATAAAATTTTTATATATCTAAAATTATTATAATTGGACTCCAATTAATTAAATTGAACTTATATAGGTATTATGTATCAATTTTGACCTAAAATAAGTTTAAATAAAATAAATAATTATTTAAATAAAAAGTCGGTTTTTAAATAGTAACCTAGGGTTTTCACTATTCATCAAAAATTGAAAGTTTTCAGAAAAATACCAAAAATTCAGCCTAAGCTATATTTGATATTCCGAATTCAAAAATGATTTAAAATTTTCCAAATTCAAAACATAGAAGTGGCATTAATTAATTTTAAAATTAATTCCCGTTATCAAAACAAATAGCGTGTTTTTTTTAAAAACAATAACTATCAAAAGATCGACACTTGTTTATGTCCAAATTCAAAGTGAAATTAATTCCAATGACCAACATTGGATTAAATGGTAAAAATATATTCTAATTACACTTTAAAACCAATTAAAAAGATAATCTAACCATATAAATTATTGCGATTAAAAAAATTGTTGTTAATTAAAATATAGCGTGTTTTTACTATTCATCAAAATATGAAAGTTATCAGAATAATATGAAAAATTTATCCAAATTAAATTTTAATATCCTGATTCCAAGGAAGAATTTTATTTTTTCAAATTGAACTTATAAACATGTCAAAAACTAGATTTAATGTTGGTGTGCCATCAAAAGGCGGTAAAACTATATTTTTTTAAAAATACTTATTTTACACGAAAAATTTATTTTATTTTCTACCATGTTATAGAAAATATGTAAGATGAATAATAATGTTATAAGACTAAAAATGTAGTTAATACTATTCATAACGGCTACTCCATAATAATATTATAATAATATATCGTTGTTTAGTGAAACCTGGTATTGCGTACAACACACGCTATCGAGGAAGGTCGCGATTGCGTGTAATGAAAGACATGTCAGGGTTGCGTATTGTGCAAGACTCCTCTGTTGTTTCATATAACAGAATCCAACCATATTTTATTTATACATTGAATATATATATATATACACTCAATGTTTTGTAGAATAACTACTATCAAAATTGTGTGTAACATGATCCAAGAATAGTGTTGCGTATACTGAAAGATAATACGGTGTTGCATATAGTACAAGCTAATCCCGGTGTAGTGTATAATAGAACACATCAAAGAAATTAAAAATAATATATCTCATAAAATATTGGGTTGTTACATTCTACCCCCCTTAAAATGAATTTCTCACTCGAAATTCTTCGGGGTTATAAATGGTTTATTACTTGAAAGTTTCTTTCATAGGAACCCACATCATAAAAAGGAATACCAAAACTGAACATTAAAAACTAAATTATGAAATGTAATGGTTACCCAAATTAACTAATCACTGGGTTTACACATAGAAAAACATAGGTGAAAATATGGATATGGAAGGGAAATCTAACCATCATGTTCTGATGGTGAGTGGTAGAGAACATGGCTATGAAAAATCCAACAATCACAAAGCCATAGATTTGTGATGATCTAATGGTACCATCTGATTCATCAGATATATGAGTACTAGGACAACATTTTTGGCTTTCAATATAATTTCCCTAATGTTGAAGAATTTTTGAATTAAAAGAAATTCTTACTTGATTTTGGTACAATCTCATTGTTGTTCATGTCTTGAACAATTTCCACTTCATCTCTTAAAGAAATGAAGTTGAATTTGTTTTCCATGAAGTGTTAGCAGATCATGCGATAGAATGATCGGTCATTCCATCTATCTCAAACAAAAGGTTAGCAAAAGTTATCAAACATACATAAGTCCATCTAGTGTGAGGTTAATCGTATACGATTCCAAAAATGAACTTATACTTCATCTATCATACAACTTAATAAAATAAAACTAGTTTCTACTAACCAGGGACTTCCTGTAGGCCAGTGGTAGGCGATAAAGGCCTGTCGCACTTTGGTTGTGGGTTAGATTCCCATAGCTTTGTCCGATGTGATGGGTTGTCGCCCGTCCTGCAGGTTTTTATTTTTTCTAAAACTACATTATTATAACATTCCATACATAATATCAAAAAAAGTTCTAGACTTAAACAATTCTATCAGTTGTCCAACTTAATCCATTCCAACCTTTAAGCTTATCGAAAATACTTCTGTCCAATCTTATAGTATAAATAAAATGATTACTAGAAATATCATCAACCAAGCATGTGAATACCATCATTTATCCCCCATATAAAATATATCTTGTTGGTCACATTCCAAACATGTGAATACCTTAATCATGTATTCTCATGAAAAATGAATACCCATTGAAACTTAGTGAAAACATGAATGCTGTAAAAAATTAACTCTTTCCACATACCAAAATCCAAAAATTTTTATATACTCAAACCATGATATCACATTGTCCTTATATTAGTCATGAGCTCATGAATGCTGTCAAACATTTCATTTTCTCCTTACCCCTTCTTTATGCACATATCGTCTATTTTCTAAAAATATATGAATAACCTTTCATGGTTACTGGTACCATTCATCATATAATTTCAAAACTCAATCAAAGGCAACAATGTAATAATCCTTAGATTTTTCTTTATTCCATAGTACCATACATTATTCTTGATAAACAAACAATCATTACACTACCTTCTTAAACCACTGACTGAGATTCATCATTTCTTCCATCTCATATATCATTTTTAGTCTCCTCATCATCGTCTACATTAATACTACCCATATGACCATGCTGATTCTCTTTATGAGATTTTCCAATAGGGCATTGGTTTTCATAATGCCCGTACATCACACATTTAAAACACTTAACCCTTGTTGATGTCTTAGAAATACCATTATCCTTGTCCATGGTGTTAACCGAACCTTTTCCTTTACAATTACTAGCCTCATGTCCTTCTTTTCCACACCTAAAGCATATTCCAGTTCCTTTGAAACATTCTCCTTGATGCCTCTTCCCACATGATTTACATGAGGGAAATTTAACTTTCTTTCTTCCATGATCATAATGAAACTCCATCTTTCTCTTATTAGCTGATTCAGGAAACTAACCAAAGTTGAGATTATTGATCATATTATGAGATCGCTGATTAGGCATAATAACGATATGTGGACTTCCAGATCCAATTTAATTTGGTTTCTCATGAATAATATCATTCCATTGTCCATTATATCCTCCAATATTGTGAATCTTCCAGTTTCCATCCATTTTCTAAAACCCAGAAAGAATAATGTGAGTGGAAAAAATCATACTAGGAATACAATATAATAAAGGGGGATTACCTTCAATATCTAACATCTTAGGTTTAATTCTAATATCTTTACTATAATTCTTGGACTATAACCTATACTTATACTTAACCTTAGGGACATCCCTAGACATACATTAGAAATATTTATAGGGATCTCACTAAAGTTTTCACATCATAGTTTCCAATAGTTAACTAAACCTCCCTCTGATACCAACTGTAGAGACCTGAATCTTGACGTACATGGACATTACATTACTTTTTCAGAATACTTAAAACATAAAAAAACAGACACTCAAGGACCGTAATAGTTTAGTGTCTTTGGAAACTTGGAACATGATCTTCTAATTATGATGAAAGATCTTCAACATCTCTCATAAAGATCTTACCCTTTTGTTTTCTTACCTAAAACCTTTCTTTATATCCTGGGGATAAGAAAACATATAAAGGGTGATCTCAAATGCTTAGTAAGGGTATTCATAGAGAAAATAAAATAAACCGTATACATTTGAACTTAAAAACATGACCATAATGTTTAAACATAAAAATCTTGAGAAATGAGATAAAACATGGAAGTACATAAGGCATAGATCATAATGGAACATCAATCATGATAAAATAGCATGGTAATAAAACATGTAATTGTGGAAAAACATTAAGCACATGATATGATTTCCATAGTAGCCAAGGCGTTGCTGCAAAGACCATATTAGTGGACAAAGTCCCTCACTGAACCGAGTTTACTTGTCGTTCCAGCCCTGTATTACTGAACCATATTTACTTGTCGTTTTAGTCATGTATATCTCATGAGATATAAATCTTTACCCAATGCATTGGAGGGAGGTATATGTCCCACCCATCTCATAATTAAACCATTCTTATGTGTGCCACAAAATCATAAATCATACATCATAGCATAACCCATGTAATAAAAATGGGATTCTTAAACATCATGCCGTCATAACATAACCCATATAAGATAAAAGGACGTCATAAAATTAATTCCATCATAAAACAATCAAATCAATGTAAAAAAAGGAATAGAAACAGAACCATATTTTATGTTAGATGGAAAATAATTTTGATAAAACACTTGAACTCCATTCTTGAGGAAAATATCCTTTCTACTTCAAAAACATTTTTCCTTTCATAACATGTCATACAATTTTAAACTAAAAAAAGTTGGTCAAAAATAAACTTGAAAACTTGTAAAGGAAGCTTCTTGGAAATAATTTTCTAAAAATCCATTCATGTCGTATAAGTTAAAAAAACATTCTCCTCGTACTTTGGCTGGAAAAGTCAAAAAGTACCTCGTACGAAAAACGACAAAATATTCCTTTCATATCTTTTAATAAAAACTCACCGAAGGGTAAAATTAGATTTAAAAAATTGTAGGAGGATAGAAATAATATTACATATTGAGGAAACATGGATGTGGATGATAAAATACACCCCAGTAAATACCAAAGTATAAACAATCTCGGATAAAAATGAGATTGTGAGATTTTCCCTTATGAAGATATTTTTGTAAATAGATCACTTATGTGTATTCACTATAAGGTCACATAAAGATATTATAAATTCATGATAACATATAAAAATTCATTTCTCACATAATCAAAGAACGACATAAACAAGAAAGAGAAGATCAACCCAAAGAATGGAAATTGGGTTAGGAAGTTCCCTTACCTCGTGTCCGACTTGACTCAATCATTCTTTAATATCTTGAATAATAAAAAAAAGTTAATTTATAATTGCTTAAGAACCTTTTTCAAATTTATTATTCCTTTTATATCACTTATTACCATGTTATAAACATTATGTAACCATTTAAGTTAATAATGTTCGTTTTGTCGATATTTGGTACTTGAGTCAAAAATGGACTTCTTATAATTACATGTTGTTCATGTGGTCAAAGATTAATTATATCCAGAATGATATTCCTGATTTATATATCATATATATCATATATATCCATCATATACATGTATTTATAATATTACATAACATATGGAGGTAAGAAATGAAATGCACCGTTCATGGAGACGGTAAGCCGTACGTACACATGAACGCTACTTTCATTTCTTGTTTTTTTATTTTAATGGAATTAAAACATAATGATACATAGGTATATTATAATTCTAGTGTAATATCATATATAATATCATTAACTACATCCTTTATACATCCCACATATGGCATTAACGAATCACATCACTTTGAGGGGGTGGTAGTCCGCACTTCCTCAAATGAGATCATCGTATTTACCCACTATGGAAACCATAAAGGCCTGATATAATTGGAAATTAAAGAATCATAAGGAAATAATAAACATAATATATATCATATATATATACAGTACCATCATAATGGCCACCATGAGAGGTGGTAGGAGAAAATTGAACAATCATCGTTTTGTGAGGCGTTAGTTGGCCATCCACAGAAACATTATGTTCTTCATCCATTAGATGGAGGTGTCTATAAGTGTAGTTAGAATAATTATCATAACAACATACTAGTATATTTATTATACTGGTGTTGTTACAAAATAAATGATTAAAAAGAGTTTATGGGTTGGAGAAGTAGAATACAAGAAAACAACTTAAGAGAAAATGTTACCTTTAATTTGGGTAACTTTCTTTGGTTTGAACCAAAAGGGACTTCTTGAAGTGCCTTCTGCCTAAGTTAAATCTTCTAGGGGTAGGAGAGGTATGTAGGGAGATTAATTGGGAAGAGTTTGGATGATCCAAATGGCTTGAGAGGTGTGAGTAATTTGATAGAAATGGTCTCCTTTTATAAGGGCGAGGAGGGGCTCTTTTGGAAAGTGTGAAACTATTATTTTATTATAAACTTATCTTCGGTTTCAAAAGGTCCAAAAATAATTAAAGATAAATATAAGAGGACTCATGGTCGAAATAAAAACATCCAATCAGAATTGGATATGTTTTTTATAATATTTTAATCATTATAATATAATTTATTTAAATAATTTATTAATGAGGTAAATACTGGATCATTATTGTGTCATAAATAATTTAATTTATTTGATGTATAAGAATTATAAAAAAAATACCAACATGTAGGAAATATTTTTATATTTCCAATGAATATTTATAGTCAAAAAGATAATTTATATAGACCTTTTTAAAAATTAATTACTAAAAGATTTTTGTTAATACCAATTTTGTCTTTACATTAAATTAATTAATCTAATGTGTCATTCTTCTTTCATAAGTGGCTCCATGGGGTCCCAAAATTGACCCAAGGATTCCCATGGTTGGACATTACTCATCCAATAAGGTTGGACAAGTGTTAAGGTAATTTTGAATTATTATAATATTTTTTTAACCTCGAATTACCCTATTTACCTTTAACCGCAGTAAATAAAAGTAAAAAGTTACTATTCACCAAAAATTATTTTCATCTCATTGAACCACATTTTAGACCTTGATATTAACCGTGTCTCTCGGATTTTTGAAATTCCACTCACAGAAGAGGTAAAATTAAGTTTTATGTGAATTTCAAAATTCTCCTAGGAGGCGGGTAAAAGACGGTGAAAAGTTCAATAAAATTTTTGTATATCTAAAATTATTATAAAATGACTCCAATTAATTACATTGAACTTATATAGGTATTATGTATCAATTTGACCTAAAATAAATTTAAATAAAATAAATGATTATTTAAATAAAATAAATAATTATTTAAATAAAAAGTCTATTTTTAAATAGTAACCTAGGGTTTTCACTATTCATCAAAAATTGAAAGTTTTCAGAAAAATACCAAAAATTCAGCCTAAGATATATTTGATATTCTGAATTCAAAAAATGATGTCCATTTTTCCAAATTCAAAACATATAAGTGGCATTGATTAATTTTAAAATTACTTCCCGTTATCAAAACAAATAGCGTGTCTTTTAAGAAACAATAACTATCCAAAGATCGACACTTGTTTATGTCCAAATTCAAAGTGAAATTAATTCCAATGACCAAAATTGGATTAAATGGTAAAAATATATTATAATTACACTTTAAAACCAATTAAAAATATAGTCTAACCATATAAATTATTGCGATTAAAAAAATGTTGTTAATTAAAATATAGCATGTTTTTACTATTCATCAAAATATGAAAGTTGTCAGAGTAATATGAAAAATTTATCCAAATTAAATTTTTATATCCTGATTCCAAGGAAGAATTTTATTTTGTCAAATTGAACTTATAAACATGTCAAAAACTAGATTTAATGTGGGTGCGCCATCAAAAGGCGGCAAAAATGCATTTTTTGAAAAATAATTATTTTATCCGAAAAATTTATTTTATTCTCATACCATGTTCTAGAAAATATGTAAGATGAATAATAATGTTATAAAATTCAAAATGTAGTTAATACTATTCATAACGGCTAGTCCATAATAATATTATAATAATATATCATTGTTTAGTGAAACCTGGTATTGCGTACAACACACGCTATCGAGGAAGGTCGCAATTGCGTGTAATGCAAGCCAAGTCAGGGTTGCGTATTGTGAAAGACTCCTCCATTGTTTCGTATAATAGAATCCAACCATATTTCATTTATACATTGAATATATATATATATACACTCAATGTTTCGTAGAATAACTACTATCAAAATTGTGTGTAACATGATCCAAGAATAGTGTTGCGTATACTGCAAGCTAATACGGTGTTGCGTATAGTACAAGATAATCCTGGTGTAGTATATAATAGAACACATCAAATAAATTAAAAATAATATATCTCATAAAATCTCGGGTTGTTACAAAGAACCTAATATGAATATAGTAATTTATTGAATTTTTTTTATAGAGGTATGAATAGTTCACATTGATTAGTGGAATGTTAGGTGAGTACCTATAAAAGCATATTAATGTTAGGTTGTATATTCATTAATGATATTAAGTTTCATAGAAGGAATCTTGTAATAAAGATTGTGTTTATGTTATATGGATATAAAATGAAAATATGAGATGTTGCACATGAATGTATATTGACTTATCTTTAATAATTAGTTTTTTAAAATTCATGAGGAATATTAAGAAAATGGATTGTATATATAAGAACATTTTATGTCAATCAGGATCAATAAAATGAATAATATAATTGTGAAGAAAGTATAAAATTTATATTTTCATAAGGATTATTTTGTGCATAGAGATAAACTGAATGAAATATAAGTATTTCTTCTAACTATGATAGTGAAAGAATAAATTTATTTCACCTATAATCATTTTTATTATGCTATTATTTTTTTAATATTATGAATAAAAACTGGAAATTCATTAGCATTTCATATTTACAAGTCAATTTTATTTATCTTTTATACTTTAATTGTTCGCATTACATTAGAATATAAAATAAAATTAATGTAAATATAATTTAAAAAAATTATGAATTTTTTTTGAAATAAAATAATTTCAACCTCACTTTTGTATTTTATTTTTTATAATTGATGTTTACTGAGGCACTGGGGGACCTTAATAAAGTAATTCAATGACCTAAAGTATCAATGATATACCAAATAAACCTAAAACAATTCCAAGAGATAATGTTTATCATCATAGAAACATTTTATTTTCTTAACAGAACTTTACCAACACCCCTAAATGAACTTGTACTTATACACAATTCAATATTCCCAATTTATATAGTCTAACTCGCTAAACTAAGCACTAGATCCTTTGAAGTGGACCATATATTATTTTTCCTATCAAATTCACCATATAATAAAATGATTAAAATAAAACACAGAAGTTTAAAAAAACCCATGAAATCCCTTATAGACTAATAACGATCCACCCGTGTTACATTATCTCATTAGTATATAGTGATGAAGGGAACACTTCTTTTGAGATCCCATTCACTACCCCAACTTTCATAATCCAAAACAACATTTAAATACACTATGAAACATTGTGATGTATTATCTAGAACCAAATAAAATCAATAAATCCTTTCTCATTAAATAGATATCATATAAAGAGGATGATTATTGATAGGACATAGTCAATAAATTATTCAATTATATAAGAGGAGTGTTTACACAATTTATTACTTTGATTTAAATATAAATCCCAAGAAATGTCACTTAAAGATTTAGACACTATTATAATATATGGTTTTAGTGAATTCACTTGTAATATAGGTAATAATATAAAATTATAAGGTGAAGAATATTTAGTTTATCCATTTACAATCATTAGAATATAATAAAATAAATTAATAATATAATGAATGGATGCACTTGGAAAATATCATAAGTATCATCCACTATTCCTCCCAGAACAACATTGAATATTATTTATTTTTATTCTATTTTTTTCATTTCATCACAAAAACATAAGATATCTATGCTTTCATTATAATGTAAAGAATAAAATCTAAAAATAGTGATAATAAATAGGAATTTTCAGTGATTATTTATGACTCATTGGGAAACAATCTTGGGATTTCTCTACGATACATTCCTTTAGAGAATTTAAAATAAAAATTTCATATAGATTATAATGATTGTATAAAAATTTATGTTATGTTATCTGTGTTTCAAAATTCCACCATTATTGGTATTTATTTTTTATAAATATATTCATTGTGTTTGTTATTATTTAATATTAATTCTCTATCCTTATTGAGTTAACATAATATATATATTCTAATATATATTTTTTTGACACAATAAAATAAAACTCAATTTTATAATCACTTTTTAGTTTTCATAATTTTTTAATCAATAAATTTACTAAATAAAAAATTTTATCCACAAATATATAATAAATATTATATGGTATAAACTAAGGGAACAAAATAATTGGCCTTTTAATGAACAATATAGACCTCTCATATTCTAGTAAGATGAAGAACTAAGAATTGAGGAATTTTTTAATATTGAAATAGAGTAAAGGACAGGATCTGATCAATCAAGTTGCTTTTATGGACAACCAAGAAACAAAAATATAAGATATTAATGGAAATTTCTAATATATAACTACTACGACATCCCACAACACATAATTTTAATTAGAAGGCAGGAGGATATTACTAGGAATTATTTAACATCCCAAATATGTTAAAGTCGGACAATAAATTACAAGGGATTCATTTACAATTAGGGATGATTTTTTCCTTTGAAAATAAAACAACTGACCTTCCATAACCAAATGAACCACTATATGATGAAAAATAACGTGGGACATATCAATGATTTTTGGTTATTTCAAAATCAGACTACACAAGAGTACCATAGTGGAATACTAAAAGACAACAAAGTGTGAATCAGAAGACTATGAAGTCAACAAAAACTCAATAATAGTCGCATAACTCCAAAGCACCAACATGCTCAATTATCCAACTCCAAAACAGCCCATGTATCACTAAGCACCACTAGATAAGTGGCATAATTTACCTTTTCATATGTCCTGATAGACAATATCTACAAAATCACCCATTTTCCAAATCAGGGTTACGTAATGAAACTCAATAGTTTTTCTTAAAATAAAATCCCTACTCGCACCACTTGGATTGAACATGTTAGAACATATATATAAATGGATTTATATAAACAATTTCTAAAACAGTTTATACAAGAATACAATCAAGTTAAACAATTAAACATTTTTAACAAAACAATATAATGTTCCAAGGAAAGAGACCAAACCATGCTCTAAAACCATTTCATAAATTCTATTTTGGCATAACCCATTTTGTTCCACGTCTCCACAAATCCAACCATACATGCAAAAATGAGCTCCATATACTCGCAAGTGGTGAGTCATCCTTTCACTAATTCATCACTTAGTGAACCATTTTGACAAGGGTACTTCATTCCCATATTTTTCCCATCCTTTTTATGGGGGTACTTCACTCCCTTATCCATCACGATGCATATGAACACACTCCAAACAACCATTCCAAAACCCAATTTTTTTTAACCGATTTCAATAAAACAACATTTTTATTTAAAATCATTCCTTAAAACTATTTTCATAAAACAAACTAGAAATCCATTTTAAAATCAAAACTCAAATAATTTTCCATAAAAATTCAACAACTTCCACAAAAACAAAAAACAATCACTAAATAGAGTTTCTAAAATTCATTTTACAACAATTTCACTAAAAATTTCAAGTAAAATAATAAATTTGAAAATAAACCTTCTATTTCTAAATAGAGGATACAATAGTGACGCCACATAGCTAGTAAATTTGGAAAAAATGATAAACTGCATGAAAAAATGTCCACAAAATTGGGTTGAAACTCCAAAAAACCACCATAGATATATTTACCAAAGAATAACAAAACAAATCTAATAATATTTTGAATCAAATACCAGAAATATATCCATAGAAGACAAAGATATAATAAATAGAGATAGAGGGAGAAGTATGTCGAATGAAAACCAAGGAAAACTAACAAAAATGACGACTTACTGTGAGATTCCAGCTTCAATGCACTAAGAGTATCCTACAAATTTTCTACAGATTGATGGGAGGAGACTATTTAGCCTTACAGAGGAATAAATCCCAAGTTATGGTCCATTAATGGAAAAGGGGTTAAAGGATAATACCAACCTAGATCCACTTTTTGGGGATCTATATTTTAACATGTTCATGGTTAGCCACATTGTTAGACAAACCGTTCACTAACTGTGTTTCAGCCACTACCTCATGGGGGGCAAACATGGTCGGCATGCATAGTTTGAAAAATCATTAACCAGCTATGAAAAAGACCACATTCCCATGATTCATGGTTTCTCATAGGCAGTCACATGGTTTGGAAAAACTGTGTGCCCACCCGTTCTCCTTCTCCCCAGCCCCTATCAAATTTTTAACGGTTTCCTGCAAGTGTTTCATGGTTTACCCGAACTATGTACCAACCGTGCACCCATAAAAAAGTAGTAAAATAATTACAAACTTATTCGAAAACCTCCAAAACTTCACCCTAATAATTTACATTAATAATAATAATAAAATAAGGGATACTTACTTGAAGCATGGGGTATTACATTCTCCCCACTATTTGAATTTTCGTCCCCAAAAATCATAAAAACCACCATTTCTTTGAAAGATTTCAGTCCGTCACCTAATCATTTTTTTATCGTGTTCCCAAGTCTCTTCCATAACATGACCATTTTTTCACAAAACCCACACAAGAGCAATGATTTTTTCAAGCAAGATGTTCTCTTTCTTATCCTAAATCTACACTAGCATGTTAACCACTAAAGGATCAGGCTCTAGGTCAACAGGATCTCATTGAATCATATGGTCAGAATCAGGATGATACTTTTTCTACTGATATACATGGAAACAATTAAGCACTGCACTGAATTGTGGTGGAAAATCAAACTAATATTCCAACTCACAAACCCATTCAAGTATCTAAAATGGGCATACATATTGAGGAGATAACTTTCCCTACTTCCCAAAATGTCGATGTTCAAGACTTATAGAGATCCTCGAGAACACATAATCACTCACCTCAAACAACAACAGTCATCGATGATGATATTCATACAATTTCTAATGACTCTGAGACATCTCCATCCATTTTCTGATCAATTGGATCTTCACCAAAGTTTCTTGGACAAGGATTGTCCCAACTAGTGAACTCTTACCTATTTCCACCTAAAAAATAAAATAATGATAAGGACTCCCATACAATGATTTAAAAGGATCCATATTTTTTGATTCTTGATAACTGTTTTTATATGAGAACTCCACTAATAGAACATCCTCTTCACATGAGCCTCAAAGATCCATTACACAATCTTGCAACATGTCGCCCGATGTTTTTATCAACCTTTTAGATTTCCCATATTTCTGAGGATGATACGTCATACTCATGATCATCTGTGTCCCTAGGGTTTTCTATAAAGATTTCTAGAAATAAGATGTAAACGACATCTCTCTAACAAAAACCATTGAAATGGGTATTCCATGTCTCTTTACCACTTCTCATATATATATATATTTTACAGGCCATCCATCATATGAGATTCTCAAATAGGGATGAAATTAGCCTAATTCTTTAGTAGATCCACTATCACCAATATGAAATTATGTTTCTGATTCATTCGTCGGAGGCCAATTACAAAATCTATAACTATCTTCTCCCATTTAAAAATTGTAATAGGTAAATACTAAAACATACCTTCTAGTATCTGATTCTCATCCTTAACTTAAAGATGAGTTAATCATCTTGAAATGAACTCAGTTACCTACCTTTTTATACTAACCCACTAAAAATGTGCTTTCATTGCCTTATAAATATTCTATATTCCAAGATGTAAAAACTATCTCAAATGGTCGTAACCCTGAAAAAGTTTTTCCTAAAAACCTATATGTGCAACCATCTGATACCTAAACTACAACATTGAACTCTCATCTGGCTTCCATCCCTCAATGGTCTCCCCACTACTGAATTTTGACCACATATCCATGTGTTCTCCATCAGATGTATGTGCCTCTTTAACCATCTCAAACAAAGAAGGAAGAAATGAAACTTAAAATAAAACCACTATGTCATGTTGGTAATAACATTCCAAGTGCATGTCGTATAAGATTGACATCAACTTCCACACATCTAAATATTCTTTTTCTAAGTGATAATTTGAATTTATTCTTAATGAATCTACCACTAAATTACTTATTACATGTGTATAAATCAAGTCAATGTAGAATATTTTGAGATAATTCATCTATCTTATTTGTCTCAGATTAAAATATTATTACAAGAAAATATGTTTCAAGCTCTTACGATCTATAAATATAGTAAATTTCACCCTAAAGATTTTATGATTCCATGTCTTCAAATCATGGACTATGATAGGTAATTCTAAATCATGTTTTGGGTAGTTTATCACAATCACTTGTAAATTACTTGATCCATAAGAAAAAAAAATGATATTCCTACATGAGCACACATCCCAACCAAAATTCTAAATCATCATAATACACCACATACACATGTCCTGATTCTTGAAAAATCAAGATTGGTGGTAATGTAAGGTGAATTTTAAGATCTTGGAATGTATTTTGGAATTCCTCGTTAAATTGGAATGGATCAATATTCTTTTTCAAAATATCATATGTAAGGATAGTTATGAAAAATGATGAAAAAACCATTGGTAATAACCAACTAGACCACGAAAACTTTGTATCTCAAAGACATTCTTTTGCGGTTTCTAAGAGATAATAGCCTCTATCGTTTCTGGGTCCATAAAAACACCTCACTAAGATATTACATATCCAAGTAAACATACCTCTTGTATCAAAATACCACACTATGATACTTTGGAATATAATTTATTATCCCTTAAGATTCCCAACACTATCTCCATGTTTTTCTCATGCTCAACCAATTTCCTTGGATACACTAATATGTAATCCCCAGAAACAAACACAAAATAATCAAGATACCTATGAAATATCCAATTAATCAATTCCATAAATATTTTATGTGTTTTTATAAGACCAAAAGTCATTAACACATATTCATAATGGCTATTATCTACTAATAAAATCTGTAATTGAAATATCCTCCTTCTAAACTTGAAATTGGTGATATCTTGATCGCATCTCAATTTTAGATAACCACAGGGATCCCATCAATTGATGAAAAAGATCATCAATTTATGGAAGAGGGTACTGATTCATTATAATAACATGGTTAACCTTATGATAATTCACACACAATTAAAGAGTTCTATCTACCTTTTTGACAAACAAGATCAGTACTGCCCATGGTGATGTGCTCGGCCAAATGAACCCTTTTCTTTCTAGCTCTTCAAACTATACATTCAATTCCCTTAATTATATTTGTTCCATATGATAATATGGAAGGTAAAAAGAACCAGTCCCTATAATTCAATCAATCATAAACTCCACTAATATCATCGGTAGAAACCCTAGAATTTTTTTGGAAAAAACATCTAGAAAATGATCGACCATTTTTGGGAAACTATTATTATAGATATTTTACATCAATGCCAAATTCAATACCACCAACTGTTATGAGATCATTCCAACTTCTGTTGAAAATAATCCCATTGCACCTACCTTTACATTCTGGTCTCCTCAAAATAGATGCTCGATGTCATCTTTATTTATAAAACTGTCTTTTTTGTATAAAAGTCGATGTGAACCTTGAACATTGTCTACTAATCCATCCCTAGGATTAGATAATTGGAATCCATATCAAGAACATATAAATCCTATTTCGTATCAACTTCATAAATAGTTATAGAACATTCTCTACACACAAATGCTTGGCATTCTCTTTAACCAATAAGAGTTTAATGTTTTATCGTAGAAAGAATCATCTCACCTTTTAAACTCAAAAATCAACGCCATGAGATGTCTTAAAAGAATTAAATTCACCCATATAAAATAAATCACGAATAAGGGAAGAATTAAAAATAATTTTACCACACTGTATATATGGTCCAGACTGATAATCAATAATAACATGCTCAACTCTATATAATTTCTTTCTCGCCTAAATGTTTTCTTTATTAAACTAGTGAGATTTACCTTGAAGAGGAGTCACTATATTTCTAGAATAACCACATCTATCTCTGTATTTATAATGAGATTAATTCTTCTACCCTCATCTGGTTGAATCATATGATGCTTGCGACACAAAATAATTTTCCCATACACCTGGCCTCGGAGCACTCTAACAGTAGCACTGAAGATGTCCCATCTGATTATAGTTGGGTAATTCTCTAGGTTTTGGTGTATACCCTTTCTTCATGTGTAAAATCAAACCACATTATAAATATATCGCTTTTCTCTTGTTTCGTGGTGGAAGGATCATTAATCCAGCCATCTGATTTTGATTCATGCTCCCACCATGGAAATATGTGTCCCTCTTCCACTTTCTCATAGCATTATAGTTCCCATAATTTACCATAGGTATCAACATGCTTTCTCCACTTATAGCTCCTAATATGTCCCTTTCAGTTATCTTCACTCTATTGAACACATCTATATAATCATTAATATAGAGCACCACGTTCTTCTAGAAAATATCATGCCTCATCCTTGATTTGAAAATTTATTCCTTCAAGGACACACTAGCAACAACCTCATGTGAAAATCATACTAAATTTATGATTTTAGTTGCATACACTGTGACAAAATGATTTTCCTACTTCAAGATGAAGAATAAGATCATTCTTTCAATTCTGAACATATGAGTATAAATTTTTTTGTTGAACTATTCTTCAAATTCTTCCCAACCAATTCCTTGATCTAATTTAACTTACATAGCTAAATTCCACCACTTTTATGTAGGATCTTCCAGTATATACATCATCAACTTGACTTTCAACTCTTCCAGTGTGCCAAGGATTTTGAAAATATAATTTATTATGTTCAGAAACACCTATTCCTTTTTTGGTTCTTAATCACCCTGAAATATGGGTGGATTTTGTTTATAAAATTGGACATAATGGCCCACCTAACTTGGATCATACATCCTATTTACACTATCCACAGACTAAAACTCTTAGACAATACTATGAACCAACTATTGGTTCACTTACGGCTCAGGTGAAACCACATTTTCATTAGCTTCTTATGTCTAGTTTCTATTATGCCTACTTGGTTCCATTTTCAATAAACACAAAAAATTCCATAATTCTCAATTTCTTGAAACATATGTCATAACATTTCAAATTCTACCACATCATAATTATCACAACAATGCTTTCCAAAATCAATATTTTCCACGTTAAACTTTTGTTTTGAAAAATCTCAATTTATTTTGAAAATAAACCCATTTTAAAAATACAATAAACTTTATCTTTTAAAAATCATACATTTGAAAAAAAAACATTAACATTTTTCAAAAATAAAAAAATTGAACCAAATCATTACTCAAAATGAAATATGCACTTCTGATGGGAATTCATTTCTATAATGCATGTCATTATCATATCAATAGATAATCCCATGATAATGATATTCCAATTCCTATAAGTCTCTTCAAAATTCTTATATACTCAACTCCCTAGTAACATGATGTCCAGAATAAAAATATTAGCTATTTATTTTTATGAAATCCATTTCATGTTCGGACTATCCTACTCCTTTATACCAAGCCGATGCAAGGAATATACTAAAATGAATTTCAACTCTGAGACCAACAGAATTGATGACTACCTATTTCACAAATATATTTGGAAGGACCATGACCATTATAACTTATGACATACCTCCCCTCCTCATTGTCCTGAGAAATCTAGAGGAGGTTACTTTTTTTAAGTGATACCCCCAATATCCTAAAGGATGGAAATAAATTCCAAGAGCATTATTTACAATTGGGGGATGATTTTCCATTTTAAAAAAATAGCCATCCAAAAATTTCATAACCAAATGAACCACTATATGATTCATGATAATAATGAGAGACAACTCAAAGAATTTCTATTATTTTAAATTCAGACTTTACAAGGCTACCATTTTGGAAGATAACAAAGCACCCAAGTGCACATCAGAAGAAGACCAAAACAATAAAAATTCAATGAAAACCACATAACTTCAAAACTCTGACAATATTTATGCCCTAACTCAACAAAAAACCCATGTATCACTAATCACTACAGGATAAGTGTGATACATTACATTTTCATATGTCCCTAAAGATAATATCTTCAAAAGAACCCAACTTCCAAAGAAGGGGTGAGTAATGAAACTGCATTGGTTTTCTACAAATAAATTCCCTACTCACACCACTAGTGTTGAACATGTTATAACATTTCTTTAAAAATATACATATATAATTTATAAAATATTTTATATTGAAATATAAGAAAGTTCTATAATCAAACTATTTTCTCCAAACAACATCATGTTCCAAGGAAAGAAACCGAACAATGCTCTAAAACCATTTCATAAATTTCATTTTGGAACAACCCATTCCAATCCACATCTCTACACATCCAAAAATTCTTGAAACCTAGAAATCCTTATACTCACAATTGGTGAGTCATCCTTTCACTAAGGCATCACATAGCGAAATATTTTTATGGGGTACTTCATGCCCATATCCATCATAACCTTTTGATGGTGTTAATTCATTCCCTTATCCATCCCAATGCATATGAAAACATACCAAACAACCATTCTAAACCAATTCCAAACCCAGGTGTGTCAAAACCATTTCAATAAAAAAACATTTTTATTTAAAACCATTCCATAAAACCTGTCATAACCCATCCCTCGGGGCCTGTGTCGTGACTACCCAAATCCCTCCTTTGGAAGGCTAGGGACTGGCAACTAGCGCTGATGGTGTCAACCTGCAAGTGGGAGGCATTTTCCTGAGTACATGTACGCACACACTTTCCCAACCAAGTCCCACACACTAAAAAGAAGAAAAAGAATCACTAAAATAAATCTTAGTACAATTACAACTAAAGAAAGTAGGCCAGAAGACAAACCCAACAAAAGAACTGAAAACAACAAAGTACAAAAAGGAAACTCTGATGGCCATCTGAGGAAAACCACACCTGATCATGAGAGTAGTGTATCTAATGGAATCTAAATTATAATTTCATGTCCACTCGATCCTATTGGGTACTGCCTGGTCTTAGGATACCATGTACACCATTGTAGCATCTGTCGGCCCCGTCACTCTGAGCACCTCTGGGTCCTGGTCCACCAAAGACTCTGTGAAAATGTTGATCACCTGCACAGGAAATGACACGAGTGGATGGAGACCATGCACGAGTGAGTAACATGATACTCAGTAGGGACCCCAAAATAGAAAGGAAATAACCCACAACAATCCTCAAAGTAAATCACGAAGCACAAGACAACTCACACCATGTATACATTTAGGATAGTGATAGAAGAATAATCGGTCACATTATCGAACTCCTCTACTGATGGAGAACTCCTCCTATATCAAGTAAAGTGGGTCTTCCGGGTCACACAGAATCTACTTCACACTAACCTTGGACTACTAGGGTAATCATCATTGATGAGTACCATGGGTATGTTGGGTCACACAAGTATTCTCCCCACCGTGGGTCTACTGGGTCACATAGACTCACTTCCCACCTTGGCCATACTAAGATACTCCTCTTGTAGATTATTGTGGGTCTTCTGGGTCACACAGAGCTACTCCCCATCATGGTCTTACCGGGTCACACATAGCTGATTCCCACTCGGCCGTCGTCGAGTCACACAGAGTTGATAGTCACCAGTATTCAGGTCTCAGCCAACCGCAAAATTCCGTATGTAGTGAACTTGGGAGAACCGCTCCTCAAGCCATTCATCCCATATTAACTTCCATGAAATCCTCCTTAGGACATTCCCAAATATTTTCTTCATAAAGAGGGTCCCAAATCCATAAATGACTCATCAATCGGTCACACGGTTTTCAAGATACACGTGTTTTAGTAAATAAGGGTCGATTGTGTTTGGGCCCAGTCGAACAGACCCGACCAACCTGGCCTAGGGGTCCCACATACCTCAGTTTAAATTCAACCAACTCAACTTGACCCAATTTGAGCCTGGATCAATCTAGTCTGTGTAGGCTAGTGGTCCAAGCCCAATGGGCCTCGCTGGACCCAGCCCGGTTAGGTGAGGGTCCAACCTGCCAGGCGCCTTGCAAACCAATCTTGTTTTTCCCAACCCCAATGTTTCGGTTCTAGCCCGATAGTATAGGTTCGGCTTGTTAGGAAAGGGATTTTTCTGCTAGATCGCAGGTTCGTCCCACCGAAGCGGGTCCATCCTAATGGCTGGGGGCGCGGCCCGTTGGCTGGGGGCGCGACCCACCAGCTCGAAGATCGACCACATTTGTGGTCAGTGGGGTGATCATGGGACGTGGTAGCCAGTCTTGTTCGGCTTCCTTCTTGCCCCGCAGATGCGGTAGGGCGACCACAGCTCATCGGCCACCTGGGTGGCCTGGACGCAAGTGACCCCTCCACGTGGCGCCCACCTGGCGCCGCGTCATCCTGCTGCCCCAGACAACCAATCACAGCCTCCTATTTATGTTGCGCACTGACAGGTGCACTACCATCCTCCTCCTACGACTACTGATGCGTTCCCCCGCCGACCGCCACCACCATCGTCGAAATGTCGGAGGTCCCTTTTGTGGGCCACCATATTTTCTTTGTTGGTCTGTTTTTCAATCTGTTTGTGCCTATGGGCCGCCCGAGTCGCCGTCATCCCTACCTTGGCCCCAGATTTCTCTTGACTCCACTTTGAGGATACTGCCACAATGAATGAACACGGTGGAGGTGTGTGGCCCTTGTTCTTGTCGAAATGCGCCCTCCGCATTAGAGGTTTAAAAACATGGGAGTTATAGGGATTTCATTTAAAAAAAATGATAATTTCAGTCTTGGATAATGAAAATCCCAAAAAAAAATTACCCTCCCCCATAAATGCATGATTCACAGATTAACCTATTCGTGGGTTGATTCGTTTTCTTCATTTCTAGAAAATAACAGAGGAAACTTTGAATAAAGTAACCCACACCTCTTTGACATTACTCGCCGCATCGTTACATCATCGAGGTTTCAATATGTCGACATCGTTCATCGCTTCCGACTCTGTTCTTCAATGTGCGTCAAATATGTTTGACGTTCATTAACGTTTTTTATTATTCATTGGATAAGAAGTTCTTTGGAGGCTCATCAAGGAATCCTCACAGTTTAATTCCACTTTTCTCCAATGCATCAACCCAAATAAAAGGAAAACATGTCGCAACGTTTCTGTTACACTGCGATGTCGCGTCATTATGCTATTTCATTTATGAGATAGCAACACTATTACGTGTCATTAAAGTGTATTTACACTATGAGTTAATGATACATTAATGAGCTTCATCAATTCACCTCATCACTATAACACATCTTCATCGTCTTCCACTGAAAATATGAGCAAATAAAATAAAATAACTTTTTAAAGTTATTTTATAATTTTTTTTAAATTCCAAAAATTAAGTTTTCTGTTCGGCCCTTACCAGAAGAATTTAAGTATTTTCTAGGTGAATACTAGCATTCAGAATTCAACGATGCCCTCAGATTGTTCGATTCGAGCACCGGTACAAAAGTTAGAAAATACTGCTCGCGCGTTTACTTAAGTGAACTAAAAAAAGTTATTAATTCCGTTCTGGGATCACCAGACCTCGAAATCACGCGTCGTCAAAGCGTGTGGTCTCAGAATTATTTCATATAATTAAAAAAATTACACAAAATTTCTGAGATGTCAGATTCTCCCCACATTAGGGATTTATGTCCCCAGAAATCCAAAACAAAAACAATTCAAATTGATGGGGGTACTGACCATGAATCTGAAACTACCGCTCACATGTGCTCTCTTGGAGATTCATGTACTGCCACCGAACTCGCACCAGAGGAATCGAATTCCCATGTAGGACCCACTCCTATAAATCCTTTATCTCCACTAGAAACACCGAAAACGTCACCCCATCATCAGTGTCCATCTCTCCCTATTTGATGACTTATGTTGGATCATGCACGTATCTCCTTAGCTGTGACACATGAAAAACATCATTCACTCGGTTCATCTGTGGGGGAAGATCAAGGTGATACACCATCTCGCCAACTCTACTTAGGATCTAAAAATTTCTAATGAACCTCAAAGATAGTTTTCCGCCCTGACCAAATCGCCGTAATCCTCATTGGTTTGAGACCTGTAGGAATACATGATTGCCCGACTCAAACTCCAATGGTCTATATCTCTTCTTTGTATAAGTCTTATGCCTACTTTGTCCAGTCCTCATCTACTCATGGATTATATGTACCTTCTCAGTGGTAGCCCGTACCAACTTCGGACCCATGAGTTCCAACTCCCTCGGGTCTGCCCAGCATAGGGTTGATCTGCAAGGCCTCCAGTACAAGGCCTTAAACGGTTCCATTCCAATGGTGGAGTGATAGATTTTATAGTATTCATAATCCACCAGTGGCAGGTGGTCCTCCCAAATACAACCAAAATCTAGGATGCAAGCACGTATCAAGTCCTCCATGGTCTATACGGTCTGCTCTGTCTGACCATCCATCTGGGGATGAAAAGGTATTCTCAAGCGCAGCTACATCCTAAATGCCTCCTGTAATCCCCTCTATAGTCGAGATGTAAAGAGAGCATCATGATCTGAGATGATCGTCGAAGGAAACTCGTGAAGCCACACTATCTTCTGGATGTATAGGTGTCCCAATCCCTCTATCGATCACTTCTTCTGGATGGGTAGGAAGTGATATGACATCGTGAGTCAGTCAACAATCACCCAGATAGAGTCGTGGCCCCTAGATGTACATGGTAACCCCATTAAAAATTCCATTGAGAAATCATTCCATTTCCACTCTAGTACCTGGAGTGGCTGGGCCTAGCCTGCTGGAACATGATGCTCGACCTTCACTTGGTGACAAATGAGACATCATGAAACGAACTCGGCTACCACTTTCTTCATCCCTGACCACCAATACTGACATCATAGGTCCTAGTAAATCTTCTCCAATCTGAGATGTACGACTAAAGGGGGTGTATGGAACTCCATCAACACCTCCTACCCCAACATCACTGGCACTATGGTGCGACTTTTAAAAAGGATGACATGCTCCCCACCTACCAAAAATCCATCAAGATCCCATCTTAAGGATAACTGAGCACATCAGACCTCGCAGTAAACATCCACCAGTTGTGCCTCACGGACTAGCTGTAAGAGTGGGGGAGTAATAGTCATCGACTGAAGTTAAAAACCTCCACCATCATCAACAAAGGATGTCTTCATCGGGGAAAACTGCTTTGTCGCCTCACATAGCAGCTGCAAACCAGTCCTCCTGCTGAGCGGGTATTACATCATGTTCTCCTTTCCAGGAGTATAGACTATCTCAAATTCATTGTCCTGGAGGAACTATAGCCATCACCGCTATCTCAGGTTCAGGTCCTTTAGTGAGAAGATATACCTGATACTCTTTTGGTTGGAGTAAACCGTAAACTATTCACCCATCAAGTAGTGTCACCACATCTTCAAGGAAAAGGACACTACTGATAACTCCAGTTCATGGGTCGCGTAGTTCTCCTCATGTTGTATCAACTATTGTGAGATGTTGGTGATCACTACTCTCTCCTGCCTTAGGACACAACCCATTCTGATCCATGATGTGTCGCAGTAAACTACATACCCAATGCCATCCTCTGGTAGTCTCAAGATGGTGGCACTAGTCAGTCTCCACCTCATCTTCTGGAAACTATGATAACATTTCTCCATCCACACGAAGGGTTTTACCTTCCGTGTTAAAGTCGATAAGGGGGCTGCTACTCTGGAAAATTCAGGCACGAACCACCAATAGTAACCAGCCAACCCCAAGAACTTTTTCACCTTAGTCACACTCATGGGTGGCTTCCATGAAATCACCACCTCTATCATCCCTAGATCTACTACAAACCCAGCCTCTGAGATGATGTGTCCTTGAAAATGGACCTCTCGTATCCAAAATTGACACTTTGAGAGATTACCATAAAGCTAGTGCTCTCGGATTGTATCTAGGACTATCTGTAGGTGTTTAGCATGCTCCTCCTCTAACACCGAGTATACCAAGATGTCATAAATTAATACCATAACAAACTAGTCAAGGAAAGGCTAGAAGATCCTGTTCATAAGTCCCATGAGCACTGCTAGGGCATTGGTCACACCGAAAGGAATCACCAGGAACTCATGGTGGTCGTATTGGCACCTGAACGATGTCTTCAGTACATCCTCATCCTATACTCGAAGTTGTTGATAGCTTGATATGAGGTCTATCTTTTATAAAAACATCACCCCTTAATCTGGTTGAAGAGATCATCAATTCCTAGCAGTGGATTCTTGTTCTTCACGATCACCTGATTCAGGCAATTATAGTCCACATACAACCTCAAACTCCCATCTTCCTTCTTGAAAAAAAGCATTGGTGCAACCTATAATGAAATGTTGGGCCTTATGAACCCCTTATCCTATAAGTCCTCTAGCTATACCCTCAGCTTGCGAAGCTCCGCAGGAGCCATCTGATATGCTGAAGTGGATATCAGTGTCGTCCGAGGGTACATGTTGATGCATAAGTCTACCTACCTGCGAGGGGGTAGTCCCAAAACATCATCAAGAAAAACATCCTTATACTCATCCACCGCTATAGTAAAACATGGACTCCTATCATCCACTGCACCACGGGTGAGGCTAGACAACTTGTGAGTGGTCGAATACACCCTCCTCTGATAAAGTCCATCCTACGCTGCAGGGGTTTCCTTCTCGCCGGCAAAGTAAATCTTGGTCCCATCTCCACAGACACACTACATTGTACGCCTAAAATAGTTTATTTGAGCATGTACATTGGATAACCAGCCCATACCCAAGAAGATGTCGTAAGGCCTCTATTCCACTACAAGGAGATCCCAACTAAAGATCTCACCTCCTAGAGTAATCTAACAGTACAATCACCAGTGTGTAATCATTGAATCCCCTCATATAATAGTCTCTAGCCTTAAGGATTGAGCCAACGGCTCCATAAGAATCTCTGAGCTCCAAAAAAGATCCATGGAAAGGAATAAGTGACTAGAACCTGTGTCTATAAGAACTATACATAGGGTGGAGAAGACATAGATCATACCTCAGATCATATCTAGAGAACTGTGGTCATAATACTCCACTGCCTGAAGCTCTTATCGCCCCTATCCACCTACTCTCGGAGGTCAAGGTGGACCACCTAGGGGTGGTGGCGGTAATGCCTCAAACCATATCCCACCACCTTCTGCGCGACCTGCTCCCCTACCACATTCTCCGCCCTACAGACCTCATCCCTCGAACCAATTCCTCTGTCTCGGCGGCCCCTCGACCATTTTCTGGCCATCTAAATGGAAGGTCAGGAAGTCACGTTCCAGGTGTCCCTACTCGCTACACGCGAAGCACTTCCTGGCTCCCTGTTGACTCCCTATAGACTAGGAGCCCCGCACTTCCAATCCTGAGTCATGGGGTCATCCTCTGAAAAACCTGGCCCGCTTGGGCCCTCGCTTCGATTGTTTTCTTCCTACCAAAGACTCTGCAATGTGGGGTCTTCTGGTAGCTCTATTTGTGGGCACCTGTTCCACCAATAATATCTCTACCAAAAGGGATCGCCCTAGCACCCCATCCTAAGTATGGATGCTGAGAGACAACACCAGTGCCCTGATATCCCACCTGAGTCCATGCTCAAAGTCTTGATCCCTAAAGAAAGTGTCTCTAATAATATCTGTCGAGTCACAAGAAATATTGTTAAACCTCACTGAATACTCACCCACCATCATTCTTCTCTACTGTAGGTGAAACAACTTCTGAATTCCCATAGAGCACAAGGTCACGGGGGAGAATCTCCACCTTGAAAATCCACTCGAAGACTGACAAGTTGATGGTCACCTCATCATGCGTTTGTGTGATCAAGCTCCACCATCTCCCTACTGAGCCCTATAGAGGGATTTCTTCCAAGATCACCATCTGGTCAGGCGGTGTCCTTACTAAGTGGAAGACCCATGTTAGTGCCTCTAGCCAGCCCTTAGCAACCTGAGGATCTGTCTCTCCCATGAACATGGGAGGTCTTTGTCTCTGAAACTTGTTCGGTCACTGAGTCTCCACACATCCTCATTTGGACCCACCGACATTAGATGTTAACCATCGGGTGGTTGTAGCACTGGTGTACCACCTGGTGGGGCCATCTCTAGAACTAGTCCTTGAACAGACACTTAATTACTTGGAAGGATTTCCTCATGACCTCATATCGGGATCCTTATTGGTCGTCCACATGGAGGCATCCTGAGACAGATTAAGATGTACCACGGTCAGAAGGTTATACCTGGTGAGCTGACTTTTATTCAAAAGAACATAAGGAGAAACTTATGCAACAAGTTTTTTCATGTATAAAGACGAAAAGAAAATTTCAATGTCCTGGTGTATGGATACGTCGGTCTATCCACCAACACTCAACTCTATAAATCAGGAATTTGGACTCGAATTTCTTAACATTGTTTCTCTAAAACAAAACACAGACTCTCAGTATTTTGTGGTAGGACTGACTTCCCTTTGATACCAATTTTTTAGGACCCATCCTCTATGTCCCATGTCGTGACTACCCCAATCCCACCTCCCGAAGGCCAAGGGCTGGTGACTATCATAAAAGGCATCAACCTGCAAGTGAGAGGCATTTTCCTGAGTACTTGTACGCACAGACACACACAAAAAAGTCTCACACACTGGAAATGAAACAAGTATCTATAAAAAAAGCTGAGTACAAGTACAAATAATACAAGTGGTCAAGAATACAAACCCAAAAAAAGAACTGAAAATAAAAAGGTCCAAAAAGGAAACTCTTATTTTCATCCATGGAAAACCCCACCTGATCGTGAGAGTAGTGTAGCTACTGGAAGCTGAAGTAGAACGTCATGTCCACCTGATCCTACGAGGGAACTTCTAGTACTAAGCCACCATCTCCGCCATCGTATCATCCGTCGGTCCCATCTCCCTGATCACCTCTGCGTCCTGGTCCACCAAAGTCTTTGTCGAAACACTGATCACATGCATGAGAGATGACACGAGTGGGCAGAGCCCATGTAGGGGTGAGTAACGCGGGTACTTAGTAGGGACCCCAAAATAGAAAGGAACGACCACACAATAATCCTCAATGTAAAGTAGGAATCAGAAGATAGCTCACACCAAGTATACATTTAGGGTAGTGATAGAAGAATAATCAATCACATTATTGAACTCCTTGGTTGCTGGAGAACTCCTCCTCTTTCGAGTAAAATGGGTATACCAGGTCACACAGAAGCCGCTTCCCATTAACCTTGGACTTATGTGGTACTCATCCATGATGAGTACTGTGGGTATGTTGGGTGACACAGATCTGCTCCCTGCCGTGGGCCTGTCAGGTCACGGAGAGCTGCTTCACACCTTAGTCATACTGAGATACTCCTCATATCAAATATCGTGGGTTTTTCGGGTCACATAGAGATGCTCCCACCCATGGGCCTGCAAGGTCACACATAGTCACTTTCCACTGGGCCATCATCGAGTTACACAAAGTTGATAGTAAGTAGTCTACAGGTCTCAGCCAACCGTAGGGTTCCGTACGTAGCGTGCTTGGGAGAACCACTAATCAAGCCATTATTCACATATCAACTTCTATGAAAGCCTCCTCAGGGAATTCCAAAATATCAATATCATAGATAGAATCCCAATTCCGCAAATAGCTAGTCAATTGTGCATGCGGTTTTCAAGATACATGCGTTTTAGTAAATGGGGGTCAGTTACGTCTCGGCCCAGCCCAACCGGGTTGGACCAACCCAACCAACCCGGCACGGGGGGTCTCACATACCCCAGTTTAAATTTTACTGACTCGAACTGACTCGGTTCGGTTCTGGTTTGGTCTGGTCTGGCCTGGCCAGTGGGCCTCATGGGACCCGGCCTGGTTTGGTCGAGGGTCTAGCCCGCTAGGTTTCCCGGTGACCTGGACTCATCCGACTCGACCCAAAGGGTGCGGGTCTATCCTGCCAGTATGGGTCCATCCCACCAGTGTGGGTCCGGCTCGCTGAGTACGAAACTAACCCGGTGGGCCATGGGTCCAACCCGTTGGGCCCGAGACCGGCCCAACCCGGTGGCTGGGTGCACGGCCCATTGGATGGGGGTGCAGCCCTCCAGCCCAAAGATCAACCGCGTGGGTAGCTCGTGGGGTGCCCAAGGATGCGACAACCACCCGTGACCAGCTTCCTGCCTGCCCCGAAAACGTGCAGGGCTCCTCCATCCATGGTCGGGAGATTGTGGCTCACCATCCACCCCTCCACACGATGCCTTCCTAGAGCCGTGTCATATCGTTGTCACGGGCATCCAGAAGCGGCCTCCTACCACCGCGGCACACCGACTAGCGCGCCTCCGCCCTCTGCTCCTTGCCACCACTGACTTTCACCACCGACGGTCCCTTCTATGGGCCACAAAATTTTTTTTAGGGGTCCGTTTTCTGATCTTTCAACGCCTATGGGCCTCCCGGGTCATCGCCAACCCTGCCTTGGTAACAGATTCCTCTTATCGCCACTTTGAGGATACAACCACAATGAACACACACAGCGGAGGTGCTCAGGCCTTGTTTGTGTCAGTCTGCGCCCTCTGCATTAGAGGTTTAAATACATGGGAGGTCTATGGATTTAATTTCAATAAACAAATGATAATTTCAAGCACAAATAATGAAAATACCGAAAAAAGTTACCCTCCCACATAAACACATGATTTGTGGATCAACCTATTTCTGGGTTGATCCCCGTTCATCACTTCTAGAAATGAATGGGGAAGAAATTTAAATTAAATAACCCCTACCTCTTTGACATTCATCGATGCAGTGTTACATCCTCAAGGTTTCAAGACGTCGACATCATTCATCACTTCCAACTCTATTCTTCGAGGTACATTGAATATGTTTGATATTCATCAGCGTTTGTCATTTTTCGTTAGGGAGGAAGTTCATGAGAGTTTTTTCAGAGAATCCATGTAGTTTAATTCATCATTCCACCAACATGTCAACCAAAATAAAAAAGAAAACATGTCGCAGTATTACAATGTTTCATTTATGAAACAGTGTCACTATTATGCATCATTAAAGTGTTGTTACACTACAAGTTATTGATCCATTAATGAGCCTCATCAATTTTCCTCGTCCCTATACCGCAAAATCACCTTCTTCCACTCAAAATATGAGAAAAGAAAATAAAAAGAACTTTTTAAAATTATTTTATTATTTTTCAAAAATTCAGAAAATTAACTCTTCTATTCATCCATTTTCGGCCGAAGTTAAGTCCTTTTTAGGAAAATCTTGGCATTCTAAATTCAACAGTGGCCTCATATTTTTTGATCCGAGCATAAGTTTAAAATTTTTAAAAACCCACTCGTACATTTACTCAAGTGAACAAAAAAAATCAAAATTCCATTACGGGCTCACCGGGCCTCGGAATCATGTTCTGTCAAAGTGTGTGGTCTTAGAATAATTTCATATAATTAAAAACAAATTTACATTGAATTTACAAGACATTAAAAAAAAAATTTATAAATAAAATCAAACTATCCTTTTTAAAATCATTATTTTAAAATGAAACCTCAATTCATTTTGCACAAAAATCACAAATCCCCACAAAAACTACAAACCATCGCTAAAGAGGGTTTCGACCATGCACTGAAAATCAATTTAAAAAAAAATTCAAGTAAAATAATCAATTTTAAATTAATCCTTCTAATACTAAATATAGGAGTCGAGAGTGAAGCTACCTACCTCCGAAATTTGGTGAAAATGATATACAACACGAAAAATGTCCACAAACCAGGTTGAAACTCAAAAAACCCATCATTAATGTCTGTAACTAACAAAAAAATCCAAATATAATCATATTTTCCATGAAAAATCTTACATATATCCAAAGTGGACATAATTCTAGGAAAAAGAGATAGAGGGATGAGTAGATCTAAGGAAAACCAAGGAAAACAACTAATAATGATTACTGCCCATTATAATCTACCTTCAACACACTAAGTGTAACCTATAAATTTCCTCTAGATAAATAAGAGAAGACTCATTATCCATGTAGAGGAATAAATACTAATTTATGGTTTGTTTTGGGAAAATTAGGCGATAAAGGATAATCCTATCCATGATACACGTTTAGTGGATCTATTTTTTATCCCATGCTCAGTTAGCCACACTATTAGACAAAGTGTGTGCTAATTGTGCACTAGCCACTACCTAAATGGGTGACCTCAAAAGTTTGGATCTAATGGTTAGAAAAAATATTCACTAACCATGAAAAATTCCACTGTCTAATGATTCATGGTTTCTTATAGGTGTTCACATAGTTCAGACAAACCATGCTCCTACTCGTGCACCATCTCCCTAGCCCCTGTCTCATTATGCACAGTTTCTTGAAATTTTTTCATGGTTTCCCAAACCAATGCACCAATATTTCACCATTATAAAATCCTAAAAACCTTTTAATTTTCTTCCAAACCCTCCCTAACATCACCATAATACATTACATACTAGAAAAGTTTAAAAGAAGGGTTATGTACTTGACACCGGGGGTGCTACAACTACTACCTGTGAGAAGCTAGAGATAGTAGAAATCACCTAAAAAAGAAAAGAATAAAATGAGGAAAAAATCTTAAAAACATATGCTGAATATATCTTAGTGGTTGTAGAAATTATAAACTAAAATAACTATTTATATCTCTTATAATTTAATTCTCAAAGAATTTAAAAAAGATGATATAATTATAAAACTAATAATTAATGGCTACAAAATTAAAATTAATTTTAGGTTTTTATTTACTCAAATTGAATTACCATCTAATCATCCTTGTGATGAAATTTTAGGATTAATATAATCATTTCCTTCTTTGGAAAATGAAGAGTAGAAAATAGAATAAGTGGGTTATTTTAATGAAAGGATAGAGGAAACCATGGAATTTTCAATTAAAGGATATAAATAAGTGGGTATAGTTCAAGAGTAACTGAAGGAATAGCATACTCATATAGATGAATATAAAAAACTTATTTAAATAAATATTAAATAGTTAATGTATTAAAATATTCTACAATTTGACGAGGATACCTCATATGTAACATATAGGTCTGAATAGTTGGCCATCATACCAAAATGGACATACATAAAAATTATGGTGCATTCTTGATCACCCATGGATATCATAAGTTCCAAGGTTATCAAACTCGTAATTTTTAAAGTTTAACCTTTATATATTATAATTAATAAATGAAAAGATATATAGTTACCAGTATATACTACAAAAAATTAATCAGACATGGTATAATGAGTAATTAAGATAATGAAATAATAAAAACATAATCATTAAATATCCAAATAAATACTTAATATTATTCACAATGTAACTAAAACATTGAATTACACATCATCTATTGTAATAAAACTGATCCCATTGTACATACTGAATGAATGGGATCAATGTTTTTTTAAGGAAAACTAGTAAGAGATAAGAGTACATACAAGAAATGGTGTCTCTGTATGATGTGATCGATATACCAATAGGCTACCACCAGGAATCAATTTATATCTTTTTAAAAGACACAAAGAAACAGATATAATTATTGAATATATTTGTTTAATATGAATAATAAGAAAAAAATATATTTAATCTATTATTAATGAAAACCCATATACGTTGATGAAAATGTTACTATGGAAAATCTATGTAACATTAAATGAGAATAAAATGATCATACATCGAAAAATAAATCATTATATAAATTAAATCACAACATTATAATATATTAAAACATGGGATTAAAAACCTGATTTGATGGACACAATCAAGTATTTTAATAACAAAACCACCCACCAAACTACAGTGAAAATCAACTAAAACAAACCCTATAAATGCTTATTAGTTTCTCTTTCTAGAAAACCCCTATTTTTGTTATGGAATGATGTTGAGAACACATGACAGTGTGTAATCTAAAATAGTGCACCAATGATCCTATAATTCCCACATAGTTACCCAAACCTCCATTGTGAAACATGTCAAACCCAAATACCATCAATACAAATTACAATAACCCATTTATAGGTCTTAATAATCAATATCAAAAATCTTATAAGAATAACACAAGAATGGGGAGAATAAGGAGCATTTGATATAAAAAATAATAATAGAAATCATTACATACAAACCTTTCTAAATTATAATATAATTAAGAACCACAAAAATTACATTACAATAATAAAAAAAATATCAAATATCACATGGGAATCAATGTCTTTAAGAAATAGTGGCCAAGTCATTAAATTGAACACATTTAGTGAATAAAAGCTATATTTTTTTAAACTAAAACGTGAAACATATGGAAATAACTATTTCATAAAATCAATATTTGTTAAATCCATCCTCAACAAATTTCTATAATGTAACATACGTCACCAATGTTATTTTTTAAATATGATTACATAAAATAACCTAAGTAGAATTTTATAAAAGGATTATTTATAAACCCCATTGCATAACAAGAGTTTGGGAAAAATCATTAAAACAATAAAAAGATTATAAAAAATATTATATGTGCTTTATAAGTAAGAAAATTCACTTAGAGAAATTAAGAGTTAAGATAATTTAAAATAAATAGATTTATAGGGAAAAACCTACCCAAATTATGAGTAAACCATGGATCATTTTCAAAATTAAGATGATTAAATTTTAAGAATACTTTTTTCATCATCCAGAAATTGTAATCCCCATTAAAATTGATTTATTTTATACAACACTAACAACGAAAAATTTTCCACTAGGCATAGGTTAAAATAGAACATTTGATGAAGAAGAGAGTATATAAAATAAATAAATGGAATCTGAAAAACTATCTAGAACAATTAATTATAGATAACCCATAGGGGAGCGTGAATAAGGGAGGAGCAGATGAAGGTTCTTCCAATCCCCAATGCGTGTTATCATATATGAAAGAAATAGAGGGGATTATTCCCCTATTTTCTTAAGTAATATAATAATAATAATTTATATTATATAATAGGAATTAAAAATACTAAAAATAGTTTTAATATTAGTTCTTGTAGTATTTTTGTGACAGATTTGGATTTTATTGTGTATTTTTCCATTAAATTAAGACTAAATTTAATACAGCACCCCAAAAATTCTAAAATAATAACTTATTATTTAATAGAATGTATAAAACGCAACACCATGTGTGGAAGGGGTTATAATATCCTAATACTTTAAAATATATTTAATATTTTAAATAAATTCAATCTATGATATATCATGAAATGAACACAACACTGATTTAGCTTGTGTCGCACAAAATAATGTCTTTCTTCGATAGCTTGTGTAACATGCAAGAACAATTTTTTCCAATTATTATTATTTTTTAAAATTAAAATTATCTCATTTCCCTTAAATTGGATTTTATAAATATAATTATGTAACTTATAAAAATAAATGGATGAATTAATTGATTATAAATTAATTATAAAATAATATAACAACCCATTTATTATAAAAGAAATGTTTTCATAAAATCTATGTGCCAAAGGTGTTTTTTCTTAATAAATTAAATTAATTAATATTAGGGGATGAACTTCAGGAAATTTATAATTTATATATTCAATAAAAAAATTACATTTATAAAATATATTTGATAGGAATAAGATAAGAACAAATCCAATTTTATTCTTAAAAAGATTAATTTTTTCTAAAGGTAAATTTTTAGCCTTTTGATGGAAAGTTTATTTTAAAAATATATTTTGAAACTTCTATTAATTTTATATGAAATAATAAATTTTATTTTTGAAATATTAATACAAAAATTATCATAAGGTGAAATATTGTTAATTTTCTAAGAAGTTTCATTTTTTGATGAATAGTGAAAAATATTGAATATTAATTTTAAACTAGATTTTCAAATAAATAATTTATATAGTTAATTTGTAATTAAAATATGTTTTAAAGTTTAATTAGTTCAAATATAAATCTATTAATCCAATTTATTTTATTTTATTCAATTTCATATTGAATATAGGTAAAAACATTGTAAACTATTCAACATATTAACTTTAAAAACCCACTTTCTAGACACATATATTGGATTAATTTCAAAAACTTTTTCTATTTCAATACATTGAAATCGGAAGCATGGATTCCATATATCAAATCCGAATAATTTATAATTTAAAATATAGTAAAATTAATTTTTCAAAATAATTATTAGTGCATGTAGTTCAAATTAATTATAGTGATTAAGGTAAAAAACAGGTTTAATTAGCGGTTAAACATAGAATATGGGTGTAAAAATGACCCAAAACATTCCAAAAAACCATTTTTAGGAAATATTCCAAACATTATAATGATAGGATTGAAGTTTTTTTTATTATTGAAGACTCTTGGAAGGTAACAACATAGCTACACCCAATGTTACTTAAAAAACTGCCAAGTGTGTCCTCGACCTATATAACAACCCATACATTGCATACATTGATATTACCTAAAAATTGAATTATATTCACTAAAACATTTAATAAATCCATGATAAGACTGTATAGGTATATTGTCTTTAAAAAATGGAAAACATAAACAATTAGTTCATAAAACATCTATGTTTTCTCATGCTTATATCTTCATAACTAGACTCCTTTTTGACATATCTGACTTAATGACCATCTTCATGACCAATAGAAAATAAACATATGAAAGGGGATTATCAAATGATAAGTAAGGTAAAACAAGGGAAATATCAATCATATCATAATCATAATACATAAGAACATAAATTTAGGAACTCTTATCCTGCATATGAAAGATCATGATATCATGTAATGGGATAAAACTTCATAAGAATTAAAAGACAAGATCCCAAAATTCATAACATAAAACATGATGTGTTTTTTAATACACATTAGAATTTAAAATTATTTCATATTAGTCAAGGCTCATTTCTAAGATCGTCATAGCAGACAATGTCCATTACTAAACTGGGTTTACTTTCCGTTCAATCCATGTATTACTGAACCAGAATTACTTTCCATTCTAGTAATATCTATCTCATGATATTTAAATCATTTCCAAATTAATTTTATGGATATATAAGTCTCACACATCTCATAAATAAATCATTCTTACACGTGACACAAAAACATAAATCATTCATCAAATCATAACCCAAGAAATGAAATGGGTTTCTTAAACATAATTTTATCAAAACATAATACATATAAAATATCATTCCATCATTAAAACAATAAAATCATAGTAATAATATGGATTAAAAAATAACCCTATTTAAAGAGAGTTATCTATGATAGAAAATAATTTAGATATAGCACTTGAAATTAATTCTTGTGGAAAATATCATTTCTTCTTCAAAAATGTTTTATTTTCTCAAAATGACTCGCAATTTTAAAATAAAATAATTTATTTGAAAATAAACTAGAAATCTTGTAAAGGATGCTTCATAGAAATAATTCATTATTAAGATGTAAAAATATGATCACGCCTTATAAGTTAAAACACATTATCCTCATACATTTTCCAACAAAGTCAAAAAGTACCTCGTATCGAATAACTACAAAAGATTCCTTTCATTCCATTTAATAAAAATTAACCAAATGGTTATATTAACTTTAAAAAATTTCAAAAAAAAATTAAATAATATTACATACATGGGAAACATGGATGTGGATGATAAATATAACTCAGTAAATAATTAGGTATAAACAATCTCAGATAATAATGAGATTGCAAAATTATCCCTTACCTTAGGTCTGATCTCCTTCATATGTCTTAAAACCTCATATATAATGTTTTAAATACTTTTATTTACATATTCTATAATCATAGTCATTTTTATGATATCACATATGATCATATTATCATATGTTTGTTAGTAACATTTCATTGTCACTTGTTATTCAGATATTAACTGCTTTATGTTCTTATGTTAGTTTTCTCAGATAAGTTAATGATCTACTTATTATGTTAAAGTTATATAATTTTAAAAATAATATTATTATAATATATATAATATTTTTTTTTCATTCCATTCATGTATATAATCATGGTTTAATAAAGGTCATGTAGAATGAATCGCATCCCATCATGGAGACGGTAGGTCGTACGGACACACGGGTGATGATACCATTCCCATATTTGTTGAATGGTATTAAATTGGATGGTGTATGTTATTTAAGAATACATATCATGTTATAATAATAATATATAGTTATTATTTACATTATTATACTCATCCATGTAATGTGGTGGTGAAAAACAGATTACACCACGTCGTGGAGATTGTAAGTTGTACGTACGCACACGTGGTGATTTTTATTTTTCATAGGATGGATAGAAGGTGGAATATGGTTGTTTCATAATTATAATAACATATCAGTATATTATTGATAATTATTTTATTAATATATTATTAAACAACTAATGAATATGATGTAGAAGAAGAAAGAAGTTTGAAAGTATTGGTATAACAGATTAACTCTTCCTCGATGTTCTTCCTCTAAATATCTTCTTAGAGCACTAGAGATGGTCTTTGAAGATGATCAGAACCTATAGAATGTAAATAAAGAACTTTTTAGTGAATAAGGTTAGGGGATATCCAAGCCTGAAGGTTCAAAGTAAAGTGAAAAGGTGAGAGAGGAGGTTCCCTTTTATAATTGAGGCGTTGGGTACTTTTGGAAACTCCACAAATAATAATGTATAATAAAATAAAACCCTACCCAAAAAACCTCCAAATTGTCCCAATTTAGAATATAAGATTATATAATGTTGTTTTCGCATCAGTAAATAAATTTTTGACAAGTCATTATATCAATTTAAACCTTATCTTTTTAATTAACACTTAGTTATTTTATTTAATTTTTAACTAGGGTAACAAATAATTCAATATTAAAAGGGTGAATTATTTTCTTATATGACGTAAAATAGACCCTAAATCAATAAATAATATCATTTTCTACCATATCATAATTATTATATATTTTAATTTTTTTTAATGTTTTTTAATTAATTTAATAAAACATTATTTTGATGCGCAATCAATAGTGTGAATTTTGACACTATTTAATTCATTGGTTTTTTAAAATATTAATATAACAAGATAACATCGAACCAATAATTTTATTATAGTACTAGTAGGTCAAGGTCATATATAAAATTCATTATAAATGTTAATTATCCAAAATTATATTTACTTTAATATTTTTAATAACACTTATTTGATATTTCTCTTAATAAAATAATTACTACAACAGTTTTGTGTAATTATTTAATATTAATATTTTTTGAATAAAAGATAAAAATAAAATACTATGATGAATATAAGTCTAATATATTTTTTAATTATACTTTTAGTAGAATTTATCTTCTAGAAAATTAAATATTTAAAATGTCATACTTATTAAATTATGAAGGTGACAACTTTAACATCACATTAAATAAAATAATATAAGTGTCATAATCTCTTATATAAGGCTCCAAATGGTCCATAACTCGACCCTTGAATGATTATGGTCGATATATACTTGTAAAAAAATATTTGTTCGAGTTTTTTTATTTTTTAATGGTTATTATCATTTTAATAAAAAGTATATTATTGATTTTTCGTCAATTAATTAATTTTTGCATCATTAATGTATAAGTTATTAAGGTAATTATCTATTTCATAAAAATTACAAATAAATTACCATGATAACTTAAAATATTTTGTATTTCAAATGAGTACTTTTAATCTAAATTATCTTTAGTATAATCTTATATTAAAAATGATTTAGTTATTAAAAAATGAGTGAGACATATTTAACTTTTCTTTCATTAAAATAAAATAGATGTCATAATCTCAACTAAGTGGATTAAAATTGATAACATTTCTACCCAAGTATTATTCAGTTCGAAATAAACTCATACAATGATATTAATACAATAATTATAGTTATTTTATAATAGTATTCTTACCCTTAATTACTCAGTTGACCCTTTTACCGCATTAATAAAAATTACTGAAGTTACTACTCATAATGCCCAAAAATAAAATAAATCTATTTACATAATTTGGACATAATGACTCAAAATATGGATTCCATTATTCAAATTCAAAGCACATAAGTTTCAATAATTAATTTAAAATTAACCCCGTTGTTGGAAATAGAGAACGGGTTTTAAAAGCTATTACATTCCAAAAGATTGAAATGTTTTTAGATCTGAATTCAATGTAAAATTAATCCTAATGACATAAATTACATTGAATTATAAAAATATATTATATTTATACTTTAAAACTATTCAATATTATCATTTAACCATATAAATTATTTCAATAAAAAAATTCATAATATTTAGTTCATTTTTACCGTTCATGAAAACTTGAAAGTTAATAGAAAAATATTTGAAATTCGTCCAAAGAAAATTTTTATTTCCCACTTCAAAATAAAATGTCTATGTTGTCATATAAACATTATTAATGTGTCAATATCTCAATTTAAAATGTGTTTGTCATTCAAAGGTGTATAATTACCATTTAAAACAAATAGTTTTTTTATACATCAAATAGGGTTTATTCATACCCTATGACTAGAATACCCATTAAAAGAATATAAAAAATATTTTATTATGTATATAACAAATATATCTCATTAATTTCATTACCAACAGTAATAATATCAAAAAATACAAATATATAATTGATTTATATTTTTTATAAATAATTGGTAGCCAATGAATTCACAATGCATTTTCATAAGTTAGTTGTACTTATTCCTACTCACTCAATGTTTAGGTTATAAAGGTAAATTTTTAATAAGGGAGTCTTGCAATTCGTTTAAACTCACGATTGCATGAAATGAAAGCTACTAAAGAATAAAAATTATTTATAGAAAATATTTCATAAAAACATCTGGGTGTTACATTTTATCCCCCTTAAACTGAGTTTCGCCCTCAAAACTCATCACTTGGAATCAAACAGATAAGGATACCTCTCCCAAATCATAACCCCAAGTTCCCACATATCTTCCTCAAATTGGTGGTTCCACCATAAAACATTAACCAAGTGAGTGTTCTTACTTGGTAGAATTTTTTTATCTATGATCCAGAATCTCTATTGGTTGTTATTTATAAGAATGATCTTGCTCCAATGGTATGAATTCTATGTTTAGTATATGTGATGGATCAGATATGTACTTTCTCTAAAGAGATACATGGAACACATCATGAAATGAGAGAGATTAAGTTGAAGCACCAATTAGTAAGCTACATTCCCAACATGATCCATGATTTCAAAAGGACCAATATACCTAGGGCTTAGCTTCCCCTTTTTCCAAATCTCATTACTCTCTTCCAGGGAGATATTTATAGAAACACCTTATCACCCACTTCAAACTCTATGTCTTTTCATTGTTTGTCAGCATAAATTTTTCGTCGACTCTGAGATTCTCTTATGTATTGTTGAATAGATCCGAACTTATCCTCCATTTTATCAACAAGGTCAAGTCCTAATAGATTTATTTCCCCAACATCATCCCAATAAGTTGGAGTTCTACACTTATTTCTATAGAGGGATTCATAATAAGCCATATGAATGCTGGAGTGAAAACTATTGTTGTGAGAAAATTCCACCAATGGCAGGTGTTGATCTCAACCACCTTTGAAATCCATTGGGAAAGCTCTTAACATGAATTCTAGGGTTTGAATTGTCATCTTAGACTGACTGTCTATCTGAGGACGATAAGCAGTGCTGAAACTTAACTTTGTATCCAGATCCTACTGAATATATCTTTAAAACTTCAAGGTAAACCTCATATACCGATCATATTTAATAGAAAGTGGTACTCTATGAAATATCACCACTTCCATTACATATTTCTTGTCAAGATAATAAAGAGATAAATCCTCTCTAATAACAATGAGGTTTACCGACTTTGTAAAGCGGTCAACTATAACCCAGATAGCATTATTTCCTTTGGATGTTTTGGGAAGTCCAATGACAAAGTCCATAGCGATTTGTTCCCATTTCATTTACAGTATGGGTAGTGTTTGTAACATCCATTTATACTTATATATATCATCCTTAACTTGATGACAAAACAATCATTGAGATAAATATTCAGAAACATATGTTTTCATGTCATCCAACTAGAAATACTCTTTTAGGTCCCTATACATATTTGTGTTTCTAGGGTGAATAGAAAATGAATAAATCTGAACCACATCCAATACCTTCTTCTTTAATTCTAGTCTAATAGGAATAAAAACCTTATTCCTAATCCTTATTATTCCATTACAATCAAGGATAAATTCAGGAACATTTTTCACCTTATTTTGTAGATCTATATCTTTTTTATACACCTACTTAACTTCACTTATAT
This sequence comes from Viscum album, assembly GCA_963277665.1. Lineage (NCBI taxonomy): Eukaryota > Viridiplantae > Streptophyta > Magnoliopsida > Santalales > Viscaceae > Viscum > Viscum album. The sequence continues at coordinate 1,978,732,711 of OY728143.1, read as the reverse complement.
AGATGGCTGAACATTATTTTGAGAAAGATATTATTTCTCCATTTCCATTAAAATTTCTAGATCCATCCTTTTCAAATCCATAAATATTGGATCTTTTGTGATCCTCATCATGGATAGGCTAGCATGCTCTTACTGACTCAAAACATCTACTACCTTATTCTCTTTCCGAGGGTTGTAATGTATTGAACAGTCGTAATCTTTAATCAACTCCAACTATCTTATTTGGAACATATTCGTCTTCATTTGTGTAGAAATATATGTTAAACTTCTATGATAAATATAAATATCACACATTTCACCATAAAGATAATGCCTCCATATCTTTAATGAAAAACTTACCACATCCAACTCCAAATCATGAGTTGGGTAATTTTTCTCATGGATTTTCAACTATTGTAAGGAATAAGCTATCACCATATCATTTTTCATGAGAACACATCCCAGCCCCTTATTGGATGCATCACTATATATCTCAAACTTTTCTTCACTACAAGGTTGTGTGAACACATGTTCATTGGCTAACCTTCTTTTTAGCTCTTTGAAATTATCTTCACATTCCTCCATCCATACTAACTTAACCTCTATCCAAGTCAACATGGTGAGTTGATTAGATAATCGTGAAAAATATTTCACCAACTTTAAATAATATCCATTCAAACCAACAAAACTCCGAATCTTAGTGACCATTTTTGGTCTCAAGAGAATTTTAAAAACTTCTGTTTTTTTATCCACAGATATCCCATCTCTTGAGATTATGTGGCCCAAAAATAAAAAATTCTGAATCCAAAATTAACACTTGGTAAATTTTACATATGTCTTCTCCTTTCTCAGGGTCTTTAGTACAATTCTCAAGTGGTCTTAATGTTCTTACTTTCTCTTCGAATATATAATAATATAGTTTATAAAGACTATCTCAAATGGATCAAGATAGTATCCAAATACTCTATTCTTTAGACCCATGAAGATAGTGGGAGAATTAGTAAGACCAAAAGGAATCATTATAAATTCATAGATTCCATACCTTGTATGGAATGTAGTCTTTAGTATATCCTTATTTTTTTACCATTAATTAATGATATCCTGAATGAAGATCAATCTTGGAAAATTATTGAGCTCCACTTAGTTGGTTGAACAAGTCATCAACATGGGGAAGAGGATATTTTTTCTTGATAGTGATCTTGTTAAGTTCTTGATAATCAATGAAGAGTCTCATTGATCTATTTTTCTTCTTAACAAATAGAATAAGTGCTCCCCAATTTGATGCACTAGGGTGTATGAATACCTTATTAAGATTCTATTGGATTTTCTTCTTGAATTCATGTAACTCAATTGGAGCCTTTCTATAAGGTCTCTTTGAAATAGGAATATCAACCAATATGAGTTTTATTGAAAACTAAACTTTACAATTTAGATTAAGACCTAGAAATTCCTATAGAAAGTCATTGTCAAAATCCTGTACAATGGGTGTATTCTTAATTTTGTCTTTCTCCCCAACCATTTGAGATATATAACATTAATTTATAGAGATCAAGACCCATAAGATGGAAGAAATTTCTACTGGAAGGTTATATTCATCCTTTCATTGATAGATGATTATAGATTGATCTATAATATGAAATGTGACTTCCATTCCTTAGTAATTCATATGATATTTATATTGATAAATCCAATCCATGCTAAGAATCATATCAATTTCCACTATTGGAAGGATCATAAGATTTGTAGGAACCACCTTCCCACAAACTTCAACTGAATAAGAATTATAAACTTTTAATGCGACCGTTGTGCCATTAGGATTTGTTACAACTAACTAAACATCTAATTTTTTAGGTAATATGGTAATACACTTAGAAAATTCTTCAAAAATAAATGAGTGGGTGGATCCAGAATGAAATAAAACATTTTACACTTTAGAGTAGACAATAAGTGTAACTTTTACCACATCATTATCATACTTCAAATCTCCAATAGTGATTCATATTAACATTCCTTTGTCTTTATCATTAAGATTATGATGATATTTATCATCATCAATAACCCTTGGATTAGTGCATTAATTATCATAATGCCCCATTTCCTTGCACTTGTAGCATTGAAGTGTAAGAGGTACATTCTGTGTGTCATTATCTCTAATCACATCATTAGACATCTTTCTCCCATAACTTCAACATTCAACTTCTCAATGAACCTCCTTTCCAGACATAAAACATTTACTAGTCCCTTTAATAAAATTTACTTCATATTTCATTTTACACTTTGAGCATAAGGGAAAACTCATCTTTTTTTAGTGTGTTCTTTAGATTTTCATTTGAATTCTATTTTTCTATACTTATAAATCCCATAAGACTAATGGGTTACTACAATATCCATATTAACCTTGAGATAACATCGAAAAATTTCCTCAAAGATATTAAATTCCCTAATTGAAAATTCCCTTTGGAGACATAGTTTTAAGCCACTAAAGAATTGATCAATTTTACTCTCAGGTTGAATAATAATTATAGAAGTGTACCTTGTGAGTCTTGTAAAATTTTCTTCATAGGTACCAATGGATTCATCATCATTTTTCTTAAGTTCAAGGAACTACATCTTTATATTTGTTCAAAGAGTATGAGGAAAGTACTTATTGAAAAATAAGCTCATGAACTCGTCCCATTCCATTGACTCAATTTCATCTTTTTGCCTTGTATTCTTGATAATATTCCACCATTTATCTACATCAAATTCAATATGATATAATTCTTATATGAATTTATCATGTTTAGAACATTTTTGAACTGGAAATATCTTTTCAGTGGTACTGATCCATTATTCACCCACTAATGGATCAGAAGAACCGTTGAACGAAAGTGGACGCTGACTCATGAAGGACTCAATAGAAAGTTTCTACCTTATTTTCTCATTTGGAAGTCCTATATGATTCATAGATTAATAAATTAGTGTGATTATAGCTATATATTTTGCATTCCATCTCCCATAACATTTGGTTTCTCCAGATGACAATCATTGCATTGCTTGCCTCATTCAGCATTAACGTGGTTCTTCTGGGTTCCAACCATTGACTAAAACCAAGAAGCATTGTGTGAGAAACACTAATCATAAAGGAAAACCAGATAATCAAGAATAAAATTTCAATTTAGGATACTTTAGGTTTTTTTGTAGGTTATTCATATTCATTTCTAAAACACTAAGATTATAACCTATACTTTGACATATCCTAAGGGTTCTTACTAATGCATTTTCATCATAGTTTCTAAAGTTTAACTATACCTTTCCTCTGATACCAATTATAAAAAACCATACTTTAAAAACATTGATATTACATAAAAATTGAATAATATTCATTAAATAATATAATAAATTCATGACCATAACGTATAGGTATAGTGTCTTTAGAAACTAGAAAACATAAACAATTGGTTCATAAAACTTCTACATTATCTCGCACTTACATCTTCATTACTAGAATCCATTTTCATATATCTTACTTAATACCCTTCTTCATGACCTAGATAAAATATACATATTAATGGGTGAGTTCAAATTCTCATTAAGGGTAAACAATGTAAATATCAACCATATCATAATCATAATATATAAGAATATAACCTTTGGAAGTCTTATCCTGCATATAAAAGATCGTGATATCATGTCAAGGAATAAAAGTTCATAATAATTAATATACATAATCCCAAAAATCATAACAAAACACATGATGTTTTTTGGAATACACATAATCATTGAAAATAATTTCATACTAGTCAATGATCATTTCCAAGACCATTATAACAGAAAATGTCCATTACTGATCCAACTTTACTTACTATTACAGCCCTATATTGTTGAACCAGATTTACATTCTATTAAAATATTCTATATATAATGAGATATAAATCTTTACCCAATTCATTAGAGGTAGATATTGGTCTCATCCATCTAATAATGAAATCATTCTTATGTGTTCCACAAAAAACATAAACAATTCATCATAGCAAAACCCAAGAAATAAAAGGGGTTTCATAAACATCATCCCATCATAATATAATCTATATAAATGATCATTATATTATTAAAAAATCCAAATAATAGTAATAATAGTAATAATAGGGATATAAACACAACCCTATTTAAAGCGCATCATCTTAGATGGAAAATAATTTTCATAAAACACTTGAAATTAATTTTTAATGAATATATCCTTTCTTCTTAAAAAACATTTTCTTTTTGAAAAATATCTCACAATTACAAAATAAAATAATTTATTGAAAATAAAAATGAAATTGTGTAAAGGATGATTCATAGAAATAAGGTGTTATTAAGATATGAAAATCTAATCATGCCATATAATTTTAAAAATCATTCTCCTCTTTCCTTTTCCAGAAAAGTCAAAAAGTACCTCATATCAAATAACGACAAAAGATTAGTTTCATAACATTTAATAAAAATTAACCTAAGGGTAAAATTAATATTAAAAAATTATATAAGAATAGAAATAATATTTCATAGATGGGAAAAATGGATGTGGATGATAAATATAACCCAGTAAATACTTACGTATAAACAATCTTGGATAATAATGAGATTGAAAAATTATCCATTACCTTAGGCCTGATATACTTCATATATATCTGAACCGCATATATAATGTTTTAAATAATGTTATTAAATTTTTCTATAATCATATAAAATTTCATTACATAATATATGATCATATTATCATCCTTTTGTCAGTAACATTTTTTTGTCACTTGTTATTCAGATATTAACTACTTTATGTTCTTATGCAAGTTTTGTCAAACAAGTTAATGTTATACTTATTAGGTTATAGTTATATCATTTAAATAATTATATTAGTATAATATATATCATATTTATTAATTTCATTCATGTATATAATTTTGTTTTAATTAAGATCATGTAGAATGAATCACATCGTATCGTGGAGAGGGTAGGTCGTACGCACGCACGAGCGATGATATCATTCCCATAATTATTGAATGGTATTGAAGTGGATGGTGTATGATATTTCAGAATAAGTATAATGTTATAATAATTATATATAGTTATTATTTAGATTATTATACCCATCCGAGTAAGGTGGTGGTGAAAAATAGATAACACCGTGATGTGGAGACTGTAAGTCGTACATTCGCACGCGTGGTGATGTTCATTTTTCATAGGATTAATAGAAGTTTTAATATGTTTGTTTAATAATTATAATAACATATCAGTATATGAGTTATAATTTTGTTATTAACTTATAATTAAACAACTAATGAATATGAAGTAGAAGAAGAAATAAGTTTGAAAGAATCAGTATAACAGATTACTTCTTCCTCGACATGCTTCCTCAAAATCTCTTCTTAGAGAACTATAGTTGGTCTTTGAAGATGAAAAAAACCTTTAGAATGTAAATATGGAATTTGATAATGAATTAGGGTAGGTTATGTCTGAGCATCAAGGTTCAATGTGAATTTAGGAGATGACAGAGGAGGTTCCCTTTTATAATTGAGGTGAGGGGCACTTTTGTAAACTCCATAAATAGTAATTTATAATAAAATAAAACCCTTATAAAAAACCTCAAAAATTTCACAATTTAGAAGTTGAGATGATATAGGGTAGTAATAACATCAACCAATAAATACTTTAAAAGTACTTTTATCAATATAAACCTTATTGTTTTAATTAACACTTACTTATTCTATTTAATTTTTAACTTGGGTAATAAATAATTCAATATTAAATGGGCTCATTTTTTAAATATTTGATATAAAATAGACCATAAATAAATAAATTATATCATTTTATACCATATAGTAATTATTATATATTTTTAAAAAAAATTAGTGGTTTTTAAATAATTTAATAATACATTATTTTGGAAAATAATCAATAGTATCAATTTTGACACCCTTCAATTCATTAATTTTTTAGAATATTAATATTAAACGATAACTCCAAAAAATAAAATTATTATATTTGTATGAGTTAAAGGTAATCTAAAAATTTCATTAAACTTATTAATTTTCCCAAGTTATGTAAAATTTTATATTTTTAATAAAGTTTATTTGATATTTCTCTTAATAAAATAAATACTACAACAGTTTTGTGTAATTATTTAAAATGATCATTTGTTGATTAAAATTTAAAAATAAAATACTATGATGAATATAACTATAATTTATTTCAGGATAATAGTTTTAGTTGAATTTATCTTCTGTAAATGAAAATATTTAAAATGGTATACTTACTAAATTATGAAGGTGACAACTATAACAACACTTTAAAGAAAATAATATAAGTGTCATAATCCCTTATATAGGGCTCTAAATGGTGCATAAATCCAAACTTGGATGATTATGGTCGAGATATATTCTAAAAATAAGATTTTTTTTCAACTGTTTTGTTCTTTTAATTGGTGTTATTATTTTAATAAAAACTATATTATTGATTTTTCATCAATTAAGTAATTTCTGCATCATTAATGTATAAGTTATTTAGGAAATTATTTATTTCCTAAAAGTTACAAATAAATTACCATGATAAAGAAAAACATTTTATGTTTCAAATGAGTATCTACAAAATAAATTATCTTTAGTATAACCTTATATTAAATATTATATAGTTATTAAAATTTGAGTGAGACATATTTAAATTTTTTTAAACAAAATAAATTAAATGTCCTAATCTCATCAAAGTGGATTAAAATGGATACAATTTTGACCTAAGGATGATTTATGTCAAAACACACTCATCCAATGATATTAAGACAAGTTTTACTATAATTTAATAATAGTATTATTACCCTTAATTACATGGTTTACCATTTTACTATATTAATAAAAATTACCGAAGTTACTATTCATAATGCCCAAAAATAAAATAAATATATTTAAATAATTTGGACCTACTGATTAAAAATATGGAGTCCATTTTTTATAATTCAAAAAATAGAAGTTTCAGAAATTAATTTAAAATTAATCTTATTGTTGGAAATAAAGAATGGGTTTTAAAAGCTAAAACATTACAAAATATTGAAATGTTTTTACATATGAAATCAATGTAAAATTAATGATAAGGAAAAAAAGTGTATTTAATGATAAAAATATAATCTATTTATACTTTTAAACCATTGAATATTATAATTTACCCCATATAAATTATTTCAATGAAAAATTTGTTTTCATAAAATTTAGTGTATTTTTAATATTCATCAAAATAAGAAAGTTATCTGAAAAAAAGAAATTCATCAAAAGTAAATTTGTATATCTTAATTAAAAATAACATGTTTATATTTTCATATGAAAATTATTAATGTGTCAAAATATTAATTTAAAAGGGGTTCTCCATTCAAAGGCGTAGAATTGCCCTTTAAAAATAGTTTTTTATACATCAAATATAGTTTATTCATACTCTATGACTAAAGTATCCATTAGATGAATATAAGAAATATTTTATTAAGTATATAACATATATATATATATATCATTAATTTAATTTCCAATAGTATTTGTCTCAAAAAAAATATCTACTTGATTTAAATTTATCATAAATAATTGGTATCCAATGAATTCAGAAAGCATTTTCATAAGTTAGTTATACTTATTCCTGCTAACCTAATGGATAGGATATCATAATAATTATATAATAGGGGCATATCTTGGTTTTTTTAAACTCATTATTTCATAAAATTCATGCGACTGAGTAATTACAATTATTTAAATAAAATATTTCATAAAATAATTTGGGTGTTACAACCTCACTTATAACTATACACCCTTTCTCCCACTTATCCACATCTCCAAAACCACTTGGGTTTGGATATGAACTAGAAAATTGAATCACTAAATAAAATCACCTAATAATATTACCATTATATTATGGAGATAGTGAGCATAGAAATTCATTAGTGAAAACCAAAAGGAGATACCAGTAGAATAGGTAATGTTCATCAACGAACGATTTTTGTTTTCTACTCCCTAAAAAACCTTCATTTCTAATTATATAATGATTTTATAATAACATAATTGTACTATATATACTGATATTTTTCTATGTTATGGTTACTACCTACATCCACACACATAATAATCAAATGGGTTACGAAATCATTATTCTTCTGTTCGGTGAACTACCGTCTTGGGAATTGATGCCGCTAATTTTTTCATTACCACCTATATTTGTTGATAATAATGACAAAAATAATGTTAATATATAATATTTATTATATTTATGATGTATTTATTCATAATTAATTATTATATAACACATACCCTTTTGATTTCCATTTTGGGGGAATACGATAACATCGCTCGTGTGTATGGTGGACTACCATCTCACAAAGCGATGCGATTCATTCACGCTTTACATGGAATATATTAAGAATGGGTTTAATATAAATATGTTATATATATGGAATAAAAAAGATTCTATAATGATAATATATATATATATATATATATTTTAATTTTCATTATATTAATATAATAAGAAAATGAAAATAGAATCCCTGCATACGTACGACCTATCATCTCCATGAATGGATTGTTTCATTTATTATCACCAAATTTAATGGATTAATATAAATACACATATAATGGATATATATGATATTTATATCATTTTTTGAATTTTGGAGATGATTAAATCATTGCTGAAGTATGATAACTATAAAAATAACATGTCAAAACATACCAAAAAATCAAGGCAATTAACACATGAACATTAAAAATAATGAGATATTATTAACAAATAGATGGTAAGATGTTATAATATAATCATATATTCTGTAATACATATTAATATGGTTATTTTATATGTTATTAAGATTTTTAAAACCACTATATTGGATTTTAATTCATGTATAACCAATAGGAAAGCATGAGGTAACCGATTCAGTCTCAATTTCATTTCATTGAAGAAATATCATAATGTTATGAACCTAGTTTCTTTTTTATAGTGTATATAGTTAACCATTTACATTTAATATTATGTTTACTAAATTATTCATGGTATTTTAATTATTAATTTTAATTACCTCATCTAAGGGGATTTGAATTTAATGTTACCAAGTGGTAAAGAAATTTCATAACTCAATTCATTTTCATATTGTTATATTACATCCTCATTGTCATTAATATTCTATGATTATGTGTATAATGAACATTAAATGCATATTGATGTGTTTCAAATTTTTTTATGTGGATTTACACTTGATACATACAATCGATTCATTTGTTAATTCTCACTTCAATATTATCTTCATTTTTTCGGATTTATTTCACAATCTCATTTTAGTCAAAATTATTTATTCATAAAATTAAATTAAATGAAATTATATGATCAATTTTTATTTAACCATTTCATTTTATTACTTTATGGTTATTAATGATCATTTTTAATTGATAGTATCATTTTTTCACTATTTGGTACTTAAAATTATTGAGAAAATGTTACAATAAAATCAGACTTCATTTCTCTCTTCCATTGAAAATCTATTTTCATAAAAAACCATCTTTTATAATAATATTTTATAAATTTTTTCTTTAAAAATTTTAAAATTATTTGAAAAATTATTTTTCATCCATGAATACACTATAAAAAATGTTTTCAATGTAATCCTTTTTCAATTTTAATACAACTCTTATTTTTATTTTACCAAAAAGTGACGGAAAAAACTATTTTAACATATATGACATGAATTGAATTTCTAGCCATCATGAACAATGAAATGTTTTTAAACTTATTTTATATGATTCAAAGGTTAGATTAAAATAAAAATACTTAAAAATATATGATATTTCATTTTTAAAATTTACTTTAATTGTAATTGATTTTCAAAATATTTCTCAAAATGAATATGATATTTTCCTTCATAATGTTTTTAAGGATCTATTTTTGGAATTTATACTCATCAATGAAAACATACCATATTCTTAAACCAATGGGTAGATTATATATTGATACCACATTTATTATTCCTCATGATGGATTATGGTTATTTTTACCGTGGATAGTATTGACCTTAACAGAATTTAATCATATTTTTTGTCATTAACTTCCCCCCTGAGTTATTCACTTTCTAGTAACCATTGAACATTAAATTTCCCCTAAATATATACATTATTTATCATGGATTTTATTATTTCCTTAACTATATTCCATTTTTATATGGTATTTAATTTGATAATTATTATATTATTTAGGTAAATATTGATAAATCTGTACTCCTTACTCAATACTGGAATTTGATATGGTACATTATTTATGAATTTAAATTGAATATTCTATATATGAGGAATGCTTTGGACTGGCAATGACAGGTGGGGATCAGACATTATATATCTCCTTGATGCATCGATAGATCTCATGAGACTAATTTTTTGTCCAAATTAATTGTTTTTTCTACCTATAGTTTTAAACCAGATTGTGATATTTCTTAAAGTTATAGGTTTTCACAAGCATGAGACATGACATTCCATATTTAAAAAAAATAATTGAGAATTAAGTTATTATTATTATTATTTATCCATGATATTTTCATATTGACTTTATATATGGACTAATTTCATTTTTAGTGTATTGATTAAATGAAATTTGTGTTTAGTTATTTAACCTTTCATATTAATTAAACACCTCGTTCTCAGTTTGTTGCTTACATGGTATGTGTGTTTAGTTATTTACCTTACCATATTATTTACACACATTATCATTAGTTTAGTAATTACATAGAATGTTTGTTTAGTTATCAACCTTTATATATTTGTTATGCATAATGATGCATTATTTATTCCATTATAATTAACCCTTAATGATAATTTTATCTCACCTTTATTTCTCTCCTTTTCCCATGATATAAATATGAATTATTGGAATGAGTTTCAAGGATGTTAATATTTTACTCTTGTTATGAATTATTTTCTTTTCCTTATGTAATATGGGTGTCATGTATTTATCTATTTTTCCAAAAAAATATAAACGGACTGACAATTTGGAATTTGAGTCATGTATCAATTACAATGAAATAAAGTAAGTCACTAGAATTGGGAAACTTGGGTTGGGTTTTATAAATTTAGAATTCGAGAAAGTTTAGCAGAATCATTGGGTATTAGATTTAGTAAAACACAGGTAAGGGAAAAAATAACTTATGATATACTTTGAGGATAAGCATAGAATAACATCCAACAGTTCTGGTAATGTAAATATTATGTGGATTTTTTGAGTAATATATCCCTATCTTGATAATACACATGGACATGGTTCTAGAAAATATGTATCGATGGGTAATAACTGCAAAAAGGTCATATCAAGCTTGAGTCAAGGGTACCCTAGAACATGACAACATGCCTTACTGTACACGGGGTTTGACAGTCCAAGGGGATATGAACTGGATTATTCATATTTTCTTTAAAAACAATTATGAAAGATTTGAATAGATAATGATAGTGAATGACTTGGTAAAACCTAAGGTTTCTTAGATTGAATATAAGGTTTATGAATTTTTATGTCTTATAAATATTATATTTTTTCCCATGATGATTACTGATTATCACTCTATATATTTTGGTTTTAGGAAATTCTCTATTCTAAATGTTATACCCTAGACCAAGGATAGACTTATGTGGATATGTAATGGTTAAAATATTTATTTTATCCCCAAATTATGTTTGGAAGTATTTTTACCAATGGTATATTGGTTATAAGAATCATAAAGCATCATAGGATTGATATAAATTTTAGAAGTATGTGTACATTAACATATGAGTTATGGATACCATCATGGTTATATGATTTTATGATTGATCATATGTTCAATTTATTAAACACATCTTTTTGGTTTTATTTGATGGGAGTCTACCGTGATTAGGGAAATTTTGGAGAATCTTATGGAATGTATATGTTTTAGTAGAAAAATTATATGAGGAATAATTAATTTATATTTTATAGACATACGTATAATGGTATTGATTTCCATTAGGGTCAATATGATCGTTATAGTGAAATAGTACTTATTTGATTTAAAATAACACATTGAAAAACCTAGTAAATCAATTATTTATTGATTAATTTTATTTTAAGGATGTCTATCATATTTTATTGTTGAAAAAAATAGAAATTATATATATATATTGTTTATAAACATGGAAAACCCAAATGAATTATGAAAACCTATTGCATCCTTCAAGGTGGTGAGGCTTGAGCCCGTGACAGAAATATGATACGCGTTTCATGCCTACCACAAACCTACATTATATCCAAATTAATATCTCCTTAATTATTTAGTTAAAACATTTAATTAATAAAAAATAGTGATGAATTGGTGGTATTACTTATCAAGTTAAAGATTAATTCAATAACCATATTGGTTTTAGAATATAGATAAAGTTAGGCAGAAAGAATTTCCACTATTTTATGTAGCATATGATCTATTAAAAGTTAATTTTATCGCTTTATACATAAAAAACATTTATGTATTTTCATTTCATAGAGTAAGTAATCAAATATCAACCAAATGATGAAATTATTATTATTAAATTAAAAATATCAAGTAATTACATTTCCTTATATTCAAAGGCAGTAAAATAATTCCTCAACATCAAGAAAAATGATCTTGAAATGAAATCATAATACCATCCTTTGTAATTATATTAATAATCTTTTCATACCCATTAGATTTATGAATTTTAGGCCCTACAATTTCGTGCGATCATTCAGTTTCTTATTATCAATGACCTCAATTACTCTCTATAATTATTTTTGTTCTTTTTCCATATTTACTTTCTATTAGTTGTGTCTAACACGGGGTCCTAGTTATGTGTTTTTTCTAGATGATCATTGTACTTCCATTTTATTTAGAGGATATTTTGTTAAACCAATTAAGATGTGGATTATTCAACAAAATAATTTTAAAATATCAAACCCTAGAGTACTTAAATCAATTCTAAATTGTGAGGATTAAATTTATTTAATGTGGGGAGAATGTAACACCCTAGAAATTAAAAATGAATAACTTTTTATTCAATAACATGTATGACATGAAACACTAAGAATTGAGGGGAAGATAATATCCCAAGAAATTAAAATATATTTAATTTTTTAAATAAATTCAATAATTGATATTGCTTCCAATGAATACAACATTGAGTCAGATTGTGTTACACACTACAACAACTTTCTTTGATAACATATGTTACACACAAGACCAAGTTTTTCAAAATAATATTATTATTTAAAATGAATATAATATTCTAGATGTAAAACTGCCAGTTATAAATAATACAAAATAAAATATTAAAATACATGGTTGAATTCATTATTTTCCAATTAATTAGAAATTAATATAAAAACCTATTGAAAATATAGGAAATGTTTTCATAAAAAACAATGTGCCAAAGGTACTTTATCCTAATAAATTAAATTAATAACTAATAGTGGATGGTCATAATGAAATTTATATTTTATATACTTAATTAAATGTTTTTAAATTCACCCAATATATTTTAAAGGGATAAGATAAGAAGAAATCAAATTTTAAATATAAAAAGATGTATTTTTTCTAAAGGCAGTTTTTCCACCTTTTAATGAAGCACTTGTTTTAAACCTAAGTTATGAAACATTTATAAATTTTATATGATAAAATATAAATAATTTTAGAAATCTAAATACTAGAATTATCTTAGGGATATTTTTTTATAATTCTCTGAGAAGTTTTATTTGTTGATAAATAGTGAAAATAGTGACTTTTTATTTAAAACTACCATTTCGTATAAATAATTTATATTTTTTAGGTATAATTTAAATTTATTTTAAAGTTTAATTAGTTCAATTATAAATCAATTTTTAATATTTAGTTCTTTTGAACAAATTTAATATTTAAATTATTTATAAAAAAATTATAAACGTTTAAACATTTACACTTTAAAACCCCTCTTTTTCAACATGTGTGTGGATTAACTTTATATCAATTTTTTCCACTCCTGTGAATTGAATTTAAAAATAAATATTCCATATTTTTAATCATCAGAATTTATAATTTCTAATAAGGTGAAAATAATTAATTTCGACAATTATTAGTGAATGTAGTAAATATTAATTATAGTGATTAAAGTAAAAACAGGTTTACTTAGTAGTTAAACATAGAGTATAAGGTGTAAAAATGACCAAAAACTTTTCAAAACACCTTGTATGGGAATAGTTATACCAATTAATATCTATTATCAAATTTAAGGTATTATAGAAGCCTATGTTTAGGTAAAAATGTGGATATATCTAACTTATTTATAAAAATGTCATATATGTTCTCTCCCCCGCATATAAAAGGCTACCCCATCTACCCATTCCTTAAACCACTAAAACCACTTGGGTTTGCCCATTCTATACCCAAATAACTCCCCAATTTACCTCCCCTCATCCTAAATTCCTTATCCTGGAAATAAATCTAACATGTAAATTAATTATTATAAACCAAAAGGATATACTCGAAGAATATGTAACATTCATCAATGAACGTTTTCTTTTTTATTTCTTTCTCAGACCCATTACATTATTTTCATATCATGATAACCTTAGTAAATTTAATATACTAGGGTTTTTTTAATTAATGTTTACTAACTACAACCATAGACACATCCATCAAATGGGTTAAGAAATCATCATTCGTGTGTATGGAAGACTACCACCTCATGAACCGATATCACTTGTTTTTCAATTACCACCTTTCAAGGTTGGGAATAATGATGTAAATACTATTTATATATGATATTTATGATATAAATTTTTTATTTATGATTATTTAATTATTATATAACATATTATTTCATGATTTCCATTTTGTGGGAGTACACTAACATCGCTTGTGAGTACAATATACTAATGCCTCACGAAGACATGTGATTCATTCATGCTTTACACAGAACATATTAAGGATGAGTTTAGTAATAATATTTGGCTTATATTCTAGAATGATAATATATATATATATATATATATATATTTGTTTCATTTAATACTAAAAGAAAAGTGAAACAATGTCAATGCGCACGTACAGCCTACCATCTCCATAAATGATGTATTTCATATCTTATCGAAAAAGTATATATATTATACTAAATAAAAATATAATGAATATTTATGATATTAAAATCAGGTTTTTCACTTTGGATATGATTAAATATTGATCTAATTAAGAGGGACATAAAAAATAACAAGTCAAAACATACTCTAAAGACAAGAAAATTAACACATGAAACAATGAAAATAATGAATGGTTATTAAAAAATAGATGGTATGAAGTTAAAAAAGAATATTATATGATTAAATACTTATTAATGTGGTTATTTAATAAGTTTTTAAAAATTTTAAGATAGCTATATAGGTTGTTAAAGAATGTATGATCTAAAATAAAGTGTGGGGTAAGGGGTTCAATCTCAATTTAATTTCGTTAAGTTGTATTTTAGTGTAATGCACCGAGTTTATTTTATATGGTGTATATAATACCACATTTAAATTTAATATCATGAATAATTAATTCTTAATGGTAGTTTTTGTTACAATTTTAATTATCTCAACAAAGTGGATTTGGACATAAAGTTACCAAGTAGTAGAAAAATTTCATAACTAAATTCATTTTCATTAGGTTATATTTATTCCTCGTTATCAGTAATATTGTATGATTATGTGAATGATTAAATTTATTGGATATTGATGTATTTCAAAATTTTTAAATGGACTTATAGTTGATATATATTATATATTAATTTATTAATTCACACATCAACGTTATGATCATATTAATGGTTTATTCTACAAACTCACTATAATCAATATTGTTTATTCTTGAAATTCAAGTAATTGGAATTATGTGATACATGTTTAATAAACCCTTTAATTTTCATGTCCTATGGTTATTCATGATATTTTTAAGTGATATTAAAAATTTTCCACTACTTGTTACGTAATATTAGTGAGAAAAAGTTTTAATAAAATCTTACTTCATTTCTCTCATTAGTCGGAAATCGTTTTTCTTGCAAAATAATATTTTAAAAAAACGAATTCAATTTTTTTCATTATAATTTTAAAAATGATTTATTAATGACTTTTTCAGCCATTTTTTATATTTTAAAAAATTATATCAGTGAATCACATATTATTTTCAAAATAATGATCATTTGGATTTTACCGAAAAAGTGAAAAGAAAATTTTGTTTTAACGTGTATGGAATGAATGGAATTTCTAACTATCATGACCACTAAATATTTTTCTATGTTATTTTATAAGTATAAAATGTTATTTTTGTATAAAATTATTTTCAAAATATTTTCAATGATTTTATTTTTAAAATTTATTTTCAAAACAATGGATTTTCAAAATGTTGTACGCAATAAAAATGATATTTTCATCAAGATGGTTTTTAAAGATATTTTTATGGTATTTCTATTCATCAATGACAAAAACAATTATTCTTAATTAAATGGATATATTTCATATAGATACCATCCTTATTCTTCTTTATGGTTTCTTATGATTATTTTTTTCATGGATAGGATTAACATTCACTTCCTTGAATCATATTTGTTTTCATTAAATTCCCCTTGAGTTATTCAATATCTAGTGATCTTTGAACAATAAATTTAACCTAAATATTCAAATTTTTGGTCATTGATATTATTATTTCCTAAATTTTATAGCATTTTAACACAGGGATTTTACTTTGAAAGTTATTTCAATATCTGGGGAAATATTGATAAATTGGCATTTTTTACTCAATACAAATATTTGACAAGG
The DNA here is from genome assembly GCA_963277665.1 of Viscum album. Taxonomy (NCBI): domain Eukaryota; kingdom Viridiplantae; phylum Streptophyta; class Magnoliopsida; order Santalales; family Viscaceae; genus Viscum; species Viscum album. The sequence continues at coordinate 1,978,715,929 of OY728143.1, read as the reverse complement.
AAACTTATTTATGAATAAAATATAATATTTGATATAAATAATGATTTAGACTGGTAGTTAAGGGTGAGGCCCAAATTTTATATAGTGTAACGTCTCAGTTCCAGGTGCCACCCAAAGGTTCCCCGTACCCGATTGGTCACATGGCCTAAAACACATTTCCTCAAATGCTAAAGGCTACCGACTAGCAGCGACGACCTTGGATGTGATAGTGGGGAAACTATGCTATCATTGGAAGAGTATGCACAGTGGAATGACAAATAATAATAGTATTAAAAGTATTAATACTATAAAACAAAATAAACAGCAGAAGACTGATAATAAAATCAATTACAACCGACATACAAATGATGCATGTCACATGTGTCTAGGAAAGCATCCAAACAAGTCACAATACTGAAATAAAAAATAGAAACTAAAGTACTGAAAAGTAAATAAACTCCAATATCTTCGTAAGTCTCAGCTTGGTCCCATTATCCCCAGCTCCACAACAATCAAGTACCAGATGTAGAAGGGTGCTTTCCCTTGACTACACCTACAACCATATAATCTGTTTGGGTCCAAAACAATGAACCAAATAGGGTGTGAGACGAATCCCAGTAGACAACCACAAAAAGATCTGTACCTAACTATCAATGATTATATATAGTAGGCAATATGTAGAAAAGAAGCAACAACTAGGAAGTAATAAAAATTAAACAATCCTACAATTTCCAATTACATCCATTTACATTTATTAATTATTAAAACAATTGAATAATGTAACCTTAGGATCTAGCCTAAGCTCTATATCCCCCTATACATCTATAAAAAATAGGGGTCTCAAAAGACCTTCTAACAATAAAGTAATACCAAGTCTAAGTTTTTGATTTGGATTTTTAGACTCATCACAATCATAAAATCATTTCAAAACAACCCTCTAGGAAAGTCCTCACTGACTAGCCCCCCTTGGTTTAACATATCCTCAAATTAATAATAAAAACAACCCTCTTGGAAAGCTCACATAGACTACCCCCCTTGGTCTCACAAAGCACTAATCAAATACAAATGACCACCTAGGTAGCTCTAATGGTCAATACCCCTTGGTCTCCATAGAAAAAAAAGTATAATGACCCTCTATCAGCTCTCACAGTCAATTCATTATGGTCTAACATTTATTTAATGAGGAACCTCTTGGTAGCTCTCATAGTCTAACCCCTCTGGTCAATGACCCATGGCATCTCTCATAGTCAATACCTCTGGTAAATTTATAACAACAATTTATAATTAAAAGACCCTACTTTGGGAATCTCTCACATTCAATTCCCCTGGTCATATTTTTGTAATGCGAAACACATGCATCTCTTATAAATAGCTACTCCATATTAACAATATTGGGTATGGAAAAAAAGTAGCATAACATGATTTCTAGACCCAACATCCATAACCAAAACAAACATACGTAATACCTTCATAATCAAGGTAATAAACCTTACTCATAATCAATAACCCTTTATTAAATAGACAAACCATATCAAGAATTAAACAAGGCTAAAATCTAGAATATGCAATACCCTAAATAAGGGTATTCGGAAATTAGGCATATATAACTCAAAGAAAAACTACAATAAGGCATGAACAACCTACATCGACATTGTATGATCATCACTCTTAAACTTCGGCCCTTTAATCGGCCTAGAATGATGTAGATATACAAAAATGTCAAAAACGCTCAACCTTGAATATCTCAAGAGAGAGAAGAAATCAGGAGGAGAGATTCAAGAAGAAGTAATGACTCACCAATAGGATTCTAACACACCCACTAGAGTTTGATTCGTAGAACGGGTGATGAATCGGTTGCGTAGAAAAAAATCGTATCTCTCGGTCACTCCTAGAGGAAACAAGGTTATAAGAAGATGAATATGATGATTAGATGAGACCCAAATCCATTTAATGAAATAAAAGAAAAAGTACATGGCATGTTCCTTTAATGTACACATTGTGTACATGCCTCAACCGGTGCCCACTTTAGGCGGTCTCTAGGTTACCCCACACAGCCATGTCTCGTCCATTATAGGTCCAGCACATGGACACCCGCAAAAACCTGGTACATGATGTGTACTAATAAATTTCCAAAATCTCCCCTTTTTCTCAAAAACACCTCGAAAAATGATCCATTCCTAGAAAGAAGATTCGGGTTCTTACAAACTTCCCCCTTAAATATATTCTTCCCCTAATTTTCCTAACAAGGTGGTGAAGAAGAATCCTTGAACAACTCTGGCCACTATGATCACACATCGGTATCCCTCTCCCAAGTATCTTATTATACTCGCTCGTGCTTCCATAGCACCCATACCAGAGGAACTGACCAGCCATAGAGAACCTTCTCTCCTCGATAAATAGTCCAGATAGTATGCTCCTAGAATGATACATCTACCTCCAATTCAACCTCCTTAGGTCGAAAAACATGAGATGGGTCTGAGAAGTAATATCGTAGATGAGGAATGTGGAAGACATCATGCATATCCCAGTACCTCTTAGGTAACTACAACCAATAGGCAACCAGCCCAAATCTCTTGAAAATCTCAAATAGCCCAATGTATCCCTGTGAAAGCTTTCCCTATCTCCCAATCCTCCTATGTACCAACCTCAGTGTGACATGAAAGAAAACTTGATCTCTAACCTCGAACTCCAGAGGTCGTCTCCATTGATCAACATAAAATTTTTGGTGATACTATATAGTAGAAATCCTCTTCCAAATCAACTCCACCTGCTCATTGGTCTCATAGACAAGATGAGGTCCCAGTGTAGCTATATCTTCTACCTCCAGCCAATGTAGAGGTGATTTTCATGGCCTGCCATACAAGCACTCATAAGGTTCCATATGAATCATCTCATAAAAACAGTTATTGTAGGAAAACTCCACTAAGGGTATCTATATCTCCCAAGAACCCACGAAATATAGGACGCATGCTCGAATCATGTCCTCTAACACCTGGATCGTGCACTCCGACTGGCCATCTATTTGAGGATTTTAAGTTGTACTCAAAAGTACCTATGTACCCAAAGCCTTTTTTAGTCCTCGCTAGACACAAGAAGTAAAACATGCATCTCTATTTGAAATTATAGAGCATGGAACACCATGAAAACTTACAATATCTCGGATGTACAACCTTCTCAACTCATCAACACTAAAGGTATCCTTGATCAGTTAAAAGTGATCAACCTTTGTGAGCCTATCAATGACAACCCAAACTGCATCATTCCCTCGAGGAGACCTCGGTAAACCTGTCACGAAATCCATCGCGACATCATTCCAATTCCAATCAACAATGGGTAACTACTATAAAAGCCCTACCAGTCATCGATGCTCCTCCGTTACCTGCTAACAGGTGGAACACCTCATCACAAAACCTGCAACATCACTCTTCATACCTGCCCACCAGTATTGACGGTATAGATCTTGATATATCTTGGTGACACCAAGATGAACTTACCAAACTGAGGAATAAAAATATCACATCAACTCCTCACATATGTCTGCTGAAACCCATATGTGCCCATGAAAATGAAAGATCTCATCCTCACCTACGGTCCATCCAAGAGTAGGGTCCTCTCATGACACACCCTCCCATAGGACTGGGCCTTCAGAGTCCGATAGATTCCTCATTCCTACATGATACAAAAGAGTAGGGGTAATAGCTACCTAAGAAAAAAATTTATTCCCTTGTATGTGATGCACCTCCAAATTCATCTCATAGAACAGAGCCATAATCTACCACTCACTACTATCCTCTAAAACTGCCTGTATCTAAGTTCTTCTACTCAACGCATCTATCACTACATTGCCTTTCCTAGGCGTGTAGGAAATCTCAAAGACAAAATACTGAAGGTACTCAACCCACCTTCATTGTCTCAAATTCAGATCACAATGAGTAAAGATATACTTGAGAATTTTTTGGTTAGTGAACACCACAAAATTCTCTTCCAAAAGATAATGTCTCCAACAGTGCAATGCATGCACTAATGGATCCAACTCGGCATCGTGCGTAGGATAATTCCTCTCATGTGGCCTTAACTACTGAGACCCGTATGAAATGACTCCATCACCCTACATAATCATTGATCCCTACCCGATACTTTATGCATCATAGTAAGTAGTGTAGCTCTTTCCTTGCTCTAGAAAAACTAGTATTGGTGCTGAATTCAACCTTCTTTTTAGCTCCAAAAAGGCTTAATCGTAGGAATCAGTAAAAAAGTATTTCATACCCTTCTTAGTCAGGCCCGTCAGTGGTGTTTCTAAGAATGAAAAGTCTTATATAAAGCATATTTAGAAACCAGCCATCCCAAGACAACTCCGTACCTCAAAGACATTCTTCAGATTCTCCCAAGAAACTACTACTCTCACTTTCTCTGTGTGTAATGATATTTATGTCTCTAAGATAAAATGACCCAAAAGTGAATATGATCCATCCAAAAAGTGGAATTTTGAGAGCTTAGCATATAACTCATGATCTCTTAGTGTACTCAAAACAATCTCAAGATGGATGGCAAGGTCATGTAGAGTGTGAGAGTACACCAAGATATCATCCACGAAAACAACCACGAAGGAGTCCAAGTAAGGATGGAACACTTGTTTCATCAGTACGATGAAAATTTCAGGTGCGTTGACCATACCTGCTCTGAAAGGTTGTAATAGGTATATCTGATGGTCTAACGCGCAATTGATGATAAACAGATCTCAGTTAAATCTTCAAGAACACCCAATATCATTGAAGAATATCAAAGATATCATCAATCCTTAGCAAAGGATATCGATTCTTGACCATCAACTAATTCAGCTTCTGATATTCCATAGAAAGTCTAAGGGTATCATCCACCTTCTTCGCAAACAGGATAGGCGAACCCCAAAAAGAAGTACTGTGTTGGATGAAACCCTTCACTTGTAACTCCTCTAACTACTTCTTTAGATCTTGTAACTCTGTTGTAGTAATCCTATAATGAGGAATAGACATCAGTGCCACTCTTGGCACAAGTTCAAAAGAAAATTATACCTCTCTCTTAGGGGGAAAACCTGAAAAGTTGTTTGGAATGACATCCCAGAAACGATTGACCATTGGAGAAAATCCCTTCTGTGAAGTCCCCTGTTCATCAAGATATAAAATAGAAATCTGGGTTGTAACACCCCTTAACCCATGATGCTCGAGTCTATCTCTTCCCACCTGGAAATCCCATTTTCCCTTATGTAGAAACAATCCTCCCTCTGGTGATGTGAAACTCACCTTACAACGATAGAAATCGACAAATGCCTAGATGGGAACTAACTAGTCCATTTTGAGAATGACATCATAGATCGTCATCTCTAAGATATAAAGGTCCCATAAGAAGTGACACTGACAAACCTCAAGAGGGAACTCCTTGAACTGGCGTACACTAGTCATACTAATCCCCAATGGTGTTTCTAGTGTCATAACCTCCTTATAAGTAATGATATAGAGCCCAAGGCTCTCCATAATGGAAAAAAATATAAAACTATGGGAGGCTTATGTATCAAAAAGGGAAGAAGCTAAAACTAAGGCGACCTAAATCGTACCTCTAACCGTAGAGGGTCTGGGATCCTGCTCTAGCTGGGTCTGATCCACTACAAAAGTCCGACCTGCACCACGGTCCTACGACCCAGCCTAATTACCCTGAGTTGATCCACCCTGTTGTCGCTGAAATCTTGAAGCCTAAATACCACGGACATGGCCACCTCCTCGTTCTGAATGGCCAGATAAACTTCAGTTCCCTATCTGATGAGAAACTGGTGGTCCTGCTCTTGAACGTGGAGTCATAGAAGAACCCTTATCACTTGTTGCTGGTGAGAACACCTAGAAAAAACTCTGAAGATGTACCAACTTTCCCCAAGATCAGCAATCAATTGGGTCTCTCCGATAATGTGGTCTAGTATACCCACTCTTCTTGCACTGGTATCATACCACCGGGCTACCTGAATAAGCGTCATGTAGAAGATCCCTATGGTGCTTCCTACTATCTGTCAAAGGAGTACTAGCCCTGGATGTTGAACCACCCTGGATAACAGCTCCCAACTCCCTCATATTACTCTTGGTAATCAGGGCCTGATTCACTATAGCCATCAATGGAGTTAACCTGAAGACATTCACCTGTGACCATATTTTATACTTGAGACCATCCTCAAATCACCTAGCCAAAAATAACTCATCACCTCCCAGTACAGGTGTGAAGCACTACAGCTATGTAAAATGAGAAGAGTACTCCATCACTAAAAGATCTCCCTGCTCCAAATGTAATAACTCTCAGGCCCGATCGGCCCTCTACGTCTCGGGATTGAAGTAGTTAAAGAGGGTCCTATGAAACTCTTCCCAATACATATCCCGATGACGTCCCTTATGTGAGATAACATCCCACCATCTCTTGGTGGAATCACGTAACATGTACGTCGTTAGCTTCACTGTTTTCTCTGGAGGTGTCTCTAGATGATAAAAGATAGCTAGTATGGCCTCAAACCATGACTCTACAACATGTGGTCCTCTATCCCTATAAAGAGTGGGAGGATTATGATGTTGGAACACAAGAATCCGCTCTACCATAGACAGGGAAATATGCGGTGCTCCATGGAAGGTCTGCATCATCCTCATGAAGCCTTCTCGGAACTGTGCATCACCACCTGTGTCTAGTACAATAGCTGGTGCAAAGACATGAATGACGAGAGGATCTTCTTTTTGTCATTGATCTCCCATTTCTGATATCTGATTGTTCCCTTTATCTTTCATACAACTGGAGGACGTCTCAGTGGCATGACTCTACAAGGTCAGGTGCAGACCTTGGTTCAAGATTTACAGGGACTGAAACTTATGAGTGAAAGAAGGGAACATGGGAATAAAAACAATAAAGTTTTACAAAATAGGGATACACAACGTGTATAACCTCCACAAAATGTGTTCCCTTAGGTTTCAACATGGGCATGTACTTCTTCCAAAACTGGTTGTGTAACAACTCTACACATGGTGTGTTTATCCTATGACTCGGCTTGTACTTGAATTTTCCATCCTGCCCAAGTTCTTCCACGTAGATAGAATTACACGGTTCCCTTAGAACAAAACTACATGGCGTGTTTAAGTCAGACACGACGTGTACTAGAATGATTTTACTGACTCGTGTTGTTAGTAACATGGCTGGAGACAAATTCAACTTCCACATGGTATGTTCGTGCTGGACATAGAATGTTCACGTTGGACACGGTGTGTACTACCCAACATTCATCAACCCTTTTCGTTAGTCACACGGATGGATACATGGTCTCTATAAAACGACATGTACACCCTGTACGCAGTGCGTTTCACCAAACATTTCCTAACCTTGTGTCTCTGCCCACACAGTCCATCACACGGTCAAAGACTACATGGCCTATAGAAAACGTATAGGGCGTTTTCTTAAGAAAAACATTTTCTTACTGAACATAAGGATACATGGTGTGAATTCATCATCACACACCGTGTATTCATGGTTTTCTATATAGTAAGCCTCAGAAACTACTCTAGAACCCCATAAAAACACTAAAACAAGCATTAAAGTGCCAAATTTTGATCTGTGGGGGGCCATATTCCCTATGAATCAAAGATTGGCATCATATTCAAGTTATATCATAACTGAATTTAGTTAAAGTTTAATATGATCCACCAAATTCCAATTAAATAGGGCCCATAACACCTCAGGGACCAAATTTTGTCATCCATACAAATGAAACCTTGTGTATTCCAATACCCTATCAAAATAGCAGGCATTCTATCTCAACATCCATCACAACAACATGCATATCTAGCACAACATCTATCACAACATCATGCAATTAGTAATTCACCCTAAATGGAATGATAAGAATTCATGACATTTTATCCCTATCAAGTTCCTATATGACGCATGAGATGGAATACCCTCATTTCATTGAGTTGCAATATAAATAGAACCTCAATAATATCAATGATAGCAGCACAAATCATGCGAATCACCCAATGGTGAAGTCGAATCAACTGTAACAATTGAAAAACTAGAAAATTTTCAATAATTGAGGTAAATTAAATTTTCCCTATACACGGTTTAGCTACTCCCAAGCACAACTTATTTCCAACTTCCCATTTCTTCCTATCCTTGTCTATAGGATCTGAATAGTAAGACAAAGTAGAAAAGAACCTACTTTGATACCACTTTGTAACGTCAAAGTTCTGAGTTCCATCCAAAGGTTCCCTGTACCCAGTTGGTCACATGGCCTCAAGCGTATTTCCCTGAAATCCAGAGGCTTCCGACTAGAATCGAGGGCCTTGGGTGTGATAATTGGGAAACTATGCCCTCATTGGCAGAGTATGCATAGAGGAATGAAAAATAATAATAGTAATAGAAGCATTAATATCATACAACAAAGTAAACAGTGTAAGACTAATAGTAAAATCAATTTCAGCAGATATACAAATGATTCATGTCACGTGTGTCTAGGAAAGAATCCAAACAAGTCAAAATACTGGAATACAAAACAGAAACCAAAGTACTGAAAAGTAAATAAACTCCAACAGCATTTCAAGACATAGCTTGGTCCCATTCTCCCCTGAAACACAATAATCAAGTACCTGATGTAGAAGGGAGATTTACCTTTTATATACATGAAACCATATAATCAGTTTGGATCCAAAAACAGGGTGTGAGACAAATCCTAGTAAGCAACCACCAAAAGATCTATGCCTAACTGTTAGTGAATATATATAGCAGGAAATATGAAGAAATGAAGCAACAACTAGGAAGTACTCAAAATTAAAAAATCCTATAGTTTCTAATTACATTCAATTACATTTATTAATTATTCAAACTGTTGAATAATGTAACCTTAGGATCTAGCCAATGCTATGTATCCCCCTTTACAAATATAAATGAAGACGTCTCAAAAGACCTTCTAATGATAAGGTAAGATAGATTCAAATTTTGTGCTTTGGATTATCAGACTCGTCATAATAATACAATCATTTCAAAAAAACTTTCTGGGAAAGTCCTCACAACTTAGCCCCCCCATTGGTTTAACATATCTTCAAATTCATAATAATAATAACAACCCTGTTGTAAAGCTCACATAGTCTATCCCCCTTTGTCTCACAAAGCACTAATCAAATACAAACAACCACCTGGTTAGATCTAAGGGTCAATACCCCTTGGTTTTCATAGCAAAAAAAATGTATAATGACTCTATGGAAGCTCTCACAATCAATGACCTATGGTCTAACATTTATTTAATAATGACCCTTTGGGTAGCTCTCATAGTCTAACCCTTCTGGTCAATGACCTAGGGTAGATCTCACAGTCAATACCTCTAGTCAATTTATAATCACAATTCATAATTTAAAAACCATACTGTAAGAATCCCTCATAGTCAATTCCCCTAGTCATATTTTAATAATGCAAAACACATGCATCTCTTATATGCAGAAACTCCATCCTAACAACACTTGCCATGGAAACAAAGCATCCTTATATGATTTCTAGACCCAACGACCATAACCAAAACAAACATGGGTAGAACCTCTATAATCAAGGCAATAAACCTTATTCATAATCAATAACCATTTCTTAAACGAAAAAACAAAATTAGGCATTAAATAGGGTTAAATTCCAAAACATACAATACCCTAAACAAGGGTATTCGAAACTTAGGCATATATAACTCAAATACAAACTATGGTAAGGCACAGAGAACCTACCTCAATGTTGTACGATGATAACTCTTAAACGCCGACCCTTGAATCGGCCTAGAATGACATAGATATACAAAAACATCAAAAATACTCAACCTTTAATAACTCAAGAGAGAGAAGAAATCATGAGGAGATATTCAAGAAGATGGAAGGAATCACTGGTAGGATTCCAATGCACCTGCCGAAGTTTGATTCAGAGAACGGATGACAGATCGGTGTCTTGGAGAATAATCACTGCTCTCAGTCGCTCCTGGACGAAATGAGGTTAGAAGAAGATGAATATGAATATTAGACATGATGCTATTCCATTTAATTAAATAAAAGAAAACGTACACATCGTGTTCATTTAATGTACATGCTGTGTACATGCCTCAATCGGTCCCTTCTTTAGGTGGTCTACAATTCAACTTGCATGACCATGTATCAGCCGTTACACGGCCACCCGCGACAACCTGATACACGACGTGTACTTCTATGTACATGGTGTGAACTTCTAAATTTCCAAAATCTCTTTTTTTTTTCTCAAAAACACCTCAAAAAATGATCCATACCTAAAAAGAAGATTCGGGTTCTTACATATAGCCACACGATGCATCAATAGGTATCATGAGAAAAATCAGTTAGAAAAATTAAATGGGTTTCTACATGTAGTTTTAATCCATATTATTGAATATCAGGATGGTATAGGTTTTTATGTGTCTCAAAAATGGTGAATATTATTTAATAATTTACATAATTTATAATTAAGTCATTAATATTGTTTATCCAAGAGGTTTTCATATTTACATTTTCTATGGATTCATTTCATTAATATTTTATTAATAAAATGTTATGTGTGTTTATTTATTTACATTTACATATTATTTAGGAACTCCCTTCTCATTTTATTTATTATATGGAATGTGTGTTCAGTTATTTATCTTGACATATTTTTTTATGGAAATCATTTTCATTTTATTGATTACATGTCATGTTTGTTTAGTTATATCCTTTTACATATAGATTATGCTCAATTATTCATTATTACTTCTATTGTACTTAACCCATATCGAGCATTTGATCTCACCTTTATTTTTTATACTTTCCATATGATATGAAGATGATTTCATTGAATAAGTATCAAGGATTTATTGTCATAATATTGGTATGATTTCTTTTCTTTTCCCAATGTAATATTGGAATCATCTATATATATAATTTTCAAAAAAAATCTAATCTATTTAATATTTTGTGATTTGAATCATGAAACTATGAAAATTTAATAAAGTACGACACCGACTCTGGGCTACTAGGGTCAGGGTCACAACATTGAATTGCTTGAATCACATGAAATATCAAACTGAAATGAAATCTGATGTTTTTTTAGATAAAATATTACAATGTAAGAAAAACACTATTATGTTACGAACATGTAATATAAAACATCATAATAAAAATTACTAGGGGAATAATACCATATGTAAATAAAAATACATTGACATTAACTCAATATTATCGTGGTTTTCCATGATGATCATATCCCCAATTATAACTATGGAAATAATGTATTGGATTATAAATGTAATAAAAATGTTTAGAGATAATTAAATAAATATAATTAATGATTACATGAATATATTAAGTCTATGTATAATAATGAAGTTTGTCCATTATGAATACTTTCATTGGAATTATGAATATTTTTATTAAAAATATGGTTATTGGGTATGCTTGTAATTGGTATACTAATGTTTTTTAAATTTTTCTAGCAAGTTGGAAATAATATAATTAACAAATAATAAATGGTTCTTGAATAAAATAAGAAGATAATATTTAATTAAAATATTTTTTATAAAAAGAAATTTTTATGTGTAACATATGTCAATTATTATTAAGGAATGTCTTAATATATTTATAAAATTAATAAATAGATCATAATACTTATCAATAGAAAATAGTTAATGTTAAGATGTGAATAAATTAACTTTAAATGGATTTGATTAAAATAATTTTATGATTAAAAGGGGTATTTTCAAATAATTATTTTTGGAGTGTAAAATGATTATTTAGTTAAATTGATATATTTACAATGATTAATATAATAAAAAAATTCAATAAATAATCTAACATATTAACATTCATTTAATTATTAATTTATATTAAATAATATTTTTAATAATCAATGTTTTAAATTTAGTTTTTTTAAAACATTTTATCTATATATTATGCTTTCATTTGAGAGAGATATTTCTCATATTTATGAATATTAACTAATTAACTGGATTATATGTATGGAATCACCATAATGAAATAAATTAAAATGGGTGACCAAAAGTTTTTATTAATAAATTAATTACCATTGTAAATAATTAAAATATGTAAATGGGGTAAAGAGGTGTAAATATAGGTAAATAAAATTTCATTTAATTTATATTAATTGAAATGATATTTACACAATATAGATGTTCTTTCTTAATTATAATGGTAAATCATAAATTTATCACCATTATTTCATTACTTAACATAAGTAACACCAATGTAATTCCTTCATTACCCTTAAAAAAATCAATTTACAATGAAATATCCCTCATTTTCACCTATAAAAGGAGAGATCCCATACACCTTCAAAACAACACTATTCACTAAAGGATCTATTTAATAAATAATAATTGAAAATTTTAAAAATCATCATTAGACATTTTTTATCTTCTATTTTCTTGAAGGTATCCAAAATCCTTTATTATGGAGGAACCTATGTCGAGAAGGAGAAACTTTTACAATGTAATTTATGGTTCTACAACATATTTTTCAACTAAATTATCATGTAAACTCTTTAAAAATAAAATTCTCCAACAAAATTATGTTACATTTACATTAATAATATTATAATAAAATAATAGTACTATTACATAACTCTAAAATTTTAAACATTTAATAGTATAACGTGTTATTATTTGGGTCCATTATGCCACCCATGAAAATGATGCAATACCAAAATTATAATTTACATCATGAATAAGTATCAATAAATTAATATTATAAACATATGATATTAAAATCTAATTTATTTCATTAGTATGGTTTTTATATTTGACACAAAAAAATAATTTTCACTATAATGTAATATTTCGTTATCAATAAATTGCATGAAACATGCTCATTTAGGATTTCATTCCCACAAACTATACCCATAATATAAATCAAATTAACATGGGTCTATATAAAAATTTGTAACATAATTATTACATTACATTTATTTATCTAGAAAATATGACCATGTAGTTAATGAATTGGGATTGGGATTAGTATTACAACCCTCATGTGAAAGATTCCAAATTAATAACATCGGATGATGAAAATAGAAAAAAATAACATGTGTTGTTTTAATGAATGATTATAATTGAAGAGTATTAAATGAAATTATTATGAAAAAGTTTCATAAATAAGTTATTGTTTTACTATTATACATTTGGTTAAATATTTTCTATGTAATTTTAGAGTAAATGTTATGTTTAACAACTCAATTTTCTCTACAAAGTGATGTGTTCCATATTCACCACCTATTTTTATGGGTACTGAATATACTATCTTATAAATTAGGTTGATAATTATTTTTAATAAATTATATGTGGTTTCAAATAAACCACATGTTTTTATTCTTTTTAGGGATTGTTATTCAAAGGTTACCCAAGTAGAAACTAGCTTATATTCATTCTAAATTTGATTTCAATATTTTTTTAAACAAATTTATAATATGGGTAAATTATATTATAATTATCTATAAACCTCAAATTTATTGTCCATTATATTTTCCATGGGTTTTACATTTCCTCTTACAATTTCAGTACCCTTTTAATCTATAATTTACTGAAAACATTTCTTATAAGTGAAATAGGCCTTGAATCTATTTTCTATTAGAAATAATTCCCCTAAATGTTCATATTATTTATTTTATTTTATATATTTTATATTACATTATTATATTATTTTTAAGTATTTTTTAAAAGGACATAAATTTCATAAAAGGAATACTCTTATGATTTTATTTGTATATCATTTTCACCAATTATTGGAATTCCATACCAAAGTGTAAAAGTAAAATGCATTCTAAAATATGTTATATGAATGAATGTAACCATAATATTCATAAAATATCTTTAAGGAACATACTATATATGTTTTAATGGTTCTAAACTGAATTTTCTCTTCACATTTTTTATAAATCATAATATTTTTTAAAAGGTATTAAAAATTTAGTGAGTATTTCTTATTATTTATGAATCAATTATCAATTATCATAAAATGAGTTTTTTCATAAATAAAAATATCCTTATTTTTTTTGAAGTGTATAAGATATAAATATAACATCAAACTCATTTATATGGGTGTAATATGATAATGTGTTTTGGAATTATTCATGTACCCAATTTATTTTAATGGATTAATTAAGATTTTGTGGAATTAATAATGTTCTTATAGTCATGTTTCACATATATGGATGATTTTTTATTACATGATGGATGGAAAAAGAACTATATATCCCTCTAAGTCATTCAGAAAATAATTATCTAATTTTATGAATGGAAGTGTGGAGTGAATGAAAACCATTGAGGGACACCACCAGCTATGAGATAGGTGTAGGAAAATTATATTAGCCTCCAATTCAGTAGGTGAATACCTATATATCATGAGGGTGACTGGGGAAAAAACATGATCCACAATGGGACTATGCCTATTATGTTATTTTAGTCTTAGATGTAAGACTCTAAATAACTAATGAAGTTATATCCTTATGTATATACAAAATTATTACACATTTGTTGTGTTTTCATGGATCATTATTATTGACTTATGTTTCCTCACTACTACTACTATTGTATTATGTTATTCAAAAATCCTTATGTTGTGACCCATTATTTATGATCAATTCTATATTGAATATGATTATCTTAGGTTATTTACCAGCCCTTTATTATTTTATCATAAAACCATGTTTATATTATTCTCACATATTATCATTGATTTTTTTATCATTATTATTCATATTGAGAATATTATCTCACCCTTTATTATATTTCTATTCCCCATTATATAATGGGTAATTATTTGTAAGATATTCCTAAATGGTACCATGTTAGATGAAAATTTATGGTGTATGATGATGATTTTATATAATAAGTTATTTAGATATTTAATATTAAAATATAATAAACCAATAGGTTATGGGGTTTGATTTATTGTGAGATGTACTGAATATTCATGTAAAATGATGTAATATCCTTGTATGTTATTATCAGGTCATGTTAGTTGGTACGAGAGTGTGGTTTAGTTATTTATAGAGATTAGGATAAATATGATGGTAGGATAAAAAACCATATGATCAATCCAAAGTGAAGAATGATGAACATACAATCTCATAGAATGAAATGAAGACCTCAAAACATTAGACATTATAATTTTTTTATTTATCATATTTTTTCTTTATCTAAATATTGTTGAATTATTCATTAATATTTATTGTGGTTAATAATCAATGACTGGAACTAGGAGGAATTGACTTAACTAATAGTACTATTGAAAAAGTAATTATTTTGAAAATAAGTAACCAATTGGGATGGGATCCAGTTTGTAAAAATTTGTGTCTATGCTCACCCAATTCTCACATACTATAAAAAATAACCCATATAACATAGAACTATCTAATTCAAAAATGTAAGGACAATCTAAAATGGTTCCTTCATATGTAAACATTCACCCTCTTCTAATGGGTATTCCATCCCACTTATTTCCATGAAATTTCATGACATAATTGAGAAGATATTTTTCATTGTTTTTTGATCAACAGATGAAAATTATTTTTTAGTTTTTTTATTTGTAGCTCAAAAATGATATATAATTATTAATATTATGATATAATAGTAATATATCAACTTCATGTAATGGTAGGTCTTTATAATGGTGTTAATAAATAAATAATTTCATTGAAATCTTTAATATAAAATAGATATAGAATTCTTAGAGTGGAAATAAAATAAAAATGAATCCATTAGTACGCTTAATGAAATAATTACATGAATTAAAATGTACTATGTTGTATTTCTCACTGAAAATAAAACAAAAGTTCGTCATTTAGTTTTTTTTCTCAAAAAAATCAAAAGGAATTAGCTATATGGGACTTCAGTAAAAATTAAGTGATTGTTTGAAGAGAACTCAAGGTAGAAACAGAGATTGGAGACCCACATTAATTTCATGGTTTTTGAGAAGAGAAGAGAAAATTGAGTTTCAAGGAATCTCAAATGATAAAACCCATAATGGAAAGAAAATAATTCTCCCACATATCAAAGATGTTATTATAAGTTTTGGGAAAATTATTTTAAATGGGTTGGAAAATGGTTCAAATGTAGAATTGAAGTCCATCAATGACAATGAATATCAAAGAGATATGAAGTGGAAAACATGTGAATTGAATGAAAATAATTCATAGATTAATAAAAAACCCATGGTATTATTATTAAATTATAATTAATATAAAAATTACTCCAACTAGTGCACTAATATAAGGGTTAAATATGACAATTAATTTTAACGGTCTCCAAACCAATGGAGAAATGAAAATTTTATATAATCATAAATACTGATGTGGATAATGAAAAAATGGTTAATGGTACACTTGTCATCAATTATAGAACTAAAAATTTATTTCTTATCATATATCAACACACTCAATTTTTTCATTTCTTTTATAGGTGAATAAAATCACCACCAACCAAGTAGACATTGCATTATTAGTGAAAACTCATTTTGGTATGATGATTTAATCCCATGACTATAAATAATCTTTCAGAGATTTTTTTGGGAATGTTATTATTATAAATATTATTATTCTTTATTTATTCAATTTTTATGTGATTTTACGATTGGATTAGGTCTCTCTATATAGTTACCATATTAATTTTTAGTATAATGAAGCCATATTTCATATCCAAAAATAATATCTTATCGTATACCAATGTAAGGCTTGTTATGAACTCAATACATAAATTAAACTAATTATATGTGTTGTAATACCCCAATAATAATAATTATTTAGCTTAAAAGGTATGGGAGAAAATCAATATATTAGATATTCCAATTTCAAATTAATACATTAATATTTTTCTTCAAAAAATTTACAGAATTACCCCAAAAATGTGGTTGAGTTGTCTATATAACTTATACCAAGTGCTATGTGTATATTAAAGATTCTATATTAAAGGACTATGATTCAGTTATAGGAACTAAAGAAATAAATCCTAGAGAATTATAGAAATTGGTTTGATAATACTAAGTTCTTATCCTTTTGGTGTATTTTTCCTATTTATTTGGAAGAAGGTTGGATCAATTTATCAATGTATTAATAATAACATGTCTAAAAAATCATGATAAAGAGATTATATAATTTCCCATGTATTTATAGATTATTTCTTCAACTATGAGTGGTTTAATACCACTCATAATTATTGATAATCAATCTATATATCATAAATTATGGTTTAGAATATAGGATATACACATGTTGACATTCAAAACAAGATATTAGAATAATTATTTCCAAGTGATGAAACTTGAATTTGAAAATTACCATTTAATATTTTTAGATCTAATTAATAAAGTCTTTATAGATTATATTGAAAATTTTATTATAGTTGTTATTGATATATACTCATAAATTTCATGGAAAATAAAGATCATGATGATCATTGGAGGATTTGTCTCATGATATTTACACGAGATAAGTAGTTTGAAAAAATTCTGATGCCTAAGTTTGGGAAAAATAATTAATCATTATTAGGTCATCTAATCCTAAGAAAGGGTATATATATTCATAATTAAATGATATATGTGAATGGATAATGGACCAGATAAATAACTCTAATAGAGATTCATAGTTTTCATGGATTGGTTGGATACTATATATAATTTTTGGGACATTTCTCACAACTATCAAATACAATAACTATGTTAACTCGGATGTGTAGGTTCTGGTCATATTGGAAGTTCCTTTTGTGGGAATTAAATTAAATTATATTCTATTTTAGATTTTTTCAAAAACCTAATATAGGATCTTTCATGTAATTTTTTTAATTTTTTTATTTTGATAAGAAGAAAGTAATTACCTCATTATAGTATACTTTTTTCATTTACGATGTTGATATTTCAAAAAATAACTTCTTTTATTTCCTTCGTTTCACTATTAGGATCCAAGGGTAGAATCCTTATTTTAATGTTGCCCATGCGATCCATGGTTCTTTGAGAAATGATAATTTATTTTCAAGTGCCATCACATAGAATAAATTATCTTGTGTTATCCATGCTAGTACGTTATCCTTGATTCCCGAAGGAATACCTCTGGTGTTTCTCATTATTAAGAGGATGAATAAAAAAGAAATTCCATATAGAATTCATTGCTTGAAAAAATTCTCTATATCTCAATTAACCAAGAAAAATAGACATAACCATCTATTTATAGATATATGGTATAGGTTAAATTATTATTTAATTGAATATCATCCCATAAATAATATAATAATCTTTATTAAACCCCATTCTAATAATGATATTATAATAATTTCTATTCAATGGAACATGCACTAACTTTCATAATAAAAAATACCTTGTAACCAATATGTAAATTAATATTTGTAACTAGAATCAGTCTTCATCCATTCAAACACCTCTAGAATTTATTGGACAAAATATTTATATATTAAATATTTTATTCATCAATAAATATTTGAGATCAACAATACATGAATGAAATTTATTACTCATGCATGAGAATAATATTCATTCCATTACATAAATTAAAATATAAATTAATTGAGATCAATGGAACCACATTGAATGGGACCCTCTAGGATTATTTCTTATTGGAATTGGGAAGGTTCACCTAATGTAAAATATTTTTGTATAACAAAGGGTATTAGAACCCATACATAATAACACAATGTCACATTTATGATAACCATATATGAACACTCAATATGTAATATAATCCATCTTTACCAATATCCCATCAAGGAGGATTCACATCAGTTTCATCAATCTATGTACTTGATACCTCTTCCTTTGACTATCTTAAATTAAAAAATTGTTATACCATGGCTAGGGAATTTAATACAATAGTTATATTCCAATAAAAAGGCCAGGATATAAGATTCTATTAAGATAGAAGGGAAAATCCTTCCTTGAATTATTTATTAATAAAATTTCATTTGTGGTTTAGATAACATACCTTACTTCCTTACATCATATGGATTGATGCTTTTCATCAGTAAATCTAAGTGTTCATGTCATGAACTCGTCATTGATAATTTTTCCAGTCAAAGGACCATTATACATAGTCAAATATTGGATTATATGATGTAACACCTTGAAATATTAAAGGAATAACATTTTATTCGATAGTGTATGAAAAAAACAAAACTGAGCTTAAATAACCCACATAATATATTTTTTTCAAATGTAATCTCTTTGATAGCTTGTTAAAAACACATCCTTGTGTTGAAATGAATAGTAACATAGTATACCATTATATCCTCGGAATTAAATTGGAAGGTATTAATAGTAGAAATAAAGTTAGGAAAAATATGGATATTAATTTGTTACAAATAAAATAAGAATCATTTGAAAGGGAAATATATGTTTTCTATGAAACTGTAATTTTTCTAAAATATAGTTTATTCACCCTTTGTGCAAATAAGTTAAAATTAATTTTTCCACCTTTATAAAATTTATTGGATATAATAAATATAATGGACCAAAATTATTTCAATGAAATTTCCATTATTATAATTATTTTTTATAGTATAGAACACATACATCACATATATAAATCAATAAAACATTATTCTCAAAAATGAAGAATGAAAAAGTGGTATTCATCGAAATTAAGGACCCTATAGAGATAAAATAGTAAACTGATGACTTCAGTAGTAATATAACCATCAAGAATATTGACCTGGCCAATGGAACAGTTACCTAACCTATAAAAGTATAAATAAAATTTAGGCATCCCATAAATGAAAATATGATATATTTATATCATGGAATAAGTATATAAAAATTTTAAAAATGTAAA
The DNA here is from genome assembly GCA_963277665.1 of Viscum album. Lineage (NCBI taxonomy): Eukaryota > Viridiplantae > Streptophyta > Magnoliopsida > Santalales > Viscaceae > Viscum > Viscum album. The sequence goes on along the minus strand of OY728143.1, from coordinate 1,978,696,099 downwards.
TTAATTGTTGGTATATTTTCAAGAAGTTAATATTTATTTAAATTTTATAATTAATATAATGATTTGAAAGAAAATAGTTTTCATGAAACGGATTCATAAGTTAATATTTTTTTTGTCTTAAAATTATAAGATAATTTTATGATACCTTAGTTAATTTTTCAAACTGTCAAAAAATCGGTTATAATATTAAAATTAGTATTTTTTGAATAAATAATGATTTTAATTAAAAATTAATTTTCTCATATTTATAAAATAATTTTCATATAATGGACTCCGTTTTTTTAAACTACATGTCTAAAAATGGTAAGGGTGAATTTTTGGGGTTTTCAAAAATAGTTGAATTTTTTCGTAAAAAGTGAAATATGGTAATTTATTATATTTAACAAATACATGAATTACTGAGTCATGGATGATGTATGGATGAGTTAATCCCCCATTGTTTCAAACACTCATGTAATATTTTCTGTACTTATTCATAGGAATCATCACTATTTATAGTCTTGATCCAAAATAAAAAATAAATGGTTAAAATAATAAAAAAATGCCCCTCTCCTCCCACTACAAACACTACCCCTCACCACCATTTCTACTCACACTTTATAATCCTTGATGATTTCCTAAATTCTTCCTAATTACCTTTTGAATACTTTTCCCCATGTCTATGAGCTTATGGTCTCACCAAAATAACAAACTCATGTTTCTTAAGGATATTCTGAATGAGACAACATTCAAGATGTAAAATCCTCCAGCTTTCTCTTTTAAATTCATTATATATTCATTCTCATTCTTTACTCTAGTACCCAAAGATACATGGTAACTCTGGTATCATATATATAATGAAATTTTATTCTTTTAATGAAATATACAACATCAATTATTCTCTATTCTCATATTTTTCTAAAACCTAAAACACCATCTACGAGGTATCGATTCACCACCTTCGTGGATGATGGATTCTAATTTTCCATTACCATATACAAGTACAGTCATAAAAAGTTAATTGTTGTTAAATCGTATTGAAATATGTTTATTATATCTTGTTTCATGTTATAGAAAAAATATATATCTACATAATATTAAATAATTAAACAAACTAGTTTGTGATGATCGAAAAACCGCCAAAATATACTAAACATTTTCATTAACGTTATATTTAATGAATCATCCTCATACCCAAAATAAAAATGAAATATGGGACCATTTAAAATTATGTAGGTGAATTAATATATTATAGTTACACTTATGAATTTTTTCTTCCATTTGACATGAACTCCTCTTATTAAACTCAAGGGAACATATCATAAAATCATGATATGAACGCTTCTGAAATGAAAAAACTAAACATTATAACAGATAAAAATGATCATAAATGAACTCAATAAAATTATAATAAATAAACTATATGAATAATAAGATCTTTATTAATTAATAAATTTGTCTAACTTAATTATCCATGATATTAAGTGCATGTACGAAACACATTCGGACATTTGGTAGAGGATTCTCTCCAAACAACCAAATTACATTTGGGTTACAGTTTCTCTCTATTTTATCCAATGTATTTGTTTATTATTCTATTATACATCAATATATTATTTTTATATCTTCCACAAAAAAGTATTGAGATCAATTCATCTTTATTTTATGGGGTAATGCATATTTTAAAAGGTTCCCTTCTCAATTCATCCAGATTAGCAAGCCTAATTAAAGGAAACTTCCCAATTTATTACCCATTTTATATTACACACTGTAATATGGTTTAAGCCACCATTATTTTTCTAGAATCTATAATTTTATAACTAAAAACTATCTTAGATCATTTATTTTTTTATATAAATAATTATAACTTTTTCCCTATAAAATACTCTTTAATAATTTCCCTTAAACCGCACTAAAGTTGTTGATTTCTAAAGATTCTTAAAGGCAATTTTTACATGTTTTCACATCAGTTGTACATAATTTCTCATGATGTGTTCATATTTTCTTTTATGAATTACCATGTATGATTTAAATCCATTTTTCATTGAAACCAATATGATACACCAATTGGTAACCCCTTATGACCTGATTACGATACCCATTTAATTCCATGGGGAACCCGTATGTTTATTTATTATGTTTGATTAATCATGTGGAACACATATTCATGAACATGATATAATGGGTGCATCCATATATAACTCCAATGCATTGTGTAATGTCTAGTCTCATGGTATGTAAAGTATGGGGTTAGAGAGTACACCTAATAAATTACGGTACTTTGTCCACCATGTGATATAGTCTTCGCAATTAACCTTAACTCAGGTTTATGTCATGTTGTATATTATTTACACATTCCTATGTTTCCATGATCATTTTATTCCATGTTATTTTTATTATTTATCCACATTTTTATCCATGAGACATTCCTTTTATGTTATCATGTTTTTCCTTTTAACCCATGTGTTAGGATTTTTTCCATACTTATTCCCTTACTAGTATTTTTAGCTCATTATTTTTGTCTATGTATTACCAAGGTTATCATATTCATATGTAGGATATCAAAGGAAGTTTTGAGATATTATGGATTATTAATATATATATGGTTTATTATAGTTCATCGTTTTTTAATTTTATGTACCTAGTCTTCCAAATACAATAGACATTAATATCCTTAGTTTGTATTTAATGGTTAATTATTCTTAGAATTATGTAATAATATGTGTAAAAGGATAGGTCCACTATAGATGGTATCAAATAATGGTCTAGTTATTTTTGGGGATTAGGAATAGAACAATTAGTAAGAAACCTTGGTATAATTCTATCACCATAGATAACATAGATTAAAAATTAGGTAATCACCGTTTAGGATATAATTTTTGTAAATAAGTTTGTCCTTATATGTTCAATGTTTCAATTTTATATTCTTATTATAAAAGTATTCAACCCCCCCTAAAAGTAATTTTTTTCCTTAGTTAATGGATTTAAATTGGAGAACCCATGAAAATAATCAATGTTATTCGAAATTTAAAAATTTCCCTAATCTGATTCAAAAATTGGTGGGAATTGGAGCTCAAAACATCATAAATTTACTAGAACAAATGGATCAAGTTGTGAATAAAAACTTGAATCAAGTGGAATTACCTAATTCCCATTATAATTATAATGTTTCAGTTTAATACGTTTTTTGAAAAAGGCCTCCAATGTTTTTTGGGTCTTCTGATCCACTAATCACATAATAATTGAATAACTCATTTGAAAAAATATTATCATTCTTCAATGCTCAGATGAAGAGAATATTGTACTGGTAGTCTATAATTTTTATTGGAATCCGATCATTTGTGAAAACTAATAAAAAACACAATGTCTTTGGAGGAAATTGATTCCATGGATTGGGAAGCATTCAAGAAAATATTTATCAATTCATATTTTCCATGAAATATTTATCTTAAGATAGAATGGGAGTTCCTAAAACTAAATAAAAAGTAAGAAAAATATATCATGTCCTATGAATAAAAAATAATAATACTTTCATGATACATCTTAGAAATTGTCATGAACACCAAAAGAAAGGTGTATCTCTTCATTAGCGGACTAAATCCAAGACTACAAAATTCTTTGGTGAATCAAGTCTTTGAAAACTATAAGGATATTGTCTGTTGTGCCCTTATGGTTGAGATAGAGACTGGATACTCTTAGTGGTATCACTGGATCTAAGATAAAAAGTGCAAAATGGAGTTTAATATGGGAGTATCAACTGATAAATCCCATTATGGAATGAAAACTCAATATCACGCGTCTCAAAATTATGGGAACAAAAACCATGGTAACGGTCTAAATGGAACCAAGAGATGATTAAAATGTATAAGATAGTGGAATTAGGATAATTATTGCCAACAATTTATGAAGTAGCCTACAAATAATTAATAAGAAAGGTAGGTTCATGTCAATACTCATCCTATAGTACCAAGTTTTAACTATGTGGAACATGTGCATTATGCGAGCCAATTCCCTAAGCCATGGGTTGTTGAATTCAATAAAAAACAACCTACATGGAAGTAAGGAAGGGAGTATTCTTTCACTAATTCTAAGGTGGAGCCATATAATGATGCAGTTATTGGTATACATGATATTCATTCAAGAGTAGAGAATATACTATTTGATTCTGGTTCTACACATTCTTTCATTTATTGTAATTTTAGTAGAGATATTCAGACACAATCTCAAAATATGAAGGTTGAGTTGCCTATAAGAATAGAAAATGGGGAAATTATTGTATAAAAATTATATAACTCCGCCTCACTTACTGTTTGTGGACTGAACCTTTTATAAAATCTCATCTTACTTTTATTGGTATATTCTGAAGTTATAATGGGCATGGATTGGTTATCTTTATATAAATCCAACATCAACTTTCAGGAATGGGGCATCAATATTCGCATCTCGAGGCAACCTCTAATTTTGTAAATGTGTAAGGAGTAAGATGAATCTTATTTAGAATCATCATATCAATTGTGGATATTATTTCCTTATGAGTAAGGATATATAGATGAAATGATTGAGACAAAGGATAGGGTCATCCTCAAATACAATCCCCTTGGGAGTAACTATATAAATGTCTTCCCAGAAGAAATTATTGGTCTACCTCTAGAGTAATAGGTTGATATCTAAATTGAACATATTCCTAGAACACTTCCCATATCAAAGACACCATTTAGAATGGCCATATTTGAGTTGGAGGAACTAAAGAAGTAGCTACAAGAGAATCTTAACAATTGTTTTATATGCTCGAGTGATTCACCATGGGGTGCACCAATTCTATTTATCAATAATTAGGATGGATCAATTCACCTCCCCATTGATTATTTTGAGCTTATAAAAATCATGATAAATAAAAATTATCACTTAAAATAGATAGATGACTTGTTCGATCACCCGGGTAGAGAAAACTATTTCTATACGGTGGGCATTCGGTCAGGATATCACCAATTAAAGGTAAAGAAGGAATATATTCCCAATAAAACCTTTCAAATAAAGTATGGACGCTATTAGTTCTGAGTAATTCTCTTCAAACTCACTAATTATCCAAAAATTTTAATGGACTTATTGAATATATTATTTAGATATTACCAATGGATTTTTTGGTTGTATTTATTGATGATATTATAGTATACTCCAAGAGAAAGGTGGAACACGATAAGAATTCGAATACTATGCTAAATATTTTCTGAAGGGATAATATTTTTGTAATTTATAGTAAGGGTTCATTGTAGATAGAGGAAGTTTCATTCTAGTAGCTTGTTATCACTAGAAAAAGTAATATCTATAGACCCTTACAAGATAAAGGCAATCAAATTATGGCAAAGGAAAACATTTGTAATGAAGATCTGTGGTTTTTGAGGATTATCTAGGTACTACTGACATTTTGTGAGGGTTTTCTCACTTTTTTATAACCCACTAACTTTGTTAACATGGAAAGGGGTAAAGTATATATGGATATAATAATGTAAGGAATTCATCAATGAGCTAAAGAAGAGGATAGTCACTACAGTTATACTCATACTACCAACAACTGTATAAGGTTATGTGATATACAGTGATGCTTCAAAGAATGGATTGGGTTGCATACACATGATAAATGAAAATTTGATAGAATGTGCCTCATGGATGTTGAGGATACATGGTTAAAACTAACCAATTCATGATCTAGACCTAGTATATGTGATTTTTTCTATTAAAATATGGAGGAAATCCCTCTATGTTGGAAAGTGTGTCATATATACTCACCATAAGATTTGAAAGTATATTTTCACAAAGAAGGGACTAAATATACATCAAATAATATGGTTAGAGTGAGTCAAGGAATGTTATTTCTATATTCACTTCTATCCAGGAATGACAAATATGATAGTTGATGTTGTAGGAATTAACCTACTACCTTATACATGATGCGGATTTTAAAATACCTAATCTTAATTGATATAAAAAAGGATGGATTTGGAAGTAATAATGGAAGGGAATAAATCTTATCCTTCACCGATGACTGCTCAACTATCTATCTATGAGAATGTCAAGGAATCACAAAGGGATGATCTAGAGCTATAAAAGAAGGTAAATGTGGTAAAGGAAGGGAAGATAAAAGAGTTACATATAGATGATGATGGTGTGATTTGGTTTGGAACAAGGCTTTATATGCATTCCTAACTCGAGACAAAGAAGGATATATTAGATCATGCACATAGATCATCTTTCTCCATCCATCAAAAAATTACCAAGATGTACTGTGATCTTAGATAAAACTTTTAGAGGGATAATATGAAAAAAAAGATTATAGAGTATATCACAAGGGGTTTGGTAAGTCAACTTGTTAGTGTTGGGTGATAGAGATCAAAATGGATGATCCAACCATTGAATTTACCCAAATGGAAATAAGATAATGTCACAGTGGAAATTGTCCCTGGTCTCCTAGATATATTCAACGGAAACAGTTGGATATGGGTTCTAGTGGATCAAATCACCAATACTACCCACTTTATCACTACTCAGTATGATCTCTCACATCGAAAACAAGAAATGATATATGTGAAGGAATTGGTTCGGGTGCATGGGGTCTATCTTTATATTGTCTCTGATCATTATTCAAGATCCACATCTAAATTCGGGATAAGTATCTTACATGGTTTTAGTACTGAATTGAATTTCAGTATAGACTATTACCCCCAAACTGATGGCTAATCTTAAAGGAATATTTAGATGCTTGAGTACATGCTGAGAGACTGCTCAATGTAATTAAAAGGAGGATGTGATCGATAACTCTAGTTGGTTGATTTCTCATACAAAACTACTTCAACTCAAGTATTCAGACAGGTCAATATAAATATATATATGGGAAGTTATGTAAAACCCTAACATATTGGGATGAAGTCGGTGAAAGAAAGATAATTGGAATTGATCTTGTAAAAGAGATGACAAAGAAGGTTTAAGGAATTAAAAAACATATCAAAGATTCTTATAATTGGAAAAAGAGATATGATCTTAACCATCTAAGGAACTTAGTGTTTGATGTTTTAGAAAAATTCTTCTTTTGAATATCACAATGGAAGTGAATCATGTGCTTTGAAATGAAAGGGAGGTATTGCTTAAAGTACATTGGCCCCTTTGAGATCCTTGATCGCATATGATAAGTGGCATATCATATTCCACTTCCATCAAATATATCTCAAGTTTGTGACAAATTCCATGTATCTCTTTTGGGGAAGTACAAACCTGACCCCCCACATGAACTAAATCTGGAGTTGGTATAACTGGAGAACAACCTATCAAATGAAGAGGAGCTGGTAAATATCTTGGAACGTAGAGACAAAGTCTTATGAAATAAGAAATATCACCTTTTAAATGTTTTTATAGGATCCTTAAGTATGAAGAGGTGACATGGGAAACCGATGAACCAATGAAGGAGAAATACCCTAAGTTGTCTTCACCTTAGTATGTAAAATTCAATTTTGGGTGCGAAATCTCAAACTGGGGAAGAATGTAATGACCTAAAATATTATATAGGTAATGTACCTTCTTATAATTATGTTTTATAATATAACACATACATGACATAGATAACCCAATAAAAACCTTATTATAATAAATAAATATTGAAATAAGTTGTATTTTTAGAAATTAAGGAACCTATACCGATTAAATAGTAACATTATCATAAGAATTGTAATATGACCATTAAGACTAGTAACCTGAAAAATAGACCATTAACCTCACCAATGAAAGTATGAATAAAATTTGGCCATCTTATAAATTAAAATATGATATATCTATATCATGGTATCAGTAATTTAATGTTTTAAAAAGGATAAATTAAGTGTTAGAATTTTTATAATATGTAAATATTTATTTATAATTTTATAAATAAAATTAAATATTTAAATGAAAATAAATTTTTATAAAATAGATTCAAAAGTTATATTTTTTTGTTTGATAATTATAATATAATTTAATGAGACATAAATTAATTTTTCAAAGTGTTATAAAACTAGTTATAATATTAGAATCCGTATTTTTCAAATAAATCATGATTTTAATTGAAAAGTAATTTTATCTTATATATGAAATCATTTTCAAAAAATGGAGTCCAGTTTTGAAATATAAGCATCAAAAAATGGTTAGGTTTAATTTTTGGGATTTTTCTAAAATAGTTGATTTTTTTTGAATAGTGAAATATAGTGATTAAGAGTATTTAACAAATTCATGAATTATTGAGTCATAGTATATGTATGGATGTGGTAAAAACCAATTGTTTTAAAATCTAAGGATCTAGTTACTAAATTTAGTCATAGGAATCAACATTATTCATGTTATTGAGCTGAAATAAAATAAAAATGAATAAAATAATAAAAATCACCCCTCTCCTCCTACTATAAATACCACCCCTTCCCCTCACACCTTATACGAATTTAATAATGTCTAAATTTTACCCAATTTCGATAAAAATCCTATTTCCCACATATAAAAGCATATAATATCAATAAAATACCAAACCCTAGTTACTTAAGGAGGTTTTCATGGAAACAATATTCATGAGGTAAAATCCTTCACCTCTCTCATTTAAATTATTTCTTTATTCTACCTTATCCTTTCATACAATATCCAAATCTACATGATAACACCGATACCACATATATATTTTAATTTAATTGTTATATTTGAATATAAATAACAAAATCTATCATATTCTCATTTTATTCTAAAAATGAAAACATCGTCTGTGAGGTGACAATTCACCACCTTGGTGGATGATGAGTTTTTTTCATTTCCACCTTAAATAATGGTAATGAATCCATTATTATGGTTAAAAATATTATAATATTTATATTATATCTTATTCCATTTTTTTAACTAATATATATATATATTCATAATATTAAATAATAAAACAAAGTATTTCGTGATGATAAAAACACCACCAAAATAAACAAAATGTCTATCATTAATATTCTATATAATTAATAATTCTCATACCGGAAATAAAAATGATTTCTAGGAAAATTTAAAATTATTTATGTGAATAAATATCAGATATTTCCACTTCTGGAATTTTTCTTCCAATTAAGAAGAACTTCTATAAAAAATCTCAAGGGAATCGATCATAGTATCATGAAATGAATACTCCTAGAACGACAAAATTAAACATTATAACTGGTCAAAATAACCATAAATGAATACAATAAACTTATAATAAATCATATATATGTATAATAGGTTATATGTTAATTAATTTATGTATCTAATTTGATTATATAGGATTTTATGTGTAAGTGAAGAACACACTGAGATATAAGGAAAGGGATTCTCTCTGACCATCCAATTTAAATTTAGGTTACACTTTCTCCCTATTTTCTCCAATATATTTATTCATTATTATTTTATACTTTCCCTATATTATTTTTATATGTTACACACATATTTATAAATCTAAATTAATCTTTATTCCATTGGAATATTTATATTTTAAAATGTTTCCTTATAAATTCCTCAAGATAAGCAAGCCCGGTTAAAGGGAACTTCCAAATTTATTACCCATTTTCAAGAATAATCCATTATATATTTTAGGCCACCATTATTTTTATAAGATCAATTATTTTATCATTAAAAAACTACCTTATTTAATTTCAATCTTTAAATAAAAAATTATTCTTTTTTCCACTTTAAAGACTCTTTAATAATTTCCCTTGAACTACACTAAAGTGGCTCATTTAAAAAGTGTCTTAAACACTCTTTTTACATGTTTTCATTTATATTGGACATAATTAATAATTATTTATTCCTATTTTACCTTATTATTTTTTATTTATGACTTGAATACATTCTTTCGTGGACACCATTATGATATGCACATTGGTTTTACCATATGACAAGAATATGATACTCATTTCTTTCGGTGGGTAACCCTTATATTTATTCCTTATGATTGACTATTAATGTGGAACGCACATCCATTAACATTTTTTGATGGTTGTTCCTAGATATTTATCCATTTCATTGGGTAATTTTTAATCTCATGTGACGTCATATATGGGGTTAGTGAGTAAACGTAATCCATTTTGGGACTTTTTCCACCTCATGATATAGTCTTGGAAGTTATCATTGAATCATGTGTATGTCATGTTGTTTTCTGCAGACACATTCATATAGTTATTTGATCATATTATTACATGTTATACATGTTATTCTTCCATGTATTTATCCACAATCCCGGCCTTTTATGTTATCATGTTATGCTTTCTAATATATGTGTTATTCTTCCTTTCCATACTTATTCACATACTTGGATTTTTCTCATCCTTTTTGTGGATGTATTCCAAATGTTATCCTATCATGATATAGGATCTAATATGGAGTTAATATCACATTATATTGGATTAATATAATGTTTTTTTATTTTAGTACCATTTTTTTAAATTTATGTACCTAGTCTTCCAAAGACACTAGAATTTATGATCCTTGGTTTGTATTAGATGGTTAATGATGCTTCAAATCATGTAATAATATTTTCAAAAATACAGTGTCTCTATAGTGAATATAATTTTTGAAATATTAGTATCAAAATTAGGTTAGGGTGAATATTTTGGATTTTTCTAAAATATTTCATTATTCAATGAATAGTGACCATTATTGAATATTAATTTTAAACAACCTTTTCGTTTAAATTATATATAAAGTTTAAATATATTTTGAATTGGTTTTAATGTAATATTAGTTGAATTATATATATATATATTAAATCATTTTAGGTTATTTTATTCATTTTAGTGTGGAATTTTGATATAAAAACATTGAAAACCATTGAATAATTTCTTTTTAAAAATTCACATTCTCATTGCATCAGCGTTGTTAATTTTAAATTAAAATTCAAGACTTATATGAATGGAATATTAAAGAATTGATTCCATATTATGAATCATAATAATTTATATTATCTAATGAGGCCAAATTAATCATTGACCATGATGAATAGTGAGAATATTAAAAATTAAGGGACGTGGTCAAGGAAAATATGGGTCTATCCTGGGGTTAAACTAATAAGATAAGTGTTTAAAATGATGTAAACACATTTAAAAATATTATTGGATGGAAGTATTTCTACCTTGTACATAAAAACTTATAATATAGATTCATTTTTAAGATTTTATCATGGGATTAACATTATTATTATTTCATTCTTTTGGGAAATTTCCATGTAATTTTAAATAGGGTTCCCTTTCCAACACAAATAAAAGGGAACTCACTCCCTTCACTTATTCACACCTCCCAAGAAAATGGCCTCCCCAAAACCCTTCCAAATTCTCCCCCCAATAACTTTATTAACATTCTAGAGATTCTGGTCCTCCCAAAATACCACCCCTAGGTTCCTTAAGAGGATATCCAATGGAGGATTCTCTAAGAGAAAGTAATTATTTTAACAAATATAGTTCATTTAAATTATTCATTTTCCACCATAAATTATATATTAAAAATTAAAATATAATAAAATAATTATCTATCATATAATTAAATTTTATCATGTTTATGGAATAAAATTTATCCATCCCTACATCTATCAAATGTGAAACTAAATCATCAACCATGTGTAAGATGGACAGCAGCGTCGCAAACCGATGTAGTTTATTTTTCATAACCACCATTAATGGGTGGATATAATGATTTATTTTCAACATATATATGATATTTTTAATATTAATTTAACTATATAATTTTAATATAACATGTATCTTTTTACATTCTATTCTGTTTCAAATATGACAACGTCACTTGTGTGTACAGCGGACTACCGCCTCTTGAAGCAATGTGGTTGTTTTCTTCGCATATTATTTAAATGAAATGTTATAAGGATAAAATTAATTAAAATATGTGAAATATATGATATTATATTTATTCTATAAAATTAATATACCACCCACTTCCTTACCCATTCACTGTTTAAGGGAATTATATCGTCATTAATGCGTACGTACGACCAGCCATCTCTATGAAGACATGTGACTCATTTTCTATGACCATAGTTTATAAATGATTATAATATGGTATTTAATTAGTAAATATATTATTTAAAACATTAATATAATTATAGATATTATTTATTTATAGCCTATATTCAAGAAGTGTAACATTCGTTACAAAACATTCCTGATAAAACAAGGCAAATAAAAACTAAAACAATGAAAATAATGAAATATTGTTAACAAATAGGTAATAGTTTGTTACAAAAGGATCATATATGATATTATAAATATTAATATTGTTATATAATAATTTAACCATAATTTTAAATCCCTTATACTCGAGTTTAAATCATGTTCAACCAAAAGGAATCATTCGGTAAGGCACTTCATCTCAATTTCTCTTCATTGAGTCATATTGGGATGTTATGAACCTAACTTATTTTACATTGTGTATATGAAACCCCATATAGATGTAACATAATGATTAACTAACTATTAATGTTATTTAAAATTATAATTATAATTTTTTCATCTAATGATATTTTAATTAAGAGTTTCCCAGTGGTAAATAATTTTATAACACAATTTAGTTTCATTGGTTTATATTAATTCTTCAAAATAATTAATTTTATTAGATTATGTGCATAATGTTTTTTAATTTCATTATGTTTTATTTCCACTTTTTTTATATATTTTACACACATAATTTATCCATTTAATAATTCTCCTTTCAACTTTATGATAATTTTAAGGGTTTATTTCACAATCTCCTTTTAAATGAAACTATTTATTCTTAAATTCTAGTTTAAAGAGTTTTTTTTGATAATTTTCTAATAAAACAATTTAATTTAATTATACTCTATATATTAATGATATTTTTAAGGAATAATACCATTTTCCTATCTTTATAAATTTAAATAATTTAAAAAAAAATTAATAAAATCTGACTTCATTTCTCTCTTCGGTGGGAAGTCATTTTTCTTCCAATATCATGTTTTCGAAAAAAAATCAAAAAGGTTTTAACCTTTTTAAAATTATTTATTAATAAAATTGTTACCCATTCAACATTTTAAAATATTTTTAAAGGAATATTCATGTAATTCTCAAAATAATTCCCACAAATATTTCATCAAAAAAGTGAAAGGAATCATTGCTTTAAGAAGTACAGAATGAATGGAGTTCCCAATCATCATGACCGCTAAAATGTTTTAAATATTCTTTTATAAGATTCAAAAGTTATCTTCAAATAAAATTATTTTTAAATTATTTTTTGAAATTTTATTTTTGAAATGTGATTTTAAAAATGAAATGGATATTTTCAACAAGAATTTTTTTAAATATATTTGTATGTTATTTCTATTCATAAATGAAAAGAATCACTTATTCTTACCTAAATGAGTATATGATGTATAGATAAAGTCCTTATTATTCCTCTATATAGTTTATGATCATTCTAACCATGTGAATTATTAATATTACCTTCATTTATCCATTGTTTAATCATTAACTTTCCATTGAAATATTAAATTTCCAATAATCATTAGACATTAAATTTTACATAAATATCCATATAATTTATCATGGATATGTTAATTTCTTAAAACAGATTTTAATTTTTCATTATTTTTTCTATATTGAATGTTATTCGTTAATCTATAGAAATATTTATAAATATTTATTCTTTACTAAATAATGATATTTGATTATAAGGTATTTTGTTTGAATTAAATTTGTTATTCATTATATGTAGAATACTTTGGACCTTCATTGATGGGTGGGGCCCCAAATAATATATCCCCTTGATGAATTGATATGTCTCATGGGACAAATAAGTAAGCTAACATTAATTTTTTTTCTACCTATAGTTTTGAACTACCTTTTGAATTGTCTTGATGGTAGATTTATCATGATTCACGAGATCATGGCATCCAAAAATTAAGAATTGTATTTATTAAGAATTCAGTTGTTATTATCTATGAGATGTTCAAAATGATATTATCTATAGATTCATTTCATTCTCAGTTTATTGATTAAATAGATTTTTTTTGTTCTTTACCATTCCATATTTATTATTCCTTATTCTATTATTTCATTGGAATGTGTGTTCATTTACATAACTTTCTATGTATATTAGTATTATTAATTTCTAACAGCTTTCATTACACTTAAACATTTCTAATATTTTCATTTCACCTATATTTTTCCTTTATTAGGAATCCAAGAAGTATACAATGAATTACATGAATGAATATGCTAGAAGGAATAAAAATAATCTCAAAAAAATGTAATAATTTATGTTTTCAAATGTAATGTAAGAATCACTTCTATATCTAGTTTATCAAGACTACTTAACTATTTGTTCCTTTAGGATGTGATTCCTTGTATCTTATTCCAGTATAATATTATGTCATTTTTCCTTGAAATACACCCCTATCACGATACTACAGGTAGGAATGGTTTTATTACAGATGTACCAAGGGGTAATGACTCTAAAAAGGGTTAATGGGTATTGAACCAATCATTACCTAGTGAGTGAAAATGGTCCTTACTATTCACCTAGTTTGAAACTATTGGGGGATATTATTTGGATAGTTAAAATTTTATTTAAAAATCATTATGAATGATTTGAATAGATAATGAAATTAAATAACCTAGGTTAAAACTAAGGTTTCTTTGATTGAAAATAATGTGTCTCAAAGTAAAATTAAAGATACATTATGTGTATAAAATAAGAGTATAAAGAATAGATTTTCCACGTAAAAATAAAAAATAAAATCGAAGGAAATAAATCATATCCTAAGGATCATTTTATAATTTGTTGTCTTAAATGTTGGAAACCTATGAATTATCTAAGTCAATTACCTATTCTAAAGGTAAACCCCTAGGCAAAGGAAGTATCTATCATGTAATAAAATGGTCGTAGTATTTATAAATATGCAATCTGGAATTAAATTTCTGGTGTATTTTTACTAATGGTATTTTGATTATAAGAATCCTAAAAAATATAGGGATTTTTTTTCATTTTATAACCATATATGTCCTCATTCTATTATGTAATATGTATACCACCATGATTTTATGAAATTAAGGCTGATAATATGTTAATATTCTCAAAATCCCTTTTTGAAAATTTTCCTGGTAGGAATATTACATGATTAAGGATTCTTGTGGGAAACATTTATGGGAAAACAACCTATTAGTTTAGAAAATGTTTTAATAAAAATTTATTTAAGGAATAATTCCCTTAATTTTTTTAGGAATAAGGTTGATGTTATTGATCATATTTAGGGTTAATATGGTCATTAATGAAAATTTTATAATAGTAAAATAATATTATTAGACTTAGTGGAAAAAATAAGATTTAATAAATGCATTAGTAAAAAGGTTATTTAATGATTACTTTTATTTCAAGGACTTAAATCATATATTTTTTTTGGAACTTCAGTGGAATTGTATTAATATAGTGTTAAATAAGGACAAAGAACATGTTGGGTGACAACCTGAGACATCTGGCATGGACATGGGTCTTAAACCTATAACTGAAGTATGATAAGGGATTATTACTTACCACTAGCCCACGTGATGTATTGGTTTACATTAAATTGTTTTTAGATAAATAATTTAAGAAATAAATATTAATTATGAACTTTTAGTATTACTTTTTTTGGATTAGAGGATAATTTTTGATATTATATAACTTATTCTAACCATATTGGTCTTGGAAAATATATAGAGACACACAAAAAGATGTATCACTCTTGTATAGATATTATGATTTGTTAAATGTTATTTTTAGTGCATTAGGGATAATATATATATATATATATATTAATTTATTATATTGATTGATGATTTGGAAATTGAGAAAATAATAACCAAATGATGAAAGCTTTCTAATGATATAGAAATATATCAAGGAAATATATTTATTTATATTTATAGATAGTAAAATAATTCCTTAAATTAGGAAAAATAACTTGAAACAAAAAAATTCTCCTATTACATTCATATTTGATGAATTATATATTATTTTAAATAGTCTTGTATTTATGGTTTTTAGGCATTTAACATTCCTTTTATCATTCACTTACTTGTGATAAATTAACTCTATCATTCTTCAAAATTATTTACAATTTTCATCATTGTTTATATCTTCACATTCCACAAATGTAATCCTACATGGAATCTTATTTATGTGTTATCTTATATGATCATTGTACTTCCCTTTATCTCTTATTTAGAGGGTATTTTTTAACCCATTTAGAATATGCGTGTTTCTACAATAGTATTTCCAAATTTCAACCCATTGATTTATGAGATCTAGTTTAGACTGTGAGGAAGAAATTTATTTAAGGTGTAAATAATGTTACACCCCTAAAATATAAAAAGATAACATTGTATTTGATATATTATGTGACACACAATAATGATATTAAATGATCTAGGAAATAAATTTCATTAAATTTAATCTTCTCGAAATATTGTGGAATATAAACCCCTGAGTCAAAATGAAAAGTAATATAGTATACCATTTCAACCTAGTGTGAATGTTTTAGGTATTAATACTAATAAATAAATTATTAATAATATGGTTATCTATTTATTAGAAATATTATATTAAATATTTAAGAAAATATTTCATTTCTGGAAAACTTTATTGTTTCTAAAATACATTTTAGTCACACATTGCGCACAAAATTGAAAATTTATTTTTACAAATTTTATAGAAAAAATCGACTCAATTAACTTCTTTTTTTAAATTTGAATATCAAAATTAGCATAGGGTAAATTTTTGGTATTTTTATGAAATATTTAATTTTCCAATGAATAATGAAAAATAATTTATTTTAATTGGAAACATTATTTTAATTTAAATTATTTATAAAGATAAATTATATGTTGAATTGGTATTGCATGATAATTATATAAATTATATATCTATATATCAAATCTACAACATTTTTATCCTTTTTATATTGAAATTTGATATAAAAACATTGAGCATATAAGGTTTAAAAATGATATACCAATTTGTAAAAATATTATTTACTAGACATATGTACACCTTAACCATCCCATGTAAGAATATAGGGTCATTTTTATGCAATTGAAATGTGAATAACTTAATTGTTTTGGATTGTTGTAGGGAAATTTTTAAGTAATTTCCAATAGGGTTCCCTTTACCTAATTATAAAGGGTCACTCACTCCCATCACTTATTCACACATCATGTAAGACCCTGACTTTTTATCAAGAACTATTGATCTCTTTTATAGGTTCTCCTTTTCTTTTATGAGTATATCTTATTTGGATTTTATCTTGGATATGTTTGGGTGATATTTGGATGTTTTTGGAGGGGTTTAGGAAACTTCATAGTTAGCTTACGGTTTACCCAAAATGTGTGCTCTGCCCCCATAAATAGTGAAACCTTAGATAGAGGGGTATTTCATGGTTGGTGCACATCTTTTAACATAGTGTGACCTCTGAGTAGTAACGGTGGGTCCCCCTAGGGGGAGCCACATGGTTAGGAACCTGGATAGGGAAAACGGTGTTCCCCTTCCTAGGAATTCATGCACGTGAAAATTTAATACCCCAAAAATTATTTAGAAAATATTGAACCCTAGTATTATATACTTAAACAACCTAACTCAACCCAAATCCTTTTTCTCTCATTTTGGGAGGCTCTTGGATGAATTACAAGAGATTAAAAACTCCATACATAATGAAATAAAGATCTATTGGTAGATTTGGATTTATCCTAGTAAGAGATTCTCAACCTGTATTGTTTCCTCCTTCTCTCATGTCTTTCTCTTATGCATTGAAAATATTTTTTCCTCTATCATTAATTGATCTAGATCTTGAAATTCTTGGATCAAATACATTTGATCTTGTATCTAGCTTTTAGATCTAAATCTCGTTCTTCATTATGATCTTGGTTGTTTCACCTAAATTGCTGATTTTCCATGGCAATATTTCATCCAATATATTTGAGGTGTGTTGTCTATGTTCAATTACCATAGTCTAAACTCACAATTTCATGTTTATATTGTTGAATTTCAATTTTAATGGTTGAGAATTGAATTTTTAATTGACTCAATTGATTGATTAATTAATTCTTAGAATCATGGGATTGATTAATTGAGTTTCCATGTGAATATGAGATGAGTTGAATGTAGGAAAATTTAATAGGCTAATTTTGATTATGCATTTGGTGGAATTTGATTAATTAATTTTTCAATTAATTATTGGAATGTTGTGATTGTGGAATTGATGGGAAATTGGGATTTTGTAATTGGTAAATTAATGTGATATGACTTAATTGAAAATGGGGATTATGAGATGGTTGAATTGGCCTTAATGGGTTAATGTTTTATATGAATTAAATATTTCAAAAATAGTTTAATGGTAAATTGCACATATTATTTAATCTGATTAAAGTATTGCGTCATGATTTTTTGTGATAAATTGTAATGGTATACCATTAAGTGAAATATTTTCTAATGGGTTAAAGATCATTAATTGAGATATATGTTAAATATGGGATATATGTGTTTGATTGATATTGAGTGTGGGAAACATACTAATACTTCTTAAGATCATTTCTGTGATTGATTGACAATGATTGGGGGACACGTACAACTACTTCAAATTCCTATAGTGATAATTAGTGTTGGACATGAACTACTGCTTCAAAATCCCAATTGTTTGATTGTTTGATAAATGAGTTGTGGGACACTGACTAATGCTTCAAATTTCCACAGTGTGCTAGACATGGCGTTCTGGGCCCAAAATTTTTGGCATTGGACTATGGTTCCAGTTGGCTATAATATGACTTGAAATGAAATGATATTTGATAACCATGGAATTTTGGTATGTGATATTCCTTGGAAATAGTTCAAAATCTAACATTGGATGAAGCAGTTATTGAGGGTTCGGGTGTTCTCAGGGGCCTAGGGGCTTATGTTGTTAAATAAAGAATAATTTAATATATGTAAATAGTTTACTTTATTGCTTGTATTTATTTCTTTATACAACATCATATGTAGTTAATGAATGGATTTTGTTTTAGACACCATTGGTGGTGGACTATGGAGTTGTACTCATGCCTTTCTCGATCTGATTGTTTGGTACCTGAATAGACATCATTTTTGTAGGACATGATAAGGGTAAGAGTCCAATGTTATATGGATGAGTTGGGATGGATACTGGAAGAGGGAACCATATGTGATTTAAAACCCACATGGGAGTTTTCAATGTCTTTTTTTATTTTTGGTTTTTTCATATTAACATTTGACACACATTTGGAATGATATATGTACTATTTATTTTTGGATATTATATTCATATATTTGGTCATTATGTTATACTTATTTGGTTTGATCATTGGTTTTATCATTTTTTTATTCTTATTATTTCTTATATTGTTATAATTTGATAAAGAGGGTATATTATCCCCATGATTGATATAAGAACATCACTACTAGTCTGTACCCTATGGTATAAGTGGACGTACACCAGAGGTCATGTTACCAACTAGCTCATCGCCCCGGTTTATGGAACCATGTTCTGGACGTTACAAAGTGGTATCAAATCCATTTTTTTTATTTCCTTTCCTTTTGTCTTATAATTTGGGAAAGGGGTAAATGAGAATATTATGGGTATAGTTTCGGTTAAGAGCTCATGAATGGGACTGGATAACTAATGTACACTGGTAAAATTTAAGTACCCAGGGTGGGATTGTTGTTATTGATGTGTAATGTTAAAGTTGGATGTTATTTCTCCTCGAGTGATACACTTATTGTGTGATGATATTGTTTATGATATTTTCTGAGATTTTACTCATGGACCGATATGGAATGAGATTTGTGTATGCTTGCATCATTCTAGGAACACAATTATTACTTTGACATGCATCATTTTTAGGTCTTCATTGGAAAATTGGTTTTGGGTAAGTTTTTCAAATTGAATTTTTTTCATTCTTATGCAATTGAAAAAAGGGTTTCTAATATGAAATGAAATTTGTAAAATGATTCAAAATGTGAATAAATGTGTGTCTAATGTAAACATTAATAATAGGAATGATTTTACTTTTTTAACCATGACCTAGATATAGGATGGTTATAGGGTAGTTTTAGCACCTCGATTTTGACAGTGTGGTGGTATTAGGTGAAAAAAACTCATTTTGGATTATTGTGAATACCACTTAGGTAAATTTATTTGTTTTTTTCATGTTTTCTGAGAATTATATTTATGATTGTTGATATAATCTTCTAGGATAATTTATAATGATAAGAAGATACACGATTCAGATGTAAATAATCCCTGAGTAGTAGAACTTGAGGCATCAATAGTATTGGGTGAGGAAGCCAGAGAGCAATTCTGAGAGAACATTTCTTGGTTCATATAGTTTATTTAAAGGGTCATAGGTTGGGTTGTGAAGAGTATATCTAACCTAAAATATATGTTTCAGTTGAATCACCCTCTAATACTTACTGTAGAGGGTGGACCTAAAGTAATAGTGTTTTGGATTGAGTCCATCAAGACAATTCATGAAAACATTAAGACTCCTACTAAGGAGAGTCAAATAATCGGGTTACATGTTACATAGCTAAGTAAAGAGTTAGTGGGACTTCCAAACTCAGTATAGAAAATGGAAAATATAGAGAGGAAGTAAATTCATGAGAAGTTATTAGAGAACTTATACCCTGAGACACTTAGGTAGGATAGACCATCTGAGTTTATGAGGTTGGATTAGGGGAATATGCCTCTTAAGGACTATTTTAATTGATTTAAAGATTCTAAATTCTTTGTTCCAATGTTGGAGTAAGATGATTCCACCATGTAAAATCAACTTTGGGATGGCCTTAAATGGGAAATTAAGTCCCAGGTGAATATCATCAGTATGAATTTGATTTTATAAGGGGTGAATTATGCTCTCATTTATAAGCGTAACCTGAAGGATGATTATAGTAGAGGATAGGGGGTTACTTTAAGGTGGTCATGAGGTATGAATTATGAGATATGTAAGTGTTATTATGATAATTTTGACTATATCAGTGAAATGAAATGTGACTATGAGGAAGGATTAGTTACACAGGACCTTACTCGGGTTAACTATCACTACTGCAGAAGGTCTGGTCACATTCAAAGACAGTTCCCCCAAACACTAGTAGAGTCACGATCTTATAGTAAGATGGTACATGTACAAAGTTTCTGCAGGACCCCATGGAATATGGGTAATTATATAGAATATAGGTATAATTAGATTGTTTTAAGTGGATCTTATACACCATATCAGTATGGAATATGGAGTTATACTTTCCGTGATATTTGAGGTAGTGGACTGGTTGATTCTGATAAGAGTTCCCATGTCAGCTGAGTGGAACCTCTCAATGGACTCAGAATGCATCAAAAAAAAATGGGGTAGAAAAATTTCATATAGTTTAGTCTACACTGGTGGATTCCAAGGTTATATCTTGAATAGTTAGAGGTATTATTCTTGTAGCTTCTACAATAGATTGTCCCTTTTTTAATATTGGCACCTCTCATTATTTTATATCTAAAAAACTAGTGAATGAATTGAGTCTAGAGGTGGAGTTCTTGAATGAGGTTATGGTGATAGATAAACTTTTGGGAGTGTGGTTGAGATAAATCTATATATTCAAGGGGTGTTGTCTTAAGGTTGGAGAGTGTCGTTTATGTTGGGATATTTACATCCTTGACCTGTTAGGATTTTAACTAATTATGGATATGGACTGATTAGTAGCATACTGACCCGTATTGATTTTTATCAAAAGAGAGTGGATTTTACATCTCTTGAAGGTGAAAATTTTATTCCCCATGGAGAATGGGATATTCAGGCCGGTTTCCCAAGGCTTGTTCATCAAAAACATGGGGAGATCACTTCTTAGGTTGCTAGTCTATTTTTCGAGGATAAAGGTGTAATAAAGAATATCGTTCCACCCATAGTTGAACAATTTAAGGATGTGTTTCCTAAATAATTACTAGGTCTGCCAACTGAGAGAAATGTGGAATTTACAATTGATCTCATGCTGAAGGTTGAGCCAGTTTCTATTTCACCAAATAGAATGGAACCAAGAGAGTTATAGGGTCTTAAGACTTAGATTGATGTGTTTATGGATGAGTTTTTATCCATATGATTAAATCTCCTTGAGATTTTCCAATATTTTTTTTCTAATAATGATTATAGGACTCTATGCTTATATTATGATTTTTGGAATTTGAACCAGATGATAGTGAAGAAATGGTATCCTATTCCATATATCGATGATCTATTTGGCCAGTTGAGGGGTACTTCTATTTTCTTCAATAATGAATTGTGGTCAGGAAATCATCAATTGAGAGTCTAAACTTTTGATACACCAAAGACTACTTTCATAATAATATATGGACTTTATGAGTCTATCATGACGTTTCTCTGGATGATGAGAACACCAACAATGTTTTTTTCCTTGAAGAACTGAATCTTCTATCCGTATTCAAACCAGGTTTTTATAGTATTTGTGATGAAATCATACTGTGCTCTAAGATTCATGATGATCATTCCCAACATCTTGAAATCATACTGAGTACACTGAGAGAGAATTGTCTTTAACCCAAGTTATCAAAATAAAAATTCTAGATCCATCAGGTAAACTTCATGTGTTATATCATCTTGGTGGAAGATGTGTTTTTGGACCCAAAGAATGTGCAAGTGGTTGTATCATGGGATCATCCAATGAACGTTTTCAAAATTCATAGTTTTTTGGGATTAGTGTTCTATTATCGAATGTTCATCCAAGACCTTTCCAATTTGGAAACACCACTTTTGGTCTTGAATAATAAAGGGATAAATTCTGAATGGTCTAGCAAAAATGATAATACCTTCTAGGAGTTGATTAATCCCTTGCAAATAGAAACAAATATTGATCCTACCTAAGCCATTTGAGGAGTATATGGTGTTTTGTGACACTTTTGGGATTGTTCTTGATATAGTGTTGATGTAGGGAGATTGATTTCTTCCATAAGGATCCTGGTAGTTGATTCCACAAGAATGGAACTACACTATGCATGACCACAAATTTGTTCAAATGGTTTATGATTTCAAGTGTTGAGGGAAATATATCTTAGGTGAATTTTTTGTTGTGTATACTTACCAAATGAGCTTAAAGTACATATTTTCACAATGATATTTGAATCTTTGGTATAGGTGGTGGGTTGTGTATATGATGTGTTTTGATTTTGAGCTAGCATATAAACTAGAGAAGGGAAACAATGTTATTGATTCCAAAAGTAGGAAAACTCATACTTAGGAAGTTTATGATTATTTTTCTTAGTGTAGAATAGTGAAATTACTAGATGAAATGTGTGTAGTGATTCAGGAGGGTCACGAGTAGATGAAACTCATATCAATACCATTGGATTCCACACTTCTGGGCTAGAATAGCTATAGAAATTTTGAGGATCTTAATTTTTTTATTTGATGGAAAGACATAAAGGTGGGGGTCACCATTAGATTGGAATGTACTTTAGGATGGGGTCATCTATGTTATGAATTGGGAATTTGTCCCTTAAAGTATGAAGTAGGAGCTGATGAATGAATTTCATGCCTCGAAGTGGGAAGTGCATCCATTTCTGACCAAAATGTACCATGTACTACAACGATAGTTTTCAGTCCAATAATGAAAAAGAGATTGTAGGGTTCATGACATGATACTACACCTCTCCATAGGTGATGTATGAGAATAAATGGCATGGTGGTTTACTATATCTATTTCCCATTCTAAAATGGAAGTGGGATGATGTTACCATGGACTTTATGGTGGGTTCCCTGAGGATTACTCAGAATAATGATGTTATTTTGGTGATTGTGGATCAACTGAAGAAAGTATCACATTTCATGCCAAAATTGGAGACCTTACCAATCGATTAGTTGGGATATATGTATTTTTATATATAGTTTGTATGTATGGGGTGTCACTGAGTGTTGTTTTAGACCATGACTCACTTTACATCATGCTTCTGTCTAGGCTTACAGAAGGCCATTGGTACAAAGGTTTTATTGAGTATGGCAGTCTGCCCACAAACAGATGGGTAGTTGGAATGTACTATATAAGTGCTTGAGGATATTTTTTTGAGCATATGTTCTTGACTTTAGAGATTCTTGGGTGAATCACATAGATCTCTTAGAGTTCTCCTATTAAAACAGTTATCACAAAAATATACAAGTTGAACCATAAGAGGCTCTTTATAGTAGGTCATGAAGATTAACTCTATGACAGATAGAGGAAGGTGAGTTAGAGTTTTTGGGACTGAGTCTCATGCATGAGATGTTAGAGTAGGTATAACTACTTCATAATAATATGGCTATAGACTATACTAAATAGAATTCATATAATAATAGATGTTGAAGACCCCTTGAGTTTACAGTGGGTGATTGTGTGTTCCTTCAGGTGTCACATGGATTGGGTCACCATAAGATTCAGATACATGGAATGTTGGTGCCGAAGTTTGTTTGACTGTGTGAGGTTGTGAAGAGAATCAGGACACAACATACATATTTTCTCTTCCATAAAGGTACAGTTACATGCATGATGTTTTTCATGTGTCACAAATTTAGTGGTATCACCCCAAATGTTCTCATGTGATCGATGTCGATGGTGTTGAGTTTGAGACTGATGAGTCCTTTTGAGATCATCTTATATGATTATTGGATAATACTGAGAAAACAACAGAGATATAATCTGATATTCAGGTTCACTTTCCTGAATTTTTTACATTGGAATCATAGTGAGGCTTCAGAGCACATCTTGAGGACGAGCTGTTATAAGATGGGGAGTATATAATATACCAATTTTTTTTGGAGAATTCTGAATATATTTTACAAAAAAATCCTTGTTTTTAGAATATCTTTTTTTTTGTTTTATATTTGGTGTGTTTAGGTAATACTTGGATGTTTTTGGATGGGTTTTGGGCAGTTCATGGTTGGCACACAGTTTTCCCAAACCTTGCGCACTCCCCAAAAAACCATTCAACCCCTGGTAGAAGGGGATTTCACAATTGGAACATGGTGTGTAAAAACATGTTCCATACTAGTAGTAATTATGCTCCCCCCTTATGTAAGGTTCATAGTTTGGTGAATAGTCACGAAAAACCGTGTTCCCATGCTCAAGAAACAGTTTTCATGGAAATTTCATCCCCTGATAATTCTATAAAAAAGCCCGAACCCCCGTCTTATATCCCTAAACACACTAGCTAAACCCTAAAACCTTTTAAATCATTTTTGGAGGTTCCATGATGGATTAGAAGGAATTAAAACCTCTATTAATGATGCATTTATGATCCACTAACAGATCTTCACCTCTCCTATTTATAGATTATCATCCTGTATGGTTTCCCACCTCTCTCTCATCTTTCTCTCATCATTTGAAGGAATGTTTTCCTATATTGGTAATCAATATAGATCAAGGTTATCATGGATTTAATATTTTTGATCATGGATCTTGTTTTTGAATATATATCTTTTTATTCATCATGATCTTGGTTGTTCTACTTCAATTAGGGATTTCCATTGGTGATCTTTCATCAATGATTTTGAGGTGGGTGGTCTAAGATCAATTCCCAAATTCATAAATTTCAATTTCATGTATGTGTTATGGAATTTCAATTGGTATGGTTGAAAATAGAATCTTGAATTGAATAAACTAATTTATTAATTAATTAATGGAATTTTTGAATTGAATAATTGAGATTCCATGTGAATATGAGATGAGTTGAACTTTGGAAAATTGAATTCCTAATTGTGATTATGAAATTAGTGAAAATTGATTAATTAATTGGTCAATTAATTAATATAATGTTGAAATTTTGGAATTGATGGGAAATTGGGATTTTTTAATTGGTCAATTAAAGAGATATAAATTAATTGAAAATGGAGATTATGAGATGATTTACTTGACCTTAATGGGTTAATGGGTTGTATGAATTGAATATTGAAAAATGGATTAATGGTAAAATTCACATATTATATCATGTGATTAAAGTATTGAATCAATATTTATTATGAAAAATTGTAACGGTATTCCATGAGTTTAAATGTTGTTGAATGGTTCAATTAAGATTTAATGGGGTAATTGTGATATTTGGGATATATGTTTTTGATTGATAACGAGTGTGGTATACAGACTATTACTTCAGAATCCCACTTGTGTGATTGATTGATAATGAGTATGGGACATGGGATATTGCCTCCAAGTTTCATAGTGATAATGAGTGTGGGACACACACTTCTACTTAAAAATACCACTTGTGTTATTTCTTGATAAATGAGTTGTGGGGCACAAACTGATGCTTCAAATACCCATGGGGTGCTATAAAAGGCGTTATGGGCCCAAAAATGTTGGCATTGAACTATAGTTTCAATTATACATAATATTAATTGAAAAGAAATGATATTTATAATAATTTAATTATTATATGTGATATCCTTTGGGTATGGTTCATACTTCATCATGGTCTGAAGGAGGTATCTAGGTCACATGTGTCATTGGGAACCCATGGGTTTATGTGGATAAATAATGAATAATTGAATATATTTATACTTTTTTAATTTATTAGCTATGTTTTATTTTTATAAAACTTCATACATTTTTATTTAATAGATATTGTTTTAGATGCTGTT
Organism: Viscum album; assembly: GCA_963277665.1. NCBI lineage: Eukaryota > Viridiplantae > Streptophyta > Magnoliopsida > Santalales > Viscaceae > Viscum > Viscum album. Next base: position 1,978,669,436 of record OY728143.1, on the reverse strand, counting down.
TGTGGTGACATAGTGATTTGTGCTCACACCCAACAAAGGTAGCCTGATCGGTACCCAAATAGACTTCATGTTTTCTAGACAAGATAAGGGAAAGATTCCTATAATAGATGGATGAGTTGGGATGTAGAATTTATGAGGGAAGGAGATGAAATTCAGGACCCACTTGGGAGTTTTTATTGTCTTTATTTATTTACGGTTTGTGCATAGTTAAACTTGACATGTATTTGGGATTATATATATATTGTTTAATTTTGGATATTGTATTCCTGTTTTTGTTCATTAAGTGATATTGGTTTGGTTTGGTCATTGGTTATATAATTTGGTTATTCTTATTTATTTTTGATGTTGTGATACATTAATAAATAGGTTATAGTCTCCCCATTATTGATATTAGACCCTTGCTGTTGGTTGGAAGCCTCTCCCATATAGGGAGGCATGCCGAAGTCATGTGACTAACAGGCATAGGGAACTGGTGTGTGGCATCTAGGTTGGGATTTTAAACCTAAAAATCCATTTTTGTTAAAAAAACCCTAAAACATTATCTCCTAAATTACCTTAGTGAAATTATAGATCTATTGTTCCTCCTAAAAGATGGCCCACAGTGTCTTTAAGAGGATATCCAAAGAAGGTTTCTCTTAGAGAAGGTAATCATTTTAACAAATCTATTTCGTTTTCTTTAATCTTTATCCCCCTAAAATTATATCTTAACACTTACAATATATTAAAAATATATCCGCATAAAATAATATTTTATTATCTTTTTGGAATAATATTTACCCATCCCCACTTCTATCAAATTGGAAATGAAATCATCCATTGTGTGTATGCTGGACTGCTACCACAGGAACAGATGTAATTCGTTTTCAATCACCACATTTTAGGGATATATATAATGATGTATTTTCAACTTCTATATGAAATTTATTATGTAATTATATTTATACAATTTTAATATCGCATCTACCTTTTTATGTTCAATTTCGTTTCAAATATGATATCTTTTCTTATGTGTATGGCGGACTACCACCTCTCGAAACAATTTTATTTTATTCCCATATGATTTAATTGGAATGTTATAATGTTAAAATTAATGAATAATATATATATATATCATATGATATATATTTTGTAAAATTATTATATCACCAACTTCTTTATCTTTCACTCGTTGTGGGAACGATATCATCACTCATGTGTACATACGACCTACCATATCAAAAAAGTGATGTGACTCGTTTTCCATTCCCAGCATTAAAAATTGATTATAATAAGAAATATTCTGAGCAAATATGATATTTATAAAATTATTATCATTATAGAGAAAATTTATTTATATCTTATGTACAAGGATAATAACATTCATTACAAAACACCCCAGAGAAATCAAGGAAAATAACAACCGAAATAATGAAAATAATGAAATATTATTAAAAAAATAGGTGAAAAAATTGTTATAAAATGACCATAAATGATATTATAAATATTAATATAGACTTGGAGTGAGTTAATAATATGTTTACAACCACTATATAGTAGGTAAAATCATGTTAAACCAAAATTAAGCATCAGGTATGGGACTTCGTCTCCATTTGACTTCATTGAGGCATACTGTAATGTTATAAACCTAATTTTATTTATATAAAGTATATATCACCCATATAAATTGTAAAATCAGGATTCAGTAATAATTCATGGAACTTTATGATTCAATTTGAATTATTTCATCTTGGATGATTTTATTTAAGAGTTTCTATGTGACAAAGAATATTATAACTCAATTTTTTTTCACTCGGTTATATTACTTCTTTTCTATATTTGATATTATAAGATTATATGTGTAAATAATTTTAAATAAATTATGTTTCATTTATAGTTTTTTTATATGTATTTTATATTTATACACATAATAGATTCATTAACTTATTCATACTTCAATGTCATGATCATTTTAAGGGTTTGTTTTATAATCTCATTCCAATTGAGATTTTTTAATATTGAATTTAAGTTGAAGGAAATTATTTTCTAATTTTATAATAAATGAATTTTTTCCCATCCTCAAGTTATTCAGGATATTTTCAAATAGTAATACCATTTTCATACTCTTTTGTATATAAAATAATTGAGATTTATTTTTTAGAAAATTCGAAACCATTTCTCCCTTCAGTCAGAAATTTACATTTTTCCCAAATAGGTTTCTCAAAAAACATTTTCAAAAAAGTTATTAAATTTTTTATTGAAAATTATTAATTACATTTTAATCCATTTTTTCTTTTTAAAAAATGTTTTTATGGAATATTCATGTTTTTTTCAAAATAATACTTGTTTTTCTTTCACTGAAAAAGTTAAAGGAATTATTGTTTTAACATATATGACATGAAAATGATTTATTTCTTTAGGAAAAATAAAATATTTAAATTAATATAATATATATTTCAAGAGTTTTTATCAAAGAATTTTTTTTCAATTTTTTTGTAATCATCTGTTTCAAAATATTATTTTCAAAATGAAAATTGTATTTTCTTCCAAATGTTTCTAAAGATCTTTTTATAGTATTTTTTATTTATCAACAACAACAACCCATTATTCATTAACCAATGGGTATATTTTTTACTTATACCATCCTTATTATTCGTTAGGATCGTATATGCTCATTTTGACTAAATAAAATATTAGTATTCACTTCTTTGATTCATTTTTGTATTCATTAACATTCCCTTGAAATATTTACTTTCCTATGATCACTCGATATTAATTTTAACCTAAAAATAAATATAATTTTTTATGGATATGTTAATTACTTAAGATATATATCAATTTCTAGATTTTTCATTTTATATTCAAATTTTTTTATTTATAAGGGTAAATATTGATAAATATGTATTATTATCTTATTATAGATTTTTGACGATAAATCACATTTTTCAGGAATTAAATAAATTATTCGATATATGATTAATTCTTTAGACCGACAGTAATAGGTGGGGCCTAGTATAATATACCCCATTGATGCATTATTAGGTCGTATGAGACAAATAATTATGCTAGCAATAAAAATATTACTACCTCTAGTTTTAAACCATATTGTGAAAGGTCTTGATGGTAGAGATATCATTTTACCTAAAATAAAGGCATAAAATAATTATGTATTGTATTCATAAAGAATTTAGTTATTATTATCAGTTATACTTTCACAGTGATGTTTTCTTTAGATGAATTTAATTCTCATTTTCTTGATTAAATGGGATATATTTTCATTTATTTACTTTGAAATATTGATTATACATTATCCAGTTATTTAAATGGCATGTGTGTTCCGTTATTTACCTTTTCATATTGATTATTATTATTGAATCATGATATATTCCACTGTATATAATACTTACTAAGAATTGGATATCAACCTTATTTTTTTTCCTTTCCCAAGAATCTAGGAAGTGTGCTATGAATGATATGCAAGGATATTATATATATATTCATGATCCTCTGGAAAACAAATTATGTTGAAATTTTTGTTTTAAAATATAATGTAAGAATAAAGTATATATCTACATTACCAATACTAGTATACTATTACTTCCTTAATGAGGTGCTTCCTTGTATCTTTTTCCAATGTTATAAATCTGAGGTTTGGCACCATGCTACTGGGGTCGGGGTAACTACATCTGATAACACCAAAATACATGGAATTTCTACTGCGGAGTCTATTGTATTATTCTCTCGTCTTGGAGATTATCATTTATGATATTTAGGTGAAGAAACATCTTCCTATTACAAGTACTCAAACATAACATTTTACATACTTTGTTTTTTATCATCGTACATTATCCAACCATGGAACTATATTTAATAATATATTAATAGAACTTCATGGTTAAAATTATAGAATGGAACTTCTATGAACTTATAAATATATCAAATATCCTTGAAATTATTATATTAAAGTCATTTAGAACAATTAAAAATATGTAATAATATTTTATTAATATTCAAGTGATTAAATATATATTTAGTTAAAGTAAAAATAGTTTGTCCATGGACAGTAACTCCAAAAAACTCTCACTTGGGATTGATCCAACTCTGTATAACTTTTTGTCCACTAGACCTCACATGAGAATCATGTTTCTAATGAGTTAGTGAATTAGTCATGGGGTCCTCCATGTTATTCTTCCATGGAAATTCATATAACTAAAACATCACCTCTATGATAAAAATCCCTCAAGATATGATACTTATGATTTATTTTCTTTGTACATTTATGATACCTTGGCTCATTTGTGAGATCCTCCACTACAATCTTATCAAAATATATTGTGATGGGATATTTAGTTCTAGGTATCAAATCAAGATCATGGGTGATGTTTCATATCTATACTACTTTTTTAGCTACCCCAAAATCCAGAATATACTCGAACACTACAATATAATATACAACCATATCCAATATTTACATCTTCTATCTCATAACACCTCCATTTAAGGTGAAGATGTATCCTATTTATGATTTTATATAATCTTGATCTATCTGGGAACTATAATTTTCATATCCTCTGCTGAACAATTCCTCGTATTCTCCATATACCTGGACCATATCCTTAGTATGCCTCAAATGTTTAAGGATTGTCTTGAATTCTATCCAAAGGTGGTCACCTAGGTTAGTCTGAGATCATCCTACCACACTTAATACATAGAAAACATCTAGCTTAGTAAATAGCATATCATATATGACATAACCAACCGATTATGTGTGTGGAATAATTTCCATTCTATAAATTTCAGCATGTTTTTTTATGAAACATATTCCTCTAATGATTAATTCCATGTGACATTAGAAACAACCCCCTTCTAGATTATTCCTTACTAAATTACTTTAGTATCTTATGAATATATTTACTTTGAAACAGGCCGATTAAACTCTCATATATATCAAAATAGATCATGATATATTTAATATACTACCTCATCTAATTCTCCCATCTATAAGCATTTATTTAACCACTCCTTAACGGACTACAATTCTTGTATTTTTTCCATTAAAGAATATTTCATCGACATATACTATTAAGAAAATGATCGCACTCCCACTAAACCATTTATATACACAATATATACATTCATTATTTATGAAACCAAATTCTAGTATAGATTCATCAATATTAATGTTCCATGACCTAGATGCTTGATTTAATCCATAAATTGATTTTTTTTTCTAATTTATATATCATGTTGGAAAACATTGGTGTTACATAACCTTATATTTGTGTTATATAGACATATTCCTAAAATATACCTTTATGGAATGCTATTTTGACATCAATTTTAAAAATCTCATATTCATAGAAATCCTCAATGGAAACTATAATTCTAATGAATCTCAACATAGAAACTCGTGAAATGGTTTATTCATATTCAATGTGTTTGCGCTATTTAAACCCTTTTCCATCCAGTCATGGTTCAAAAGAAATGAATTTTCTATACATGTCTGATATCTTATGAATAGACATTTTAAACCATTATGATTTAAATATATTAGATTATACATAAAAATAATGAATTTTTTTTGGTACATGGAATCCATTTTAGATTCCTTGTATTTTTGTCACTTTGCAACATCTATGCTAGTTACTAATTCCTTGTAAGTTTTAGGATCATTATTATCTTATAATAATGAGTAACCATACTCAATGAATATAAAACCATACCATTTCTATTCTCTAACCTCTATTATTGTCCTAAATAGTTTTTTGTGCCTTTGGAACAACTTCTTCTTCCTAAAAAATTTATGGAATCTATTGTAATGACAACTCTTGTGTACGTTGAGACTCGATTTCATTGAATTATATCTTATCACCATAATATATATTAGAAATTTTATCCCACTAATTTAATATGGAATTTTATACAAATATTACCTTTAATATAACTGGTCATATAGGTAATATACCCTTATTTCTTTAGTGTATCCCTTAAAGGAACAATTTGTGCCTCAGGGTTCTAGTTTGTCACCTGAAGAGACATTAACAATTTCTTTGTTACAACACATATGTATATTTGACAACATGGATTTTATTCCACTTTAGATTTCATATGGAATAACATCTATTGATTTTGTTAGCACTGGTTAAGTATGATTAGTGTTATCTATAATTCTTACCCCCATAAGGATAATAGAAGACTCGCATGACTCGTCATTGATCACAAAATGTATAGTAAGGTGTGGTTATTAATTTCATGTGCACCATTCCACTAAGGTGTATAATGATTGGTGAGTTAATATTGAATCCCAAAAACCCATAATTAATCAATTATTACTTTATCAAGATATTCTCCACCACTATCCAAGTATAGTTTCCTAATCATCTTACCAATATTTTTCTCAAGTTCATTCTTGTATTCTTTTAATTTTTCAAAGGAATATGACTTACACCGCATCAACTATACATATAAATGTATCCTAAAATCAATATTATATGTTATTAAGTATGATTTCCCACCCCTTTCTTCAAAATTAAATTATCCATGAACATTAGTATTAACTCATTCAAGAGGCCCCTTGGTCCTTTCACCTTAACCACTAAATGAAACATTGTACATTTTTCCTTGTAAACACACATGACATAAAAAGGTTTTTTTTGTTCAACAGAATCTTAATATCTATATTAGTTAAATTTATTCAAATTATTTTCATTTACATAGAGAAACTATTGATTTTATAGTTTTTTTTATTATGAATCATGTGTAGAAGTTTTGTTATCAATTTTCATTACACGGATTATGTAGTCCAACACATATAGATAATTATTTAAGTGTTCCTTGAAAAGATAAATTCAATCCTTATAAAAGAAGAACTAATTATTCCCATATTTAAAATTAAATCAATCCTTATATAGTCTAGATATATAAATAATGTTTTTGGAAATGAAATTCACATAATAATAACCGTTCAAAACAAAGATCATTCTCATTAGAAAAACAAGAGGTAGTTTTTGATAGCCAAAATAGTAAGTTTAGCCCCATGTATTATCTTAGATCTACCTTCACTCAATAAATATTTTTGTTTATATATGTATCCACATTTTGAATACATATATGATCACCACAAGATGTATCTAATGCCTAATTTATAGAAAATGATAAATTTGTCTTGATAAAAAAACACATGAAGCTTCTACATTATTTTTTAGGATGGATACAATTTTTATTCAAGTTCAAATTCATTCCACATGTGAAAAAAAATCTTTCTCCAATTCATACCCATTGATCATTCACTTCTCTATAGGGAATGAACAAAAATTAGGGTTATGTCTATTCTGTTTCCCATTCTTTTTTCCACCATAAGGACCGAAGTATTTTTATAATTCTCTTCCCACTCTAATTGGTTGAGAAGTTTATGAAAATATAGAGGAAACTTATCACTATTTATGTCATTAAAAATTTAAAACAAAGTAAGAGAATCTCTGAGGTAGTGATGATAGAATGAGACTAGTTCCTATTTATTCATGGAGATTAATCCGAAGAAAATATAGTCACTCAATGTAGCCAATGAGATTGACTACCTAAGGTCCGGATGGTGCTCCATCTCTATTTTTTCTATGAAAATTTGAAATTTATATCTTAAACTTATCATATCATTATAATTCATTGAATAGGCCATAGAGATGCTCAATCTTGCTATAAGATCCCATGTTTTCATAAAATGTCATGAGTTCACTAGACATAGATAATAAAATAAAACATTTAACATTGAATATTTCATTAAAATGATTATCATAGACTAGTAACTCTTCATAACATACCTCCTTGAAGAAATATAGTGTATTGAGTATTATAGCACATAAGGTTTATATTCATGGAATATTAGAACCTGAAGGCATCTGAACCACTCTTAAAAGTTACTTCTAGTGAGGATACATTCTTTCTCCAATATTGATCATATAGATATTGTATATATTGTAACCTTGATTTTTTAAAATTTTAAATGATAATATTATTAGTATATTTCTATATTATAAAATTCATGATAAATGATAATAATTATTTTTATTAAATGTCTATCTACATTATAAAAATCCATTAACCCCAACAAATAAACTTGGATTGTCTAGTTTCCTAGATATTATAGGGAAAAAGATATATCTTCTCCTACATGTAACCACAAGAGGTTTGGTAAATCTATTTAAAGGTATTTAGGTAGTCAATTCTTTTCTAACTATGGGCTTATATCTCCTCGATCTAATGATTGGATTCCCTAAACCTAATATCCTTACATGAAATCCTCAACACTTGAATTCAAATAAAACCCATATAGTAAGGGATACAAATCTTTATGTAAAATTGTTTTGTTAAAATAATCCTTCATATAAACTCTGATTATAAGAGTAACTATCGCAAAAAGGGTTGTTTAAACATTTAGTTATATTGCATTTCATGCAGAATCATGTATTGGAAGGGAAAGTCACACTTAATATTTTTTTAAGAGATTTTATTTTATTATTCATAAATTATTTATTTATTTTTTCCTTCACATAACATTTTAATTTTATGTTTATTTTCTTTAATTATTAAACAATTTTGGGTAAACAAAATCACATAACCCATTAACTTAAATTCCATCTTTGCTCTGTAATTAATTTATTTATATTATATAAATATTTCATCCATAAAGTTAATAATTTCTAAGAAGTAAATAATGAAATTATAAATTAACTGACAATGAGAATATCTAACTGGCGATTTATTGAGCGGATAATAAATCAACATATAACACGTGGGAATAAATCTTTGTGTTGGTGTTGGTATGAATTTACATATTCCACATATCCACCTGTGTATCACCTTAGTTGGAATCATTATGGTACCATGTTTAGCCACCACCACACACCTTGGGATACCCCATTAATCACATGTATTTATAACTCACAAACATGTGATGTGAAATAAAGGATTGGTTAAAGGATATTACATAAATAACCACAAATGCACATGTCCAGTATAATAGTGGGGGGGGGGGGGATGACACAAAATCCATAATATTTAATTTAATATTAAATAATTACAAACCCATGAAATAAATTAAATTAGAATAACCAATATATACATTGGTCCTAGTCAATCTCATTAATGATCATATACACAATATATATGAAAAAGTAAAATATCTACCATTC